>JARHVA010001414.1:635000-1380833 GCA_037957365.1 Torreya grandis | reverse complement strand
AAACAAAGGCCAAGATATTTGTATTTTTCTACTATTTCGAACAATTTTTTTTTTTAAAAGGAACTCAGTTTGTTTCTTTTTTATCCATAGAGAAAAGATCATAACTTTTGTCTTGCTAGTATTCACTTGCATTCCTATCTCTTGGCAGAAGAGCTCTAGAGCTTTCAAATGCTCTATGAAACCATGGGTTATTTTTATGATTGGAATAAGATCATATACATATAAAATTAACTTTACAACATAATTAGTTAGGTGGATGCCCCCTCCACCAATGTTATTTATCCACTCTTCTAGTTTATTGATGTATATCCCAAATAAGGTTGGAGATACAAGACATCCTTATTTGAGTCCAATGTCACTTCCAAAGCATTCTAACATACTTTCACTTATTCTGATGTTGGTCCTAACTTTCTCATAGAATCTATATGCTATTTTTATATATTCATTTAGAACTCCAAGCTCCACCATTTTACTTCAGAGTTTACCACTAGGAATCATGTCAAACATTTTTTTGAAGTCAACAAATCAAAAAAAAATTATTCTCCTTAAGTATCCCATACTTTTTCAATCAAGTGTCTAAGAGTGATGTTATGATCAATAGTGGAATGTTTCAGCCTAAACCCTACTTGCCCTTTTACTCTTTTACCCCATTTTTTAGTCCATTTGTTAATTATGTGCTCTATCATGCTACCAAATATATTTCCAATGAGGGAATTCCCCATGATAGTTTGGTAATTAGATAGATTATTGATATCTCCACTTTTATAAAGATGGATAATGACACTAGTCATCTAATCTGCCATAAAGTCTTCCTAAATGATACCATTGAATATGCTTTTGATGTGTGGTGTAAATATTTCTAATCCCCACTTTGGATATTCAACTTGCAACCCATCTATGTCTTGTGCCTTACCCCCTGCTAGACTCTTTATGCCTTCAATGTTATTTTTAATAAAACAAAACTTAGTTATTATGTTGATTACAAGAGGGGTATCTTTATCTTGAACTCTTTTATAAAATAGATTTGCATACTCTAACCATTGGGTATTTGTAATATTTTTCTCTATTTGTTTTATTTTTTGTTGTAGTCCCCTCCAAAAACCTTTTGGATTATGCTTTCTAAGAGAAATTAATTATTTTCTCCACGTATTTATGTATTTTTATTTTTGTTATTAGATGATTCTTTCATATTTTTTTGTTTTTTTGGTCATTTCAAGTGTTTTCAAAATTCTGTTTAGTGCTTTCCACTCTTCATCATACAATGAATTCACTGGAAAATTATTTGTATTTTCACTTTTAAATCTAATTCTTTTATATGCATTTAATACATTTTGAATTAAGGATATCAACATATCACTCTTTAACTATTTTATTTACATTCAATAGTTTTCCCAAAATGCATGTTCTTATATTTTATGTACAAAGGTGTAATTTAGCTAAGTCATGATGTTCATTAGGTTTTTTTGACTTCAGATTTTTAATCTACTACCTTTGATTCCATTGATTCTTGATTGTTTCACTCCCATAACCATAAATCTATTGTATAAATTCCTATTTTGGGCAATCAGACTTGGAGATACTCCCTACATGTCCATAAAGTACATTGAGTACCAATTCATTTGATATACCTACTTGAAATTGGCTAGTCCTCATATTCACATTTTTTATAATTTCATGTCCTTTATGCCTATTGCCTATTCAAGTGGTCCACCATTTCTCAAATTCAACAATTCTCTTGGCCTAAATCAACTTAGCTCAAGTCTCATTGACCCTGTCTAACTTCAATGTCCCATATGTTTGTGCACATGATGCATACAAGTTGATCAAGTCCTTGACTCATGTTGGAGTTATTATTCATCACTGGTTTTCATGATAATATATAATACCCTTCAACTCTTGAATTTTCCAAACACATTTACATGTGATTTTTGATGTTACATTTATTGTACCATCACTTGAATTAATGTTCTCTTTTCCTTATTATAAGCTATAAATGGTCATTCATTTCCTATAATTATTTCTATTTGAAACCCTTGCACATGCCCTAGAATTCAATCTTTTATTATGTCTTTTTGTGCTCTCTCGTCATTTATCAAATTAAGCATTGTCATTTCCATTATCATATCAATTCTTTGTGCTTGTAGGAAGCTAATTGGTTTTTGAAAACTAATGAGGCACACATATCAAGGTTGGAAAAAGAAGAGGTTTATCAACTTAGAGGTTGAGGATGTAGAAATATTTTTGGGAATAATATGGATTTAGCTATGTAAATTCAAACCAAAATATCAAACTAATTAGTTATAGTCTAGATCCATTAGAACCTGAATGCAATTAGATGAATAAACTATTCAATCTTACACTTAAATCCTAGAATTAAATGCTATAAACCAAGATCAAATGGAATAAAAAGAAAAGATGATGAGATTGCTTACATTGACTCAAAAATTTGACATATGATGGTCTAATAATAGATTCTTGATGAAGGATGCAAGGATTATTTTGGCATGAAGACTCTATGAATTTACAAGATTGCCAATTGGACATGGATTCCTTGTAAGATTTTTGGATAGCCTTCCATGGAGAAATGGAGTGGTTTAAATAGATTTTGAAGGGAGAGATCAATGGATGAGATTTGAATTTGGTTGAATGAGATCAATGCTGGATAATTAAAAGAAATATAAAATTCCTTGGAAGTCTCTAGGTTTAAAGGCTTCTAGAGATGATGGGTGAGAATAGAGAAGGTTTTAGATTTGGAAGGTTCTAGAGTCTTTCTTTGGGTTAATGATGATTAGATTGTGGAGATATGGAATAGGTGAGTGATTAAGGACTAGGGGTGTAAGAGAGCCTAGGAATAGGCTAATAGGTGGGTAGGTGGGTCATGAGAATTTAAAATTCTAAATTAATAGGTAAGTTGGGTTAGATTAAGATAAAGAAATGATTAAGTGAATTAATGATGAAGTGGGATAGAATAAGGTTAGTAGATGATGAATAATGAAGATAATATTAGATAAATAACTAGGAAGGGGTGATATATTAGTAGAATAAATTAGATTAAGTAGAATTATTATCGACTAATAAAAATACTAGTGATAATAATGTAGGTGAGTGAATTTAAGTGCATATATTTTACCCCTCTTTTAAAGGGCATTGTAAGTGGAAGGAATAATGGTCTTTCAAAAAAAATCATGTCATAGATGAATGTTAGTAGGTATGATGTTAGGGGATATGATGCCCCCTCGAGGGGACATGTTGGGAAGAATGATATGGATGACCACTCAAAAGAAGAAATGATGGGTGGGATGAGATAGATAGACAAGGGGATGGGATGCTAGATGCGAGATAGATGATGAAGTAGAATTTGACTTGAGAATGAGATAATGATTGATGATGTCCCTGGCAAGGACACATACACAGGGAGAAAGATGATGTTATCATGATTATCGACATATCCCAAGGGGGAATCAATTGTAACATGATGATGATAGGATTAAAAGGCCACAAGATTTAGATGTATCCCAAGAAAAGACACATGAAAGAGAGAGCTATAGGCCAAGATAAGATTATGATTTGGTAAAATTGATGATGGGTGTATCTCAATACTAAATATATTAATATGATGTAGATGATGATAGAGAATAATTAATATGATTGAGTGATCAACCGTCATGGGAAAAGAATTGGACTACATTGCATAAAATAAATGATATTTAATGTGATGAATGAACATACCCCTAACAATGACACATGTAAGGGAGTGATAGAGGAGCTAGTGGCCGATCTACCCTTGGGCACTGAAAAGTGGCCAAGTGTTGCCTACATAGTCTGAAAAGACCTCAGGATGATGTAGTTCTGACTCAGGGATAAATGATAAGTGATAGAGGAGATGATAATGATAATGGTCAGTATTAGTGATTAGAGGATATGACTTAGATGATGAGATGAGGATTAATGATTGGATTCTAGTTGAATGGGTTACAAAGATTGGATTAGTGATGAGAATAAGGATGATTAGATAGATGTTGAGGTGTAGGTTATCAAGCCATCACAAATTTCATAAAGATCATCATAGTCTAAGTAATCTGATAAATATGGAACTTGGCAGTATGCCTCATGATATAAGTGTGACCAAGAGGAGATGATACCAAAGTGTGTCAACAAATAGCAAACTCTACATCCATGAGGGAACTTATAAGCATTATTATAGCTCTGGGTGACCTCATACCATCCTTGTTCAATGCCTAATAGACAAAACAAGAAAAAGACAATAAAATATTTACATGATAAAAACATGCAAACAAGATAAATAGAATAAACAAGTAACACACACAAATATCTACATGTAGTGTCATAATGTCTTATCTAATGATGGGATGAATGATTGGGTGATGGGTGGGATTAGAATTTAATTATAGAATGATAATAGACATGGATTGGGGATATATTAGTGATTATGACGATGATTGACTAGTGATTTGGATAAAGGTATGGACTTTGATGAGAGACTACAATTAGGATAAGGACGTGGATGAGGATATGGATGTGAAGATGACCAAGGATTACTAAAAGACAAAACCTTACAAGAGTCCAATCTAGAAAAATATTAGGAGATAATGGGATCAAATAACTTCCATACTAGTAAAATAGTGATTAGATGGGTGTTAGGTATGGAGAGGCATTGATAGAGAGGTGATGGGATCATATACCTTTCATACTAGAAAATTAGTATTGGATTGGTGTTAGATATGAAGAGGAAATGATAAAAAAGTGATGGGTGTTAGGCTAAATTATTTTACAAGGTTGTGTATGTCGATAATACCTTTGTCAAAAAGGATGAGGATGAAGATAGGGATGAGTGACCACTATGAGTGGGTTCCAAGATGAAATAATGGATGGGATATTAAACATCATTTGGGATGGGGATATGGAAAATAGGATAGATGGGATGAGTATTAGCTGTGGTTTAGGATGATGTGATGGAGATGGATGTGACATAAGACAAGACACAATAGACTATTTTTGGCTTTTTTAAGTTTTATGATTTTTAGGGTTTTTAGAATATTTCACCTTTTTACATTTTTTTGGAATATGTATATACACTATACAATTGGGGTTACTATCAAAGGGAATACCAAGCCTATAAAATAGTATATGGATGGATGGAATGATGGATAGGATAAGGACCAAGGAAGAATAGATGAGATATTTCCAATGACCTCATCATGAAGGACTCAGATGTTTAATTTCCTAAGTGTTCATTGAAGGATATGCCAAGATGGTTTGAGAACATGTCTCAAGACACCTTCCACTTCTTTGTGAAGGTCAAGGAAGGAAGGAATGTGATATGCTGGAAGATGATGGGTTGGACTAAGGGATAAGATAGACATGGATGGGTGATATAGAAAAGGTTAACGAGGGATGAGACTAATATAGATGGATTGACAAAGGATATGAAATGGATGGATTTTCCCCCCAAGTGTTTGAGGTATAATTCAAATAATTGATTATTTTACCATGATGTCTAAAATATATTTTCATCATGGTGCTTGCCCAAGGTGCTAGAAGACTAGTTTTCATCATTGGATGAATGATTTTTTTGACTTTATTGGGCATATTTTTTTATTGGAGAAGAGCAAGATGCATGATTGTTAATACTATTAGGATCTTCAACCAACACATGATTTAGATATATGTGATGATAGAATCACATCTTAGTAGCCTTTATTGATTCTTGATTTAGCATCCTCTAGATGCTTTAACCAGGTGTCTTTGTAACCCCTATGAGGGAAAATACTGCCTAGAGATTAGAGAGATGGTATGGATGGGAGTCTATCATGATTGTGATGATGGAAGATATGATGTGAGTGAGGGATATAATTAGGACTATCGATATGATGAGATGGGGAGTGGAAATGGGGTTTAATAGTTGCATACACCATTAGATATGGTCGTAGGGATTCCTTATATTGGTGCCATAAGATTAAGGGATCTAAGACCTTTTGTTTTGATGATTATTTGATCCAAACATTAATAGGATGGTCAACCATGCCATTATCAGTGCCTTTGACATTATTTGGATTCACTAATGGGGTTTGAATTTGACTAACCCTTGGTGCCTGATTGTGGGCTTCACTAGAGGAGATTGATTTTTGATTGGATAGATGATGATTATTTTAACTTTGATAGTTCCCTAGTGTCTGACTAGGGGAAGACAATTTTAGATTAGGCTGATATTTTGACTTTGCTTGATTTGGATTGATAAGATAAAAAATGATTTGATCATGATTTATGTCTTTTAAAAAATTGTCTTAATCATTTGGATGCATGGCATATGATGTTGAGTGCAGAGGGGAATCCAATGATGAATGTTCTTGTTTATTCCCTTCATGGACTAAGATATAGGGATTATGGAGGTGAGGTGGATGATGAATGTTGGGTGATGGATTAAGGGGATAATGGGTATCATAGTCCTCATAAATGGAACTAGAAGCCCTAGTATTGACATCAAAGAAAGTTTCCTCAAAAATCTCAAAAGGATCATGAAGACTAGTTATGGTATGCGCATCCCTAGTAGGATTAGATCCATTCTAAAAATCTTCAATAGATAGAGCACTCAAGAAATCAATTATGATTTCATCATCTTGATTGGGATCCAAAGGTATGCTTGGTGATTTATTGGAGGTATATGGATTAGAGACATCCTTAAGAAGATAGGCATTATCATCATATACTACAATATTTATGAGGGATGATGTTTCTGATGAGGAATCTAATTCAGATATTGGTACTGAGTATGATCCTGATGCAGAGAAAACTTTTATCAATGTTGGATCTGATGTAATGATGCAAGTAGAGAAGTGATTATTTGTGATTGTCCTCTGAACATGGGGTATTGAAAGTGATGGGTGAGAGGGAGATGATGGATGAATAATGGATTGAGCAAAGAGAGGGCCATGGAAGGGTTCATGAGATATAGGGAGACTAGGCATATAGGAAATGGACTTGTGGTTGATGGAGGATGGGTCAATGATAGGGGGTTCATGGATTATGGGTGTGGTGTCTTGAACTTGGTTTGGAAGGGGAAGGGCATGATCATGATAGGAAATGGTATCTCAATATTCCTCTTCTTGTTCACCCAGGGAAATAGACTCATCTGATTCATCTTCAATTACTATGTCACCATGATTAATGAGTTCTTGGATAAGTCTCAAAAATTTTGACATCATTTAATGGAATTACCCTAGGTTTGATGATATACATAATATCCATTTCATTTATACTAGGAAGGCTTAGACTTGGTGGGATCAAGATGTCATATGGGCGGGTTGATCATCATGTTGGCAGTGACAAGTTGTTTGAAGAGGGCTTCCAAGGACATAGGAAGGGGAGTATAAGGACCCACTTCACTTTGTGACTTTGATGCAAAAGCATTAGAATTTAGATCAGATGGTGTTTAACATGACTGGGTAGATGGATACGTGGCCAAGATTGCATTCCATTTTCTAGTAGAGTAAGGGGTAGATGATGATGGGTTATGACTAAGGGATGGAGGATGTACATGAAACTCACATGAAGGGGTTTTCCCTAGAAGTGCAATGAGTTAGAGGGGGTATACACATTCAAGAAGTAGGACACCCATCATAAAGAACTATAAGAGGATCTCATCCTTATTGGCATCTATGTATTGGTCTATGAGAGTGGGGTCTAACTTCAGGGTGGTAGGTGACAAATGATGGGGGACTTACTAGGCTAGAGCATTAGATTCGAAAGTGATGTTATTGGGGGTTGGTGTATTTGATTGTGGACAAGTATGAATGGGGGATAAGGGTATTTGAGTAGGGCTAATAGATGGTGGAAAGGGATGGAATGAGGATAAGGTTTGATGGTGGACTTATTTGGGAGGGGATTTCAGGCTTATGGGGTTAAAATCATCAGGAAAGCAAGCACCCATATTTCATAGTCACAAAAGGAATTCATCTTTATTCTCTATGATGTATTGATTGATTAAGGTGACCACATACAAGAATGTTGGATTTGATTTTGATGATCTAAGGCGTTGTGAATGGGGTGTTGGTTTAGGGAAAATGGGAACAAGGTCAAAAGGTAGGTGAGAACCCATTTCTAGTGCTCACAAAAGGACTTCATATTTATTGGCCAATATGTATTAATCTAGAAGAACTAGATCCAAATCCATGAGGATGGATGATGAAAGAGGGATGATGATGCGGGATGATACAAAGGTAGACTATGGAGTAGATATGGTCTCTTGAACAAAATAGGTCCAAATGACTGAGCAAGTATGATAGATGTGGATGGGGATGAGATAGACTAATGGATTAAAGTCTATGATTAGATTTTAGACCAATAGTACAATAGGTGCTATTAACCTATCAATGATGCCTAGTTTTCAAGCTGGCAAAAAGATTGGGGATTTGATAGGTGCCTATATTCTAACTAGTAAGAGGATGATATGATGGGTGATAGTTATGAATATTCAAGATGATTAGATTAGAGACAATTAGATTGATGATTTATGGGTTGCTAGATTGAAATCATCAAAGTGATAAGATGCTGGCAAAATATTGACTAAGTATGAGATCTAACCAAGTGATGAATGATTAATGGATTAGGATGATATGAAATGATAACAAGAAGACTAACTCAAGTTTTGGACTAATTTGCTCAAGATAGGATGGGGTATGACTATGTGATGAAGATGATAGGACAATGTGACAAGAACAAGTATGATGATAGGTGATGATGAAATGATTAGGGGTAATATGAGATGGTTTGGACATAGTTATAACCCTTAAAAATCCAATTAGGATATGATGGGACAAGGTTAGACTGGATGGGAGATGAAAGCAAGGTCAAGATAAAAGGTTTATTAGGACAAGATGTAGATGACAAGACAAGATGTGATTAGGATATGTGATGGAGTATGACTAATGATTAGTGAGACTAGAATAGGATGTGATTTTAAAAAGATGTGCAAAGAACAAAATGTAAAATGGGAGGATGAGATAAGGACATACAAAATAACAAATTATGTACAAGGGGATAATGACAAGGATGTATAAGATGTGATTGAGATATAGTTAATGATGAGTGGATATATCTAGACTAAGATGAGATAATGATAAGGTGGGATATGGGATAAAGATATACAAAGGTAATGATGAGATAGGGATGGGATGATGGGGTATGAACAAAGATGATATAGGGATGGGATGATGGGGTATGCATAAAGATGAGATAGGATAATATAGGGGTGACTAGATTAGGATGGGATAAAGACAAGATGAGATAGGGACAAGGATATACAAAGACAATATTTACAAGAGAATCATGGCTAGGATGTACAAGATGATAGTGAGGAAAATAGATGATGGTAAAAGGATGTACAAGATGATAGAGTAAGGAGACAAGGATAAACAAGATGAAGATATATGTACAAAAGATAAGGATGTACAAAATGGGTTATTCAAAGACCTAGACAAATGTTTTGGGTGAAGGTTGATTCAACTCACAAATAAAATTGGTTAAACATGACACATATAAAATCAAGAAAACCATGAAATATATGATTAATAAACTTGATGGTATGCAACAAAATTCTCACACCATCAAATAGATTCATGGGTGAGGCTGTAGGCCGGTGACCCAGTATAGAAATCACTAAACCCTCTCGACCTCATCTGTATATGATGTCTACTTAGGAGATAATATTGACTCTGACATCAAGGTGCCTATTATGGCTGAAGGATCTTATGCTAGGTTTTCACAAGGTTTCTAGGTGCATCCCCTGTATACGTGAAGGTATAGTGGGGTTTGTTGACCAAATTTGACTTTTTAGTCAAATTAGGGCACCCCTAGTAAAAAAAACTTGGATTTTAGGTATATAAGGAGGTATAATATATTGTCATGAGGTGTTTTTTATGTTATTTAATGTCAAATAATGTTATATTATCTTTGGTTAATTAGTTTTTATGTCCTTATATCATTTTTGGGTCATTTGAGGGGTTAAAAAGGCGTATTTAATGTTTTATATGGGTTTATTGGGAAATGTGTAAGTGTCAAAATGTGATGTCATGATCCATGTGTCCAAAAAGGTGTTATGTAACTGAAATTACTGAAAATATGGTAGGTTATTTAGAGAAAAGGTAGATTTTTTGGCAAAAAAGAAGAAAATGGCACTTGTATGACCTCATTGGGAAGTGTGTCATATTGAAAAGGTGGAAATGTGACTCTTCACCTTCTCTACACTCATATATATGTTTGGTTTGATCTGAATATGTATTTTATTTCTCAAAACCATTTAGCTTCCTTTTCACCTTTTTAGACACATAAAAGTGACTTATAGGTTTGTACTTGGTACGATTAACACAAGGGGTTTCAAGTAGAATGCTATAGGGAGGTTCATTTAAACTCAGAGAATTTCATTTTCATATCAAGAAGTTTGAGAATGATCAATTTTTATTTATAAACCATTCATTTGAAATTGACTATGCAAATTTGCCTATCAATCTGTGTACCCTTCAGGTTTTTCCTTGGTTTGCAGAAGTTTGTATAATCTAGATTCTAAGATTGATTCCAGAGCATGTTGAATTACTTATAAAATGTTCTCCATACTTGGTTTAATTTTTCATGAGGTTTTTATATGATAATCATCTCAATTTATAGAAAGATACAATTTTCTAAGTTATGGGCAATTTTCACCATTTTCAAGAGTATTGTGCTTTGTCAATGGATTCAGACGGGTGTTTTAGATTAATATACATATTTTAAAAGTCTTCTTGACTCCCATTTTCACCTTTCATCCAAGTCTACTTTATTCTCATAGTTGCAAACTCATTCTCCATACCAATTAGTTATTCTAGGAAACTCATGCTTACATTGTTCAACATGTTTGCAAGGAGTTGTCACTGTTGACCAAATTTGACTTTTAGGTTAAATTGGGGCACACCTTGTAAAAAAAAATTATTTTTAGACCTATAATTGGGTATAATTTATCGTCATAATTTGTTTTATGGGTCATTTGATTCCTTTCAATGTTATATTAACCTTGGTCACTCTTTTCATCAGTCTAACATGTCATTTGAGGTCATTTCAATGGTTTAAATAGTGAATTTAATGTTTTGTATGGGTTTATTAAAAAATTTAAAATTTTTAAAGAGTTTTATCATGTTCCACATGTCTTAGGAGGTATATATTAACTATCACTAACTAAAAATTGTCAAGTTACTAAGAAAATGTAGTTTTCTTGAAGAAAAGAGTGAGTTTGACACTTGTACAAACTCTTTGGAAAGTGTGCCACTTGGAAAACATTTAAATGTGACTCTTAACCTTCCCCATACTTAAATCCATGTTTTTTAAAAATTTAAATTGACATTTCTTTCTCAAAACCGTTCTATCTCTTTTTCATCCTTATTGGCATAAGGAAGTGACTTTTAGGTTTCCACTTGGTATGGATAGCATAAATGGTTTAAAGAAGAATTATCTTGGGAGGTTGTTTTAAAATAAAATACCTTAAAACACATATAATAATTTTGAGAAATGGTCAACTGTGTTTCATGAACCATCTATTTGAAGTGCACTGTGCAAGTTTGCTTGCCATTTTGTGCACCCTTAAGGTTTTACTTTGGTTTGAGTGATTCCATAAAAACAAGTTTCTAGGATTACTTACATATATTTTTGGATTCATAATATAATTATTCACACACTTGGTTTCATGTTTCAAGTGGTTTTTCTATGCTAACCAACTCAATTTTTAGGAGGATACACCATTTTGCATTGTGAAGAATTTTCACTATTTGTAGGAGTTTCAAGCTGGTACAATGGATTTAGGGGGTTATGATAGTTTATTTATTATGTTTAAAATTTCATTTTATCTCATTTTAATCTAAAATACATCCTTAAAATTAGGACTCATGAGATGGTTTTCACAAGAATCATGTTGCTTGTCTAACCTATAACTATCACACACAGTCAGTCTTGGGAAATCATATGTTTGAAACCTTTATGCCATGGTCAAAAGGGTATAATAAATATTTTTAGGTATTTGTGTGTCCTCTAATGTCATATATTTGTGAATAAAACCTCCATATGGTGTAAATAAAAGAGGAATTGGGTAGTCACTTGAGACACCTTCTCACTGCCTGCCATAAACATGCTCACTTACAGGCACTTGAAAGAATAAAAGCAAATGGGAGGAAGGTTTGAGTCTTGTTTTAGATATTTTAAGTTGAAAAAATCCATTTTATATCTTTATGAGATCATATGAGGTGTCCAAAATCATAAGTACCTTGCATACTATATCATTTGTTATTACATTGCCTATGTGGAAAATGCTCACCTACAGGTGGCTTGGTAAGAAAGCTAAAGAGTCCTTGTAAAAATTGACTATGGAATTAAATCACCTTTGAAAGTAATTACAAGTTAAATCAATTCTAACATACATTTTTTAAATTTTGAGTGGTTTTTCAAAGTAAGAAACACCCTTCAAAGGTAAAAACTGAGATTTCAAGACCATTGTCCCCAAAAAGCCAAAACAGAGGTCCTAACACTTTTTAGCAAGTACATATAACATGTTTGACAAGGTATTGAAGTATATAGTTGAGTGATTTTTTTTCCCTCTAGCATGGAGAGGGATTGTGAAAAATATGGAACCAAAGGGATTAATGTAAGGCAGTTCTTGAGGAACCCAACGATGCCTAAAAAGTCCTGAGAATAGATAGTGAGATCTACATAGCTGAGCCACAAAGAGACCTATATTCACCAAAGTTAAAAATTAGGCCTATTACATATGTTGGATTGGTTTTAAAGGATCCAATTGACACATATGATTAAAAAATTATCATGGATGAATGATAATTTGTGTTAGGATCCCTCTACCCATCTACTGTCTGTATAAGTGGCCTACATGAATACTTAAAGCCAATCAACAGGGAGTGGGCTAACCTTTTGTTTTGGTTATTTTTTAATAATATAAGGTGAGTGAAAGTATATATGTGAACTTTTTAATTTAATAAATTCAAAGATACCTTTAAAAACATCCATACCAAGCTTATTTAAGGTCAGTAATGACCTACAGGCAAAGGACAAAGGAACAAGCTATAGGGAGGGTTTTGAGGAGAAACATCTTAGTATTGGGAGATGACCTTTTATTTTAAGGTCAAATGGTTTTAAAGGTTTCCAAAGAATAATTTTTGTTCAATAACATGGTGTGTGACTTCAAAATGAATTCAATGAACTTTTCACCTCACAACCAAAGTCTAATTGAGCACATATGCACCTACAGGGGTCAACAAGGTAGTTGTGTCAGTCAGTGAGGGAAGGCCTAATCCTTGGCTTTAAAATGACATGAAAATGAATGTAAAAATGTTATATATGGTTGAAGGAGACCTAGGGGATGTTTTTAAGGACTTTTATCAAACTAAAAACACAAGGACAACCTACATGTACCCCTATTTTGTAAACACAATCAGTCTTGATAAAGCATAGCCATGGAATGGAATTCAAGCATAGTGATATCATCTTGGTGATTGAAGGAGAGATAAAAATGATAATATAATACCAATTTTATAAGGTATAAAATACAATTTTCATAATAAAACAACAACCATAGGACCCTAAGGATCCCCTCATAGTCAGCTAAATGGTGTTAGAACAATGAATAAGGTTTTGAGTCCTAAAATGATGATAATGCTACTAAAGTGAAAAAATGAGTCCAAATAATTATAAATTAATATGGGAAGTTTATTTTAGGGTTATGGTATTTTTTATAGACCTAAACTATGCTAGTACACCTATAGATACTCCTCATATGAGTAAAAACACAGTTGATGTTTACTAAACCCTACCATTTGTAAGGTTATAAGGAAGAAGGAGGATAGTTTAGAGTAATGTTTGGTGATATAACATATAAATAATGATTATGAATAAAATTAAATATCATTATATTATGAAAACAAGTTCAATATAACTCAAAATTAGATCATACACAGTCCACTCTTGAATGCCCTGCACACGGGCCTTCATCTAGAAATTTGTCTTGAGCTTATAATGTTTTGAGAGGTCAAATGTCTAGAATAGGGGCTCAATTTTAGTATGGGTAATCCTAAAAACTTTAGTAACCCACTAAAATACTTATTTTTAATGGGAAAATAGGGGAAGTACCCCCTGTTTTGTCTAAGATAGGGGTAATTTCCCCTTGCACAAACTTGTAGATCTTGAAAGGTAAGAAGGAGATATGAGGCCAAAAGGTGTGGAAGATTGTTAAAGGGGTTTGGAAAGTTTTAAATTACTTATAAAATCATGGAGTACCAATAAATAAGCACCCTGCACTAAAGAAGTTAAAGATAGACTTGTGAAAGCATGGTGAGGTCTAATGAGCAAAGATGAAGTCATTCACACTTCCAACATGAAAATTGATTTATATCTTATTGGGTAATATTTATGGAATCATGTTTGAATTTTTTAAACTTGTTTAGATCAAATAAACTCAATAAAATGCTCAAAATACCAAATGTTGCAGTGAAACCTAGTAGACAAGTTCTAGGACCTAGTGTCTAAAAGGGAAGTCATTCATAATTTTGGCATTAAATATGCTTTGAAACCTGTTATAACATGTTAATATATCCAATAAATATGTTTTTCACCATTTATATTGTATAAGAGGCATAAAATAAACCATTTTTAGGTCTAAAAGCAACTCAAACATATAGGACACATGAAAACAAGCACGAGAAGCTAAGCTCCAATGCTCATATATTTCATGAGACTATGCATGGGATCCAAAGGAGTTAGGGGATGTTGAAAGGGGTCTTATATTCAATTTTAGTGAAAATTTTTCTCAAGTTGGATGTTCCAAATTTATGAACAATCATTAAGACCAAAAATAGGCCTAAAACCCTACTCAACCCTTGCTAAGGCCCAATCTTAGAAAATGGAGTTGGTTAGCTACCAAAAAGAAATAGTTTGTCTAGAATGATAATTGGAGGTTTTATAATACTCTACCAGGATACTCCACACCATGATTAGCTGTATAGACTTGTACGGATGGGATCAAAAATAACCTTTTTCTCACTGTTTTGTTTGTTTTATAGGTTGTAGGAAGTTACAAGAGATGCAAGAAACATGGATGGAAATATTGAGACTTAAAATAAATAAAAATATGAGTTTAATTACTTTAAAATTTTTCTAAGTTCCTCAAATAGGTCCTTCAACTCAGCCAATCAAATCTGGCATATTGGGCAAGCTAGAGAAAAGGGAGGAAATCTTCACTTGAACTAATTTTAAAACTTGCCTAATGTTTTTAAGGCCATAGAGGGTCTTGAAAATTGTCATTAAACCTATCCCATTTATTTTTATGGGAAAATAATTCCAAGTTTGAAGACAAGTGTGCTAGGTGCATGAGAAGGAGGTTTCCTAGAGTGCAGGTGATGATGGCTCTCTTTTAGGTGATTCTAGAAGACCAAACATGCAACCAATGCATGAAGAGGCATGTATAAGATACTACCCTTCCATTCCAATCATTTTACCTACCCTTTATTAGTTAAAAGTCACTCAATTATGCATAATCATGAAGGCAATTTCATGTGCAAGAAAAGGAGTTTTAGGCCACTTTGCATAACTTTGATGAACTAGATTGACACTTGTTGCTCCTATCCTTACATGGTTCAACCAATATCTTATTCTCATGCATGTATAAATAATTTTATCATATTTAAAATTGTATTTGTGACCCTTGGACTTCTCTTTCTCTCTCTCTCTCTCAAACTATATAAGGGTTGGCCATTTTGGCATTATATGGGATGCTCCACCTGAGTATGGTGAAGCCCTTTTCATTTTTATACCTTTTGATTAGTAAAATGATTAATTTTTACCTCTTCATGACTATTCATAAGTGTGTTCCACTTGAATTATGAATCTTGTTTAGTGAAGACTATGGATTCCTAGCATGTGGTCTCATTATTTCACCTTGTTTGCAGTTGGAAAACTTCTTCTTCCAGGGCATGCAAAGTGTCTTAGGGGTTGTGAAATGTTGAGTGAGTTAGTCTTTTGATTAGTGTTATTTAAGTCCTCTTGTTTAGTCCTCCTATCTTTCCACATTCATCCATGACCTCACAATGTAGCATTGATGTGAGGAGATGAATATTGAAGGAATATACTTTTAGTTTGTTTCTTGGCCTCAAGTGTAGAATGAAATTGGTTGGAAGTCATGAAATTGATCTGGTTTATCACCCCCTTAGTTTAGATTTGCTTTTAGTTATCTCTCCCTCTTTTCATCCACCAAAATTAATAGTAGGTCTAATCCTAAGAGGTATATCAAGGGAGCTATCCCTATCTAGAGACTCACCTCATTCCTTAGGCTGCCCACAAGCCTAGAGGTGATTCCATTGTGCCACTTGGATGAGGAGAGATTTGCATCTCCTCAAAGGGTACAAATCCAAGTGACAACAGTCATATTAGGATAGAGGTTATTCATCTTACTTCTAGACCTCCTTGATGGAAATCATGTATTTGAAAGATTTGACCTTGAGTTGAGTTGTTTTGATGCCATTCATCAACCCTTGTTATTCTATTCCACACTCACTATCCACTCACAACTCATACACACATACTGGAGCTTGAGATGATGTCATTAGAGCCTTGATATTGGTTTAATTTCTTTTAATATTTTAAAATTTCATGTGAGGGTATTGAGGGAAGCTTTGGACCCTTTAAATCCAATGGATAATGCATTCAAATAATTCTGTGACAACTAGAAAATTTTGATGCCTATATGCATGACTTTGCCCACCTACAGGTGGCCTAACAGAGAGTTGAAGGTATCATTTTAAAATATTTAAGCATGATTTTAAAGCCTGTTTGAAGTATTAACATTAGAGTTCACTATGGTAGACTTGTCTCAAATTGAAAACCATCTCTAAGAATGATGACTGATATTTTGGGATTGTTTGCCCTAAAAGCACAAAATAAAAGTCCTCAATGTTTTGTGTATATGTTATAGCATGGTTGAGGTAACTCTTGAAACAACTAAGATGATAAACTTGTATCCATTGGTATTGAGAAAGACCATGCCAAGTTTTGGAGAAGGATGGTAAGTTAAAAATGGTCATTTGGAGGCCTAAAGGTGCTTCCAAAACACTAAACTTGGAAAATGAATTCTACAAGATTTCAACTCTTTGAGTCACTCTTGTTTCCCAAATTGATACTAGATTACACCCTCACATGTGAATGGATCCAATGGTAAACATGAAACTTTTATGATATAAGGATCATATAGAGAGGTTAAAGTATGGTTTTTTGCTTCCTTCATACACCATCCAGTCTGTATAATGTGAAAACGTTGACCTACAGAGGACTATCAGATAGTGACTTGAGAATGAGGTTTTGATGGGCGTTTTATCCTATTCAAAGTGAATGAAGGTATATGTAAATGTTAATGACCTTTATGGATTAAAAGGTAAGTCTTTTCACATCATTGACTAGGTCACAATGAGCTAAATAAACCTACAGGTAGGGCCAAAGAAAGGTAGAGTATCTCAGTCAAAATGCAGTGAGTGAAATATGACATGTAGGTGATATTTTCATGAGCTAGGGTAAGCAATTGAATCCATTTATTTTTGGATGATTCTAAGAGACTGAAGCAAATATTTTATGTTGTTTTAAGCTTGGATAAGGTAAGTAACACCTACATGTGTCCATCCAAACATGGTATAGTCCATGCTAAAAGGTCTAGTTTAGTGGTTAAAAGTGCAGTTTGAATGCTTAAACAGGGTAATATGATGAAATAACCAACTAAGAACATTAGCCATGAATGTAATGAGACTCATACACTCTAGGCATGACAAATTCACCTACAGGCAGGGCCAAACCAAGGGTGTCTCAGTTAGAAGGGCAGAGAGTAAAGAAATTGATTCCCTTGAGATAGGTGTGACATGAAGGTAATCCCAAATGGATATAACGAGCATGAGTGATATTATAGGATTATAGGAAGGTTTTTAGACACTACGTATAAACCTCAACTAAGCATAAACACTTATAGGTGATGTTTGGAAGGCAAAATACAGTCAACAATGGGAACTCAACTTGACTGAGTAAAGGTCATCAAGAGTATGCAGGTAAGTTGAAATGGTGAAAAATTATAAACACTCCATGGTGACATTCATAATTTTAAAATGATTATCCAACACAAATGAAGCATAGTGGCATGAGAGATCCAAGTTGGAAAACATACAATCCTTATACCTTGCCTACACATAGTCTACCTATAAAAACTTAGTCTTATATTTTGAAGTAATTATGGAGTCAAAAGGATAGAATAGAAGCTAAATTTTTGTGTATATCATGTTTTTCACTTGTATAATTTACTTTAATGTTCAAATGGTCTAGAAAAATAGGGGAATTACCCTCTATTTTTTCTTAGATAGAGGGTACTTCTCATACAAAACTGGCAATGTTAGGGGTAAAGGATAGAGATATGGAGCCAAAAGATGAAAATACCTTGAAAAAGGGTTTTTGAAGCTAAGGGATACCTATTCCAATCATTAAAACCAATCATAGGATCGTAGAGCTTGATAGGGTGGTCAAAACCCTTGGAGGTACAATCAAGCTTGTTAGGTAAGGGGTCAAGCCTAAGACCAAACAATAGGTCAATTTCAATCTTAGCATGAAAGGAGATTTCTAGTGGATTGAATCATGTGTATGTGATGTATACAAAGGTATTTAAACCTTTTTTAGGTAAGGATAATCATCATAAGTCATTTTCTTTTCTAATTTGCAAACATGCTTAAGGGCAAGATTTTGTCATAGACCTCAAAATCATAATCACCCTCACTTTCAACAAGAAATGAGAATGTAAAAATATTGGGGTATGTTTTTAGAGTCAATAAAAAGGTGACTAAACTCTTGGAGGGCAAAGAAAACACAAATAAGCCACCTTTTGGATCTTAAAGTCACTCAGACATGTAGGAAATGAGGAAAACAAGCTCAACAAGAGGAATTTGATTGCTCATATCTTTCATGATGTTTTTCATGGGATTATAAGGTGTTTGTTTAGGATAATAAGGTCTCCAAATATCATCTTTTTATAATTTTTTGGCAAATTAGACTTTGGATCTTTATGAACCGACCTTAAGACCAAAAATGGGCCTTAAACCCTACTAAACCCTCGACTAGGACCCGATTGGGAAGATTAAGTTGTATAGATAATATAATGAGATATTTTGGCCAATATGGTGATTTAAAAATGTATATAACTCCTTCAAGTTTCTCCCCATGCCTTTTTATTGTACATACTTGTACGGATGGGGGCAAAAATAGGGGTTTTCTCACTATTTTATGTGTTGTGTAGGAAACAAGAGGAGTTAAGAGATGAAAAAAAGTTTGGAGAGAATATTGATACATGTAATAAATCCTCATATTAATTTAATTCCTTGAAATAACTTTTAGGTGACCCAACTAGGTGATTCAACTCAGCCAGTCAAATCTGGGATATTGGACAAGCTAGTGAAGAAGATAGAAAACTTCAAATGAGCTCATTTCAAGGTGTCCTTGATGATTATAGAGCCATGAGGGTATTTAAATGTGTAATTAAATTCATCCCATGGATTTTATATAAAAAATTAAGGCATTTTGGAATCCAAATCTGCAAGGTGCATGGCAGAGTAGTTTTCTAGACAACAGATGATGATTTCTCCTCTCCAAGTGATTACAGATGACCAGGTCTAAAAATAAATCATATATAGGCATGTATTATTCCTTTAAAATTCATTAAAATAATTGGACATAACCCTCATTAGTTATGGTATTTTTAAACAGAGGCAATCATGAAGGTAGTTTTTCTATGTAAAATGAGGAGTTTTATGCCACTTTTCATGAAGTTTATGCCTTGAATTGAAATTTGTGCTCCTAGACCTTGAATAGTTAGTATAATATCATTATCACATGAAATATTAACTCATTTTATCATATTTTAAAGTGTCTTTGTGACCATTTTAATTTTTTCTTCTTCTCTCTCTCATAAGCTCTATAAGAACTAGCCATTTTGGCATTATATGGATGCTCCACCTGAGTATGGTGAAACACTACTCATTTTTATACCTTTTGATCAATAAAATTACTAATTTTTTCCTCTTCCATGATTTTTCATGTTGTGCTTTACTTGAATTCTGAATTTTCTTAGTGAAGACTATGGATTCCTTAACAAGTTGTCACATTCTCTCACCTATTTGTAGTTTCTTCTTGCAGGGCATGTGACGTGTTCCAGGAAATTTCAAAGTTTAAGTGAGTTAGTCTCTTAATTATTTCCACTAAATTCCTATTATATAGTCCTCCTAGCTTCGCACATTCATCCATAACCCCACAATGTAACATTGATGTAAGAAGACATAGATTAGAGAGTGTATGTTTAGTTTATCCTTTGATTTCAAGTGTAATATGCATATGATTAGATGTCATAAGTAAATTTGGTGTATCAAATCCCTTAGATTAATTTTATTTAATTTATCCTTCTCCCTTTTCATCCCCAAAGTTAGTAGTAGTTATAATATTAAGTGGTACATCAAGGGAGCTAGCCCTATTTAGAGATTGATCTCATTCCTTAGGCTGACCACAAGCTTAGAGGTGATTACATTATGCCACTAGGATGAGGAGAGATTTTAATCTCATAAAAGTATGCAAATCTAAGTGACAATTTTTTTTGACACACCTAATGGGACTCTTGTTCCAAGAGATTGAGATATTTTTGGTGTTGTCTCTCAATAATCAGCCTTTACAGGCATCTATCAAAGCATCAATGGCAACTCCAAAGATATATTAACTGGTCAAGCAGCCTAGGTTATAATTTTAAGATTAATGGTAACATGTTTCCTTTGTTTTATTTCTTTCAATGAGGTTTCATGGCTAAATTTGGTGTTGAGTTTTGTTCTCTACAAGTTGGTGAGACATTTCAAGCTTGTACCATTCCCTATCAATATGAACAAGTCATTGGTCAATCTTGTCATGATCTTTATCAACTTCATTATGACCTTCATCAGCCCCAATATGATACTTTTCAGCCCATACATGAAGTATATAGATCCTATAACCATCCTACTCAATGTTTTGCTCCTCCTAGTTAATCTAGCCACTCTTAAAGCCAACACATTTCCACCTTCAAGAAGACACTCTTGGGATATGAGAGATATATGTTAGATATTTATCCCTAAAAGGGGATTTGATATAGAGGTTCCTAATAATTTAATTCATAAGGTGTGATAAGCATTAGAGTTGGTCAAAAGAGAGTGGGTACCTATTGAGAAAGCCAATTGACAAAGGCTCACAAGTGAGATGATTGATGTGAGTGGTTTAATCTCTTCCTTAGAGGATAGCATAGAAGTTCATGAAAGGAAACCTCACCATACATATCAGCCTTCATATCCACTTCCTCAAGTTTCATACCAGCCATACATGACCCCTACTCATGAGCCAAATCAAGGCCATCCTTTTCCAAATCAATTGGAGGAGAGAGATGAAAGAAGAAATATTGTGATTGAAGCTAATCTTGATAGGAAAATTGAGTTGGAAAATATTCATATGCAACAATATATGTTGGAAAAAAATTAATTGGAGTTCAAACCCTCATTTTCCTCTCATATTACATCATCACCACCTCAAAAGGAGAATCACAATCCCAATGTCCTAAGTTAGAATAAGATAGTGGAGTCATGGGGAAAGAAAGAGAATAAAATGTGAAGTTAAGAAGACTCTTGACCTTATATAAACTCCTACCATTCCTTAATAAATGGTTTCTAATCCTAACATCCTAATCTGGAGTAAGATAGTGGAGTCATGGGGAAAGAAAGAAGATATAAGCATTATCCAAGAGTGTGAAGTGGAGAATGGAGTTGATCCTTTGCAAGCCCCTCCCACCCTTCCTCAAGAAGCTTCTTGTTTTTTATGGTATCCCTCATGCACTCCTTATCTTCATGATGATTCTTATGAACTCCAAGAATTTTTTTTTCAAGAGAACCTATCCAAACAAATTGAAGAGTTAGAGTCAAAGATGAGGTTGCTAAGTCAAGGTGAGATCAAAGGTTTAGACCTAAAAGAAGATCCTATGCCTAAACACACCCCATATAACATTTTTCAAGAGATTCCTCAATCCAAATAATATGTTGGTCAAGTGGAAGGAAGAAAATCAAGTGGCTTTAACCCAAGATCTACCTCCCCTTCCTCAAGGGCTCCCAAAAGAACCTCTTAATTTGCATTCTCAATCTAATTTTGAGCGTTATATTCTAACTCCACCAACTAGTTAATCTTGTCCTCATCTTATAACCATTTCTCTTGATGTACCTATGGTTTGGGAAACTCAAGAAGAGCAAGTGGTTAAGGAAAATTTAGAACTCTTACTTGAAAAAAGCGTAACTCCTTGGCAGCGTTATTGGGCTAGGTCACTAAATTTTAAGATGCCTAGTCTTGGCATCACTAGGAAGGAGTTTGAAGATGTTAAAACCATTGAAAAAAAATATTAGATTATGATAGTTGAGATTAAATTTGAAAAAATTCAATAGGTCCTAAGTGATGAAGAAGAGGTGATTTATTATGTTGAATCTCCTTGTTTGGTTGATGATGAAGCATACACTCCTCGTGTTGAAGAAGAAATCTTGGAAGAGGTCCTTTTAGGATATAAAGAAGAAGTTTAAGGAGTCTCTCTTGTTGATTCCATTCATGATGCTGATAAAAATGAATATGATGAATTATGGCAGAGGTTTGAATACATTTTCAAAGATTTTTAATCTCTCAAGAGGCCTACAACTCCTTTAGGGCTGATTACAAGTGATGGTAAGAAATATGATGTTGTTCAAAATGTCATAGATGAACAAGATGACATTGTTCAATACATCATAAGTGAGAAATAAAAAAATTCACATCAGCTTATAGAGGTCAAGACAAACCTCTATTGGCTTTAATATTTCAAAGAATAAGAAATCATTCCTTTTGAGACCATGCCTACAAAGAGAATGAAGGTTGACCATGAGAAAGAGAGTGGACAGCAACATGAAGTATGTAAATAAGGTTAAGAGGAATATGCCTACATTAGAAACCTATTTGAAGATGATTTACTTAAAAATAAGTCAAGTGAAGTACCAAGGAATAGGTTTGGTCCATTAAGTGTTCAATCTAAAGAGCAACATGCTTGGTACCCTCATCCATCTCATGCAAAAGGAGACTCAAGAAACTTTCCATTTGATCCTAGAAAATGAGGTATGACTGATTTTTAGTTGTATATGATAGGTTGTTTCCTAATTCCCCTAATTTATTGGAGTACATGTGTGTGTGTGTGTGTGTGTGTGTGTGTGTGTTTGCTTTCCTTGTTGTGTGTGTCCTTTACTTTGTGTGGTTGAGGTAGTCATTAGTGTCTTGTCTTGATCAAAGGTTTTGTGGTCAATGGTAAAAATTTTATTATTTTCCTAAATTCTTAGATTAATCCTAAGACCAATGGACTGATAAGGCTACTAGTCTAGTTAGTATAACATGCATACTACCACTATGAGTCACCAATTTGTTGGCCAAATTTAACTTCTTGGTCAAGTTAGGGTACCCCTAGTAAAAAACTTGGATTTTAGGTATATAAGGGGTATAATATATTTTAATGAGGTGTTTTATAAGTTAATTGATGTCAACTAATGTTATATTATATTTGGTCAATTAGTTTTTATGTCCTTATATCATTTTTGGGTCATTTGAGGGGTCAAAAAGGTGCATTTAATGCTTTGTATGAGTTTCTTGGGAAATATGCAAGTGTAAAAATGTGATGTCATGTCCCATGTGTCCAAAAAGGTCTTAAGTAATTGACACTACTGAGAAGATGGTAGGTTATTCAGAGAAAAGGCAATTTTCTTTGCAAAAAAAAAGAAAATGGCACCTGTACAACCTACATGGGAAGTGTGCCACTTGGAAAATGTGTAAATGTGATTATTCACCTTCTTTACACTCATCTCCATATTTGGTTTGATTTGGAGATGTATTTTCTTTCTCAAAACCATTTTGCTTCGTTTTCACCTTTTTAGACACACAAAAGTGACTTACAGGTTTCTATTTGGTACGGTCAATACAAGGGGTTTCAATAAAAATTATTTTAAGAGATTTTTTTACACTAAGAGAATTTCATTTTCATATCAATAAGTTTTATAATGATCAACTGTGCTTTATGAACCATTCATTTGAAGTTTAATGTGCAAATCTGCCTATCAATCTGTTCACCCTTTAGGTTTTATCATGGTTTGGAGAAGTTCAGAGCATGTTGAATTAATTTTCTAATGCTCTCCACACTTTTTTTCATGTTTCTTGAAGTTTTGTTATGCTAATCATCTCAATATGCATAAAGATACAATTTTTTGATTTATGGGCAGTTTTCACCATTCTCAAGAGTTTTGTGATTTTTCAATGGATTAAAAGGGTTGTGCTAGATTCATCTACATGTTTTCAAATTATCTTTGACTCCCCTTTTCACCTTTCATCCAATTCTACTATAGTGGTCAAGAATTACACCCTTGTGGGAGAGTTTTTTAGGCTCTCTCACTCCCAACCACAATATTGGAGCAATATTAGGTTGTGGATATCCTATAATGAGGTTGAACCTCCATAGAAGCCCGATTTCCTCTTGGTAGATAACCTAAACTAATGTTTCTTCTTGGAAAAGAGGTTGAGAGGGGGTATAGGGTAAATAAGAGAGCTAAATGGGTGATACACCAAATTGATTGACACTCACATAAGCATGAAATAAACACTAGTTTGGCATAAGATAATTCTTGCTCACACAACCTCACAAAATATTTAATTTGCATAAGTGTTTCACAAACTAGGCTCACCAAAAAATACATGAAGCAAAGAGGAATTTAAAAATCCACACCAATCATCTATTAATGGCATAAAGAGCTCAAGTTCAGACTTGCAACTAACTTGAAAACACCTAAAAATAGGTAAGAAAGAAGGACAATGGATATGGAAGAACACTTCTTCGCAAGGCCATCATGCACAAGCTTGCTAAGCACAATTTTAAAGCAAGAGATAGGTAAAAATTGATCTTTATGGTTTCAAAAGGTCTTTCTTACAAATTTTGATAGGGTTTCTCCTTGTCAAATGAGTATATCTCTTTTTATGGAGGAGCCAATAGAGATATATGAAAAAAAGGGAAGAAGAAAAGAAGAAGAGGAAAGCAAAAATAATTCAATAAATGAGATCCAACCACCCTTTGTGAATTCTCACCCACATTTGGGTTAATTAGAACTAATCCCATTAGCTCCAATAGTCTTCAAGCCCTCTCATTGGTTGAGAAACACACTAGAAAATAAGAACTTGTTGAGGATGATGATGTCATGATCCACTAAAAAGGAAAAGTCCAAGAACATCTTTAATATTTGAGCTACCTTTTCTAATCACCTGATCTTCATCTTTCATTTCCATGCCATCCTTCACTTGTTTTACACGTATAAGGACAAATTTCCATAACTTTGAATCTAGACTGAGTCATGCTACCTCTGAATTGAGTGGATATTTTTCAGAGATGATGGCCATGTTGAAGGATGAGAGCCTCTCCATTAAATGTATACACCAAATCCTACTTTGAAACCTGGGCCAAATCTTTTCTATAGATGGAAGACCAATCTAAAGACATTGGTTTTCCTGTATCCATTTATGTTGATACAAGTGTATATATTGCGTAGCTTCTTTTGATCTTTTTAAATGCCAATGGCTACTTGTAGGGGTTCAGATTTTAACGTTTGTGGGCCCATCATCTATTCCTTTGGACAACTTATTTAAGCT
Organism: Torreya grandis; assembly: GCA_037957365.1. Classification (NCBI taxonomy): domain Eukaryota; kingdom Viridiplantae; phylum Streptophyta; class Pinopsida; order Cupressales; family Taxaceae; genus Torreya; species Torreya grandis. The sequence continues at coordinate 1,355,021 of JARHVA010001414.1, read as the reverse complement.
ATTTTCTTTGAACAATTCCTTTAAAATAATTTCTTCAGTTTATTTTTTTGGCCTTTTATTCTAAAAGAATCCATTAACTTTTCTTCAGGCTATTCCTTTGGACGAATTTTTTTGGACTTCTCTCCCGAAGGGATTGTTTCGGCACTTTGAGATGAACCTTTCTTTCAGACAATTTTCATAGACCCTTCCCATGGACAATTCATCCAAAAGAAGTCATGTCTTTAAATTTTTTTCCAATGATCTTTTGAATTAAATGAAATGAACCCTTCAAAATTCTTGAAAATCTCCTTTCAAACCTTTTGAAATGGTCTTTCAAAAAAAGTGTTTGGCTCTTTATGAAGGGAAAGTACCCTTTAGATTTTTTTGCATGGACCATTGGAATTTGAAAATGCCTTTGACTTATTTCTTATTTGAAAAGTCCCTTCAGAAAAATGTTTTGTCCCTTTAGATCTTCAAAAAATACCCTTTCTCTAAGAAAGAGTCTTCAAAAAGCTCCTTTTAGAACTTTTGAAATGGTCTTTTGGAAAAAGAGTTTGGCTCTTTGTGAAGGGAAAGTACCCTTTAGATTTTTTTGAATGGACCATTGGAATTTGAAAATGCCTTCTTATTTTTTCTTGTTTGAAAATTCCCCTTAGAAAAATGTTTTGTCCCTTCAAATCTTTGAAAAATACCCTTTCCCCAAGAAAAGAATCTTTGAAACCTTTCTTTCAGATAAATTATCCAAAATAATTCCAATACTTAGTCAGAAATGAAATTTCCAAGAGAAGAGAAACACTTAGTCCCATACAAAGTTTGAAAGAATGAACAAGAAAGACTTAACCAAAAAAGAGACTTTACACTTAGCTTTTTGGCTTGCAGGCTTATCCTTGAACATTGCTACTAGATCCTTAGAAAACCTTGTTTGGACCCTCTCTCAATCCTTTTATCCACTACTTCATCAAACCATGCAAGAATTTTATATGTGGTCCAAAAGTGGCTAACATCTTTGGTGGTTCACAGGGGTATCATGCCTGTTAATGCAAGAGAACCTAGACCATGTTACCTTGTCTAGTCCATTAGGCATGGAGTTGTTAGTCTTTATAATTGAGCTGGTCTGAAGCTGGATGCCAGGCTGACCCTTTCTAAAACTTCCTCTTGAATAAACAAGGACAACAAAAACAAAACAAACACTATGCCCAATGCACTTAGGGAAGGGAAACATACAACTGAAAAGATGTGCACAAGGTACTTAGGAGGAAAAAAGAACTATATAAAAAGTGCAATATATATAATGGCTAAAAAATCTTCTAATAGAAAGTATTGAGATGAATCCCATTGACTAAGATGGGCAATACCTCTCCATCTATTTGGGCTAGTTGAAAAGAATTATGTTGTTTGCATTCATGGATCAAATAAGGGCCACTCCACAAGATGTCAAACTTGGTATGGTTGCCTAGCTTGGCCTTATTTGAATCCCATTTGAGGACTATATCCCAATCTTTGAAGTCTATTACTATGGCTCTCTTGTCAAAGGCTTTCTTGACTTGAGCTTGATGTGACTCTAGTGTCTTCATTGCAAGGTCTCTTATCTCTTCAAGCTATATGAGTTTTGCTAATCTCACATTCATGGGCTCATATTCCATCAACTCCAGCTGAAGGGATTGTTATAATGTAGGTAGCTCAAGAGAAATAGGCAACTTGGCCTCCCTTCCATATACTAAGACATTTGGAGAATTGCCAATGGTAGCTTTAGGAGTCACTTTGTCAACCCACAAGGTTGTCTTTAATTTGGTATGCCATGTCTTCCATAGTTCTCCTGATGATTCTCAACAAATTATTATTTGTGGACTCAACTAGTCCATTTCATTGAGGATAATAATTGGAAGAGGTAATGAGGTAGATGCCCATCTTGATATCCCATTCACTTGTTTTTAGACCAAGGAATGCCCATGCATTGTTAGAAATGATAGTGGATGGAACACCAAACCTGGTCATAATGCTATCATAAAAAGTCTAGGATTGCACTTTCATTAGTTTCCTTAAATAAAATGGACTTCACCCATATGGTGAAGTAGTCATCTGTAGTAAGCACCCACTTATGACCCACACTTGATGGAGGGTTGATCATTCTTATAAAATCTATCCCCCATTGCATGAAGGGTTACTCTACCTGAATTGGGTTGAGAGGAAGGGCTGATAATCTTTATTTACCCACAAAGAAACCACACTTTTGACACTTTCTTACCCATGCATACACATCTTTGAATAGGTTAGGTTACTAATAATTGGCCCTCATTTTCTTTGTTGCTATGGTTCTAGGTGCAAAATGGCTGCTTAAAGGTCCATCATGGAATTGCTCCAAAAGCTTGGTTACTTGGTCATTATCTATGCACCTTAGGAGAACTCCATTGAGGTCCTTTATGAATAAAACCCCATAAACCAATGCATAAGGTAGGGATTTAAGTCTAAAATACCTTATTTTTTCCCTTTCCATAACTTGAGGGCACTCACCTATTATTAAGAAATATGTCATATCCTAGAGCCAACTAGTGTGAGGTAGAGGTACATCTATTAATGGGTTATATTGTATTACCAAGATAACCTATTTGTCTTCATGATGGTCATCAACCATATACTCAAAAAAGCCTTTACCTCTTACTAGCTTAGTGACCTTGATCTCCACGTCATACTCCATGACCTTGGTTCTAACCAACTCTCTTTTCATTCAAGTCTTTGTTAAGAAGGAAGTCTCTCACTCCAAGATGAGACACCATAAGATAGATTTTACTATTTGAGAGAATTGGATTGAACTTTTTAAGGCTTCTTACTAATACAAGGACTTGCTTTTCTATAAAAGTATGCCTCACCTCATACCCCTCAAGCCCCTGACTAAAAAATGCCATTAGTTGCTCAATTCCTTTACCATTCTTTTACATCAACATAGCTGATATATTATCAATATTAAAAAAGCATACAATATGAAATCCCTTGATAAATCAATATTCATTAGTGTGGGTGCTTGGGTAATGGCTTGCTTGATAGCTTCAAATTCTAATTTACATTTACTTGACCAAGTGAACACTTGGCTCTTCTTCAGCATGGTAGTGATGGGTTTGACCAAGTTTGCAAAACTAGGTATAAACCTTCTCACAAAGTTTATTTTCCCAAGGAAACTTTGAAGTCCATTCTTATGTTTGGGTAAGGATAAGGCCAAGATGACACTTATTCTATTAGGATGAATAGTTAATCCTTGTTTTGAGATAATGCAATAAACATCAAACACACATTTCTTGGGATTCAAAGAGATCCCATACTCTATGCATCACTCAAAGATCAGCCTTAGGTGGTCCATGTGTCCACTAGCATCCTTGGATAAAACTATGATGTCATCTAAGTAGACCAACACCATTTGATTTAGCAACCCTTGGAAAGCCATGTCCATTACCCTTTGAAAAGTGGCCTAGCATTTGATAGGCTAAAAAACATCTTTTGATAAGCATATGTGCCCCATTTGGTGGTGAAGGTAGTATTGTACTGATCTTATTTCTTTACTAACACTTGGTTATATCTTGAGTATCCATCTAAAAGTGAAAAATGTTTTGAACCTGCAACTATTTGAAGAATCTGCTCCATGGATAGTAGAGGGTAATGGTCCTTCAAGGAGACCCTGTTCAGATCTCTAAAGTCAACACATAGCCTAATCTCCCCACTCTTTTTCCTTACAAGCACCAAATTGGCTACCCATGATGAGTGCTTGATGGGGAAGATGATCTTGGATGCAATTAAATTGGTTATCTCTCTCCTCATCAGCTCTTCAATTTTGGGGTTAATGAGTCTTTGTTTTTACCTCACAGGCTTAGCATTGGCCTCCAGTTCTATAGTATGTTGGGTTAACTTTGGATAAAAATATTTCAGGTCATTATATTCCCAAGCAAAGATGTCTAAATATTCCTTACAGAGTTTAATGAAAGCATGCCTTTCTGCCTCATTGCTTACCTTCCCAATCTTGAGGAGCTTATCCTTGAAAATAAAGACTCTTTCATAGTTCTCCTCATCCATTGACATCACTTCCTTGTCTTTCCTCATATGGTCTCCCTCATGGAAAAGATTTTAAAGGGTGACCAGTCCTTTAGGAAACTTATTAGATTTTAGTTAAATAATTTGATCCTCATACTAGTGTTGAAAATTACCTTAGTTGGTGGAGAAGAACTCTGATTCTTACTACAAGAAAAAAGGAATTTGTTTGTCATTTTTTAAGATCTGCTAGTGGGATTCATTATTTGGTACTAATGGCCTCACCACCACCTTGACATGTGGCTGAACCTTGGCCTCTTTTAGCTTACTTAGAATATCAAATTGGGCTCCCACAATTTCCAACATGTCAACATGTTGGTTATAGTTTCTTGGCACAACTTGAATGTTAAAGCCTTCAAAATCTTCAATTAGCTCCCAAACTCTATTTTTTTATGACCTCATCAAAGTATTCTCCATAATGTTTAAGCCCATAACTTGCTTCACTATAAGCTCATTGTCTCCATATGCTTGCAACTGCTTGATTCCCCTCTTACTAGCCCATTGGAGGCCATGTATTAGGCCTTAATATTCTATTGTGTTAGAGGAGCCCCTGAAATGGAACCTATAAGAAGAGAAATACTTATCATCTGAAGGGGAAACTAGCATTGCCCCTAAACCTACTCTATTTTTTTCTCCTTGAACCATCAAAGAACAACTTCCACATACCATTGAGGTCTTCTTTAGGTCTAATGAGAGAAGGCATGAGTTGATTTTCTTCATGTAGAAAATAGACACCCATGTCTCTTTCTTCAACACCTTCCAAAGGGTTGAGAAATTGATTATTCCCCCATAGCTCATCCAAGAACAAGTTTGGAATCTCCTTAGGATAAGTATTTAGTTATTGACCAGTTATAAATTTATCTTCATCAAGAATAGTTCAATTGAGGTTTGTGTTATCTGGCTAATGGGGATCAATGTGAATTTGTGCCATAGGCTCAGCCTTGATTGATACCTTCATTCCATACCTCATTTTGAATTCCATGTATGACCAATCTAATGAGAGACAACCTCCTATCTTTGCTATGAGTTCTATAGAAAGGCATAATGCAAAGTGAGGAGTTATATTAAGGATAAACACATATTAAACCATTAAGACACTAAGACAGGCATATAGGGTCATATTCAAATCCTTGATGATACCAGATGGCTTTGTGGAAGAATCATCAAGCTACAGTCCTCCCTTAGTATATAGCTCATATTTGAAGTTTAGTTGATCAGCTATGGACTTTGTCATTACCAAAGTGTTAGCTCCACTATCGACCAAGTAATTATGCACCAAGGAGTCACCAATGATTAATGAAATGTAGAAGGGAGGAGGTTTGACCACATTACTTGACCTTTCTCCCATAGGTCCCTTGGCTGCATTAGTGAGGACCTCAGCTTCTTTGCTTGTTTGTTTACCTGTAATTATTGTAACACCTATCTTAGACAAACCTTATTGAAAGATATTCACTTGACCAAGGATGGAAAGCATATCCCACATTGGTACGATCACATTGGATTTATTCATTTGTTTAACAATATTGATTAGTGTATAACTAACCTTTGCTTGTGCTTTGGGAGATACCACTACTATTTGTTGGATCTATGAGCTTTATGGAGGTGTCAAGACCTTTGGAGTGATAGCAAGCTCATTAGGCTTAGACAATGAAGGAGTGGTGGTAGGAGGTTCCTTAAATTCTCCTTGGTTGTCACCCATATTCCTAATTTTGACCCTTGTATTAGTTGCCACTAGAATGTATGCTTGGCTAAAACTAGCCTGTTGATTGAGTGCATAACACTCTTCTTACTCCCTGATGATCATTGTAACATCTAGCTAGTTTGGTACCTGATCAGATCCTTGGTCCTATGGAGACTATCCTAGTTTTTTCATTGATGGGATCTTTATGTTTTGAGCCATAAGAGATTGATTATATCCATAAACAATAGCCTGCTTTCATTGGTCATTGAAAGCCTGGTTAAAATCACTAGTTAGGACAATGGACTGCCCAAAAGACTGATTCTAAGGCATTGTCCCTTTAGCCTCTTGAGCCATATTATTTTGAATAGGAACCAAAGAATTGGAAGAGCCTATAGTATTTGGATTATATTTGTTTTGTTTAGCATAGTTAGGTTGCCCCTATCCTTGACCTTGTCCTTAGAAATTTCCTTTGTAGGGTGGACTATTTGCTTGATAAGACTATTGTTGAGGCTAATATGGATCTTGATAAGGTTTATTGAATTGATCTTGCCTTTTTAAATTTACTACATCATTTCCCAAAGATTGGATCATGCTTTTAAGTTCTAGGTAGTTCTTTTGCTCTTGGGAGTCACTAGATCCACTAGTGGAGGCCTTCTCTTGCTTGGGTGAAGGTATAACAACAACATTTGGTGTTGAAAGAATAACATCAAGTGGAGGAAAAATAGTAGGAGGTGGTTTGATCTCAGGGAAAAGAGGCATTGGGGGCTTAGGAGTAAGCTTGCCAACTTGAACTAGATAATTTTTAGTTTTGATAACCACCTTGTAAGTGTCTGGTAATATGTCCCCTCCCATGGATTGGATCATTAAAGCTATATCACGATTTAGAGCCTTAAAGTGATATAGGAATGCAAATTTAGGGGTGGTCTAACAGAGGCTAGAATTCTATCCCAAGCTTTTTGGAATCTTGTGTTGAAATCTTGCATGACTTCATGGGGGGCTCTCTTGATTGTAGTAAGTTGTTCTGTTAGTGACAAATGGTCACTCTTGTTTGCAAATATTTTACACAAGGCCTCTCCTATCTTATTCCATGATTGAATAGAATTAGGAGCTAAGCGTCTATACCAATATAAAGCTTTTACCTTAAAGGATACAACTAATAGTCTGACATCTATATTTTTTGTTGTGACATTATGGATATTACATAAATTGGCTATGTCTATGATGTGTTTAGTAGGAATTATGACTTGATATCCTATGAAATATGGGATGATTTTGAGGGCTGCTACTGGTATAGGATCATATTGTGCAAATTCAAAGGACTTTGGCCATTGAAACCTAAAAAAGCTTTTTGGAGAGTCATGGTAACAAAAGGGGCTAACAGAGGTCTTCTTGCGTATGTATACCTTATGACTGGTTTAGGAAAATATTTTTCTATGTATGGGTGAGTATGGGAAAACCTTAACCTTCTTATTGAGTTTAAAGGTAATTCAAAACATTTAAAAAGAATGCCTCCAAAAGCTGATCTTGTAGTCACCTTTGGCATGAAAGATAGTTACTGTTCTGCCACCAGATTGCTGAGTGTTCTTTTGAGTTGCTAGATACTGAAAGATGAAAGCCATAACCATTAAAATTTTATCAAACCAACATCAAACTTGACCAATATTACTTGAAATTGGTCCCATTGGGCATACCAAAAACTATTACAGTCAAGAATTGCACCCTTGTGGGAGAGGTTTTTAGGCTCTTTCACTCCTAGCTACAATATGAGCAACCTCAGGCTGTGGGTATCCTGTAATGAGGTTGAACCTTTTAAGAAGGATAGCTTCCTCTTGGTAGATCACTTAAACTAATATTTTTTTCTTAGAAAAGAGGTAGAGAGGGGGTATAGGGTAACTAAGAGCTAAATGGGTGATACACCAAATCGATTGACACTCAAATATGCATGAAATAAACACTAATTCAGCATAAGATAATTATTTCTCATACAACCTCATAAACTAGTTAATTTGCATAAGTTTTTCATAAATTAGGCTCACCAAATAGTACATGAAGCAAAGAGGACTTTCTAAATCCACACCAAGTGTCCATTAATGGTAGAAAGAGATCAAGTTCAGACCTATAACTAACTTGAAAACACCTAAAAATAGGCAAGAAAGAAGGACAATGGACATGGAAGAACACTTCTTCACAAGGCCATCATGCACAAGCTTACTAAGCACAATTTTTAGGTAAGAGATAGGTATAAATTGATATTTATTTCTTCAAAAGGTCTTTCTTATAAATTTTGATAGGGTTTCTCCTTGTCAAATGAGTATATCTCTTTTTATGGGGGAGCCAATGGAGATATATGAAAAAAGGGAAGAAAAAAAGAAGAGGCAAGCAAATAGAATTCAATAAATGAGATCCAACCACCCTCCATGAATTCTCACCCACATTTGGGCTAATTAGAAATAATCTTTCTTCAACAAATTAACCACCATTAGCTCCAATAGTCTTCAAGCCCTCTCATTGGCTGAGAAACACACTAGAAGACAAGAACTTGTTGAGGATGATGATGTCATGATCCACTAAAAAGGAAAAGTATAGGAATGTCTTTAATGCTCGAGCTACCTTTTTTAATCACCTGATCTTCATCTTTCACTTCCACACCATTCTTCACTTGTCTTACATGTATAAGGAAAAAATTCCCATAAATTTGAATTTGGACTGAGTCATGTTGCCTCTAAATTGAGCAACTATTTGTCAGAGATGATGGCCATTTCGAAGGATGAGAGCCTCTCTATTAAATGTATACACCAACTCCTGCTTTGAAACCTAGGCCAAATATTTTATATAGATGGAAAACCAATCTAAGGACATTGGTTTTCCTCTTTCCATTTATGTCGATACAAGTCTATAGATTGCATAGATTCTTTTGATATTTTTAAATACCAATGATTACTTTCAGGGGTTCAAATTTTGACTTTTGTGGGCTCGTCATCAATTCCTTCAGACAACTTATTTCATCCATTTTCTTCGAACAATTCCTTCGAAAGAATTTCTTCAAGCTATTTGTTTCAACCTTTCTTCTGAAATAATCCATTGACTTTTCTTCAAGTTATTCCTTCAGAGGATTTTTTTTAGAATTCTCTCCTGAAGGGATTATTTCAGCACTTTAAGATGAACCTTTCTTTCAGACAATTTGCTTAGACCCTTCCCATGAACAATTCATCCAAAAGAAGTCATGTCTTCATATTTTTTGCTAAGGATATTTTGAATTAAATGAAATGGACCCTTCAAAATTCTTGAAAATCTCCTTTTAGAACTTTTAAAATGGTCTTTTGGAAAAAGTGTTTGGCTCTTTGCGAAGGGAAAGTACCCTTCAGATTTTTTTGAATAGACCATTGGAATTTGAAAATGCCTTCGGTTTTTTGCTTGTTTGAAAATTCCCTTCAAAAAAATGTTTTGTCCCTTCAAATATTTGAAAAATACCCTTTCCCCAAGAAAATAATATATGAAACCTTTCTTTCAGATAAATTATCCAAAATAATTCCAAAACTTAGTCAGAAATGAAATTCCCAAGAGAAGAGAAACACTTAGTCCCATATAAAGTCTGAAAGAATGAACAAGAAAGACTTAACCAAAAAAGAGACTTTGCACTTAACTTTTTAGCTTGCACGCTTATCCTTAAACACTGCTGCTAGATCCTTAGAAAACCTTGCTTAGACCCTCTCTCAAGCCTTTGATCCACTACTTCATCAAACCATGCAAGAGCTTTATATGTGGCCCAAAATTGGCCAACATTTACTTGATTCTCATAGTTTCAAACTCATTCTCCATGCTAATAAGTCATTCTAGGAAACTCATGCTTACCTTGTTTAACATGTTTACAAGGAGTTGTCACATTGGGATAGAGATTATTCATATTGTTTTCAAAATTTTATGAGAATAATGTATTGGAAAGGTTTGAACTTGAGTTGAGTTTTTCTGATGCCATTCATCAATCCTTGTTGTTCTATTCCACACTCACTATCCACTCACAGCTCATACACACATATAAGAGCCTGAGATGACATCATCAAAGCCTTGATATTGGTTTCATTTATTTTTAGATTTGAAAATTTCATGTGAGGGTATTGAGGGAAGATTTGGACCCTTGAAATCCAATGTATAATGCATTCAACTCATTCCTTGATAACTAGATAAGTTTGATGCTTGTATGCATGACTTTGCCCACTTATAGGTGGCTTAATAGAGAGTTGAAGGTATCATTTTGAAATATTGAAGAATGATTTTAAAGCCCTTTTGAAGTCTTAACATGTGATTTCACTATGGTAGACTTGTCTAAGGTGTTGGTTGGAAAATGCAAATTGAAAACCATCTCTAAGAATGATGACTGAGATTTTGGGACTGTCTGCCTTAAAAGCACAAAATAGAGGTCCTCAATGTTTTGTGTATATGTTATAGCATGGTTGAGGTAACTCTTGGAATAACTAATCTAATAAACCTTGTATCCCTTGGTAGTGAGAAGGACCATGCCATGTTTGGGAGAAGGATAGCAAGTGGAAGATGGTCATTTAGAGGCCTAAAGGTGCCCCTAAAAACATTGAACTTGGACAATGAATTCTACAGGATTTCAACTCTTTGAGCCACTCTTGTTCCCAAATTGATACTAGATTATACCCTCACATGTGAATGGATCCAATGGTGAACATAAAATTTTTATGATATAAGGATCATCTATAGTAGTTCAAGTATGGTTTTTTGCTTCTTTCATACACCCTCCAGTCTATATAATGTGAAAATGTTGACCTACAACAGGACTATCAGACATTGACCTAAACATTAGGTTTTGATGGGTGTTTTAACCTATTAAAAGTGACTGAAGGTATAAGTAAATTATAGTGACATTAAGTATTAAAATTTAAGTCTTTTCACATCATTAACTAGGTCACAATGAGCTAAAGAAACCTACAGGTAGGGCCAAATAAAGGTAGAGTATCTCAGTCAAAAAGTAATGAGTGAAATATGGCATGTAGGTGTTATTTGCATGAGCCAGGGTAAACAATTGAATCCATTTATTGTTAGATGATTATAATATATTGAAGCAAAGATTTAATGTTTTTTTAAGCCTAGATGAGGTAAGGAACACCTACATTTGTCCTTTAAAATAGGGGATAATCCATGGTAAAAGGTCTAGTCTAGTGGTTAAAAGTGCATTTTGAATGCTTGAACAGGGTAATATGATGAATTGACCAACTAGGAACATTCTCCATGAATTTAATGAGCTTCATAAACTCTAGGAAAGATAAATTCACCTATATGTAGGGCCAAACTAGGGGTGTCTCAGTCAGAAGGGCAGAGAGCAGAGAAATTGATTCCCTTGAGATAGGTGTGACATGAAGGTAGTCCCAAATGGATCTAACGAGCATCAAGTGATACTATAGGATTATAATAAGGTTTTTAGACACCAATTATAAACCTTAAACAAGCATAAACACCTATAGGTGATGTTTGGAAGGTAGAATACAGTCAACAATGGGAACTCAGCTTGATTGAGAAAAGGTCATCAAGAGTATGCAAGTAGGTTGAAATGGAGAGAAAGTCTAAACACTCCATGGTGATATTAATAATTTTAAAATTATTATACAACACAAACCAATCACAAGGGAAAGAGAGCTCCAAGTTGGATAGAATACAGTCCTTATACCTTGCCTACACATAGTATGCCTATAAAAACTCAATCTTAGATTTGAAGTAATTATGGAGTCAAATAGATATATTAGAAGATAAATTTTTGTGTAGAGAATGCTTGACACCTATATAATTCACTTGAATGGTCAAATGGTCTAGACAAATATGGGAAGTACCCTTTATTTTGTCTCAGATAGAGGGTACTTCCCCTCATACAAAAGTGGTAGGGTTAGGGGTATAGGACAGAGATATGGAGCCAGAAGATGAAAATACATTGAAAAAGGGTTTGTGAAGCTGAGGGATACCTATTCCAATCATGAAAACCAATCATAAGAGAATGGAGCTTGATAGGGTGGTCAAAAACCTTGGAGGTACAATCAAGCCTGTTAGGCAAGGGGTCAAGCCTAAGACCAAATGAGAGCTTAATTTAAATATTAGCATGAGATGAACTTTCCAATGGATTGAATCATGTGTATGGGATGTATACAGAGGTGTTTTAACCTTTTTTAGGTAAGGAGAATCATCATAAGTCATTTTGAGTTCTAAGTTGCAAATATGCCTAAGGGCAAGATTTTGGCATAGACCTCAAAAGCATAATCACCTTCACTTTCAACATGAAATGAGAATGAAAAACTATTGGAGTTTGTTTTTAGGGTCAATACAGAGGTGTCTAAACTCTTGGAGGGTAGAGAAAACATAAAAAATCCACCTTTTGGATCTTAAACTCACTCAGACATGTAGGAAATGAGGAAAATAAACTCAACAAGAGGACTTTTATTGCTCATATCTTTCATTATGTTTTTCATGGGAGTCTAAGGATTTTTTAGGAGGATAATAGAGTCTCTGAATATCATATTTTGAGATTTTTTTGGTAGGTTGGATGTTGGATCTTTATGAACCAACCTTAAAACTAAAAATAGGCCTAAAACCTTACTAAACCCTCAGCTAGGACCTGATTGAGAAGATTGAGTTGTATAACTAATATAATGAGATATTTTGGATATTATAGTGATTTTAACTTGCATAGGACTCCTTGAATCTTCTACCCATGCCTTTCTATTGTATGGATGGGGGCAAAAACAAGGTTTTTATCACTATTTTTTTTATTTTACAGGATAAAAGAGGAGTTAAGAGATGAAAACAAGTTTATAGATAATATTTATAATTTTATTAACTCCTCATATTCATTTCATTCCTTTAAATAACTTCTAAGTTTCCCAACCAGGTGATTTAACTCAGCTAGTCAAATCTAGCATATTGGACAAGCTAGTGAAGAAGATAGAATAATGTAAATGAGCTCATTTTAAGGTGTCCCTAATGTTTATAGAGCCATGTATGCTATTTAAAGGTTTAATTAACTTCCTCACATGGATTTTCATGAGAAAATGAAGGCATTTTTTGAGCCAAATGTGCAGTGTGCATGGAAGAGCAGTTTTCTAGACAATAGATGATGATTGCTCCTCTCTAGGTGATTCCAAATGACCAAGAATAAAAATAATGCATGGAGAGGCCTTTATAGTTCCTTTAAAAATCATTAAAATCATTGGACCTACTCTTCATTAGTTATGAGATGTTCAAACATAGGCAATCATGAAGGTAGTTTTTCTTTGCAAAATGAGGAGTTTTTTGCCACTTTTCATGAAGTTTATGACTTGAATTAAAATTTGTGCTTTCATAACTTGCATGGTTTATCCCATATCCTTTTAAAATTCACCATTAACTCATTGGATCATCTTTACAAGTGTCCTTGTGACCCTTGGACTTCTCTCTTCTCTTTCTCACAAGTTCTATAAGAACTAGCCATTTTGGCATTGTATGGATGCTTCACCTGAGTATAGTGAATCCTTGATCAATTTTATAAATTTTGATTAATAAAATGACTAAGTGTTACCTATTCCATGATTTTTCATAGTTTTCTTTACTTGAATGTTTAATTTACTTAACTCTCACCTATTTGTAGTCTCTTCTTGTAGAGCATGTGATGTGTTCTAAAAAATGTCTAAATTTAAGTGAGTTATTATCTTCATTAGTTCTACTCAATTTATCTTGTATAGTCCTCCTATCTTTTCACATTCATCCATAACCTCACAATGTAACATTGATACAAGAAGACATAGATTGAAGAGTGTATGTTTAGTTTGTCCTTTGATTTCAAGTGTAATATGCATATGGTTGGATGTCATCAGTAAATTTGGTATATCAACTCTCTTAGATTATTTTTATTTAATTTATCCTTTTCTTTTTTCATCCCCAAAGTTATTATTAGTTATAATCCTAAGTGGTACATCAAGGAAACTAGCCCTATCTAGAGACTCATCTCATTCCTTAGGTTGTCTACAAGCCTAGAGGTGATTCTATTGTGCCAATTAGATGAGGAGAGCTTTGAATCTCCTAAAATGGTTAAAATCCAAGTGACAATAGGGCCCCAGTTCATATAGTATGTTGTCTAACCATTTTATATCTTGGATCTTAAATGCCCCTCACTCTATAGAACCCTTTATGGGGAATTCCACTTTTGTGATTAATGATAACTCTCTTGATTTTTATACTCTATTAGAACACAAAGCTTAGTCTACTATGTGGTGATGAATATATGTCACCGACCCATACTTTATAATCCTATACGTGGGGATGGATTCCACATCACGTGTTATCCTAGACTCAGGTAGGCATAACACACAAGCAAACACATAATTAATTTACCAATTAATTATTTTATGTGAGGAAACACAAGTATATACAATTACACACAATCAATAAAAATCACCCACACAACAATCAGTTGTATAAAACTAAAATAATATTCTATTGACACCCCTTCCTGTAAGCATAAAATATTAGAAAACAAAATTGGGATATCTTTAGCCTTGAGGGGTTCCCACCATGGTCATCAATTTGTAGAAGGATTTTTAGGCACAATATGGATTTAGCTATGTAAATTCAAACCCAAATATCAAACTACTTGGTTATATTATAGAGCCATTAGAACCTAAATGCAATTAGATTAATAAACTATTTAATCCTACACTTAAATCTTAAAGTTAAATGCTCTAAGTCAAGATCAAATAGAATAAAAAGACAAGATGACGAGATTGCTTACCTTGACTCAAAAATTTGATATTATGATGGCCTGATGATAGATTTTTGATGAAGGATGAAATAATTATTATGGCATGAAGACTTTATGGATTTCCAATATTCCTAATTAGACATGGATTCCTCATAAGCTTTCTAGATATCCTTCTATGGAGGAATGGAATGGTTTAAATAGATTTTGGAGGGAGAGATCAATGTATGAGATTTGAAGTTGGTTGAATGAGATCAATGGTGGAGAATTAAAAGTAATATAAAATTCCTTGGAAGCCTCTAGATTTAGAGGCTTCTAGAGAGGAGGGGTGAGAATAGAGAAGGTTCTATATTTAGAAGGTTCTAGAGCCCTTCTTTGGGTTAATGATGATTAGATGGGAGATTAGATAGGGATTAGGTGAGTGATTAGGGACTATGGATGTAGGAAAGCTTAGGAATACGATAGTAGGTGGGTTGGTGGCTCATGGGAATTTAAAATTCCCAAATAATAGTTAAGTGGGGTTAGATTAAGATAAAGAAATGATTAGATGAATTAATGATGAAGTGGGATAGAACAAGGTTAGTAGATGATGAATATTGAAGGGGATATTAAATAAATGACTAGGAAGGGGGGATATATTAGTGGGATAAATTAAATTAAGTGGAATTAGTGTCAACTAATAGGAATATTAGTGATAATAATGTAGGCGAATGACTTTAAATGTATACAGAGGAAATATCTAATATTATTATAGGTCATTGATTCTCTAGTTGATCCTCAATATTATAGGAATGAAGATAAGGATTGATTCTCCAATTGATCTGATGGCATATTATTAAAATAAATATAGATAAAATGATAACTTAATTGAACCAGATTTGGATAATTTAACTCATCAAAAGCTAACATTTATGATTTATAAGCATCTTAACTAACCTTATTTAATATTGTAACAATTAACATTTTATTGTTTAAAAAGTAAAAGAATATAAAGAATACTTACAAAGCATTATTCAAGTACATCACTATCAATTATCTGTTTAATGTAAAATAAAGATAATTGAGATTTGTTATATTTAGAAAAGATAGTACATTGAGATCTCATAAATAGAGTAGAGTACAAAAATTAATGAAAATTTTTAGGATCCAAAAAAATAAAGTTATAGAATTGGGGATGAATCTTGTTGGAACATGATTCACTGGGTGGAAAATTTTGGAATATTAGCTTTCATGATGGTGGTGAAAATAGAAAAATCTCAAAAATTTATTATGTATGTAAAAGTTAATATTGTCTAAATTGTTTAATTCAATGAAATATTTTGATAATTTTTAGTTGTCCTCTCAAGGTCCAAATTTAGTAACCATCGAAGTTAAATGTCATTTCTGTATCCACAGTGATATTGTAATTTGTCATATTTGTCCTTATGTAATATTATAATATTGTCAAATTTTTATATGTTTTTTTCTTCCTAGTTTTAATATATATATGGTTATGGTTATGTTATCATTAAAAGCATCATGATATTGGAAAACAAGCTTAGGATTTGAGAAGTAAAAAAATATTTCAAAAATAATGCAAGCTTACAAAATCATCATGTAGCATATAATAGCATGGTGTGGTATAAAAAAAGCATCACATTTGCATACAAAACCATTACCTAACATACACAATCATCACATTTGCATAAAACCATATCTCATAGCATATAAAAGCATTGAATTTGCATTTAAAAGTATCACATAGACAAGGAGTTAAACTTTGTTTAACAAGTCACTAAACAAAACACTACACTGAATATAAAATTTTTGGGTCTATAAAGATGACACTATAACAAATAAAATATAGGTGCAAAGAAATAAATAATAACATCATAAAAAAACATAGTATATAATAACATCATGTGGCATGAAAAAACATCGTATAACATATATAAGCATCACTTTTACATAAAAACACATTACATAGAATACAAAAACAACATATTTACATTTAAAAACATCAAATAGAGAAGAATATTTTTCTATTGTGAGAGTAGCTAAACAAAACACCACTATGAATACAAACGTTACATGGCACTAAAGAAAACATCATTAAAAAAATATAAGTGAAAGGAAATAAATAAATCACCACCACAAAATGAACACTTGGAGATCAATGAAGCATTTTTGTAACTTTCATTGGTTGAGTATCAACCATACCTTAATCATAAAAATATTCAAGTTTCTTGTGCTAACTCATTCCATTCGGCCAATTTATTTGAATCATGTATCTATTTTCCCCTAATTTTGCATTGTTGGGAATCCCACTAAATTTTTCATATGATCTATTCATCAATTTAGAGGGTCCAAACATGATGCATTAGTTGTTGTAATCTTTCAAGTTTACATAGAATTCATAGATTTTGTAATACGGACTTATGGTGTCTTTTATAAGTAAGACACGTCTATATAGGTGATGTTATTCTTGCTTTAAATATTTTCCTTTATGCCCTAGTCGACCTATCTATTCTATCAAACATATCTATAAGCAAAGGGACCAAAAGGGATAATCCTTAATTATATCAAGCATATATATAAGCAAAGGTACCAAAAGGGATAATCCTTGTTCAAGTTGATGATTGTGTGTTTATTTGCATTTTAGGAGCCTACATCCATCAAGGTGCCATGTCATACTATTTCCATTATCATTCTTCATCTTCTAAGACACTTCATCAATTAAGGCACTTAAGTGTGACTTGGAGATGACATAAGTAATGTTTTATAATGAGCTTTCCAATGTAGCCAAACTTGAACTTAATATAGATTTATTTAATGGCATTTCTCCTAAATCCTCTCACAGGCTGCTGGAGTCATATGTTGATATGTTGATATGATACTATTTGTATTTTTTATTTGGTTTATGATATTGAAATTTATACCATTGCACATTCGTTTGATCAGTGTCACCACCATAATTAATGGGTTACTTCTTAGTTTTATCTCATAAACAATCGATCATGCCTTCTCCCTTATGTGAAATATAATTAAATCCCATGTGTGTTGTTTTTTTAGATAATTATACACCCCTTTTCCACAATTTTACTCATCCCACTAGTCTCTACATCAATATATAAATTGGCTTCAGTTCATTTGAATGACAAAGCATTTTCATATATTGTATTTCACCTCCTTCTCATACCAGTGCTTCTAGTTCATTGTTGTTTGTATATCTCTCTTAATGGATTCTAATAATGATATCAAACTTGAGCTAACCTTGAAAAAATAATTAGTAGTTCCCTAGGCATGATCTTCCTTTTGTACAGAGAAATGGAAAGTTCCCCATGGAGAAATCCCATGGATTGGAGAACACAAAGGCCAACCACTAGGATGTCAACACATTGATGAAATATTGGTCAGTTATCCCAAGATTACGAACTAGATGGTATAGGAGCATAAAATGATAGGCATGTTCATGATCAATATGAGTTTTTTAATTTATGGAAACATGTCGAGCACAAAGTTTACATAGTGATGAATGAAATTGATGGATAATAATGGTTGATCATGCTAGCATTCTCTCTAGAAAGAAACATGGAATTTTGAATATTTTACTTCATAGTATATTTTTTGGTACGGGATTATGTTATATTTTATAATCAATACAAGTTTGATAGGAGATATTACCCTTGATTACAAACCTTTCCTTTACACCTTGGCCGACCTATTTATACTATCAAACATATCTATAAACAAAGGGATGAAAATGGATAATCTTTGTTTAATTTTATTATTGTATGTTTATTTACATTTAAGGCTACATCCATTAAGGTGCCATGTCATATTATTTACACTATCATTCTTCTTCTTCTAATATGCTTCATCAATGACGGTACTTAAGTGTGACTTGGTGGTGACATAAGAAATACTTATAACGAGCAATCCAATTCAGCCAAACTTGAACTTAATATGGATTTATTTAATTTCATTTCTCCTAAATTAGAATAAAGTGGAATAATGTCATTGAAATAAAATTACTTCACCAATTTAAAGTCTAATAGCAATAATAGATTAGAATATGATTGAAATAAAGCAGAATATAAGAGTAAATGACAAGCTAATTTGAGGGGGTAACATCCAAAACCTTTCAATATGAACAAAATTCACAATATGATCATCAATTACTAATTAATACCTCCTACTTATAGCTACTTAGGCCATGGCTAATCCATAGGCTGACCTAACTACCCAAATGAGCTTATAGAGAAATGTAATATGATAAGGAATGGGTTATGTAAGCCACTTGGTGACACATATTAAAATGAATGTTATTGGGTAAGGGTATAGAATACCCCTCCCTTCAAAACAATGTTGCCCTTAACTTTGAAAAAAATTAGATGTTGCTATAGAAAATATTCATCCTCCTATGTTTCCTCATCACGGTTTAGATTCTTCCACTTGATCAAATACTCCTTAATTTCTCTTGTTTGTAACCTTTTAGTGCATCTGAAGTTTCACCTCAGGTTCTAAAATGACTCAACCTTATTCATTTAGTTTTGGTAACTCAGTTTGTGTATAAACTCTATCCAATTACCTTCTTCAGGCAAGATACATGAAATGCATGATGTATATGAGTTGGCTAGGGTAACTTTAGCTTATAACAAACACTACCATTTTTTTGTAGGATCTTATAAGGGCCATAATACTTAGGATAAATTTTTTTATAATTTTTATTTTACTTTAGAGACATCTAATTTTATGGATGTAAGCACACAAATACCCAATCATTTATGTCAAAATACCATTCATTCTGGTATTCATCTACTTGTTTCTTCAATATATCATGTGACATGGATAAATTCTCTCAGACTAGCTAGTACCTCTTATTAATGTTGAATGTGATCTTAAATAAATTGAACCTTGGGTTGTACCCTCAAATATTAAGTCATGGTTGGGGTCTAATGGGTGGATGCACAAAGTTGAGGAATAAAAGGGTGGACAAAATGAAAAACACATTTTTTTGTAAAGGGTGTACGTTTTTTTCAAAAGGCCGTACACCCTTATTTAAAAAAAAAACATATAAAAATTGATTCAAGTTGGTCCCAAGCCAAAATAGTGTATGCCATTTTTCACAAAGGGTGTATGCCCTTTTGAGTAAAGCACATACACCCTATGAATTGCCATGTTTTGGAGGGAAGAGATTTTTTTTGAAAATTTTGAGGTAAAGGGTGTATGCCCTTTTGCAAGTATAAGATTACATTTAATGTTATATTCTTATAACTTAAATGTATTTTACTAAATATAAACAATTAAGGCCACTCTGCATCTTATGAAATAAGTTTTAGAGCTATAAGAGTTACCATTTAAAAGTTATTTTTTCAAAATCTATTTTGTTCAATACTTAGTTTTTAGAATTTCAAGATTGAAAAATAACCAAAATAATGGAGTTATTAATCTCTAGTCTCAAGTATGTATGTCATTAGTTGAGATAAATATAGGGATCCATATATATAGATAGGGATTCGGGTATCAATTGATCAAGATATAGATATGGCATATGCTAAAAAGGATGTAACATATACATAATATGATGGGATGTAGCTTTCTCTACCTACTTCATCTATGCCAAGAAGCAAGGCAAGGGAGGCTTGCATTCTTGGTATCTAGATTTGCTTCACCCAATAACATACGAAGGTAAGCTTGCCTTCTCGATAGATAGAAAGGAATTAAGGCATATCTATCAAGGGAAGGTATCCTTCCCAATATTTAAATTTTATTTCCTTCTAGATTAAGGCATAACCATCAAGGTAAGTTTGATTTCTGATAGACAACTTTGTTCTTTCCCTACCTACTTAGTTATGCCTTACTTGATAAGGTAAGGGAAACTTTCTTCTCGATATAGAGCCTCATTTTTTTCTTCCCTACTTTAATTTTTCATAATATATTATTAATTATCAACGGAAGCTTTGTCATGATCTATAACTTGCATATATTATTGCCCTACCTACATCAATATGTCATACCTATTTAGCTTATGTTATTGGTAAGGGAATCTTTCTTCCTAACAGATATAACGAGAAAAAAAAGTTTTGAATCATATTACATATGTAATTTATATATATACCATTGAGTATTCCCTACCTACTTTACCTACTTGAGTATGCCATACCTACTTCACCTACTTGAGTATGCCCTACCCAATTGAATACCCAAGCCATATCTTGATCTTGAGTATGCCTTACCTAAATACTTGAGCCATATATTGATATTGAATATGTCATACTTTCATTCTTGTACTTGAGTATGCCCTACCTACTTTAAACCTACTTGATATGCCCTACGTACCTATTCTTATTGCCCTACCTACTTGGGTTATCTAATTGACTATGCCTTACCTACTTGAGTATACCTTATCCGATTGAATAACCAAGCCCTATATTGATCTTGAATACCCATATCTAATTATGACCATATCTATCTCACCCAAGCCATATATTGAAAGGTAAGGGGGCATTATCATGCTTAAAAATTAGTAGATGGTCCATTATTATATTGAGGGATAAAGGAGAGGGGGAATTCTCAAGGGATGCTATAAAAGTAGTAGAGGGGAATTATTACCTATGTAGATAAAATAGAGGTGCAATTGACCAAGTTATATATTTATAAAATATGGGGAATTCTTACCTATATATAGAAAGGAATGAATAGGGATGATCAGGAAAAGAGGCATGAAGGTAGATTTGGGTTGAATTCTTAAATAATTTATGGGATTCTTGATAATGGGTCTATCGACAGGCATAAATTATTTTCCTATAACATGAAACCTATATCATACATATAGTCATGATATTATCACTCATGCATGACATCTACCACATACCCAGTACTACTTGTAGGTATGTGGTCACTCATACATGACATGTACTTATAGTCATGATATGGTCACTCATGCTAGACATGAATGTAGCTAATCACCATGGTACACTTAATTTAAAATAAAATCAATCAAAACACATTTCAAGAGCCATCATAAAAATATACCATTAACTCTAAAATAAATGTCAAATATATTGGTCAATCCATGCATGCTTCAATTCTAATCTCAAGCATGCATGCCCTGACTGCGTTAATCTAGACACTCCCTCATTATCCCTAATTATCCTTTATCATAAAATCACTTCCTCAATGGACCTCATTATCCCTAATCAAACCTTAATTGACCTTCATCATACCTAATAACTCCCTCATCATCCATTATTGTTCCTCATCATCTCTAATCACTCCCTCATCGACCCTCATCATCCCTAATCACTTCTTCATTGAACCTCATCATCCCTTATCATCACTCGTCACTCCCTTATTATCCCTCATTATCCATAATCATCTATAATAACTCCATCATAAACCCTCATCATCCCTTATCATCCCTAGTCACTCCCTCATCATCCCTAGTCACTCCCTCATCATCCCTCATCATCCCCTATCATCCCTAGTCACTCCCTCATCATCCCTCATTATCCCTCATCATCCTTGATCACTCTCTCATTATCTTTCACCATCCATTATTATTCCTAATCACTACCTCATCAAACCTCATCATCTATAATCACTCCTTTATCATCCATCATCATCCTTAATCACCCCTCATCAGCCCTTATTGTTCTTAATCATACCCTTATTGAGCCTTATCATCCATAATAATTCCTAATCACTTTCTCATTGTTCCTCATTCACTCATCATCCCTAATCATTCCTTCATCATTCCTCATCATCCATAATCACACCCTCATCAACACTCGATGTACATCATCATCATCATCATCATCAATAATCACTTCCTAATTAGCCTTAATTAACCCTCATCATCTTTAATCATTCCCTCATTGTCCTTTATCATACCTAGTCACTCCATCATCATCCCTAATCACTCCCTTATCATAATTCCTTCTCCCTAATCAACCCCTAATTATCATTGATCATCCATAATCACTCATTCATTAGCCTTCATCATTTATCATCATCCTTAGTCACTCCATCATCCCTCATTATCCTTAATCATCCCTTATCACTCCCTCATCATCCCTCATCATCATTCATTATACCTAATCACTCCCTCCCCATCCCTCCCCATCCATCATCATCCATAAAAATTCACTCATTGGATATAATTATTCCTAATCACTCCCTCACCATTTTTAGTCACTCTCTCATCATCGCTCATCATCCCTAATACTCATCCCTAATCATTCACTCATTGACCCTCACCAATCCAAATTTTATTCAATCAAATAAGGCTAAAATATTGTGCCAAATCAATTTTATCATTATGGAACTAAGACTTTAGGGTTTATTGGATTGATATTTATGGGGTTTAGGTTTTATGTTTTAGCTCTTAGGTTTTAAAATGTTAGGGTTTTATAGTTAGAGTTTTTAATAGTTTTTTAGATTAAGGTTTAAGTTTAAGGTTTTGGGTTTTACTTTTAAGGGTTTGGGTTTTAAGGGTTAAGGTTTTATGGTAAGGGTTTAAGGTTTTGGGTTTTAAGGATTAAGGATTTTAGGGTTTTATGGTAAGGCTTTATGGTTTTATGGGTTAGGGGTTTAGGGTTTATAGTTATATGGTTTGGGGTTTTGTAGTTCAGAGGTTTAGGGTATGTATTAGGGTTTTAGGTTTATGTATTGGGGTTTAGGGGTTTAGGGTTTAATGTTTTAGGTTTTAGAGTGATATAAGGTATAGGATTTAAATGTTAAAGGGATTATGGTTTTAAGGATTAGGGGTTTATGGGTTTAGGTTTGTAGTTTTAGGTTTGTGGTTTTACGGTTTAATGTTTTAAGGTTTTATGGTTTTATCCTTTAAGTTTTTTTGGGCTTTTATGTTTAAGGTTTTAGGGTTATGGGTTTGGGGTTTAGAGTATGGGTTTAGGGTATGGGATTAAGGTATTGGTTTTATAGTTTATGGGTTTTAGGTTTTAGGGTTTATGTTTTAGGATTTTAGGGTTGTAGGGTTTTAGATTTTTATGCTTTTTAGGTTTAGGGAGATTAGGTTTTAATTTTTTTAGGGTTTAAGGTTTAAGAGTTTAGAGTTTAGGATTAAGGTTTTTATTTTTTAAGGGTTTAATATTTTAGAGTTTTAGAATATAGCGTATGATAGAACAATTAATATGATTGCATACGAACGCTAGATCCAGATGTGAGACCAATAACAAAGACATTCACCATGCAATAATGGGAACAAAGTTGAACACACCATAACACAAATATACCATGAAAAAACTTCATGAAGAAGTAAAAAACCCATCAAGATCATTCATTATTTTATAAATAAAATGTACCTAATACAAGTTTTCTCTTTTTTCTCTTCTCTCTTTTTTCATTGTATTTTACAATATAAACTATTTTTTATATAGATAAGGTAATCTATCCATTATAAATGATCTTTTCCAACCACCACATTAATGGGTCCAATGTATCCAAAAGACATTTAATATATTTTATTATTTATTTACACGAAGATAAAATCATGATAAATAATAAAATATATTATTATTTAACCAATGTAATATAATGTATCAAGGGTACATAAATAACACCACTTAACCATGAATTGATCTAACACTCTCCCTTAAAGTTAGATGGGGATACATGCCATAATCACCTATATAACAATGAAGTTATACTCTATGAACCATCCACATGATGATTTTTAAGAGGTAATAATTGAAGGAAACATCCTTCATCATGACATATTCACCTTTAAAGGAATTATGTTATGTAAACATAGTCACCCAAAGGTATTACACTATTTAACTATAGACATATAAAGGTTTACACTATGTAACCACAATCACATAGTCACCTTTAAAATAAGTACACTATACAACTATGGATACACAAAGGTATTACACTATGTAACCACAACACATAGTCACATTTAAAAAAATTACACTATACACCCATAGATATTGAAAGGTTTTGCACTATGTCCCCATACGCACCTTTAAAGGAATTACACTATGTTACCCTAAACTACTTAGAGTGAGTTTAGGATTGCATGATCGTGAGACTACATTCATTAACTTCTCATGAATAATCAACCAAATATATTGGATTCTTTTATAACATAAAGAACTCCATGATAATATGTGTCAAGTACAATGTAGACTTCCATATGATGTTTACCAAAATCACATAAAGTGATATATTACAATGCTTTAAAATGAGAATAAGTATAGAGAGCTAAAAGGAAACACATGACCCACACAACTTTTGAGAAGTAACATTGTCATGCACACTCCCCCTCAATGGCAACTTTGATAGGCCCATAATTGAATGAACTTAAATAAGTTTTAATTCATTGATGCTACATTGTATTTTTCACCAAAATTATACATTTTTTACTATCACCAAGAAGGTTTTTATAATAAGGAATTTCCACATGATGTTCTTCTATCATTCTTCATAGCCACAAGGCTTCTCTAACAACTTCTACGTAAAGTTCTCCAAGTGATAACACCTACACCAAATATATCTAGTATGGTTAGCATCATAATAACCAAATAAATTAGCTTAATCAAAGGAAAAATAATATAAATCAAAGTTTACAATTCCTTTTATATACCAAAGTATTTGCTTTGCTAATTTTCAATGATACAAGTATGGATCTTACATGAATCTAGAAGTAACACCCACATCTTATGAAATATCTATCCTAATAAAGATTAGATAAATCAAACTACCAATAAGATATTTGTAAATAGGGGTTTTATTTATTGCGCACAGTTTTTGAATCAAGCTTTAACATAACCTTCAATAGGAGTTTATGTAAGCTTGCAATTAAGCATGTTAAATTTAAAAAGAAAGTTATGTGATACACATACAATAAATTCACTAATAATTTGATACTAAGTTAACCAAACATTACATATCTTATTAGGGATAATTTATATTATAATTTGAGTCATGAATATTATTTTCTTCCTTTTAAAGTTGACACTACAAGTTTGCATTTATATTAAACTTAAAAAAAAGGTTTAGAAAGCAATTTTTTTAACATGTTTTATAATTGATTTTGAAATAAAAACACATATTATAGTGATTAAACAACACTATCCACTTTATTTGATTACAAAACAATTCAAAAATATAAATGATTATAACAAGGGCAAAAATTGCAAGTGTCATAAAAGTGGACATAAGTGTCGTAAACAGTGTCACACATTGCATTATTTGACCAATTTTTTGTAAAAATAATAGAAATAAGTTTCAAATCAACTTAATGACCTTCTTAATGTGTCTAAAACATCTCAAAACCTATAAATCAATTGGTTGGATGACTATGGTCGATAAGCAATTTATAAGCTCAAAAGTTGAATAAATTATCACATACGACACACATTCCCACATGAATTATCATACACATTAAAAATATATTTTTTAATAATAATATAATTTTGGTCAAAAAATAAATAATGAGGGATTTTAACACAAGACCTATCTCATGCAAGTGTGCTTAGCAAAATTAAACTAGCCAACTCACCCACTAAGCATGTTAATATAGTAAATACACTAAATTGTATTTAATACTTTTTTTAATCTAATTTTTTTTTTTAATTTATTAAATAAATAAACTAGAATTAAATTTTTCCATTAAAATAATAAAATGCAAGCATGAATTTAAAATTTGGAAAAAAGGATTTTGAAATGCATATGTGGGGTCCACTGCTTAGGTGGAATAAAGCTAATTAAATAAATGCTTTATTTTTGAAAAAAGACATTAGCCATACCTATTGATATTTTTGTTGCATGTTCAAAATAGATTAATGGCATTGGAGGAGAAGAAGAATGCACAACAGAAGCTATAGGTGGTCTTTTTCTACAAGATAAAGCTTGAAATCACCTGGAAATTGCCCTTTGATGCATCTGAGAGATTCAAATAATATTTTTACAGATTTAAATTGATTTTTTGATGTATTTTAGCAGCTATGATTCCAAATAGAACTAGTAAAAATTTAAAAAAATCTTTTTTATCTTTCTTTAGGCTCTACAAGTGGCTCAAATAGCCTTAAATATTGTTAAATCCACCTTATAAAGAGAGAAATAGACTAAAGGACAACTATAAATTTTTGAATAAAATTTATTTAAAAATAGTTGTACAAATCTGATCTAGGATGCCAAAGGAGGTTTGGAAAAAATAAAGGGAACTTAGACAGTAATTTACAGTGTTCAGAAGGAGATTTGCATGCATAAAAACTGACAAATTTGCCTTCAGGGATCAAAACCAATGAGGAGAGGATATAGAATGATCTTTCATTAAATTTTAACAGATAAGGCCATACAAGATCATACTGTGGCAAGCTTTGAGGTTGGTTTGATCAAAAAACCAAAGTGAGGCTTCAAGGAGGTTCTAGAGAGGAGATTTACAGGTTAAAGGAGAAGATTCCATCTTCCAAAAATTGAATAAGCAAGAAAAATTTAAAATCTAAATTTCCCTTCAAATTTTCCTCTTTCTAAAACCATACATATGCCATAAAATAACACCTATGGGCTGATTTTCTCACTTATTAGCTCTCCTTATGCTTGCAACTACGTGTAAGTGCTAGATCTACAACTAAAGAACTTCAACCACCATACAGATTATTAGTCCAAAAGATAAGATAATCTTAAAAAAATTAATAACTAAATAAGCTTTTTTAACCCATTTTAAGATTCTTAGTTATATCTATGACATGAAAATAGGCTTAAAATATGAAAAATTACACAAATCTGAGATCTCTAGGCTTCTAAGAGAGGAAAAAGTAGAATAACTTACTTCCTACAAAAAGAGAAGCTTGAAAAAACTTATGAACATACCATGGCTTATAATATGGATGAATTGGGATTGAACACATGCCAAAAAATTGATCTTCAATATTGTCTCTTGATCACACATCAATCGGCTCTGATACATAATAAAATAAGCAATACAATTGCATACGAACACTGGATCTAGATGTGAAACCAATAACAAAGACATTACCATGAAACAATGAGAGAAAAGTTAAACACACCATAACACAGATATACCATGAAAAAAATTTATGAAGAGGTAAAAAACCCACCAAAATTATTCATTAATTTAGAAATAAAATGTACCCAATACAAGCTTTCTCTTCTCTCTTTTTTCATTGCATTTTACAATATAAACTCTTTTTTATATAGGCAAGATAATCTAACCATTATAAATGAACTTTTTAAACCACCACATTAATGGGTCCAACCTCTCCAAAGGTCATTTAATATATTTTATTATTTATTTACATGAGGATAAACTCATGATAAATAATAAAATATATTATTATTTAAAAAATGTAATTTAATATATTAAAGTTACATAAATAACACCACTTAACCATTAATAGTTCTAATATGGTATATGGTATTACATCTCAGGTCTTGGGTCTTGTGTCTTGGTCTAGGGTCTAGGGTTTAATGTCTAATGTTTAGGGTTTATGGGTTTTGGGATTTTTGGGTTTGAAATTTTTGTATTTAGGGTTTTGGGTTCATGGTTTTAGGTTTGATATTTTGAGTTTGGGTTTTTGGGGTTTATGGGTTTATTGATTTAGGGTTTAAGGTTTAGGGTTTAGGGTTAGGACATCATGGTTTGTATGTATAAGGGAACCCATAAATGCCACTTATTACTAGGATAATGGTTAGTATTTTTTTAACACATTAGCTTATTAGGGTTCACAAGTATATATATATATATATATATATATATATATATATATATATATATATATAGAGCCATTTCACATATGATTCTATTATCACAGTGAAAGTAAAATATCCCCTTGTAGTGCATTATGTCCAAGTATCATTATTTCCAATTCCTTAAAACCATTATTACATATAGTGGGTACCATAAGTAGATGTTGGATTCTATTAGCTAGATTATACTTGGTTATAGATGTTGGTGACTGCCAATCTATCTATCTATCTATCTGGTGATCTACTCTATTATGGATCTAGAATCTCAATGAATTTCATTCCATATCCTTGAATGGCCCATAAATAGGGGGAATTAAGAATCCCAATAATAGTTTCCATCGATGGATACATCTAGGATTGGCTCAACTACCAAATTGGGTGTTGAATCCCTTTCCTATAATTTTTTTTTGGTAGAGAGATCTTCCTAGTATAATACCTTGAAATTGGGACCATAAACCATAAATTTTTTAACTAAATATTAGAGAGCTTTCAATCATAATTGACTATATACATTTGTGTGATCAACCATAATCAATGTATTGATCAATGACATAACCATATTGATGCATAATAAAATGGTTGGTTTGTATTTAACTATGACATTAATTTCTAGTCAACTTGAGACTTCATTCTACATGAATACATTCCTCAGTCACATAGTTTAAATCACACTAGGAAAATTTCCAATCAGGTGTCTGGGATGGACCATGTACATTATAATAATATTGGAGAGGCACCCTAGGTGGACCAAACCCTGGATCACCCAACCAATTTTGCATTTAATAATAATTCCCAATCTACTCAATCATGAGTGATATTTTGGCCAATGATATGCATGGGGACTGTCTACATCATAGATTACATAACAATGTATTAGCATACTTTTTAGGTATACATTCAAAAGGTACTTACAACTCTCTAGTCACCAATGGCCCCAACTTCAGTCTCAACCTCCAACACAACAAACTGAAGCTCATGTTTCACCTGAGGAGACTAGACCATCTAGTTCTATTTCATTGCTAATTCCCCCTCTTACCACTATTGTTTCCCTTTCAGCTCCCATTCTACCCACTTTGGGGAAACCAAGTCCCCTCTTCTAAAAAACACCCCTTGTTTATCAAAGAAAGCCTAAGACCCCTCCAACATCTCCCAAAGATGTGCAAAAGGGACCTAAAATTGGTCTATTTACTAAAGGGGTCCCTCTTTGTGAGAAATTTGAGGAAGAAGGGCAAGAATATGGAGGTACTAAAATATTGAGAGAATCAAAAGAAAAGGTGGATTAAAAGTCTCAGGTTGAGATAATTGAAGTGGAAGAGTCATAATAAATAGAACTAAAATAGGGTAAATCTATAATCACAAAGCTAATAGAAGAAGAAGACAAGCAAGAGGATAAGGGACTAGACTATGATGCAAACTCAAGACTAGTAATCCCTTCTTAGGGATACATTCATAATTACTATTTAGGTCACCATTCCCATGATTTTAAGTTCTTCCTTTACAATTACAACATAGGGTACAAAGGTTTCAACCTATGCATGAGCTACTTAGCCATCCCCTTCAAGGACACCTTCCCTTTCAAGTCCATCCCCTCAACTAATGATATCATTGCCACAACCCACTCCCATTTAGTCCTCCACCATGACCATTTCAATAACTATAGGACAAACATATGTGGTGGATACCATACCATAGAGGAATGATGCAAGCATATGTAGTTCTGCTCAACCCCCTCTCCACTTTCTTATCCAAATAAATTCCTTAGTGCTACCTCTAGGTATTAATCCACCTTATACCTCTAAAGATACCATTAAACAAGTTGAATGAGGGGATATTATGGTTCCAAAAAGGGTAAAAGAGTCTCAATCTAATCAGAAGGATATATAAGGCATTGCTATCACAGAATTACCAACAATGAGCACCCATTTTGATAAATAAAGTGGTACCATACAAAAGGTGAGAAAGATGAAGGTAACATACAAAAAGGGGGATGAAATGTAATTAGAACACAAACCTTAAACCCTTAAACCACAAAACTCCAAACTCTAAACCTAAAACATCAAAACCTTGACAAATAAAACTCAAACCCTAAACCCTTAACTCCTAAAACATTAAACCCTAAAACCTAAATATTAAAACCTTAGAACCTAAACCCTTATAATATAGACCCTAAACACTATAATCTAAACCCTAAACCCTACACCCTGAAACCCTAAAATAGTCATGTTTATGATATCATGGCTTCTATATATCTTCATATTATCTTCGTGACATATATTTTTGATTTGTAGATGTTTCAATAAAATATCATCATGAAATGTATATTTATCATTAAATTTTTATCCTATCTCACCTGACTTGCATAATGTATCACCCAAAATTTGGAAAAAAATAGATTAAAGCATAAAATAACTCTTAATCAATCCAAACTCAAGATAATCATCAAATAAAAAGAATATTAAAATGCAAGAAATCAGAATGACCTTACCATCATCTTTATCCTTTTTGATCTCCTTTCCCATAATCCATAATGTCGCTTTTAGATTGAATCAACAAGTTAAAAACCTGAAATGGGATGTAGGATTGTAGAGTATGCTCAAGATTATGATGATAATGGATAGTTGAGAGATCATCTTGACAACATGGGCTCATTCCAACACTATATGCCCCAAATGCTTTGGTCACCTTTCATTTAAAGAGGTGTTTGGAAGGAAATTGAGGAATTTCCCTCCCAAATTTCAAATTTGAGGAGGGAGAAAGTTCTAGAGATTGGAAATCTCTATACTTTCTTTTGAGGGGCATGTGATTAGAAAGTAGGTGAATTAAAAATTAGAATATTAAGAATTATGTGGAAAGTGGAGTAAATTAGGAATTATAATATTAAAAAATATGAATATGTTGAGAGTGGAGTATTTCATGTAGTTAGGATTAATTAATTAATTGACTTAAGGGCACAAAGAGGTTATGTTAATATGGAATATCAGGATTAAGTGTTAATTAGATCAGATGAATACGATATTATATAATATCAGGCATAATTAAATGAGTTAATTTGGTGAACAGAATTAAATGCATATATTTTTCCCCTCTTTGAAAGTGCATTGTGATTGGAAAGAGTAATGGTCTTTCAAAGATGATCATGGATAAGTGTTAGCAAATTAGAGGACATAAGATGCCCCCTCAAGGGGAAATGTGGAGAATAATGAGACGAATGGCCACTTGAAAGGAAGAAATGTGGATGAGATGAATAGACAATGAAATTCTACATATGAGATAGATGATGAAGAAGATGAAATCGACACGAATAGTGAGTTATAAATTGACAATGCCTCTGGAAAATAAATATGCATAGGAGTGAATATGACGATGTCACAATTTTCAAAACATCCCTAGATGAATCAACTGTAACAAAAAAGTGATAAGATAAGAGGCTACAAGATTTTGATGTATCCCAAGAAATGATAGATGCAAGGGAGATCTGCAATCCTAAACATGATGAATGGGCCATAAGATTTTTGACATATCCCATGCAAAAATGCATGCCAAGGGATAAACATGGACCAAAAAAATTGATGAATTAGGCCATAATATGTTGATGTAAAGAATAGGGGTAGATGAGATGAAGTGTTGGAAATTAATGAGATACAATATGATGTTGTTAATGATGCCCCTAGTAAAGATAGAACTAGAGGGAGCAGAAATGATAGTGTCATGGTTATCGACACATCCAAAGAGGGAATCAACCATAACAAAAGGGTGACAAATATATCCATGAAATATTGACATATCCCAAGCAAGGACACATGCTTAAGAGAACTGTGGATCTTGAATGGAGGATATATGAGTGTCAGTGTATCTTAGAGAGGTGATTGATGGATGAGATTGGTTAGGATATGAGGTTGAATAATGAAGGATGGGGGTTGTGATGATGCCATTATGATGGTTGAATGGACCTTAAGTAGCTTATGTGATCAAGGTGTTGACAGAGTGTGAATAAGACCAAAGGTGAATGAAATTTTATGAATGTAATAATCCCATATGTATTGGAAGTAATAGGTTGGGAGTGATAAAGGTGGAAAAAGAGGAATAAAAAATAAGAGGGAGGCACTGAAAAAAATGGAGGTGATACAAAAGAGGTAGTTTTAGAGGAAGAGGTGAATAATGTTGCTACATTGCCAATGTGAGGTGGCATAATGGGGTAGTAGGAGTGGAGTGGTAGCAGTTATCACTACAAGCTGAGTTTTAATAGGGGGACCTCTATCAGGATATGTATAGGCTTTTTGAAAAAAGGCCATCATCACTATGAGCTAAGTTTTATTAGCTGTAGCGAAGTTGAAACCTATGCGGGTTCATTGTACAAGTGGCTATCATTACTAAGTACCAAGGAGGATAACCAAGATGTGTGGCAGGGTTTGAAGAGCCTATTCAAGCTCTTCATATGTAGGTGTATGCATCATCTATCTACATATCTTTGTACCAAAAATCCTTGTAGGATACTGAGGATAACATTGTTAGTGTCGAGCTTAGTAACCTAGAGGAGAAAGACATGGTTATGGGTGAAGAAGGTAGCAGAAGCTCAGCTACCACTTGAGAAACATTGAATGTGGTTAATAAAAAAATAAAAAGAGAATAAAATGTATAAGATAGACATGGGGCATGGAAATAAAAGAGAAAGGACAAATTAGTGTAGTGTGTTGGGAGAGGGAGGTTATGGTTTAAGAAGATGACATAAAGTCTAGGTGTGTGGAATTATGAGGAGGACAAGTAGGAGGATCAACACCAAAGCGAGTGCAAAAACCAGGTATGGATTTATTGTGGCTTTTTATTATGTATCTACATGGGTATTGATAGGTGCATGGCGATATAGGGTTTTTGTAATAGGTGTCATGATGGGGGAGATCACAGGTTAGAGTGTGGGGAGAAGCTAAGGAGATGGTGTAGTTGCACATATGAGAATAGGAAATCTATGGGGTTAGGGGGTGAAGAATATTAGTTGCCCAAGTGATTAGAGGTTGTAACATTTAGGTTCCTTCAACTTAGGGAGTTTTGAAATGGTTGTTGAACCGGACCCAGGTGCTCTTGTAAGACTTAGTATCACCACCTGACACATAGTCACCTCATCCTGTAACTTAGCCTAAGACGCACCACTATCCTCTAACCTTTTTGTCAATATCTTGATGGTCTGATCCATGGTCTCCACTTTCTCCTCAAGCTCCGTAAACCTCGTGCCCACTACAACATCCAGTCATGAAATTGGGCATTCACTTTCTTGACAAAGTTCTTATCCACTTCAGACCTTCCCTTGCTCTTATGTCGATCACCACCACCTTCACTTTTATCCTTAACCTGCCTCTACTAGCTGTAGACTCCAGCGGAACTTCACACTGTTGTCCTATCATACTAACTCAGACTCAACACACAAGACTGACCCAATAGGGGAAGAGTGGATGACACAACAAGACTATAAACTAGGCAAACACAACCGAAACAAGACACAAAACTTGCGCTCTGATACCAACTATCGCGGGCCTAGCTCGCCTAAGTTGGGAACCGTGTGGCACAACTTGCTTTCATCTAAATCCTTTGTTGCAACCAAACATGGTGAGAACTACGAACTACGCCTTCAGTGTTTACCTGCACAAAATGCACACACACAGACGATGGTATGCTTTTGTATACAAACGGATTAAATGCGTAAGCTTATAACATAACACTTGCAAAGAACAGGAAACTACTCTAACCACAAGAGCATTCACACAGTGCAAGAGTAATTGGGAGAAATGTGTATTTTATTTACTCTTTAGGGCAATCCAGTCCAAAGTACAATAAACAGGGATACAAACCAGACACACACACCACCAAGTCAGGCACCACTGATAATGCTCGACGACTACTCAAATGGTTACAACAGAGAATCCCCTCCCAAGGTTTGGCTAATCTCTGCCTAGGACAACCTAGTCCTTGCTTCACGAAACCTAAACCAACAGAACTGTCTATGACACCCTTGTACAAACCCAGTACAGGGAGACGCCCACTGCATACTCTTAACTTGGACCAAGACAACTGTGACTTCGCTTTCCAACACTTTGCTTAGTTCAAACTTGCAGTCACTCAAATCACTAAACAAAGAAAGCAATCGAATCACTTGATAACTTGTAAACGTAACTGAGAGATGTCGAAGTCGTACATCCCTTATACCTTGCATATCCATAAAGTACATTGAGTACCAATTTCTTCGATATACATACTTTGAAATTGGCTAACCTAAAACATTGTCGGATTTTATGGAACTTCATGTCCTTTATGCCCAATGCCTATTCAAGTGGTCCACCATTTCTCAAATTCCCTAATTCTCTTACCCTAAATCAACTTCTTGTCGAGTCTCATTGGGCTTGTCTGACTTTAATGTCCCATATGTTCGTGCGCACATGATGCGTACAAGTTGATCAAGTCCGTGACTCGTGCTGGACTTGTTAGGGATCACTCGTTTTCGTGCCACTATATAATACCCTTCCAATCCTGACTTTCCCAAACACGTTTGCGCGTGATTTTTGGTGCTACATTTATTGCACCATCACTTGCATTAATGTTCTCCCTTCCTTCTCAGAAGCTATAAATGGTCATTCACGTCCTATAATTCTTTCTATTTGAAACCCTTGCACATGCCCTGGAATTCAATGTTTTACTGTGCCTTTTTGTGCTCTCTCGTCCTTTGCCAAATTAAACGTTGTCATTTCCATTCTCATATCAATGAATTGAGCTTACAGGAAGCTAACTGCTTTTAGGAAACTAATGAGGCACACATATCAAGGTTGGGAGAAGAAGAGGTTTATCGAGTGAGGTTGAGGAAATATCTAATACTACTGTAGGGCATGGAGACGAGCATTGATTCTCCAATTGATCCGTTGGCATCTTATTAAAACAAATATAGATAAAATGACAACTTAACCGAACCAGATTTGGATAACATAACTCATCAAATGCTAACAATTACCATTTCTAAGCATCTTAACTAACCTTATTTAATATGCTAACAACAGCTAACATTTTATTGTTTAAAAAGTAAAAGAATATCAAGAATCCTTACAAAGCATTATTCAAGTACACCACAATCAATTATCTGTACAATGTACAATAAAGATAATTGAGATTTGTTATATTCAGAAATGAATCAATCTCATGAATATAGTACTACAATCAACGATAATTTTGAGGATTAGAAAAAATAAGTTATAAAACAGGGGGCAAATCTTGTTGGATATAAATGTCAATATTGTCTAAATTCTATACTTTAATCAAATATTTTGGCAAATTTTATTCCTTACTCCTTTATTCACTATCTGAAACCCTAAATATAGCATGATGTACATATCATGGTAGGAGTACATTACAAAATAAGTTATTGCACAATGATTTCTCTTTGTGTAGGGTAGGAATACCTTTTCTTTGGCCCTTGACACAAGTTATAACAGAATATCATTGTCAAGAAGGCATTTGGATGGGTTTTGGAAGTTTCTTGTGGTGAAATTGGGCATCTTCAACCAAGAGGATCATGGCATCGGGTGGTGAATCTATTTCATAGCATCATATAACCCTCTATAGGTCATATCCAAGCTTAATAAGAAGTTTCAGCTCTAGGAAAGACAAAAAACCTCTCAGCTCCTTCATCAAGCCCTTTGCAAGCTTGTGAGGGTCAATTTTAAATGTTCAATATGTGGTGGAGAGAGAGAGAGATTTGGAACCAAAGATATAAGGAATGGGAAGGGACCCTAATGGCCTTAAAAATTGTGGCATTGGTTTAGATATTGAATAACTCTCCTTTATAAACAATCACTAAGAGTGCTTACAACCCCTTAAACCCCTCAAAAACCCCAACCTCACGGTTTTCTCTTGTTTGAGTGCATTTATGATTCCGTTGATGCAAATGGAAAGTTATGTGAGATATTAAGGGGCCTAAATAACCCTCATACATCTTATTTAATCAAATGGTCAATGCAAATAATGGTAAAATGTGCAGGTATAGGTTATAGTGTTTTAAGAATGTAATTGTTGCAATTAGAAAAAGGTGTTTTTTTAGTTTTATGTGATTGATTTAATTCATGTAATGGGTGTAATGGTTACAATGTCTCATCTAGGTCTCAATTAAAAAATAATGAGGTCTTTAGACCTGATAAAACTGAAGATATGCTCATTTTTTCTAGTTGCCTTATTCTAGATTTTTGGGTTGTTACAGGGCTGAAAAATGATGTTAAATTGATATTCTGTGTGCTTGATCATGACCAAAAAATGTTTGTAATGCTCATTGTGGGTTAATATAGGTTATAATTCAAAAATAATGAGGTATTTAGACCTCGTAAAACTTAAGAAAATGCCAAAACATAGACATACAATCATGAAGAAATGAGAAAATGCAAGCTGGGACATCACTAAAAAGTGCATATATTGATTTTTACTTAATGAAAAAATATACATAGATGTATAATTTGATGTATTTTAATGGTTATAGGTTTTTTCATATCCGTACACCCACTAATGAGAGATAAAATGTCAAAAGACATGTCTATGTCACCTATAGGGCAACAAACAGGCACTTCTAAAAGAAGTTTTGTTTGAGAGTTTGATGAAGTGTTTTTGAGTTTTTTAAACTCTCACAAGTCTAACCCATCTATACCTTTAAAATGAGACCAAGGACAGAGTTAGGTGAGGTATAAAACTCATTTTGGACCCCAAAATCCATATCAAGGCTTTTTGAGGCATAAAAAGGCCAAATTGAGCAATTTTTGGAGTTGCAGGTGGAGTTTAGAGATGAAAACTTGTTTAAAATTACATGAAACTATTATAATGATGGTATAACCATTATTATGTATATTATTACTCCATATCATTCAAGTTCATGAAGTTGCATGCTTTCACTAGACGTTGACAAACTTAACAACTTGAGAAAGTGAGCATGAAGAGAACATGAAGGTTATTATGATTTTGATCACCATGAAGGTATATTAAAAAATATAAATTTATAAAACACTCTCCATCACACTTATAATAATATCATAAACATCATTGACAGGTCTATTTGAAGGAAATGAGGTGTTTGTTGTTATGACAGTCACCTAGTGAGTTCTCATGTTTAACAAGCAACTCCAAGGAGGTCTAAAAGATTGGATGATAATCTTAACCACTTGTAGTGAATTATAAATCACATGGAAAGGTCCTATAATACATAAAATAAACTTTTCCACCTTCAAAAATCCTACAAAGGGTTCTAACATACTAAGACAGGTTGTACATAGTCCAAAAACACTTACAACCAAGTACGTTTTACACAAATATGATCAAGACGTGTCTTGTTGGTAGAAGACTGAAACATATAAGGTCAATTTAGGTGTCTAAGTTAAATTAGAGGCATTTGATAGTGATAATTTTTTTAATAATTTAACAATAAAGACAAAGGAAACCTACAGCCTTCTCATAATCGTAAAACATGCATATAATTGGGAGAAATTAGCATGTTAGAGAGGTCTAAATGTCATTCAAGGATAAATGATGGTTGAAAGAGTTGAAATAAGGTGGGGAAAAAACAAAATAGGTCTTGTTTCATTTTGAACTACCCTAAAACTCCTCCCATGCATGTTTATTCACTTTTAGCCTTCTCAGGGTTGTGCATGACCTTGCTTAGGGCTAGAAACTTATTTTTGGACTAATTTGAGTTCTAGCCCATGAAATGAATTGAAAATTTTCCAACATACCTAATTTTATTTCCCATAAAGTATTTTTAAGGTTTTGGAGTGGTAATGTATGACCTTTTATGGTCTCCAGAATTGTGGGCTTGTATTAG
This sequence comes from Torreya grandis, assembly GCA_037957365.1. Classification (NCBI taxonomy): domain Eukaryota; kingdom Viridiplantae; phylum Streptophyta; class Pinopsida; order Cupressales; family Taxaceae; genus Torreya; species Torreya grandis. The sequence continues at coordinate 1,316,996 of JARHVA010001414.1, read as the reverse complement.
GCCTAGTTAGGCATAATTGGGAAAGATGGAGGCTGAGAAAATAGGTTTACCTTGGGAGTCAGATTGTGAAATTTGGGTTGAAGTTTTGTAATGGTATAATGGGTTCTAAAATTTAATTTCAATTTCTCTATAAGTGATATATATCTTCCAAATATTGGAGCTTTGTGTCTAAACAGGGCTACAAGGAATATGCCTTCCTAAAATAAAACATAATAACTATGAGAGATATTCGATAACAAATGTGGAAATATGATTAGAAAGTGGTTTTCAACAAATTTATAATGCAAGATAGGTAGTTAAACCCCAATAAATGACTTTTCACTTCATAATCACTCTTAATGGGCAGTTTTAAAGAGAGTGAATGAGTCATAGAAGATAATGATGATCTGCTATGCCACCTTGATGAAGAATAAGATCATTCCAAGATGACACATATTGAGAGGAGTTTCATGAATATTCTTTGGTATTTTTATTTATTGTAAATTTCCTCTTCATGATGTGACATTTATCATAGTCCTCTCCTACACCCATATTCTCTCTCCTTCTCCTCTTCTATATGTATGGCCTAATTTGGCTTGAAAAAGGATCCTTCCACCAGGAGTATGGTGTATCCATAATATTTTGTATGCCTATTGATCAATAAGATGATTATTTTTACCTCCTTTTATGGTTGTATGTAGTGTATTCCTTGAATGGCTGATATGATCAAGCATAGGTTAAGTTCATCTTGGTTGTCTCATTTTCTTTACCTTCATTAAACTTGACTCATTATTATAGGTTGTGAAGAGTGTAATCAAGGGTTTCATGGGGTTATAAGTGAAGATATCCTCCCTTATATTCTCACTTGACCTTACCTCTTTGCAAATCATTAATGTGATAGGGTCTTTCTAAGAGAACTATATGTTTCTTGTAGCCTTATAGGTCTTAGTACACATGCAAATCAGTGGTAGAGGTCACAAAGTTTGGTGCATCACCTCATTTTTAGTTTATGGTTTATCTATCCCTTTCCCTAGCAAGAAATAGATCTAGTAATATTTTTAAGGTGAAGCATCAATGGAACTATCCTTATCTAGAGATTTACCTCATTGATTAGGCCACCCATAGCCTAGAGGTGTCTTCATGCTATCACCTAAGTGAGGAGGCTTGATCAAACTCCTAAATTGTGCAATTTAGAATGATAATAGTTCTAACACACCTAGTTTGACAAGAGACTTCATCCATTGAAGAGTTATTAGTCTTGTTCTTCAATGTACCAACCTTTGGAGGTATAAACATAAGTACCAATGATGACTCTAAGTTTATTCAGTTAGTTTTAATATCCCAGGTATTCTTTCAAGTAGGTACTCTTTGTGTTTTGCCTTTATTATGAAGTGTGATGGTTGAATTTGAAGTGAATTTATATTTTAAACAAGTTGGTGAGCCATGTCAAGCTTATGTTGATCCTTACCAGTATCATGTTGATCTCTACCAACAACCTAATAAGCCATATCATCCCTATGTTGATCCATATCAGCCCTATAATGACCATACTTACCCTCCATATCACTCTAGCTATCAATATGACCAGCCTTGCTATCAAGAGTGGTACTCTTCCTCCTTTCCTCATCAACCTTACCAAGCTTTTCAGCCTTCATATTAGTCATTTCAATATTTCCATCAATAAGAGTTAAGATATAAGGAGTGTATATCTAGGCAAATTCAAGATAAGAAAGAGCAAGAATCTCAGTTTCTCATGAAGATGTTAAAGAATGAAATGATAATGAGAAAGATAGATATATATGTGGAACTTGGCCAAGTTATCCCTATTCATCTCATTCAAAAGCTAAGAGACTCATTGAAATTTTAAAGGAGTGAGTGGGCAGCCTTTGAGGAGAGAAACCATGTTCTAACCAATGAAAGGCTAGAAATAAGATATTTAAATCAATGTATGGAGGATAGGTTAGTAAGATGGGAGAAACAAGAAGTCCAATACCATCAACCTCAATTAATTTATCCTACTCCACATCAACCACATTCTACTCCTAATTTTCTCCAACTAGAAATAATCCATAAAAAAAAATGATTATATGAAAGCCTCACCCATTGTTTCTCAAGCTCCACCTACTTCCCTCAATAACATTTTCCCATGCCCATATAAAATAAAAACAAGAGGTGTTAGGCGTCAAGTCAAGGTAGTTTGTAAGCTTCCCAAACCCTTCAATCATCCCTCAAGTGGTAACACACCATCAAGAGGAAGCTCTTCAGTTCAAGGTTCCAAGTTGGAAGCAAGTGGTAGAGACATGGGGGAAGATAAATGAAAAATGTCTAGATTTGGAAATGAAAGACAAAGAGGAACCTTTGCCAATTCAAAAACTATCCATTTCTCCTCAAGAACCTAAAAATATCCTATCTTGGAAGTCTATCCAAGAAAGAATCCAAAACAAGAAAGAGGTCCTTGTTGAGAAGGTTGAAATCCCGAGCTTCAAGAGTGCCTACTCGATTCCCAAGCCAATTCATGAACCTAATCAAGCTCCACCCATCCCTCTTCAAGAACCTAAAACTTTTCCATCATGGATATTAATTCAATAAAACATCCAAAATAAGAAGTCCTTATTGATAAGGTTGAAGACCAAAGCATATCAATGTTTGAGGGATTGATTGGTGAATGGAAGGATAATAATGATAGGCTCTTTGATATCAAAAGTCCAAAGCTTGTTTGTAAGATTGAGTAGCCCATCCTTAAAGAAGAACATGTTCTATGAGAGGCAAATGAAAAAGTCCAAGTTGTAACTATAAGTAAGCCTCAAAAATGCTATGAAGAAGACACTTCAAGTGAACATGAGGAAGAACTCATAATTAGCACTCCCCTTGGTGAATAAAAGAGCAAATCAGTCTTTGGATATGAAGGTAGAGATGATCTTCATCATGTAGTAGCAGAATTTGATGGAGAGAACACTCTTGAAGGTGAACAAATCTTAATGAAGATAGTTACAGTAGTTTCTTAGTTAGCTAGTCATCTTAATGAGAACATGAATGACCAAGAACAATAGTTCTTGAGCCTCTTGATGAATTGGAGTAGTTAGTTGTAGTAGAGATGAATTTGGATATATTCCAAATGTTTGAAGTGTCCAAGAAGAGGTAGACTCTTATTTTGAACTCTCTCCTTTGACTGAAAATGATGGCCTGCTTTCTTGTTTCAAAGAAGAATTGGGTGAATTGGAAATAGAGGAATCACAAGGGAAAATTTGCATAGAGAGTTTCAATGAAAAGGTTTCTGATGATATTGAGATATAAGACCTTTCAAATGAATAAGATGAAGTCTTGAATGGGCTTGAAATGGCTTCCAATGAGCAAGAGCAAATCCAAGTTGCAACAATGATTGATGACTTTCCAAACAACCACCATGAAGCTTATGGTCACATGACAATAGTTAGAAAGGTGATAGAGATAGACCCTAAAACACCTTATGCAATATGTCTTATCAAGTCAATATGAAGAGTTTTAAGATGACATGTGGCAGTAGTATTTGGAGATTTATAATGATTTTGAGACTCTTAATGGGTATACATATCCTGTTGGGTAGATTGAAGATGTTTGTGAAGCTACTCTTTCCTTTCAAAAACCATGTGAAAACCCCCAACAGATCATCCAAGCTCAAACACATAATTTCATGGAGCCACTAGAAGCTAAAACTGATGTGGCCCTATGAGTCAATAGGTGAATAATTTTGAGGTAAGGTTAAACATCAAAGAACAACATGACGGGGGTCTTGGGCTACAAGATGAGTATTTTTTTATAGGAAGCATGTTTGTTGCTAATATCTCACTTGAGAGTATGCCAAAGGAGTTGGCAAGCAATAGGTCTACTCCATAAAACATCATGATCAAAAGGCAACATGTTCTACATCATCGTGCATCTCATGAAGGAGGTGTTTACAAAAAAATTCCTTTTGATCCAGGAGGAAAATGCCTTAAAGTTAGTTGTAGTTAGTAGTGTTTTTATCCTCTGATTTCTTGAAGTGTTTTGTAGCACAAGTGTGTATGTTTTGATTTAGTTTTTTGTCTTGTCTTGTTGTGTGTTTTGGATGTATATAAGTTATCTTTTATTCTTCAAGGAATTTAAAATCTAGTTTAAGGTCAAATTGGGTCTAAAATTCAATGATAGGTGACTCCATATCCCAATAAAAGGATGAGGCAACTAGTCTAAGGTGCATAGAAGGCATGCAATTGCAGGAGGTTACCAAAGATGTTAGCCAAAATTAGATACCATAGGGAGTATCATTTAAAGCTTTGTTTTCAAGCCTTCTAACCTTGTTACTATCTCTTGATAATCATTTTCTTTATATTATAGTTGTTGGTAGTGTCTTGAGGTGACGTTTAGGTTATTTTAGAGTCCTATGCAAGGTCTTATCCTAAGGTGAAGTAATAATAATCAGTTGATTAGCTAGTCTTCATAACTTGGTCCTTGATGAGTTTTAAAAGGGTCTTTTGCAATATAGTTTTCAAAAATTAAGGTAAGTTTGTAAAGTTTTAGGTAATTCCTAAGATTCTAAGTCATCTTTGATTCACATGAATACATGACATAAGATGACTTCATTTAAGAGCATCAAGAAGGAGGAGTTACACCATGTAAAGAGTGATTACTTAAGGCCATGTAGATTAATAAGAGATGATGTTATATTATTTTTGGGTTTGTAAAAGTTTCAAGCAAATGTGTTTTTCTAATGTAGATCAAAGTTGAAACATCTCTTACTCCTTAATTCACTATTTGAAACCCCAAATATAGCATGATGCACGTATCGTGGAAGGAGTAAGTTACAAAAGAGGCTATTTAACATTGATTTATCTTTGTGTAGGGAATTTATACCTTCTCTTTGGTCCTTGTAAGAAGTTAAAGTAGAAGATCATTGTCAAGAAGGCGTTAGAATGGGTTTAGGCAGTTTCTTGTGGTGAAATTGGGCATCTCCAACTAAGAAGATCATGGAATCAGGTGGTGAAGATTTTTAATAGCATAATATAACCCCCTACATGTCATATCCATGCTTAATAAGAATTTTTAGGTCCATAAAAGACATAAAACCTCTCAATGCCTTCATCAATCCCATGACAAGCTTGTGAGGGTCAATTTCAAACATTCAGTATGTGGTGGAGAGAGAGAGAGTTGGAACCAGATAAAATTAGGGAACCCTAATATAATTATATATTGTGCCATTGGTTTAGATATTGAATACCTCTCCTTTATGAACAATCACTAAGAGTGTTTGCAACCCCTTAACCCCCTCAAGAACCCCAACCTCATGGGTTTCTCTTGTTTGAGTACATTTATGATTCCATTGATGAAAATAGAAAGTTGTGTGATATATTATCAGTCATAAATAAACCTCATACACCTTATTACATAAAATTTTCAATTCAAATAATGTTAAAATGTGCAGTACTAGTTATAGGGTTTCAAGAATGCAAGTGATGTAGTCAGAAAGAGTGCTTTATTTTTTAGTTTTATGTGATTGATGGAATGTATCCAATGGTTTTAATGGTTAAATAATATCATAAATTTCACAATTCAAAAATAATTAGGTATTTAAACCTCATAAAACTCAAGATATGCTCATTTCTTTTTTCCTAGTTGCCTTGTTCTGGATTTTTGGGTTGTTGTAGGCCTGAATTAGGGTGTTATTGACATTTTTTGTTCTTGATAATAAATAAAAAATGGTTTAAATGGTTTTGAGGGGTTAATATATGTTCTAATTAAAAGATAATGAGGTATTTAAACCTTTTAAAACTCAATAAAATAAAAAAACACAAACATACAATCATGAAGAAATGAGAAAATACAAGGTGGGACAGCACTAACAAGTACATATCTTGAGTTTTAATAAATAAAAAATAATAAAAATTTACATGGAAGTATATTTTTATGTATTTTAATTTTTTAAAGTGTTTCATATTCGTACACCCACTGATGAGAGAGAAAATAGCAAAACACATGTCTATGTCACCTATAGGGCAACAAGCAGGCACTTTTGAAAGAATTTTAGTTTGAGAGTTTGATGAGGTATTTTTTATTTTTTTAAACTCTCACAGGTTTTACCCATTGATATATTTAAAATTATCCCAAATAGAGAGTTAGGTGAGGTCTAAAACTCATTTTGGACCCCAAAAGCCATATCAGGGCTTTTTAAGGCATAGAAAGGCCAAATCAAGAAATATTTGGAGTTGTAGGTGGAGTTTGAAGATAAAAAATTATGTGAAGGTATGTTACATAATTATAATTATGTTAAAACACTTGGGTATATTATTATCCTAAATCATGCAGGTTCATGCAGTTGCATGCTTTCACTAGGTGTTGACAAGCTTAACAACTTGAAAAAGTGAGAATGAAGAGAATATGAAGGTTTTTGTGATTTTGATCACCATGAAGGTACCTTAAACACTATAAATTGATAAAACACTCTCCATTACACCTTGAATAATCTCATCAACATAATTGACAGGTCTATTTAAAGGAAATGAGGTGTTTGTTATTGTGATAGTCACCCAATGAGTTATCATGCTTATCAAACAACTCTAAGTAGGTATAAAAAAATTATAAATAATGTATAAAGGTATTATAAGACATAAAATAACCTAAACCACCTTAAACAATCCTAAAAATTATTCTAACATGCTAAGACAAGTTGTACATAGTCTAAGAACACCTACAACCAAGTAAGTTTTGCACAAATATGATCAAGAGGTGTCTTGTCGATACAAGAATGAAACATAGAAGGTAAAGTGAGGTGTGTAATATAAATGAGATGCCTCTGAGAGTGATAAACACGTTTATAATTTTAAAATAAAGACAAATTAAACCTATAGCCTTCTCACAGTCCTTAAACATGTACATAATTTAGAGAAATTGGCACGTCAGAGAGATTTAGAGGTCATTCAAGGACAAATGATGGTTGGAAGAGTTTAAAAAAGGTGGGAAAGACCTAAAATAGGTATTATTTCACTTTTAAATGACCTAAAACTCCTCCCTTGCATTTTTATTCATTCTTGGCCTTCTCAAGCATGTGTATAACCTTGCATAGGGATATAAACTTATTTTTGGCCTAGCTTGAGATCCAACCCATGAAATGACTTGAAAATTTGATAAAAAACCTGATTTTATGTCCCATAAAGTATTTTTAATGTTTTGGAGTGGTAATTTATGGAATTGTATGATCTCTAGAATTATGGACTTGCATTAGGCCTAATTGGGAAAGATGGAGGTTGAGAAAGTAGGTCTGCCTTGGGAGTCAGATCATGAAATTTGGGGTGAAGATGTAAGGGAATAATGGGTATGTAAATTCACTTTAATTTTCTCTAGAATTACTACCTATATTACAAAACTTGTAGCTTTGTGTCTAAACAGGGTTATAAAGAACATGCCTTACTAGAGAAAAACGTGAGAACTATGAGAGAGATTGCAAAACAAATGTGGAAAGATGATTGGAAAGGGATATTAAATATATTTATAATTTAATATATGTATTTATACCCCAAGATATGACTTTTCACTTCATAATCACTCCTAATGGGTAGTATCAAAGAGGGTGAATGAGTCATAGAAGATAATGATGATCTCTTATGCCACCTTGATGAAGAAGAAGATCATTACAAGCTGAAACATGTTGAGCAGAGTTTTATGACTATTACTTGTATGTTTTCTTAATTTTAACTTTCCTCTTCATGATGTGACACTTTTCATATGCCTCTCCTACACCCATCATCTCTCTCCTTCTCTCTTTCTTTTTATATGCATGGCCCGATTTGGCTTGAAAAAGGATCCTTCCACCAAGAGTATGGCATAGCCATTCTATTTTGTATGCCTATTGATCAATGATATGATTATTTTTACCTCCTCTTATTATTTTATGTAGCGTATGCCTTGAATGGTTGATATGATCAAGCATAGGTTAAGTTCATCTTGGTTGTTGTCTCATTTTCTTTACCTTCATGTAATTTGACTCATTATTGCAAGTTGTGAAGAGTGTCATCAGAGGTTTCATGGAGTTAGAATTGGAAAATATCCTCCCTTCTAGTCTAACTTGACCTTACCTATTTTCAAATCAATTATGTGATAGCGTCTTTCGAAGAGAAGTGTATGTTACTAGCAGCCTCGAGGTCTTAGTGCACATGAAAATTAATGGTAGAGGTCACAAAGTTTAGTGTATCACCTCCCTTTTAATTTATAGTTTCTCTCTTAATTTTCCTATCAAGTAATAGGTATAGTAGTAGTTTCAAGGTGAAGCATCAAGGACGCTATCCCTATCTAGAGATTCATCTAATTGATTAGGCCACCCACAGCCTCGAGGTGTCTCCATGCTATCGCCTAAGTGAGGAGGCTCGAAAAACCTCCTCAAGGGTGAAATTTAGAGTGATAACAATAACCTTTCAAAATTATGTATCATTTATAAATTTTATGGTACGTGCTTATGGTGTCTTTTATAAATAAGACAAGTTCATATAGGTGATGTTACCCTTGTTTGCAAGCCTTTATTTTACACCCTGGTTAGCCTATCTCTTTTATCAAACATATTGATAAGCAAAGGGACCAACAAAAATAATCCTTGTTCAATTTGATGGCTATGTGTTTATTTGCATTTAAGGCTATATTTGTCAAGGTGCCATGTCATACTATTTCCATTGTCATTCTTCATCTTCCAAGACACTTCATCAATGATGGCACTTAAGTGTGACTTGGTGATGACATAAATAATAGTTTATAATGACTAATCAAATGAAGCAAAAATTGAACTTAATATGGATTTATTTAATGTCATTTCTCCTAAATCCTCTCATAGGTTACTCATGTCATATGTAGATATGTTGATATAGTATTATTTGTATTCTTTATTTAGGTTGTGATATTGAAATATGTACCATTGCACATTAGTTTGATAAACAATGCCACCATAATTTATATATTATTTCCTAGTGTCATCTCATAAAAAATCAAGCCTTCCTTCTCCATTGTGTAAAATATAATTACATCCCATGTGTGTTGATTTTTGGGTAATTATTCCCCTCTTTGCCACAATTTTCCTCATCCCACTAATATCCACATTGGTATATAAATTAGCTTTAGTTCATTTGAATGACATACCATTTTCATCTTTTGTATTTCACCTCCTTCTCATACTAGTGCTTCTAGTTCATTATTGTCTGTATATCTCTATCAATAGCTTCTGATACTAATACCAAGCTCGAGCTCCCCATGAAAAAATCAGTGATTCCCTAGGAATGATATTCTTTTGGTAAACGGAAGCAAAAATTTCCCCATGGAGAAATTGATGGGTACTCATGGATTGGATAACACAAAGGACAACCACTAGGATGTCAATACATTGATGAAATATTAGTTGGTTATCCGAAAAATGCAAACTAGATTATGAAGGAGTATAACATGATAGGCATGTTCACAATCAGTGTGAGTTTTATTATTTTTGGAAACATGTTGAGTGAAAAATTTACAGAGCGATGGATGAAATTGATGGAAAAGAATGTTGTGAAGACAAATATGACATCTATGGTTGATCATGTTGCATTCTTTTTGGAAAGAAACATAGAATTATGCATATTTTAATTTGTAGTAAATTTTGGGGTATGGGATTATGGTATCTTTTATAAGTAAGACAAGTTCAATTATGTGATTTTACCCTTTCTCTCAAGCCTTTCCTTCATTCCCTAGGTGACCTATTTATACTATCAAACATATCTATAAACAAAGGGATGAAAATGAATAATCTTTATCGAATTTGATGACTGTGTGTTTATTTGCATTTAAGGCTACATATGCCAAGGTCCCACATCATACTATTTCCACTGTCATTATTCATATTCTAATACATTTCATCAATGAGGGCACTTAAGACTGACTTGGTGATGACATAAGAAATATTTTATAATAGAAAATCCAATGTAGCCAAACTTGAACTTAATATGGATTTATTTAATGTCATTTCTCCTAAAGTAGAATAAAGTAGAATAATGTTATTGCAATAAAATTAATTCACCAATAAATTATAATAACATCAATAGATTAGAATATGACTGAATTAAATCAGAATATAAGAGTAAATGACAAGCCAATTTGAGGGGGCAACCTCCACAACCTTGTAATAAGAAAAAAAATTACTATATGATCATCAATTACTAATTATTACCTCCTATTTTTAGTCTAATTAGGATGTGGTTACTCCATAGGCTGACCTAACTACCCAAATGAGCTTATAGAGAAATGTAATATGATAAGGATTGGGTTATGTAAGCCACAAGTCAATAACGCATATCCAAATGAATGTTAATGGCTAAGGGCATAACATGCCCCTCCCATTCAAAACAACATTGCCCTCAAATTTTAACAACTTTAGATGTAGTAGAAAATATCCATCCTCCCATGTTGCCTCATCATAGTTTAGATTCTTCCACTTGATCAAATACTCATTAATTTCTCTTGTCTATGGCCTTTTAGTGCGTCTGAGGTATCACTTCAAATTCTGGAATACCTTGAACTTATTCATTCAGTTATGATAATTTAATTTGGGCAAAAAATATATGTCCAATTAATTTGTTCAGGATAGATACATGGAATATATGATGCACATGAGTGGACTAGGGTAGCTCCAACTTGTAAGCAACACTGCCAATTTTATATAGGATCTTATAAGGTCCATAATAATTGTGAGAAAGTTTGTTATAATTTTTATGTTTATATAGAGACATCCACTTATATTGATACAAACACATAAATCCCAAATGATCTATGTCAAAATGTTGCTCATTCTAGCATTCATTTATTTGCTGCTTCATTATATTGTATGCCATGGACAAATTCTCTCTTAGACTAGCTAGTACTTCCTATTGATGTTAAATGTGATCTTGCATAGATCAAACCCCTTCAAGGATGAAGTGATGGATGGGGGTTGATAACCATAAATTTCCACACATGGAGATATTTTGGAAGATGTGTGGAATGAAGTGTTATACCACCATTCTGCTAGTGGTAGCCAATGAACCCATCGTTCTTATTTATCAGATGCAAAACAAAAAAGATACCATTCTAGGAATTTGTTGACCATTTATGTTTGACCATTAGATTGAGGAAGATAGGATGAGCTATGAGCCAACTAAACACCCAAACATGAGAATAAATTGATACTAAAATTACTGGTAAAGATGGGATCATGATCACTTACAATGATCTGAGGAGTACCATGCATCTTTTAAATTGTATACAGAAAAACAAAAGATGCAATACTCACTATAAATGGTTGTGACAAGGATAAAAATGAAAATATTTTTTTAGTCTAACCACAATTACCATGATGAAATTTTTACCTTTAGACCTTGGCAACCCTATAATGAAATCTATTGAAACCTCCTCCCACTTATGGCTAGGAATGGATACAGATTGTAGAAGACCTAGTGTTTTAATTATTTTTCCATGGTTCTATTGACACACCATGCACTTAATAACAAATTTTTATACACCCCCCTTGAGTCTTTCCTAAAAGAAATCTTGCTCGAGTGCCCCTTATTGGAGATGCATGAAGCTTCTGAATGATCTTGTGCTTGAGGATAAAATTATTACATAGGTATAATCAATATTTATACCATAATGCATTCTATTTCCACTCAAAATTTTCATAAGCACTAGACCCATTATAGACATTTTGAATTAGAACCTTTGTATCCCTTTCATTCTCCCATTGTAATCTTGCCTCTTCCAACCAATTTGCCTTCAAATGGTCACTACACATTACTATGCCTTAGTAGATTCATCCTTACTAAATAGTGCATCTGCTACAACATTATTTATTTTATTTTATCATTAACAATTTCAAAGTTATATCCCAACATCTTAGTCACCCATTTTTTTTGTTCTTCTGGTGATAATCATTGTTCTAAAAAATATTTTAGACTATCATAATCAATCTTGACCTTAAAGTGTCTACACATCAAATAAGGTCTTCATTGCTTGACTGTCTGAAGAACAACTAACATCCCTTTCTCATAAATTGGTTTAAGCTTATTTTTACCCTTTAATTGATGAATCTCAAAAGCAATGGGTCTTCCTTCTTGCATGAGTAATATGCCCATGTTATATCTTGATGCATCACATTCAACACTATTTTTTTAGAAAAATCAAGGGTAGCCAAAAATGGAGTGGTGCACATAGACTCATTTAGCTTTTCAAAGGCTATGGTAGCTTGTTTGTTCTAATGGAAGGATTCATACTTCAACAATGTTGTGATTGGTGTTGCTATGCTGAGTAGCTATAATTTTTCACAAATATGTGATAATAACCTATTAACCCAAAAAAAACCTTCAATATTCTTGAGGATTTTTGGTACATTCCACTTCATCATAGCTTTGATCTTCTTAGAGTCTATTTTGACTCCTTCATGTGAAATAATACAGCCCAAATACTTCATCTCTTGGACTCCAAAAGTGAAATATGAAGGTTTTGTATAAAATTGATGTTGTTCTAGAACTAATAGGCCTTGTTCCACATGATGCAAATGTTCTTTTGAAGTTTTGTTGTATAATATAATGTTATAAAAAAAATATAAAAATAAAGTTCATTAAACTCTAGAATGTAGATGGTGCATTTGTGAGACTAAAAAGCATGACCAAAAACTCATAATGGCCTTCATGAGTTTTGATAGTTGTTTTATAGATATCCTCATCTCTAATCTGAATTTAATGATGCCCAGAATGAAGATCTAGTTTTATCAAATAAACAACACCATGTAACTCATTTAGCAAATCATCAATTACCAAAATGGGGGACTTATATTTGATGATGTACTTATTGAATTCTCTGTAGTTTGGGCACATCATCCAAGTGTCATCCTTCTTATGCATCATGAACACCAGAGAGAATATTCACTTTGGCTATGTTTAATAATCCTACCTCCAATATGTCTTGTACCATCTTTTCAATTTCACTCTTTTGGGTATAGGGATATATGTATGCCCTGATGTTTGGGGGTTAACTTTTAAGAAGCAATCAAATGGCATGGTTATGTTCTCTTCTTGGTGGTAGTCCTTTTGGCATGGCATCAAAAACAGTTGAGTAGTAATCAATAATAAAAAAAATGACTTGAACCATGGTTGATAATAGTTATTGTATAATTAATAAATAAATAAATGACTTGAGCTATGATTAATAAAAATCCCCAACATGATTAATATGAATTTTAAAAATCGACATTAAACAAGTATAACCCATATATTAATCATGTTTGAGATTACCACCATATTATATATATTTAAAATCAACTCAACTTAGTTCTTTTAAAATATTAATATTATTATAATTGTTGGGATGAATTATTATTATACACTAATACAAAAAATTAAAAAAAAAAGAACATTTTGGTAGTTTGAGTGAGTCTGACCCGTTATATTTTCACATTTGTGGAAGGTGACCAACTTACTGTACAAAAACACATTTGAAAAATTAAAAGAAAATGTCAATCTTCTCTTAGATCTGGATGAAAATTTTAATTGAAAAAGTCAACATAATCCTCCATAATCACAATCATTTTTTCCTGTGACGTGGCTATTCAGTGTGCAAAATAACACCCCTGCAGTCAACGAACAAATTCGATTGACTGTCACTTTGGATTGGATTACATGTGTAGTTTTTTAATTTATTGTTCTTTGATAATATCAATTTAATTTTCTAAAAACTCCAACGAACATTAATTGACTAGTTTAAAGTAGGGACCGGGCAGTAGTTCCTATATATTTTTGACACTACACTAAACCAATTCCCTCAAAATCTCTCCTCTTAAGAATTTTTATAACCAAGAATATAAAAATACAAGCACAATCCAATCTCTGGTTTGAACTTAAAAGGCAGAAATAAAACTATTGCTCGAATATGTCATGTTTGATTTATGTATGAAATCTTTAACCTGCTCATCAATGAAGACATTAAAAGCGTTATGACTCATTCAACCTCGGTGGTTAACATACAACTGGATCAACACCTTGCACGATCCGATCACACACGTATAGTTGGTCACATGCCTTTCACTATGCGATCACACACTTCCAGTTGGTCACATGCAACTCATAACTCATCACATGAAAATAAACACATTGAAAAATAATCTCCCTGTTGGCCTAAGTGTCAGAGTATGTCTAGACCTCTGAAAATAAACACATTGAAAAATAATCTCCTGTTGGCCAAGTCTCAGAGTAAGTCATGCATATATAGTTCTTTCTGTTTTTGTTTGTATTTATTTTATTTTATTTTTTAATTAATTATTTATATTTATATATATTTTTAATATTAATTAATTTATATTTATATATTTTTTAAATATTATTTATTAAAAATAAATATATTTATTATATTACCACTTCTTAAATATTATTATAGAAATATCTCTGAACATAAAAAATAATTTTAATGTATATCTTTAACACATACATATAATACTTAGAAGTTATAAAAAAATATTGATACATGGAAAACATAGTCATATTAATGCAAATACCCTCTCTCCATAGAAATGAAAAATAAGTAGAGTTTACCTTTTCACAGAAGTAGAGTTAATTGGATGAAATTTATCTTCTCAAAGAAGTAGATTTATTTTTCCAAAAGAATATATACTCAAATAAAAGTATTATTTTTATTGAAGGTGCACTGAAAAAAATGAATTGTAGTTTGAATAGATTTAATTGTTTTTCAACAATAAGAAAATTTATATTTTATTTTTTTACAAGTTTTTAATATTTAAATATTCATCTACACCACAATTTTTACAATTTTTTTTTAAATTTTTAATTAAAGCATTAGTAAAATAATCCTTGTGTTGATTCTTAAAACTAAAATTATTGTAAAAAATGTTCTAAATAAAAAAGACAATTTTATTATTTTTTTAAAAAAATGTTGCTTAATTTATTTTTAATGGCTAATAGTTAATTAATTTAAAATTTAAATTATTTGATATTTTAAAATATCAAAAATATTTTTGAAAACATTAAAAATATGACAAAATAATAATTAAAAATTATAAAAAATGGGATTACATAAAATAATCCCCTGTTGGCCCAAGTCTCAGAGTAGATCATGCATATATGGTTCTTCCTATTTTTATTTTTATTTATTAATCATTTATATTTATATATTTTTTAATGTTTATTAATTAATTTATGTTTATAATTTTTTTAAATATTAGTTATTAAAATAAATATATTTATGATATTATAATCTTCCACCACTTCTTAAATATTACTATAAAAATATCTCTGAACATAAAAAACAATTTTAATTTATATCTTTAATCACATACATACAAAAAAATTACGAGATATAAAAAATGATTGATACATGGAAAACATAGTCATATTAATTCAAATGCCCTCCTTCAATAGAAATGAAAAATAAGTAGAGTTTACCTTTTCACAGAAGTAGAGTTACTTGCTTTATAAAGAAATGAAATTTATCTTTTTAGAGAAGTAGATTTTTTTTTTTTTTTAAAGAATATATACTAAAATAAAATTACTATTTTTATTGAAGGTGCATCTTAAAAAAATGAATTGTAGTTTGAATGGATTTAGTTGTTTTTCAATAATAAAAAAATTTATATTTTACTTTTTTACAAATTTTTAATATTTAGTAATATCATGTTCATTTACACCACAATTTTTTAATTTTTTTTTTCAATAAAAATATTGGTAAAATAATCTTTATTTTGATTCTTAAAACTAAATTTATTGTAGAAAATGTTAAAAAAAAGAGACAATTTTATTATTTTTGAAGAAAATTGTTGCTTAATTTATTTTTAATTGCTAAAAATAAAATTAATTACATTTTTTATAGTCAATTAATTTGAAATTTAAATTATTTGATATTTTAAAATATCAAAAATATTTTTGAAAACATTAAAAATATGACAAAATAATGATTAAAAATTATAAAAAATGGGATTACATAAAATAAGCACACATTAATTAGAAAATGCCACTTAAAATTTCAAGAGCATCCACAACAATTCAAACTATTTGGAACGTTTGGGACACTCCAAATATATTGTAGAAGCTACTTAAAATTAAAAAGGAGAAAGAAAGGAAAGGAGAAAACAAAAATAAATGAGAACATACAAAACTTACTTATAATCAAACAATTTAATAATTAATAAATGTAATTGGACTATTTTAAATATAAATCTATTTCTAATATATAACACGACACATATCATTAATTTATTTTTCTTATATAAAAATAAAAATAATTGTGAGTATTGTTTACATAATCATTTAGACCAATCCATATCAATTTAAAAAACACCTATAATGAGTGACTTAGCAATTCTCTTAAATGGAGCTTTACATCACTAATAAAAATAAAATAAAATAAAACAACATGATAAGTAATTCTTTTTTCAATAAACCATTGAACACTTGTGGGTTTAATATGAAAATAAAGTTATCATCAAAGTTAAATTAACACTCACCTATCGATTAAACAGAAGTAGCGTCAACATTTTTTGGAGATGAAAAAGGAGAGAATCGAGGTCAACATATCTATAGTAGGTTGTTCTAATATAGGGTGGGACATATTATATACATTAAGGTGATATGAAGTGGACCCTCACCCCATTGCAATTCAAATTAAGCCCAGAGCCTCAAAGCGATGTGAAGTGGCCCTCACCCATCACACTTTAAATCAAGAGTTGAACCTACAACCACAACTACTTTTACAAACTACCAAAACCAAGTAAACTGTACCTCAAAACCAATTCAATTACACATTAATTTTTTTAATCTATTTTATAATTAAAAAATAATATTCAATTTTATTATAATTTTGATCTTATATATCTTTATAAATTAATTAATATAAATAATGAAAAATAAAATTTATCACATTATTTATAAAAATATGAATTTCCCTTGGAAAAAATAAATTTAAAAATTGAAATTTTAAATAAATTTAAACTAAATAATCAAAACCCTTCAATATTTAATAGAGAATAAATTATTCATCTAAATTAAAATGTCTAATTCCTCAATCAAAAACATTCTTTCAACTTTATAAATTTAAGTGTGAAAAATAATACATTAAAAAATTATTATTATTATCCTATATTAAATTTTTTTTATTTAAAATGCGTGGAATATATAATTTTTACATATCAAATAAATAATTTCTTGATGTGAATGACGAAGAGTGATACGAAATCGGAAATCATTTGCTCAACATCAAAGTTTTTATCGAATAAGTAGTTTTAACTTTTAACAATGGATAGGCAAAAGCAGGAACGTACCGACCGCCTGTTTAGACTGAGCATATTTAAGTATGTATGCCGCAACACATCATTTTATATATAATATTCTTTAAAATTTATAAAAAATATATAATGTAATATTCAAACTATATATAATATCTATTCTTGGGCGAATCAGTTAGTTTTAATGACATTGACTGCGATCGACATATTTTAAAATGTTTTTTCCAATTTCTAACGTGGAATGTTTGATAAGGTTTGCCGACATAAAAATTCCTGCTAATACAACGTGTCAACGTAAAAATTCCGTGTTCAAGTGGCGATCTCGTTTTCGGATAACAACAGATTCCCTCCGAATTTGGCCTCTTCCAAATTCTCTTTTATTCTTTGCTTTTTCTATGATTTATTGACGTGGCTTCGTAGATATGGACACAGATGCCTGCCTTGTATTTATTGAGGAGGAGGATTCTGATACGGAAGAGCATAGTGTATATTATATTGGATCAACATGAGCAGCAGCAGCAGCAGTTCTTCTGAAGTTAATCATAAACATTATGCGGGTTCAGATGGTTTGGGTTTCGAACTATGCATAGCAGTGGGACTTACGCTGCTCATGCTCGCACTCTTCTTTGTATGTTTAAGGTGCACCAGGGAGCACCAAAATGCACCACCTCCTGCAACTGCAACTGCAACTGCCACACCAACTGCAACTGCAACAATGGATGTTTCTGAGAATCGGTCATCTGTAGTGGATGGGCTTGAGACCGTATTGGATCATTCGCATCACACTATATTATACAGTACTAATAAAAATGAAGATCTGGCTCATCCACTGGACAGGAGTTGCTCAATATGTCTGGATGATTACAGAGACGAGGAAAATCTGCGTGTGTTAATGGATTGTAATCACGTGTACCATGTTAATTGCATTGATGCATGGCTTACACGTAGTGCTACCTGTCCGATATGCAGAAAATCCTCCCGAACTTTGAATGGAAATTAATCTGCCGTTTATGTTCTTTGTTGAATAACAAAACAGGCGAAAATGGTCGCACTGTTTTACATGTTTCAAAACAGGGGCAAGGGGGTATAATTTTTTTTTTGGTAGCTGAGGCCTGGTGGTGTACATACTTTAGATCCATCTTCAATGGCATTTTTGCTGAATTAAAATTTAAGCTTGTAAGAATTTATAAGCTAGTGATTTCAACCCTAACGTGGAAATAAATGCATATAGTAGATTTTGGTACCCATTAACATCTAGGGTGGAACGGTCCGTCTCATTCATATATATAAAATACGGTAGTAATATATCTGGTTTAATATTCACTTCGCGAATCATTCTATTTAATATATTTTAAAAATGAAATAGAGTTTTATTGCTTTAAAAAAATACTACAAATCATGTTTAAAAAAAATAGTCAATATCAAAACCAATAAATTAGGTCAAAATACAAAAAAGCTTAAGATATAAAATATCTCTAATAAGATCAAATGATAAATCAACTAAGTAGTATAAAATAAGTGTTTAAGAAACTATGACAAAGAGATTGGAGGTAGGTGGATTTTGGGAATCTAGCATTCTTTAACCAACATCCGATAAGTATATTCTTTAGGTACGGGATTCCAACTAGCGTTTGTATTGTTTTCTGTTTTCATAGTTTCTTTAGTGCTATCTTGTGCTCCATCCATAACGACTGGGGGAGGTAGGGGGTTTGGGGGGACAGTGGGAAGGGTAAGCAAGGAGGATAAGCTCAATCGCCAGGATGCACAAGAAGACGAGCCTAATCACCACATGACATTATGGGTGGTGAGTGCCTATGAAGCAACAACCACCTAGGTTGGATGTAAGAGCAACATAAAAAATGACTCTTTATGTGTCATCCCCTCAATGTACCCTCCATAGAAGGAAAGGAAGAGGGCACACAAGTGTACTATGTAAGGCATATTTCCCCAAGCTCAAAGAATGTCTGGAGATAAGCTACCTTATTTTCTTACACTTAAATATGCGCACACACACACACAATTACATTTATTTCTTTCTAAATATATAAAATATTTTCTGCTCTGCAAATATGTCAATCTTTGTGTATCTTGCATGTGGTGTAAGTTGGTCACCAAGAATAATGTTATTCCAAATGATGGGATCGGGTCAAAAGGGTTAGAAAAAGTCATCCAGATCCAAGTCTAGGGAAATAGGGACTTAGCACAAAACCAACACAAGTGTATAGGACTCTCAATGTAACCACAAACTAGGCATATATGTGGATGAATGCATAAATGAATAAGGTGATAACCTAAGGATAATACCTAACACAAAAGGCACCAAGAAATGCATGCTAGCTTTGGGTCAAAGATTGCACTCAATATTTTATGAAACCTAATTTTTCAAAAATGGGCAGTAGATTGAAGTGATCATTGAGTATTGATCTTGTCAACCATTAGAAAAATAAGTGAAAGTCATTCATATTCCTTGTTTGAAGTATAATAAAGGGAGTTTCCACATACCACTTCTCATCCTTCCACCAAGGCCTAGCAGAAGTGTCATGGTTTCATGCTCTTTTTTAGAAGAGACATGTGAATAATGCAAAATATCTTCTACAAAATGGATAGAATATGGATTTATCAGGCTAAATCTAAATGCCATTTGAATAATAATGGCAAATAATCCTATCACTCTATTTAATACTTTAGTTTTGGCTCAAAATATTTTAATATTTATTAAACATATATTAGTTAAATGACAAATGAATTCAAAATAGTTAGTCACCTAATTTTGGCACAAGATAGTAATTGCAATGATATTTGCATGTTTTTATGCATATAGATCAATCGTTCATATCATGTTATTATTGACTCTTTTTATTATGTTTGCAAAACTTCTAACATTTCTCATTGTGTTTTGTGATTCTATAATCTTCTTTGTGTGGCCATGGCTTTTTCCTATTCCAATGATTTTCTCTCTCCTCTATATTTTCTATGTCTTGGGATCCCTTTGATTCCATTTTTTTTCTTTCCAATGTTTTTTTATTTAATACTAGTCATTGTGATTTTGTGCCCCTTTAGTTGTTGGACTAGTTTATATGTTGCTTTTGGCCCTATTTTATTTAATGCCAACTCACACACAAATATGTCCTTATTATGAATTAGAAATAATGCATTTGAGGGTCATGAGATCACATTGCATGCTCACACAATTACAAGAATCATATCTAAATATTTCCTACACTTTGATTTTTATCGTGTTTTTATAGATTAAAGAGTTATTGTTGCATACTTGTACGAGAAGAAAAACTAGTGAAATAACCTATAGAATAGACTACTTGATTTCATCTCACACATAGGGATAAATGATGGGATCTTCATACACATGTGATTGTTGGTTGAATTACATGAGTGTTGATTTCCAACTTATAATTGAACATGGGGCTAATTGAGGCCAACATCTTATAACACCATTTTTAATGGCCTTAAAAGGTCTCTTGGAGTGGATTAGGGATTGAGTACATGATAAATAATTATAGAGGTTTTACTCATAAAATCACTAACCTAGGAGAGGTTATTATCAAAGAGACTTTGAAAAGGGGATACTTAAAGTTTTAGACTGATTTGACTTATTTTTTTGCTATGAGTGATCAAGGAGGATCTAAGCCATCATAAAGACTTGTGACATATTTATCTTGCTCCATAGCACATGTGTCTCTGCCAACAAATTCAACATCATCTCAAGCACATGTGTTTATATTGAGAAGTTAAAAATCCTCTTCAATGTTAATGCACAACTCCTACAATGTAAGTATTACACCGCATAGCTCTATGGTAGCATCATATAAAAAATCCAAACTAATGATTGGAGATGAAGTAGTTTCTACCAAATCTTGTCACAATTCAACTGATGGTTCATCTTCCACTATTGTATATTAATACATTCTTTTATTGTTTTTATTAAATCATTGATACAAAAATTGACTAGGAGTACATAGTCTTAACACATATCCGATCTCTTAGATATTGTATAAAAATTTACAATTACATTTCAAATCTAGTGTTTATCTTCTTCTTAAATTATCCTTTCCCTTGTCATACTACACTCTAATATATCCTTCAACTTTCATCATTCAATATACATTAAACTGTAATAACCAATTTAAAATATTAAGTGAGGTTTTCCATCAAGTTTCCTCATGGGCTCCATATCAATGCTATCAAACCATACAAAATTTATATCATCTCACATTGGTATCAAAATTGTATCTTAAATACTTCCATGTTTGTATGCCCATTCATACAGGATTTGATTACAGGAAAATACAACTTGAAATTCATGATCCTTCATCATACCTTCCTTGACATCCTTAGATGGCAAACAAATATTTAGAGGCAACGACTTAGGAAATGTTGTAAAAAATGATAGAGGATACTTTGCAAAGGACATGAGAACAATTAGAAGAAAATTTGTTTTATTTATTTTAATATTGATGTGACCCTAATATTATAAAATTGAATGATAAATCATATTGCTTAAGATGTAGATTTACTACACAAATCTGAGTGTAACTAGCTAAATATAGTAAATTGATATTTATGGAAAACTTAACTTAACTTAGATTTTTTTAGTTATATGCAAATCTATGGTGGGATAAAATTGTCAAAATAAATTATAAAATGGCATGTGAGTGCTTAGATATGGAAACAAAAATCTAAATTTTGGAAACTAGTCACTAAAGGGTGTGAGGATAGATTTGGCCTAAGTGGACAAGTATATGGTGGAAAACCTATATGAATACATGAGAAATAGTAATAGAGGATTTTTTTGATGTGGGTTTTATGCACACTCTTAGTAAACCTATGAGGTAGCCTCAAATTTTTTAGGATCATCGAAAGATTTCACTCCAATGCATGAGTTGCAGGGTATTCAATTTTATAATAACCTGTTGGTAGAATAGAGATGAGTGATGTAGATTGTTTACAACGGGTGAGTTGAATATGAATGAACCTAAATCCACTTCAAGTGAGTGGAAGGATGATGGTTTTAACTATAGTGGTTAAGATTCCAAAATAATCTCAAAAAAGAAGGAAGGGCAAGGTATAAAAGGGGCCTGTAGACCACACAAGATGAAAACCCTTCAAGACTAACACTTAGACTAAGGTAGGACAAGAAATAAAAGGGTTTTGATATTTATTATAATATGATATATCATACTAATAATCAAACATAGTAAGGATTCAAAGGGAAACAAAACATAATATAATTAAACATGCATGAATTGAAGGTTGTCGCGTTTACTAGATTGTTATTTCACATCAACAAGGGGGGTTATAATTCACATGTAAAAGACATCCAAATTAGTTGTAGTTTACAAATAAAAAATGTATTAAATAAGATTTAACTCATACACAACCAAATAACTAAAATACTGTTAGGTTGTGGAGCTAAAAGCTTCACTGATGCAAACAGGAGAGGAGGTTGCTGAGGGTTGCTGAGTTGCATAGCAACCGGCGTCAGTCTAATCAGCTGACGTCGACAGGATTGTGAAGAGAAACAACTGACGTCGGTCAGGGATCGATCGGCGTCAGTCACCTCCAGGCAGACAGGGACCGACGTCGGTCGCCTGTGTGGTTCGACTGCGAGTTTATTACGGGCAGTTGGTTGACGAACCAAGTGTTTGCATGCTTAGTGCTAATTATAGACTGAGAGCTGCGGATCTAATTATTGTAATTAGATGTCTAATTATTGTTTGGATGAGATCTATATAATAGACTCATGGTTGTATTGTAAAGTTGTTCTAGTTTGAGTTGAGCAAAGTTAGCTCCTTCTGTGTGTGAGGTGAGCAAGGGTGTTCCTCCTAGTTCCACAGCAGTACCAAGGTAGGTGCTGGATTGGAGAGTCAACTGGATTCTTCAGGTATGTATGATCTTGGTCATCAGGTGTGCATGGCCCTTATAGGAGATCTACATGGTAAGTAAGATCATTGATCTGCAGGTGTGTGTGTGTGTGTGCAAGGTCAAGGTTCACAGGTGTGCAGAACCGTTATTGATCTGTAGGTTGGAGATCAGATAGGACAGCAACACAACAGGGAGCAGAATCAGGTAGGATCTACTTGGAGTACGGTGTGTACTCATTGGTATGTACATGGAGTACATGGAGAGCTAAGAGGAAGGCAAGGCAGTTCCTTCCATAAGTATGGTCTGTTGAATTGCAGGTTGTTGCAGGTTCATGGGAGATCTACTTGAAGTACTTTGAGTACTTGTGGAGTGCGTGGAACACTTGTGGAGTGCGTGGAGCATAGGTGTAAGGTGAACACCAACTCTGTGTTTGAGTTGGGTGTTGGGACATAGTAGAGAGAGCTTTGAGGAGAGAATTACTGTTCACTTGAGGTGTGGGAAACCTCTGAAGAGGTGGTGGAGAAGAAGTGGCATCTTCTTTATTGTATTATTTTCTGTAAGAGTTATTAATACAAGTTATGTATTGTCTCTCATATTTTGTGTTATTCTGAATTCTAGTTACTTGTTGAATCTGGTTAATTTCCGCATATTAAGTTGTTTGGTTTGGTAATCAACTGTGTGCTTCTGGTGTTTCGCATCCTGACAAGTGGTATCAGAGCTAAGGTTGCAGGAAACAGGTTTTGTGTTTGGTTACAGGTCACTCTCAGGGGTTTCTGATTGAGTGGGAGCAGAGCAATGGCAGATGCAAGTAAGCTAAGAATGGAGGAGTTGAAAAGCACAGATGGTCACTTAAGGTCCCATGGAAAGAAAGAGCAGGTAAAAGAATATTGTTGGTCTGTGGAAGATCAGCATGAAGAAACTGAAGAAGCAGATGTTGCAGGTGATGTGGCACAGGATGCTCTGAGAGGTTTCTTGGATAAAGTTGAATCTTGGATAAAAGATTCGGTTGCCTCTTTCCATGCAGCCCCAGGAAGAGGAGCTGGTAAGCCTTGCCAAAGAATTGGCAAAGGGGAAGTGAAGCTGAAATTGCAGGCGGCCAACACACAGGTGTTGATGAAGGTCATGCAGGTCCCAGGTTTGGAGATATGGCTAATTTCTTTAGAAATATTGGGTGATGAGAGATGCACAAGAACTCTCACAGTGGATACACTTGAATTAGCTGGTGGTAAGAAAATAGGTACCCTTTATCTACTTGTTTATATTACTGATTCTTCTTCTGTTGCAGAGACGTGGCTTCGTAGGCTTGGTCACATGAGTAGGAAGGAGATGCATGTTCTTAAGCGGAAGACAGATATATTTGACAGGCTTAAGAACTAGAAAGCCTTGGTGTTCTTAGAGGAGATGGCAGACAAAAACCAGTGGATGGTGCTGGATACTTCTGAGCAAGGCAGTTTGGACATGGATATTGATTCAAAGGAGCTCGTGGGTAAAAAGTCATCACTCACAGGCGAACACAAATACCGGCGTCGATCAGGAGGAATCGGCGTCGAACAGACAGGTGCCGATGTCGGTCATGTGCAGACCAAAGCTGGTGATGTCGGGCAGGGTAAGACCGACGTCGGTAGTAGGTAAGACTGACATCGGTCAGGAGGACCGACGTCGGCAACAGGGACACCAACGTTGGCAGGTTGGTAGTCAGGGACAGACGCATGGAAATCGATGTCGGTCGGATGCAGACTGTGGAGTGACTGAGGTCGGTCACTGAAACGGATTTTGGGTGGACAGCATGCTGTCAAGGAGTCTCAAACACCCATACGGAGGACTGAAGATGTAAGTAGGCCCTCAAGTTCGTTGTTCCTCTTCTTTATACTCGATGCTGATTGTAGAGCAGGAAGGATCCAGGAAACAGGTGGGAGCATGGCAGGTATATGATGCAGAACCAAACGGGAGTTTTGGTAGGGTTGCCAATCAGTGCGAAAGCACAGAGACGAATGGATTCCTTAGTTGAAGAATAGAGTGAACGGACACATGAGACGGAAGACCAGGCATATGGTCTTGAGGAAGCTACAGGACAGTGGTACAGGTTTTGACAGGTGGAGGATGAAGCATGGCTTCAGTCAATGTCAGGGTAACTACTGTGGTTTGTCTTACCAGGTGGATGATGAGTCATGACATCATTCTGTTGCTGTATGTGGATGGTATATTTGCTAGCAGGGTTTGTACATATAGGGTTTTACTGAGCTAAGGGTAAGATTAGTTCAGTGGCATGTCAGGGGGAGTTTGGAGCAGCGAAATTCTTTGACATGGGAGGCATGGAGATCACAGGTTGATTTTGTCTCCAGTGGGAGCTGATGTGAATCAAGTGTTGGCGAGGTTCATTACCCAGGATGCCGAGCCAGAGCACACTAAGGGCTGGACAGGTACAGTGTCTGAAATCACATGAGGTCTGGTATAGACCTGAGTATTCCCATGGAGTGGGAGCTGTCAGAGAGTTAGGAGCCAATTCGGGGAAGTGTGTTCTCAGGGATTCGAGAGGGACCAGCAGTAGGTATACATGCAGGGTCAGGACTTCACTACACGTGTTTTTAGGTTTGGATGTGGCAAGGTACTCGGATGACAGGAGGTACACCACGGGATGTGTGGTGGGTTGTCTTCAGGATTGAGCTTGAAGAGGGATATAAACTAGGAAACAGATTAGACGGAGTATAGGTACAGGTACAGTGCAGCATAGTAATAATCAAACATAGTAAGGATTCAAAGGGAAACAAAACATAATATAATTAAACATGCATGAATTGAAGGTTGTTGCGTTTACTAGATTGTTATTTCACATCAACAAGGGGGGTTATAATTCACATGTAAAAGACATCCAAATTAGTTGTAGTTTACAAATAAAAAATGTATTAAATGAGATTTAACTCATACACAACCAAATAACTAAAATACTAGAATGATAGAAAGTTCTATACAATCCATAGAATTGAAGAAGCATCAAGATTTGCACACAAAGACTAAGTCAAGCAAAAAATTTAAGAATTTCTTATTAATATTAGCAGCCAAAAATATTCTCCTTTTTGAATTGGGAGGATTCATTTATATATATCTTGGGATGGGGATGCCTCATCTCTTCAAGATTCATCCAAAATTACAATTTTAAAATTAGAAATATATGTCTAAAACCATGCAAAATATGCATGTCTCAAGTGCACATTTAGAACAACCTATTCAACTAAAAATACAATATGCATGCATAATAAATAGATTAGGATATGATATATAAATTAGTAATAACATGCAAATACATGGTTATTTTAACATCAAAGTGCTGATGTGGCATTGCTAATTGAAGAGGTAAGCAAGGTAAATGTAGTCACAATCGATGTAACTACTAGAGGTCCCCATGGAATCAAAATTGGGCCTGTTGAATTTTTCATGATAGAAAATAGGAAAATAATAGATTTATGATGATGGGATGGCATTGACAACCAATTATGTATGTGAAATTGATTCCAAATTTAGTTCCTTGGATCTCAAATTATTGAATAATGCATAGGCTATCTCAAACTCCTTATTTATAATATCAAAATTAAGTAATGAAGGGTTCAAAATCTTAACAACTTCAGTCATCAATATTTTTTGCTCAGCTTCTGAGATCTTGAATTAAAATACTTAATCTTATGCATTAGTTATTTTATCCTTTGCAAAACTTACCAACTGTAAGATTTCTTCATTGGTTCTATAAACAATACCCTCAACTTGTTGGAAGTTGTTTGCAACTGACTGAATAAGATTTTCAAAATTAGGTCTATTGACCAACTCTCCTATAGGGATTATCACATTAGTAACCATCATAACCAACAAAATTTGTAATTCTTCCCCCTCATGAGTGATAAAATGCTCTAATAGGGTCTTAATTTGCTTGTTCCATTTAAGGGAAGAATCCCTTCGTGCCAATACATAATTTAATCACCAAGAAGCATCCATACTAGTCATAATATCTAATTGATTAAAAGAACTAGTCCTAGATCATTGGACCAAAAAATTCAATCTCCTTTCCAACTCTTTCATCTCATTCTAAAATGTGACTACAGTTTCCGTATTCGATTGGCTCCCTACATTGAAAACCCTGACTTTATACAAAATACTATACAACTTTATTGCTACACTCTGTATGTCAACAATAATTTCCTAAGGTGTCTATATCATTTGGATCTATTGTAACCTCTTCAAGGCATCTTCTTTACTTTTAAACATCTCTTTCATTGCCACCCTTATAAAATCCATAAAAGAGCCAAAATTCTCTATATACTTGGTGGGGTCATTCAAATTTTCATTGGGAATCTTGGCTAAATAGAAAAGATTCTCCCTTTTTCAAAAATCCACCTCTTCCTTGGTTCTTGTGTTCATCACCTTCCTCTTCATTACCCTTTGAATAGTCTCGATATGTTTATCAAACTAAGTAGATACTTTCAGAAGTTCTGTTATAACTAGATTCTTCCTTTCATCCCTTGCACCTGCACTTACTTTACCCATTAAGGAATAATGAGTTATCCCATTTAAATCTATTGGTTTGGGTTTGAGTATTGGGAAGAAGGAAGAGTCATTAGAGGTGGTGTAATCATGGGGCATGCCAAGCATGCACTTATCTAAATAGGAAACTAGAGAGGTGGTTGAACAACCCTCTCCCATGGAGATGTTTCCTTTATAGATGTAACTTCAGTCAAAATTTTGGTCAATCTCAAGGTAACTTGTATAGTCATTGTTGTTGAGGGCATGGATAATGGTTGTGGCATGGGGAGTTCTAATTGGGCTAACATTTTCTTAGGGACTAGTGGCATCCAAAGATTAAAAATAGAGATAGTGACCAAATTCTTAAAATGGACTATTTTTGGGGTTCTGATTAGCTTTGAAGATGAATAAATAATAATCAAATCAATATATCTAATAAAATTGGATAAAATATCCCTAGTAATGGCTACAGGTAGACTTGTAGTTGAATCAATTTTAAAAATTGAAGAAATAATAGACTAAACTACCATGTACAGGATATTGTTTTTTTATGGTGTGAGGACATGATGTTTCAATAGATCAGAAGAGGCTTCCTTTAATTTTAGTTCTCCTAGGCTCAAGGTTTTGGCCTTTTCTAGCTCAGCTTCATCATCTGGTTTTTCATCTATAGGATAATCAACCAGAGATACTACATGCCCAATTTTATCTTCTTTTGTTTGTTACATTGCATCCAACACTTACTCTACTTCTTCCTCCTCCTATTCTATGACTAGAAGACCAAGTGATGGTCTTTCTTCTAGTTATTTATCTTTGGAGGGAAGGGAAGAGTATTTTTGCTTTCTCTGATAGGTGAAGATAGGTGAAGTGGAAGGTGGATAAGATGGGGGGACATCTATGGAAGTAATAATGATAGGAGTTATGACTGAAGATGGTGGTAAGGGAATAGTAGATGTGATGAATGGTGACAAAGTGATTATGGAAGGTACAAAGCTTGCCTAGGGAGACCTAGGGGATTCTAGAGAACTGGGGTAGTAGGAATAGATAGAAACATAGTCTAGAGAAAATCTAAAATATTTACCTAGGTGACTATAGTGAGGGGTGGAAAAGGTGTCATTACTAAACATCTCATCCTTTGTTCCCCTAAAACATTAGTTGACATGTGCCTTATAGTGGCTGTCTCCAAAGTTTGAATGTTGGTTTCCATTGATGTAGAAAACATTTGAGGACTTGGGAGACCCATTAAAATTTACCTCCTAATTTGAGGGTATGATTATATTTGAGTGATAGAATCATCTGGTTCCTCATTCACATGTTGTCTTGAAGGGGAGGGATGTCTATCATGTTGCTGTAAGTCAGTTAGTTAGCTTGGAGACCAGTGATGGACCCATGTGACTTATGCCTTCTCCTCAGTTACCTCTGGATCATACTAAAGGTCTTGTGACCAAGCCATGGATATTGGTTAATTTATCATTTTCATTTAGACTTTAGTATCATTTAATGCATTTAGAAAGACTATGTCATGTTCATATTCCTCATGACCATAGTAAACATGTACTTCTCTTTGAGTTGTAGGAGATACCCCCTTGGTCTCATTATTTGAAAGGTGCTACCTATAAATTGTATTGATTCTTGGCCTTTCTAGCATGAAGAAAATGTGATCTAACAACATATTGTTGTTTTCTAATGGTTATAGGAGTTTTGAAATATCAAGACAAATATATTTGACATAGTTCCTCATCAATGTTGTTATAAATTTGGTACAAAATTTATTATTTTTCTATGTGATCTGGAATATGGTGTGGTAGTAATAAGGGAGTGGTCCTTGTTCTTTATACCCTGATAATAGTGACATCAAGGTAGTACTAGTAGTATCCCATTTTATTTAGAATTTTTATTATATTTTTTGATAATCTGAGTATTGTAACACCTTTTATAACTTAGAAGATTTAAGGATAGACCTCCTCACATATCCTCTTGATTTCATTTTTTAATCTATGTACAAACATGAAATTATAGTCTTATCCTACCCTATTTGTTATATATTCAGTCAAAGGCTACCATTTTTGACGATAGGACTGATATACCATGCCCATGATTATCTCTAACAAGTAGGACATCATATAGAAGTTTTAATCTATTACTATTTGATTAGGATGGAGGAGTTGTGACTTTAGTTTGTCACTGATAATTTCCCTTAGTGCCACTATTTTTTTGGATGTCAAGAGTATATCTAACAATAGAACCCACCCAACCTAGATGTTTGTAATACTTAGAAAACCATAAAACCTATTCAGTAAGGCCATAGTTATCCTAAATATAGGCCTAAATTTGATGATGCAATTAGATGAGATATCCCCCCTTGGTATTCCTCTTTTGGCCTAATTCAAGCAATTATTACAAGTTCCCATCTATTGTGTTATGCTTAAGCTAGACATTGGATGAAACCTAGTTGTAAGTGGTTTCAGTTAAGGGGAGTCTAATATATCTCTCGAATGCTCTACCTAAGATATATGCAACATCATTTTTAAGCTTTATAACATGCAATATATCTATGATAATAGTTTAATTAATAAATAAAACTTGGATTAGGTCAATGCATGACATTACCTTAGGTTAGGCTACAACTTGGTGGAGGCCTTGTTCTTTGATTAACAGGAGGTCATCTATATATTGCTCCTCATTAGGAGACAATTAGTCCTTGATAGAATATGGTTTTATAGATTCAACTCTTCCCAAAGAAATGGGTAATGTAGGAATTTGAAATTTAATGTTCTCCCCTTGAATACAATCTCAATGTATTTAGGTCCTCCTACAAATGAGCAGGGAGAGTGAACTAGAGATTTGACCTATTTTCTAGAAGAAGCCATTATTGTTTGGTAACTTCTACAATTCTCTCTGGTCACTTAGTAGTACTTTGTGTGGTTGTTTTTTGAATAAATTAGGGATTTCAAGATGTTGGGGAGCTCAAAAACATGATCATTAGATTGAAAGAGTAATGGCAAAGTGAATCCCCCCTTTGTGTAGATTTTGAATATATTATTCCAAAGCCCAAGTATTGAATGGATTCGTGCACCATTAATACCATTAAATACTTTTTTCTTTTATTTATTATTTTAATTTGAACTTATTACTAAGCTCTGGCAGGTTTGTTTGTTTTCCACATGGTAACATTTCATTAAGTTCCTATGTTTGATCACTATTTTTGGAAAAACTATCGATTAATCATTGACCAATTATTTTTCCATGCTATCAAACTTTAAAATTCATACCTTAGCCACATCCCATTATTTAAAATAACACTTGTCTATATTTCATCACTTCAACTCTTTTATTATTTCATTATCTTTTGTATGCTCCATAGTCATGAGTCAACATGGTCAAGACATGTGGCATGATTTCAATGATGCATGGATTTAGGATGTTTGGAAGCTCAGAGCCTATTCAATAAATTGTTTACACCCTGATTGGTTATGAGTAGTGGAAATTAGACATGTGGAATGACCTTAATGGTGTAGGAGTTTAGGGCCTCAGATCCATTAGATTGTAGATTTTGACTATGCTTTGATTCTCTCATAGTTGAGTTAAGGCGTAAATGTTCCACGCATCGATCATTCATAGCATAGAAGTGTAGAACCATTAGACTACATAACAAAGGTTTATTTAATCCTTTTGGGGTTCTATTTGATAAAAATCTTGCTAAGTGTTCAATCACTCAAAGCTGTGGGAGATCGAAGGTATTAGACTATGGATCCCTGACACCATTAAACTTTATGGATGAAAAAGTGAAGTCTCTACACTACAGGGTTTTTGGGATGTTCAAAGGCTTGATAAGTCAAAAAACACAAAATTTTGACAATTTTATAATATTTTGATGCTTCGAATGATGTGGGAGTGAGGCATGTAGTAATCGAGAGTCACTAAAGTGGGGTCCACTTGGGGCATTTAACGAATCTTAGTTAATGGTCTTACAATTACATAAAATAGATTCAAAAATAGGACCAAATATTAATATTGTTAGTTTATAAACCATAGTATAAAATAAGAACTCATGAAAACCTAAGGCATATAATAGCTTAATATGTTAGTTCAAGCTTTGATTTTTATGGTTTGATTTCTTGTAAATTTTGAATTTATGAGAGTAACCTTAGACTATGAATAAAGAACAATTAGGAAAATGGATTTCTAAGGTTCATGGCTTCATCAAATTAATGATTTTATCATAATGGGTCCCCATTTGAAATCTGATAAAATTAGGGGTGTGTGTGTGTTATGGGTAAAACAAATGGTGACTTATAGGGGAAAATACCCTTGATTATTTTGAGAACCCATAATTTCAATAATATATTATAAGAAAACTTCATTTTGACTATGAAAGAGTAGGGAAACCAAGATTCTGGAACAAACTCTTATTTATTCATGCAACATACTAACCTCTCCAATCCTTGGATTCTATGTGTGGTATAGTGAGATCAATTTTTTTTTGTTTTTAAAATTTTTAACAAAGAACTGAATAAATATTGTAGGTTTCATATTGACTTTTAATTGCAAAATAAAAATAAATCTTGAGTATTGATCTACTACCATCTAGTCATCCAAAGCCCTGATAGAGGTACCTCTCATCCACTCAAAGCCTGCATCCATAGCCCTAATAGAGGTTACTAAAATCACCCATTTTTATTAGTTTACAGGATATATTTTTTAGGTCACATAGATAGAATAAGGGTTGGGGACCACCATTGGCTAGTTGTATGAATAATAAAACTTATTTGTCAATATATCCCTATTAGTGTATACTGAGTTCTATGTTTTATTATTCCATATCCAAGTTTTAGCATATAATAGTGTGATGAATATTCAAAAGTGGAAAGATTTTTAAAGTAGCATGAATATATCAGAACAAGTCCCTGAAACTTCAAAAATCTATTGGATCTAAGTAAAACTTAGCTTAGTCATAATACATACCTCAATACTAGACAATATTATAATTTCAGAATAAATTTCCCTGGAGACTAGTGGTGCCTTTATATACATCATCTCCTTTGTTTTGGTTTATCTTTGTATTTTCAGCTCAAGAAACTGGTGAGAAAGTTTTGCATTTTAATAATTTAACCTAGAAAGCATAACAACTAACCTAGATTACAAAATGCTTAAAACATGAAATCTCATCTAGAAAGTAGTTAAAAAACTAATCTACTAAAAGCAAAATGCTGAAAATAGGAAATCTAGCCTATTACTAATCTAAAATTTACTCACAGTTTACTCTAATGCATCTTCAATTGGAACAACCATGAAATCATGCTTTAAAAATTGCCCATTGATTGAAAAAGTGAGGTCATTACTTTGAATGTCTTTTAATTTAAAGTAATTATTACCAAAGATTTATGATATTTGATATGGTTCAATCTATAGGGAAGTGAACTTATCATGTTGTTCTTTCTTTTCATGGGATTTATCCCATAAAAGCACTAAGTCTAAAACCATAAATGCTATGATTTGGGATCTTTTATCAAAAAATCACTTGAAAATATCAATATGTTTACTAAAGTTTTGTAGGGATTTAATTCTTACATCTTCCATTTGGACTATATCCAATAGCCTAGATTGTATTCTTTCGTCTTCACCCATATACTCTTGCATAAATTGGTATGTAGGTATCTTGAAAGTTATAGGGAAAACTGGTTGTTTTCCATATACTAGTAGAAAAGGTGAAATTTTAAGAGCTTGTTTGTGTCTGGTTCTGTTAGTCCATAGTGCATATTTTAGTAAGAGATGCCATTCTTGTGGTTTATATTGTGTTGATTTCTTAATAACATCTACCAGATTTTTATTGGTGGATTCAACCACTCCATTCCCTTGTGGATAATATATTGAAGATAATTTCACTATAATATAATTATCATAAGCCTATTTTATGAATTTGGATGATTGAAAATCTAGACCATTATAAAATATTAGGGAAAAATGGGTGCCAAACTTGGTCCTCCAAAATTTTAATGATGTCAATTGATCTGGAATTTTTTGTTGTTATTGCTTTTGACCACCTGGTACAGTAATATATAGATGTGAGGATGAACTTGTGCCTTATTGAAGAGTCCAGGTTTATTACACTAATAAAAGTAAGACCCCACTAGGCAAAGGGACATCCTTCAATAATTGGCTGCAAAGCCATAACAACATTCACTTCTTTCTTAGCAAATATCTGGCATTCATGGTATGTTTTGATGTGGATATGAGTGTCCTTGAATATTATGGGCTAGTAGTACCATATCATCAAAATATTATGAGTTATAGTATTGCCTAAGGGGTTTCCACTTCCTATCCTTTGGTGAAAGTCATCTAAGATACACTTAGCCTCTTCTTTGGACACACATCTAAGATAGATGCCTTCATAGTGTTTTCTATATAAAACTCCCTTATTTATCTTGTAGTGGGCTGATTTAAGCCTGAGAGATCATCTTTGTTATCTATTTAATTCGATAGGGCATGTACATGTGAGTAATTAAACAACTATTTAAGATTACCATTCACCTCCAATTATTTTAGTTTCATTGATTTGTTCAACACTGATACGTGGGTCAATTTGAGTCATCAGCTGGATAATACTCTAGCCTCTTACCATTTTTAGAAGTCTAACCTCTAGATCAAACTCATATAAATTTTCCATAAATTTACCTCTCCTTTCACTTAATTCATTTTGAACCATCATATGTTTGATAGCTAGGTTTGGAACAATGGCATATGTTTTGTATTGCAAGATGTAGTGTCTACAATTCTTGATAGCCTTAATCAAAGCATAAATTTTATTGTCTATCATGGAATATACTAGTTTGACATACTTAGGTTGGTACTCATGAAATCAATGGGATGTTCATTACCTTCTACCCTTTGTGTTAATACAACAACTACGGTATTCCTGAAGAAATTGTATAGAGGTAAAAATATTTATTAAAATTTAGACATATCAAAACTGGGGCCTGAGTGATAGAAATTTTGATATCTCTTAAAGCCTTATGGGATTTTGTTTTCCAATCTATCTTTGCATCTTGTTATAGCATAACATTCAATGGTTTGACTATCTTGGCAAAACTAGAAATGAATTTTCTAAAAAAGTTGATCTTTCCAAAGAATGACTTTAGCTCCTCACTGTTGGAGGTTAGCTTGGTGATGAATTGGAATATGTTTAGATCAATGGAAATTCTAAGTTTAATGATATATGTCTCAATAACTTTCCCTCAATGACTTTGAAGATGCTATTGTTTGGGTTTAGGGAGACCCTAAATTTTTTTCATTTGTCAAAGACTTTATGTAAGTGATCGACATGATCAGTTTGATTTTTTGAAAACATAGTGAGATCATCCATGTAGATAATAATACATTTACCAACCAACCCATGGAAGGAAAAATCCATTTCTCTCTAGAAGGTGGCTCCTACATTGATTAGGTCAAATGACATCCTTATATATGCAAAAGTTACCCACTTAGGGGTGAATGCACTCTTCATCTTGCCTTTTAATTCAACCAGGACCTAATTATAACTAGAGAAGACATCTGAACAGGACATCATCTCTGATATACTTACCATTTGAATCACCTCATCCAAAGAAGGTATATGGTAATTATATTTCTTTAAAGTTTTGTTCAAATTTTTGAAGTCAACGCATAATCTGATTTTCTAATTTTTCTTTTTGACCAGTACTAGATTTCCTACCCAAGTTGAGTGCTTGATTGGAAAGATGATTTTAGCATCTAGGAGTTTCTATACTTATGCTTGTATAGGAGTTTCTAGGATTGGATTCACTAGCCTCTATATTTTCTTGAAAGGCTTGTGATTGAGTTTGAGGGGGAAGGTGTGAGTGATTACCTAAGGGTCAAAGATATTCAAGTCATCATACATGTATGTAATGACATCCTTGTAGTATACAATTAATGTCTTGAGTCTTTTCTTTCCATCCTCAATATAACTTAGGTACACATTCACATATTGGGGATATTTATTAGTCTCTAAGTTTTCTTTGGTGAATTTGGACTTGGTTGCCTTGAACTACTTTTGCTTCTAAGCTTGTTGATTGATATCAAAATCTCACTCTTAAGAAATCATACCTAAAGGGATGTAATTTTATTTTAGATGTAGAACACCATCTTGTTCCAGATCTTCAATGTGCATAAATTTGACATCCTTTTCATCTATTAGCTAAGATTTAAAAGATATAAAATTAGTAAGGAACTACATGATTTGTTGATCATCCTAAAATACCTAGAAATGGTCTATATTGTCCAAAATAGAAGGATAGGTAACTAATTCCATAGAGAATCTTCACATATTTGATTCTTGTAGTGGTGATAAATTAGCAAATGATGTTAGTGAATCTATTATCTAGATTTCTTCTCTTGGAATAGCTTTGATGTTGAAG
This sequence comes from Torreya grandis, assembly GCA_037957365.1. Lineage (NCBI taxonomy): Eukaryota > Viridiplantae > Streptophyta > Pinopsida > Cupressales > Taxaceae > Torreya > Torreya grandis. Next base: position 1,280,939 of record JARHVA010001414.1, on the reverse strand, counting down.
GCATCAAAATATTTAAGTAGGTCTTAGGATCAATGTTTGTATTTTTCCAGATAAGTGAGTTTGCAGTGGTTTTTGTTCTTGATCTGGTTTACAACCAACTAAGAATTGCTAAAGACATGGACCTGCATGGCACTATACTTTAGTGCAAATTGGAGGGCAAGGATTAGGGATTCATACTCAGAGCTATTATTCATGCATGAGAATTGTAATTGTTGTCCATATTTGGCCCACATACCCAGCACTTGCCCAGTTAATAAAGGTTTTGAGGTAGAGTTCTTGATTGATCAATTGATCAAATGGTTGGATGATCTCTAAATGGAATGAGTGGACCAGAAAGGCCATGAACCTCAATTTTTTTTGAAACACTTTAAGTTCACTTGAAGTTTAATTTGTCAATTCTAAAGACTACTTCAAAGTTACAAAGACCTTATTTAGTGCTTTGGATAAGCATAGAAGCTCATGGTATCTATCTGGTCCAATCGCCATTTAGAGCTTGTCCAGATGTTTGGCTTAACTGTCAAAAAAGCTGAAGTAGACATTTTCATGGTACTGGATCTTGCATGTGTGAATGCATCAAGGAGAGTTGGTCACATGGGTTTCTTAATATTATCCCCAAGTTTATATGTGCCAAGTTTTAGCTCATGTACTATAGCACAATGAGAGTGCATGGGCAAAGTTATATCCTAATGCAAAATTTGATAAGTTTCCATACTTAGCCATTTTAGGCTAGACCATCATCAAGACATTATGCAAGATCACATGAATCAATCGAATTTAATTTTTTTTATAAGAATGTAGAAAGCTCGAATGGATAACAAATAAAAAAGGTTTGTTCCTTTTAACATTAGGTCCATTCACTGCAAATGTGGTGCCCTTGCAACCTTCACGCTTCAAGTTATAAAATTGCAAAGTTGGTCAAGAAGTGGTAGATGCTCATGCGAAAGTAATTTTTAAGACCCATAAAGTGACCATTTAGATCCAAAATCCTTGGTGAGAACTTGAGGAAGAATGCATAACTGATAAGTGTTAATCATGTGGGAGTTCAAATCAAGTTAAATTATTAGTGAATCCTAGGAACCAATGAGAGATTGAGCTTGAAGCGATGGGTCCAAAGATCTACAGTTCATGTTTAATCAGATCTAAAAATCCTATGTTGTAAATTAAAGTCAAAAGGGTTAATAATCCAAGGTAGTTTTGATAGCCAATAGTAAAGAAGATGATCCAGGATGTTTGATGAAATTTGATAAAGCAAAATGGACCTGACTCGACAAGTATAGTCAAAGGACCCAAACTCGAGCCCAACTTGAGTTGGTGGAAAAATTAAAGAAAAGGAACTCTATACGGGCTCAAATGAGACCAACCATCAAATAAAGTGCTATAAATCTATAAGAAAACTAGTATCCTTAGATTAGCTTTCACATATAGTTATCTTGGTCCAGGATCCAAGGCATAAGAGCATATATATGATTAGTGAGGATATCATCCCAAGTAAGGTCTGCGATAACCCATCATCCAAAATAGGCATGACATATCCTTGGCAGATATAAAGGTTTTATTCTCTTGATGAAATCTAATGGAAGATCAACAGATCAAAATTTGGGGATTTGGAAAGCAATTAGAGCATTTACTTCTAGTTGGATCATGACTTGACACTTTTGGTAAACTCTGACCTTCTTGTGTAGCTTGCTAAAAATAGAATGATTCAGAGGCTTATGAGCAAATCACAAATATCTTGCTCATAATGACCTATTTTGATTAGACCAGAAGCTTAGTAAAACATATCTTGAAGTTGATGGATCATTAATTGTTATGAAAAATGTGATCTTATTTCTCTCTCCCCTCTCTCCCCTTCTTTATTAACCATTTATTTCCATTTTATAAAGAGATCTTAGATTTTATACTTTCTTTTTATCTTTTTGAGAGATGGGACATTCCTTGAGATACTAAAAAATATACTCGGCTTGAGTAGGCTCGACCCTATCAAGAATTTGTAAGAACTACCTCTTAATACAATAGTAATTTTTTTTGTCTATCTTTTGCCTTGAATATGTGTTTGGCAAGTTGTGCATTATGACATTATGTTAAGGATAATATTTCTCATTCATGGTCCTTATTTTTGACTTTGTTTAGGTAAATTTCAATTCTATTTGTAGGTCTAGATTAGTGTTCTATCTTGATCCTCTTCTATGAAATACTTATGCAAATTGGCTTGATCTTAAGATTGTGTAAGCTAGTACTATCCTTTACTAATCTAGTGTGGGTTCAAGCTTATGGAAGTTTCCCTCTTAAGTTTGGTGCATAACCTATTAGATTTCTTAGGTTCCCTTACTCTCTTTCTAACCCTTTTACCATGAAGTAATAAGATTAGTTTTATTCTTACCTGAGCATCAAAGAGGAAGCCGACCTACTATAGAGGCTCAAACCCAACATAGGTGACCCACAGCTTGGTATTTTTCCCATGTTTGACTAGGGTTTGAGAGAGGAGGCCTGAACAATATCCTTACTTAGCTTAGGCTATAATTTTGGTTAGTACCAGTTTATGGCACACCCAGTGGGACTAAGGTATAGAAAAAGTAGTGGAAGGATTTTTGGTGTTGTTCTTCTACATGTAAACCTTTAGAGGCATTATGACAAACATCATTGGCGACTCTGAACATCCATCATCTAGTTTAAGTAGTCCAGGTGCCTAATAACCATCATTTGGTATTACAATCACCACCCATTTGATCAAAATGCATGTTCATTCATTCCTTATCCTTTATATCAAATTAGCAATGTTCATGGCTTCACCCCAAGTGGTCCTAAAAGTTCAATGCCATATCCATATAATAATTCTTATTCACCCTATAGCAATCTTATCTACCCTCCATATCAACCTAATTTCCCCTCTAGTGAACCTTGTTGAGCCTCACTTTTATCAAATGAGGAACATGAAGTATTTCCACCTTGGATCCTCTCCTATGTCAATGACCCCAACTATTTCATACCCTCTATTTTGAAACCCAACCCTCCCACACCCATTTAGGAAAGGGAGGAGGTGGAAATTTTTTTCACCATGTTCCCCTTGTGGAAATCTATCAGGGAGGGTACAAAAAAAAGGGAAATGTTAGTTGAGAAGGTCCTGGAGTTAGTCTTCATAGAAGGATTAGTTATGCAAGAGATAAATCAAATAACTATAGCTCAGCTCAATGAGCTCAGTATACAAGAGTTTCAAGACTCTCTCTCCTTCCCATAAAAACTACCTGAAGGAGACAACACAAGTGTCTATGATGAAGATCTCATAATAGGTAGTCCACTTCTTTTTAAAGGAGAGGAATCAGGTTTTAATTTGACTTATTAGTATGGATTTGATATTTTAAAAATTGAAGATGTGGCTGAGAGTAGGGAAGATCTTGTTTGGTCTCAATATCTTCTATCTAGGATGGTCATAGATGAAAATGAGTAAGATGTAGAGATTGATATAGTCAATCAATCAGCTAACCATGTTGGAGAGGTCATAAATGAGCTTGAGGAAGAAATAGAGGGAAAAAAAAGATCAAGAAGAAGTATGGTGATAGTTGTACTATGAATTCATGGATCAGGTAGAGGTTCTAAACTAGCCTATACCTCCTCTAGAGAATGAAGAGGAACTCACCCATCAGGTGGAGGGTGATGACCAATCTCAAGATGAGATATTCTTTAAAGGTAGCACTAATGCCTTAAAAAATAAAGGAAAATGGTCAGATTCAGAACCATAAGGATATGACATGATGGGCCTTAGGTGGATTGATGAACTACCATATGGTCCCCTCCAAAGTAAATAGAGCAAAGATGGTGTTGAAATTGACATTGTCTTGGATGACCAAGAGGAAGTTACCTTTCAGGATGAATTAGAGATTTTTTGCCTAAGTCTGGATAGTCAACCAAGCACTAATTCAAAAGAGGAGTTTGTAGGGGACCCTACAGTCTAATTTGGAATAAGCCTTGAAGAAATGGACCAATATTTATACATTGGAGACATGTTTTCCCTTTTTAATCCACTTGAGAGTGTACTAAGGGAATCAATAGCTAGGTGTTTAAGCTCATATATTGTAATCTCTCAAAGGCAAGGTGTTTTCCATCTTGGTTTATCACATGTAAGTGATGCCAAATCCTTTCCATTTGATCCAAGTGGTGAGTACTTGTAAATTATAACCTTGTACACATATTAGGTTAGATTTCATGCTTTTCTCTAAGTGCCCTTATGAACATTTTTGTTTAGTATGTTAGTTGTTTTTCTTTCTTGTAATTGCCTATGTGCATTTACCTTTGTTGTTTTGTTTTGGTGCTTGTTATTTCAAGAGGAAGTTCTAGAAAGAGGTAGCCTTACATCTTAGTCATGATCAACTCAATTGCAAAGAAGTGATTCCATGCCCAATGGATCATATGAGGAAAAATAAACTAGGTTCTCAAGCATAACAAGCATGCCTCCCTGTGAGTCACCAAAAATGTTGGCCATATTTGGCCCACATACCAAGCACGTGCCTAGTTTCTAAAGGTTTTGAAGAAGAGTTCCTAATTGATCAATTGATCAAATGGCAAGATGATCTTTGGATGGAATGAATGTACCAAAGAGGCCATGAAGCTCACAAGATTTTGAAACACTTTAGGTTCACTTGAAGTATACTTTTTCAATTTTGAAGACTGATCCAAAGTTGTAAAGAAACTATGTAGTGCTCTAGATAAGCATGGAAGCTTGTGGTATCTATTTGGTCCAATCGCCATCCAATGCTTGTCTAGACATTTAGCTACAATGTTAGAAAAGATAAAGTAGACATTTTTATGGTGCTAGATCTCTCACGTGTGAATGCATCAAGGAGAATTGGTCACATGGGTTTATTCACCTTATCCCCAAGTTCATATGCACCAAGTTTCATCTCATGCACTATATCACAATGAGAGATATGCATGGGAAACTTTAGTTCCTAACACAAAATTTTATAAGTTTCCATACTTAGCCATTTTAGGCCAGACCATCATCAAGACATCATGTAGGATCACATGAATTGGTCAAATTCAACTTTTTTTATAAGCATGTGGAAATCTTGAATGGCTATCAGATCAAAAGGGTTTGTTCCTTTCAGCATTAGATCCATTCTCTACAAATTTGGTGCCCTCGTGACCTTTGAACTTCAAGTTATAAAATTACAAATTTGGTCAAGAAGTGGTAGATGCCTGCACAAACATCATTTTTAGGACCCACAAAGTGACCGTTTGGATCTAAAATCCTTGGTGGGAACTTGAGGAGGAACACCTAAATGACAAGTGTCAATCATATAGGATCTTGAAGCAAGTGAATGGTTAGCAAATTCTAGGAACCAATGAGACATTGAGCTTAAATCGGTGGGTCCCAAAGATCTACAGTTCACATTTAATTAGATCTCAAAATTTTATGGTGTGAATTAAAGTAAAAAAGGTCAATAATTCAAGGTGGTTTTGATAGCCAATATAAAATAAGATGAGTTAGGATGTTTGATGAAATTCAATAAATAAAAATGGACTTGACTCTGCAAGTATAGCCAAAGGACCCAAACTCGAGCCTGACCTAAGTCAGTGGAAAAAGTAAAGGAAAGGAGCTCTATATAGGTTCAAATGAGACCAACCATCGAATAAAGTGTTATGGATCTATAGGAAAACCAATATCCTTAAATTGGTTTTCACCTATATTTATCTCGGTCCAAGATCCTAGGCACAAGAGAAGATATATGATTAATGAGGAGATCATCCCAAGTCAGATCCTCCATAAACCGTTGTCCAAAACAAGCATGATGTGTCCCTGATAAATATAAATATTTTATCCTCTTGATGAAATATAGTGGAAGATCAATAGATCAGAACTTGGGGATTTGGAAAGTAGTTAGATCCTTTACTTCCATTTGGATCATGACTTGTCACTTTTGGTAAACTCTTGCCTTTTAGTGCATCTTATTAAAAATAGAATGATTCAGAGGCTTCTGATCAAATCACAAATATCTTGCTCATAATGACCTATTATGATTGGACTAAAATCTTGGTGAAATGTCTCTTGAATATGATAGCTCATTAATTATCATGAACAATGTGCTACTCCTTCTCTCTCTCCTCTTTCCTCTTATCCTATATTAACCTTTGCTTTCCATTTTGTAAAGAGATCTCAGATTTTAGACTTTCTTTTTATCTTTTTGAGAGATAGGACATTCCTTGAGATACTGAAAAGTATACTCAACTTTATTAGGCTTGACCCTATCAAGAATTTGTAATAACTACCTCTTAATGCAATATGAATTTCTTTGCCTATCTTTTGCCTTGAATATGTGTTTATCAAATTGTGCACTATGGCAATGTGTGAATGAGAATATCCTTGTTCATGGTCCTTTTTGACTTTTTTTAGGGAATTTTCAATACTATTTGTAGGTCTAGATTATGGTTTTATCCTGAATCTCTTTTATGAAATACTTATGTAAATTGGCATGATATTAAGGTTGTGTAAGCTAGTACTGTCCTCTATTGATCTAGTGTGGGTTTGAGCTTATGGGAGTTTCTCTCTTAAGTTTGGTGCATCACCTATTAAATTTCTTAGGATCCCTTAATCTCTTTCTAACCCTTTTCTTGTGAATTATTATGCTTGGTTTTAGTCTTAGGTGAGGATCAAAGAGGAAGCCAGTTTCATCTATAGGTTCAACCCCAACATAAGTGACCCATAGCCTAAGGTTGTTCCCATGTTCAACCATGGTTTGAATTAGGAGGCTTAAACAATCTCCTTGCTCAGCTTAGGGTGTAATTCTAGTCAATAATAGTAACCTATAAGATGTTAGATACTACTTCTCTTCCATATCTTAAGGGTTATGTCAACACCTGAACCTAATTTTGATTTAGCCCCATCAAAATGGAGTGTCCACATCTAGGAAGGACCTTCAAATTCTTGTTCATGTAATGCATGTTCCTTTTTGGTGGTGAAAGTGGACACACCTACATGTGAAGACATAAAGTCTACCTTTTCATTTGAGGCATTGTAATCCATGATCATATGTTTCATTTTGGGTTCACGGTCCACTTAGATTTGGTTGGGTAGACCCTTCCAAGGAAACAATGTGTGAAAATTCAATGGCCATGTACCCATTAAATGTTTTGGACCAATCCCTACTCAACAAGAGGTCATAATCTTCTAGAATGTTAATGAATAATATATAAATTATATGTTGCACATGTGGTTCATATGTCAGCTAGATGCACACATTGGTTAATTATCTGACACATGGGACCAAGGATTTTTCTAATTAAAGAACCACCCTCTTTGATTTGTCATAAATCAGGGCTATTTTTTGGCATATAGTTTTCAACATCACATTGATTGATGACCTTGAATTAATCATAAATTTGTGTACATTATTTCTAAACATTTTGATAGTAAACAAGAAAGTTGGTACTTCTAGTTTGATTTTATATACCATCACATTTGTGTGTACAACTTTGGATTTATCAAGGGTGGACCTCCTAGTTAAGGCTTTGAGCAACATTTCTCTCTGTTCGGTGATTTAAGCTAACTCATGTAGATTGATGTTAGCCTTGATCTCTTTCATATCGCCAACAATGTTGTATCCCCCTTTGTTAAGGGGTTTTGTAGTTTGTAAATGATCATCTCTCTTTGGAAGAGGTGGATTATTATTAGCCTTCAGATCCAAAGGAATAGTATAAATATTATTTAGAGGTGTTGAATTAGTTATAGACTATCTACTCCTTATATTTTAATTATTCTTGGCTTGAATATACTATTGGAAGGCATGAATCTCATTTGTATTATACTCTAATTCATTATCAACTTCTTCTAAAAATGGAGAATCATAGGTTTCAAAAACCATTATTGTGCTTTGGGTGGCCTAAATCATTAGAGGAATATGATTCCTTTTGATATGTAGGATTTTCTTTCCTCTCTACCTCCTGATGGAAGATTTCAAAAGTAGTGGAGAATTCGATATAATCTAATTTTCTATGTTACATAGTTTTATTAACTCAACACCAGTTTGGAAGATTTACATATATGATATTGATCTTAGGTAAATTATTAGATGTGGCTTACTATTATTGATTTTATATAGATTTATTGAATGGTTTGTTATATCTTTAGAATTAAAAATTATGGTTATTTCTATGTTTTCCTGTATTACCCATGCATCTTTGTATGTTTATAAACTCGTTACTCAATTTTTATATAATCCTCTAGATTGAATCAAGTTCTATCCTTATGGAATCATAATTAGTAGCCCATGCACTAGTTGTATTGATCAGGGTCAAGGGTTGACTTTGAATTTGTTGGTTAGAAGTAGACGTCAAATTATTTAAGAAGTTAAGGTGTTGGTTGGGTAGAGCATGACTTAAAGGCATCAAGATAGATACTTGGTTATATTTATGGGCTACAATATTTTGATTCACATCTAGGATTAGAGTGAAAGCTAGACAAACCAAGCCAAGATCAAGTGGGGCTAAGGATTTCATCTAGAGGTTTAGCTACTTGTTTATACTAATATCTTCATCGTAATCCAAAGTCAGTGAAATAATTCCAAGATCTTTACATAAGAACACAATGGATATGGTATCTAGTGAATTTTTATACATCTCAAGGGCCAACACCTCATTTGGTTGATAGGTAATATCTAGTCTATTGTACATATTTTGAAATTTGGCATTGAAAGCTCATATTGGTTTATTGGCCTCTCACCTCATGCTAGAAAAGTGTTGATAAACAACACTTGGACTAGCGACTTGGCTAAAGTGTGCCAAGAAATTGCCCTAGAAGTTAGACTAGGTCATGATAAAACCTTATGAAACATTTAGTAGCTAGTCATAGGCCACATCTTATAATGTGAAAGGGAATAATATTCAACCCATGTCTTTGTGGGTTACATTCAATATCCCTAAAGTTATTTTGAAGGCCTTGATATGTTCCTCCACAGTCCTTCCTCTTGAGGGAGAAAAGGTAGGGAGATATTTATTATAGTGTTTAAGGAGATCATGGATGAATCCATCAACATTGATAGCTAAACCTCTTATCCAAATTATAGACTGAGGGGGAGGTAGTGGAGGATTATTTAATCATTGCTATTATTCTTGGGCCATTAAGAAGATAGGGAGATGAAGTTTTCTACTTGGGGAAAATGGTTGGGCTCTAGGACCTCTTCTAACTCCCTTATCAGACCTTACTTTTATATGTATTTAAAAAGGTGGTAACATCAAGTTATTATCTAAGGTAGATCTTGTCAACCTTCTAGGCACTTCTAGTGCAACTCAAAAGGATCTTTCTTAAAAAGATAGAGGTGGAGGTGTTGGCCCTAATTATATCATGATTTTGGGTGTTTTTATATATTGATGTGGGTTTTATGCACACCCCTAGTAACCCTAAAAGGCATCTTATAACATTTTATGATCAGTGAAATATTCCACTCCAAGGCACGAGTTGTGGGGTATTCAGTTTTATAATAAGCTGCTGGTGGAAAAGAGGTGAACGATGTAGATATTTTACAATTAGTGAGTTTACTATGAATAAATATAAAATATAATTGAAGTGAGTAGAAGGATTATGGTTTTATTAGTGGGAAGGATTCCAAAATAAACTCAAAAAGGAAGGAAGGTTAAGGTAGAAAAGAGGCATGTGGACCACAATAGATGAAAACCCTTCAAGATAAACACTTGGACTAAGGTAGGAGAAGAAATCAAAGGACCAATAATTGATGAGATCTTCTATAACACACAATTAATAAAAAATAATAAGAATTTAAAGGGAAAGAAAAATAATATAATTAAACATGCATGAATCAAAGGTTGCCACATTTACTAGATTGTTATTGCACATCAGGAAGGGGGAATTATAATTCAATGTAAAAGACATCCAAATCACATGTAGATTAAAATGAATAATTATATTAAATAATATTTAACTCATACACAACCAAATAAATAAAATAATAGAATGATAACATGTCTTGTACAGTCCACATAATTGGAGAAGAATCAAGATTTTCATACAAAGACTAAGTCAAGCAGAACTTTTTAGAATTTATTATTAATCTTAGCAGTTAAAAATATCCTCCCTTTGGAATTGGGAGGATACATACATACATATATACATACATACATATATATTGGGATGGGGATGCCTCATCTCTTAAATCTTTATCCAAAATTACAATTTTAAAATTAGAATTGTGCATCTTAAACCATGCAAAAGATGCATGTCTCATGTACACATTTAGAATAACCTCTTCAGCTAAAAATAAAATATACATGCCTAGTAAATAGATTGGGAACTAAAGTTGTAATTTAGTAATAACAAACAAGTACATGGTTATTTTTACATCAAGGTGTTGATGTGGCACCATTGACTAAAGAGGTTAGTAGGGTAAGTGTAGTCATAATCAATCTAACTAATGGAGGCTCCTGTGGAATCAGAACTATGACTGTTGAAGTCTGCATGACAATAAATCTAGGGAACTAAGAGTTTTGTGATGTTGAGGTGGCACTAATAAATGACTATGTACATGAACCTAACCTCGAAGTTGTTTCTTTGGATCTCAATTACTTGAATAATTTATAGGCTATCTTAAACTCCTTATTTATAATATGAAAATTAAGTAATAAAGTGTTCAAAATCTTAATAGCTTCAGTCATGAATCTTTCTTGCTTAACTTTTGAGTTCTTGAATTTAACTGCTAAAGCTTTTGCCTTAGTTACTTTGGCTTTTTCAAAACTTACCAACTATAATATTTCTTTGTTGGTTCTATAAATAGTGCCCTCAACTTCTCTTTTGAAGTTGTTTGCAGTCATCTAATTTTTTTTTTCAGAATTAGGTCTATTGACCAACTCTCATGTCGGGGTTATCACATTAGTAACCCTCATATCCAAAAGAAAATTGTAATTCTTCCCCCTCATGAGTGAAGAAATGCTTTAGCAGAGTGTTCATTTTCTCATGCCATTAAATGAAAGAATCCCTTATTTCCATTACATAATTTAAGCACCAAAAAGCATCCATACTAGTCATAAGATCCTATAGATTAAAGTAATTAGTATTGGAGAACTAGACCAAAAAATTCAATCTCCTTTCCAACTCTTTCATCTCATTCCAAAATGTGACTATAGCTAACCTATTTGGCTGCATCCCTATCGTGGAACCCTGACTTTATATAAAATACTATACAGCTTGGTTGTTGTACTCTATACATCAAAAATAATTTCCGTAGGTGTATGTATACGTTGGGCCTATTTTAACCTCTTCAAGGCATCTTCTTTAATTTGAAACATATATTTCATTATCACCCCTATAGAATCCACAAAAGAACTAAAATTTTCTATATACTCGGTGGGGTCATTCATATTTTTCTTGGGATTATTGGCTAAAGGGAAAAAATTATCCCTTTATTTAAACTCCACCTCTTCCTTGGTTCTTGTGTTCATCACCTTCCTCTTCATTACCCTTTGAATAGTCCCACTTTGTTTATCAAATTGAGTGGAGACTGTGGGAAGTTTTGTTATAACCATATTATGCCTTTCATCCCTTGTACGTTGCATTTCCTTTACCCACTAGGGAACAATGAGTTTTCTCATTTTAATTTGATCGTTTGGGTGTGAGGATTGGGAATAAAGAGGAGTAATTAGAGGTGGTGTAATGATGGAGGTGCCAAGGATGAACTTATCTAAATAAGAAACTGGAGGGGTGGTCAAACAAGCTTCTCCCATGGAGATGTTTCTTTCATAGGTGTAACTTTAGTCAAAATTTTGATCAATCCTGAGGTAACTTGTACTATCATTATTGTTGAGGGAATGGATAATGGATATGGCATGTGATGTTTCAATTGGGCTAACATTTTCTTAGGGACTAGTGGCATTTGAGGATTAAAATAGAGACAATGACCAAATTCTCAAAATAGACTATTTTTGAAGTCCTAAATGGCTTTGGAGATGAAGAAGGAACAATCAAATCAATAAAACTAATAGAATTAGATAAAATATCCCCAGTAATGGTTGGGAGCAGACTTGTAACTAAATTAATATTAGGAATTGAAGAAATAATAGAAGAAAATACCTTGTCCAGGCTCTTAACTTTTCATGGTGTGAGGAACTAATGTTTTGACACATCAGGAGAGGCTTCCTTTAATTTCAGTTCTTCGAAACTCAATATCTTGGCCTTTTATAGCTCAACTTCTTCATCTTCTTGTTCTTCATCTATAGGATAATTGACTAGAGATACTACATGCCCAAGTTCCTTTTATTTTGTTTGTTTTATTGCATATAATGCTTCCTCTACTTCCTCCTCCTTTATTTTGACTAGAAGACCAAGTGATGGTATTTCTTCTAGTTTTTTACCTTTTGAGGGAGGGAAAGAATCTTTCTACTTCCTCTAATAGGTGAAGATGGTTGGGGTAGAAGGTGGATAAGATCGAGGGACAATTATAGGAGTAACAATGATAGGAGTTATGACTAGATATGGTGGTGAGGGAGTAGTAGATGCAATGAATGGTACCAAGGTGGTTGTGGAAGATACAAAGATTTCGTAGGAAGACTTAGGGGATTGGGGAGAACTAGGGGTAGTAAGAAGAGATAGGAAAGTCATATGGATAAAATTTGGAAGATTTACCTAGGTGACTATAGTGAGGGGTGGCAAAGATGTCATTACTAAAGATATCCTCCTTTGTTCTCCTGAAAAAGTAGCTAACCTATGCCTTGTAGTGGTTGTCTCCAAAGTTTGAACGTTGGATGCCACTAATGTAGAAAATACTTGGGGACATGGGAGACCCCTTAGAATTTACCTCCTAATTTGAGGGTATGATTCTCTCTAAAATCCAAAATCATTCGATTCCTCATTTGCATGCTCTCTTAAAGGGGAGGGGGGTCTATCTTGTTACTGTGTGTTGATCAATTGGCTTGGAGACTAGTAATGACTTCATGCAGCTTATGAGTTTTCTTTAGTTACCTATGGATCAAACTAAAAGGCTTGTGCCCAAGCCATGGATATTGGTTTATTTATCATTTTCATCCATACTTTAGTATCATCTGCTAAATTTATAAATACTATATCATGTTCATATTCCTCATGACCATAAGAAAGCTATAATTTTTTCTTCTCCTTGAGTTGCAGGAGATACCCCCTTACCTTATTCCTGGGGTCCCATTCTCTGAAAGGTGTCACCTACAAATTTCTCTAATTCCTAGCCCTGCCAACATGAAGAAAATGTGATCTAATAACATGCTTTTGTTTTCCAATGCCTAGAGGAGTTTTAAAATAGTAGTCTAAATGCCTTTGACCTAGTTCCTCATCAATATTGTTATAAATTTGGTATGCAATTTTTTATTCTGATATGTGATCCAAAACATGGTATGGTAGTAGTAAGGGATTGGTACTTGTTCCTTCTACCCTGATAATAGTAACATTAGGGTAGTACCAATAGTCTCCCATTTTCTTCAGGATTTTTCTTATATTTTTTCATAATATGGGTTTTACAGTGCCCTATATAGCATAGAAGATTTGAGGATAGACCTTCTCACATATCCACTTGATTTAATTTTTATATCTATGTACAAAATGAAGGAGTAATCTTATCCTACCATGTTTGATAGATAACTAGTCTAAGGTTATCGTTTTTGACCATAGGGATTGTATACAGTGCCCATGACTACATTTAACAAGTAGGACATTGTATATAAATTTCCATCAGTGACTCTTTGATCAGGATGGAGGAGCTATGATTTTAGTTTGGTGCTAATAATTTCCCCTAGTGCCATTAAATTTTCAGATGTTAGGAGTATATCTAAAAATGGAACCCACTCAACTTGGATGTTTATAATACTAAGAAAACCATACATCCTATTTAGTAAGGTCATATCTATCCTAATTCCATTCTTGAATTTGATGATGTAATGAGATGATATAGACCCCTTGGGATTCATCCTTTGGCCTTTAATAAGCCATTATTTCAACTTCATGTCTACTATGTTATGCTCAAGTTCAAAAATTGCTTGAAACTTGGTTGTAATTGGTTTAGGGTAAGGTGAGACTAAGATATCTCTCAAATATCCTACCTGATATGTATGCAACAACATTCTTAACATTTATAACATGCAATATATCTCTGAAATAGTTGTATTAATAAATAAAACTCAAAGTAGGTCAATACATGACATTACCTCAATTTTGGATGTAGCGTGGTAGAGGCCTTGTAACTTGATTGGCAAGAGGTAATATATGTATTGTTTCTCCTTGGGAGGTAGTTGGTCCTCGGTAGAATATGGTTTTACAGACTCAAGCTTTTCCTAGATAACTGAGTAATGTAGGAATTTAAAATCCAATGTTCTCCTCTCAAATACACTATCCATGTATTCGAGTCCTACGAATGAGTAGAGAGAGGGAGCTAGAGATTTTCCCTATTTGCTATAAAAAGCCATTTTTATTTGATAACTGCTACAATTCTCTTTGTGAATTGATTGGTTTATTGTGTGGTTGTTTGCTAAATAAATTAGGGATTTTAAGATGTTGATCATTAGATTGAAAGAGTAATGACAAAGTGAATCCCCCCTTTGTATAGATTTTTCATATATTATTCACAAGCCTGAGTATTGAATGCATTTATGTGCCGTTAATATCAATAATGAACTTTTCATTTTATTTCTTATTTTGATTTAAACTTGTTACTCAACTTTGGCCAGTTGGTTTATTTTCCATATGGTGACATTTCATTATGTTCTTGTGTTTGATTACTATTTTATGAATAACTGTCAATTAATCATTGATTAGTATTTTTACCATGATATCAAAATTTCATATTCATACCTTGGTCGCACCTCATTTCAAAAAATGATACTTGTCTAGATTTCATCAGTTTAAATCTGTTAGGCTTTCTTTATCTTTTTCATGCTCCACATTGATGAGTCAATGTGATCAATCCATGTGGCATGATCTTGGTGGCATGGGGACTTGGGATGTTTAGAGGATTGGAGCCTATATAATGAATTATGTATGTCTTGATTGGTCTTGAGTAATGGAAAGTAGACACATGGAATGACCTTAGTGGAATTGGAGTTTTGTGCCTTAGATCAATTATACTATAGATTCTGACTATGCTTTGAATCTCCTGTAGTTGAGTTAAGGCATAAATGTGCCATGCATTGATCACTTGGAGCATGAAAGCATGAAACTGTTAGACTATGGAGCAAAGGTCTATTTAATCCTTTCAATGTTCTATTTGATACAAATCTTGCTAAGTGTTCGATCACTCAGAGCCACAGGATCTCAGAGGTATTAAATTGTGGATCCTTGGCACCATTAATCTTTGTGGATGAAAAAGTGAAGTCTCTGCATTGCCAAGTTTTCAGGATGTTTGGAGGCTTCGTAAGTCAAAAAACTTAGATTTTTTTCCATTTTTTTAATATACTGATGCTCCAAATGATGTGGGAGTGAGGCGTATAGTAATATTGAGTAACTAAAGTGGAACCCTCTTGGGGCGTTTAATAAATCCCAATCAATGGTCCTATGATTACATAAAATAGATGCAATACTAGGACAAAATATTAATACCATTAGTTTATAAACCATAGTATAGAAAAAGAACTCATGAAAACCCAAAGTGTATAATAAATTAAGATATTAGTTCAATCTTTGATTTTTATGGTTTGATTTCTTGTAAATTTTGACTTTATGAGAGTAACCTTAGACTATGAATAAATAACAATTAAGAAAATGGATTTCTAAGGTTCGTGGCTTCCTCAAATTAAATATTTTATCATAATGGGTCCCCATTTGAAATTTGATAAGTTGGGGTGTGTGTGTTAGGGGCACAACAATTTTTATCATAAAATCATGAATATGGGAGACGTTTCTATCAAAGAGACATTGATAAATGGACACATACAATTTTCAACCAATCTAAATTATTTTTTCATATGTGCAATAAAAGAGGATCTATTCCATCGCAATGACTTGTGATATCTTTATGTTGCTCTATATCATGTGTGGCTCTGCCAACAACTTCAACATCATCTCAAACACATGTGTGCATAACAAGAATTTATAAATCCTCTTATATGTTGATGCACAACTCCTAAAATTTAATTATTGCACCATATAGCTCTATAGTAACATTATCAAAAGACTCCAAACTAATAATTGGATATGAAATAATTTGTACCAAATATTGTCAAAATTCAACTGATGGATAATATTCTACTATTGTATATTAATAATTTTTTCTATTCTTTGTACTGAGTTAGTGATACAAAGACAAACTAGGAGTACATAGATAACACACAACCGATCTCTCATATCTTGTATAAAACTTTGCAATTACATTTCAAATCTAGTGTTTATCTTCTTCTTTTTCCTTTCCCTTATCATATTATATTCTAATATATGATTCAACCTTAAATATAAACAAACTGTAATAACTAATTTAACATAATAAGTGAGGTTTTCCATCAAGTTTCCTAATGGGCTCCATATCAGTGGTATCAAACCATACACAATTTTATATCATCTCACAGTGGTATCAAAATTGTATCTAAAATACTTACATGTTTGTATGCACATTCATATGGGGTTTGATTATAATATTCTATGGATCAAAACTCATGATCCTTCATCATACATTCCTTCACATCCTTAGATGGCAAACATATATTTAGAGACAACCACTTAAGAAATGTTTTAAAAAATGATAGAGGATGCTTTACAATGGAAATGAGAAAAAATGGAAGAAAATTTGTTTTATTTATTTTAATATTAATGTGGCCCTAATATCATAAAATTGTTTAAGATGTAACTTTACTAAACAAATCTGAGTGTAACTAGTTAAATATAATAACTTGATATTTATGGAAAACACTAGGAAAGTGAAATTAGCTTTTTTTCAAGGCTATGTAGGTTTTTAGTGGGATATAATTTTCAAAATAAATTATAAAATGGAATGTTATATCTTATTAACATAAATCCACTAATATTTCTAATAAATTTGAGAAATTCCTAAGTAGTGCTTGAGGTTCGGTGTAGAAATTTGAATAATCCACTACATATGGATTTTATGATTCAATCTGAGTAATGCCTTAGTTTAATTTATTGTTTGAAATAAATATGAGTAATACTAATAAGATAATGACATGAGTTTCCATTACATAATTTAAACAAAGTATTTTAAGTCATATAAGCTATGCCAATATTTCATGATATCTAAAAAATTGTGAACATACGCTGCACATATGACCCCATTCTAATAACTTGTATAATTTGATCAAGTAAATATGTGTAATACTCATGAAATTTGTAAAACCTATCATAATCCTATGAAATCTATGACATATGTCATGCATATTTCCCCAGTCTATGTGAAACCTATCATATTTAAGGTAAATATGTCACTATATGCATAAACCTATTTTATTTTGAAGTAATATGTGCCCAAAACATGAATTTGGAACTAGGAAAACATGCAAGTGGAGATGATTCTACTTGATTTATCACAAGATAAGTCATCACACATTTGTAAATTATAAATGATTGAAATGATGATTATGCACTCATGTCATACTCTATGGAGCCCTCAGGTGCATGATGTCCTTTTGATGCAACTTGTCTTCCTATGCTAAATGCATGAAGTATTATCTATAACAAGAAAAGAGAATATTACATTGTAAATTTGTAATAACTTATAAATTAAAACAATCAATTGATCAATTTGAATGTTAAACAAACTACTACTCATCAAGGGACAAAGAATTTGTGCTCATTTTTTGATGGAGCATAGTTGTAATTGTTAATTTTTTTAGGTCATATAATGCTTCATAATACAAATATAGAATAAAATTGGTGCATGAAATTATAAAATTATCATTGTAAAGAGCAGAATTCAAATTTAATCGTAGAATCCTATTAGATATAAATGTACACTAGCCAAATTTTACTCCTACAAGAGAATGAATAATGTAGACAATAACCCACAAGAGAATGTTTATTGGTCTTCCCTATAAAATTATTTTGGCGTCAAAAAATTCAACAATGGATTAAAAAAATGGGTTTGATATAATTTGAACTTGGAGCACCCTTTTTCACCAATTAGATGTAATAAAAGCCAAAAACATGAAATTAGTACATTAGTAAAAATGCATGACAAATTACAAATCCTTGTGTTTGAAATTTGAATAATAATGTTAATACTATATGGATCGATCTGTAAGTTGTAGTGAGACTCCAAATATTTTTTGTCACATCTGTTAACATTGATTTTATAGTGACACGGTTGGCATCTTGGTGTGAAATCCCTATCAAACAATGGATATTTGAAGGAGATGTACCAAATAAAAGAATCTTCAATTTGATAATGACATTAAACCTTGTATCACTATTATCATAGTAGGATATGAGATATTTGATAAAGATTATGTTTGTTTCATATTAAGGCATGCAAATGAGGCCTTAAAAACTACACTAATTAACCCAATTGATTTATGCATTTAATTATTGTATTTATTTGATAATTCTAGAGGTTGATGTATGAATTTGATTGATGTATTTATTTGATAATTTTAGGGCACAAAATGTTTTTGAAAATAAATTTATGTATTGTGGCTATGGTTGATGTAGTTGTGGAAGCCATGTCATATTTATTGATGTCGTAGTTCTGGATGTCATAGCTAAATAATTTTTAATTCTAAAAGATAAAAATGCCTTTTAAAAAGTGTAAAAATGAGGGTAATATTCATATATATAAGCATTGATGGGCATGTGGTAACCTCTGGTTTATTGTAGATAAGTTCCAAAACATAGTCAATTGGTACATGAGCCGACCAATTGGATTGTATAATTAGCTAGTGTTTGTATCAAATGGTTGCACAATGCATTCGACCAATCTTGAATATGTATTGTTTCATGATACAACCATCTAGTTTTATGAAAAATAAAATAATGACTACTGCACCTCTCTTCCCCTTAGATTCACCAACACACCTATACATAATTGGATACTAATTGCCATTAATTTGAAATAAATATCTATAATTTCACCACTAAAATCCAAGGGGATTTATTATAAGGGCTATTAAAATTTACCCTGGCTAGGATTAATAATTCTATGCAATGGTACAAGCTACTAAGAAGTGGAATCATTATTTGTTTCCCAAAGAATTCATTTTGTACATAATAAATAAAAAATTGTAATTCATAAACAAAATATGTAAGATGAACCAAAATCACATGAAATGGGTTGAATTTATTCAAAATATAAAAACACATAAGTGGGAAATCCAATAAGGTTACAGATGCATTGAGTAGAAGAGATCTTGTAGTGAATGATCTAAGAGTATAAGTCATATGGTTGGACCCAATAAAAGAGTTATATATAAGGAGGATTTGAATTTTTTAGATTCATGGGAAGCATGCACAAATCTAAAAATCATGTAACACCATGGCTAGAGTATTTGATACAAGATGGATTATTATTCAAGGTTAAATATTGTGCATACTTCAAGGTTCCATGAGAGATAAATAATTGAAAAAGAAACATAGTGAAGGCCTACTAGTCACCTTGGTGTGGAAAAAATGTTAGAACAACTAAATGATTGTTACTATTAGCACAAGATGAACATGGACATTAAAATTTTTGTGAAAAGGTGTAGGATTTTCCAACATGCTAAGGGAAAATTTTAGAATTTTGGGTTGTATCAACCATTACCAATTTTGGATAGACTATGGGAGGTGTTGAGCATGGATATTTTTATTGTGCTAAAAATAAATCAAAGAGGTAATGATTGTTTTGTTTGGTAGTGCATAGATTTTATAAAATGAAACACTTTATAGAGTCAAGAATTCTAGTGATGTCATAAGTGTTGCAAGTTTATTTTTTAAGAAATTATGAGATTGCATGGGTTTCCAAGGAGCATTATATCAATAAGGATACTTGAGTTGTTGGAAAATTTTAAAACATGATATAGATGAAACTAATAACAAGATTGGATTTCAGTTCAACCTACCATCCTCAAATGGATAAACATAGGTAATGAATCACAACCTTGGCGATTTATAAAGATGTTTATAGGATACCAATTGAAACAATGAGATTTAACATTATCAAAAGATAAATTTGTATACAATAATTCAATGAATATAATTAAAATTGTGAGTCCATTCCAAATTATCTATGGTTTTAGTCCTAGAGGAGTGTGTGAATTCATAAGCACATCAAATATGAGAATAAGAGTACTAAATTATAAGAGTATGTTTTAGCTATGCATGATGTTCATATGGAGGTTAGGAAATTATTGGGAGAGAATAATATGAAAAAAAAACCTTTAATCACCTAAAAGTGGTATTTGGATGCTAAAAGTATCTCTTGAGTTAGCCTATTCCTAGCTTAGCTCTAGATCTACCCTAGAGCCTTTGCCAAAAATTTTCAATCATTGTGAAAACCACAAATAGTTACAGTCAACAAAAACACAATCCAAGGATAGATTTTACATATCCCAACCTAATTTTCCTAGCAGTCTACTATGTGGACATTAGTTCCACATTTTGGACACTAAAGCCACATGGTGTTAGTGTCACTAACTAGGTACTATTATCCTTTGCCCTAAGTCTCTCAAACGGGTAATTTTTAAAACATGTGCCCCTCCTAAGGTTGACATAATTACATTTTATTATCCACACAAGATATAAATCTCTATAAGTATAAGTCTATTTGACCTTTATTCACTAGATGGAAAATGGATGTAAAAGCCTATTCAAACAAAAGACAAGTTGAGAAAAATTAAGGTATTTTATCCCTATTCTACCCTACTTCTACATACTACTATCTAAAACATCTCTAAACCAGATTTCAAACATTTCAAAGCTCAAGCACATTTAAGGCATCCAATTCTATTCTCATTCTAACATTCACTTGCACTTACATCAAGCACTAGGTGGGAGAACTACATCGGGCTTCATCCCTATTTGGAGTAATGGTATGTAGGAAAATCTCTTCATTGCATAGTGTTGAGGATGTCTAGCCTATCTTGTTAATGAACACAAAATTATTTCTCATGCCATACTTGCAAGGAGGATTAGGGTATGCACACCAAATCAAGTTTTATAGGCACAACATAGAGTTTTAGATTTTGTGCATGTAGGAACATGACCTAAAAACATAGGTGTAGGTACTACTAAAAAATATAAAAAGTCTTGCAAAGAGGACACTAGAGCTAATTTGAAGACAATATAACAACATGACACTACTATCTAAGTGGGGTGCTATTTTTTAGTGAAAAAATAGACCTTAGGACCTATTGACGATACTCAAACTTGTCCATAACTTAGTTTTTAGAACCCAGATCATCTGTAACAGTCACATTATAGATAAGTATCTATTTAATAATATTTATTACTATTTTTAGAAAGTAAAATAAGGTCAAAATATATAACAAATCAATACTTAATTATTGCATATTGTTTGATTAATTTAGACATCTCAACCCTTTAATATAAACATAGGATTTACATAGTTAAACCCTTAAAGGTTAAATCATTTGGTGAACCTAACATGAATTACTAAGGGAAATGATTAAAGATAATTTGATCAACCTACCCCATCTAAACCCAATGAGGAGAACTAGATATTTTTGTGCATATCATAGAATGCATGGGCACCACACAGATTCATGTTTATCACTGAAAAGAAAAATAAAATAGATAATGGTTATAGATGACTCACATAGTGATAAATCATCCACACAACATACAATGGCACATCTACCAATTCAAAAAGGGTCAAATTCAAAAATAATACAAATATGGTTACCAAAGTATGACTCAGAATAACACAAGGTTCACACAACATAATAAGATCAAGAAACAGTACAATAAGCATAGATAAATCAAGAAAATATACCTCTATAAAAGGAGGCTCAACATTAAATATGGTATAATTTTGGTCACAAGTATCTACAATAATTTGATTATCATAGTCAAGGTTTAGGAAAACAGGCCCAAGGCATCACTTCTCCTATTATAGCAGTTGATAATATTGGTCAATAGGGTTTAGGATTTATTAAACATCCTAAAACACATTAGTCATAGATAAAATTTATTAATGCAAAACATCTAGCTACACAAGACATCTTATGAAAAGAAAAGAAAATTAAGTTACAAATTCAAAATCATGCTCAACCAACAACATTTTCAAAATAGGTTTTCTAGCAAAAGATCATGCACTACACTATATGTCTAAAATAAGCACAGTTTCAAAGGAAAAAATCACAATCAATATGCCAAATCATAATTCAAAAAGGTCAACTCCATAGTATGAGACAGTTCCCTTTAGAACACCAGGTTATTATGATTTCAATGATGAATAATACTCAGATTCTTACTGCAATAATAGTCAACTTAAACATATCAATCACATTACACACGAGATTACCATTCTTATTTTTGACATAGGACATAGTGATAGTGAGTCTCCCATGAGACTCATTGGTTAGTATGGTTCATACTCTTATACATACTTCCTTTTGTCTCTCTCGCTCCTTGTACATAGTTTATTTTCATTTGCTTAAATATAGATTATATCCATAAAATATAAAAATAATATAACATGCCAGAATACAAAAACATTCATATATCACTCAAAAAACACACAATTTAGATATTGTATGCATTGCTTTGTTTATATTTCTCCTACTTTCTAGATATTTCATACTGCTAGCTATCTTTGTATAGTCAATTTTATCATACACATATGCTTCACTTGTTCTTGTTGAATTATTGTAAATTACATACAAGACTCTGATCTAATACACTGATCCATATTTGCTATCATATACCCACTAGGGGCATATACACTGATCTAGGTTTATTCATTCGATACATCCACCCACTCAAGGGTGTCTCATACACAGTTGCTACTAATAGGTTTCATATTTACATACCATACATTCAAGTTTACACATTGATACATCTTGATATTCATCATTTTTACTCATTGCTCATATTTTTTTCTGACCATCACTAGTTAGACTCATTATATATATGCATCTTAGCATCTACATAGATTTGTACTACACAGTTACACATGATTTCATTTCTAGTTTTCCTAAAATAGACTTGATTGTGTTTCCTATGCTCCATCCATCTTCAAGGGCATTTAAATATGCACCTATTTTTTGGCTCTATGCCACTTCTATGTTTTTAAGCCTTGGACATGTGTCCATATCCTTTGTGTGTGCTTTACCACTTTTATATGTGGATATTTGAACATGTTCTTTCAAGTGGATCTAAGATAAATTGATTTTTTGCTTATGTATGTTGACATTTGAACATGTCCTTGTATGTATTCATTCTCATATTTAGTGACATGTACCCATGTCCCTTGTATTGTGGCCCCTTGGCCTACCTTTGTGTGTCTCGTGTTTTGTATGCTTCTTCACCATGACACTTATATTTTCTTGTTACATATGCACTAGTTTTAAATGTCATGAGGGACCTCATGCATCTACCCTTCCTACTTGAGTGTCATGATGGACATCATGCCCCATCCCCCTAGGTAATTAATTAGATTTTTAGTTATACACATTGATTACATCTATCTTGACACCCTTGTGCAATGCTAGATTACAACATACATCTTACATTACCTATTTATGCTTGAATACTTTTACATTCTAATGTTATGTTTTACATTATATTAGAATATCATGCGCGTGCTCTAGCTAACACATTTTATAGAGCTACTTCTTTTGAGGATAGTTCTTACACAAATTTCAAAACTACCCTCAAAAGAGGGGGTATTTACAAGGTTTTTTCATAGAGATCAAGCTCCTACTTTGCTATTTATAGATAAATTTTATCACATATGCTCAATTTTAGAAATCAAACATTGGGCAGACATAGAAAAGAATAGCAAATCAGATTTAAATCATCTAGATTTTAGACCAGATAGACATTAGTGCCTATATTGGGACATTAGCACCATAGAGCGCTAATGTCCACTATAGGGCATTATTGTTTAGTATCCCCAATTTTAAGATAGTCTGGATTATCATACTAGTACACTAGGTATAATAAAAATTTGCACAGATATAGTCATAAGTTTTGACAATCATGTTCAAATTTTACTTAGATACATTCATTACAACTCAGGTACATACCAGTTACTTATATTTGGTTCATTATATGCAACATGATCACTCCCACATTTAGTTATTACATAGTTCAAATTTAGTATACTCAGATATAAGATTGGGGGCATGTGTGTGACATATTAGTTTTCATATACTCAACTACACACAAGTTGATTAGATGGAATGCCAAACTCCATGTCATTCTCTACATTGTATACACTTGATATCACCTTCCAGGATATCACTAGTTTCGTTCCTTACTCCATATTTAGTGGTTGTCATTCCCAAGTGTCTGAGTGCTACCTAATATACTTGAGTGGTCACAGAGCTGACAAACACAATTAGATATACTCAGATACTTTTATCACTTTGTGTAGTTTAGTTAAAAATGAATCTACTTCACATGGGTGGGAAATGATGGAGTCATGACCTATTTGAGTTCTTGATCCACCCACATGAGAGGGTTAAACACACTCACAGTCTTATCCAAGACATTCATAGATCAATATCTATTGAGTAGTGGTGGGTAATGATGGAGTCAAAATCGAATTGAGTTCTTAAGCCACCATATGAGGATTAAACAAGCCATCAACTCAGTCCAAGATATTCAATGATATGATCAATATGTACACTTACACACATAAGTTGTCACTAGGTTCATGCATTGGTTCATGTACTCAATGATGTGTATTCGTTCATTTCCTCTCTATTTAATCATCTTTACTCTATTTATTTATTTCAACATAGTCTTTTGATTTTGATCATCTCTTAAGTAAGAACTAATTTTTTCATGTTATATTGCAGGTCATTATTTTGGATCATGTTTCACATACATAGACCCAGATTCACATACATAGACTCAAATACATGGGATTAACTTTCTAGGTAAGTCCAGGTAAGATTATTTTTCATTTATAGTAGTCATTTCACTATGTTGCATTTCTAGCATAAAGGGGGGGGGAGGCAAATGTAATCACCTAAAGGTGGTATTTGGATGCTAAGAGTGTGCTTGAGTTAGCCTATTCCTAGATTAGCCCTAAACCTATCCTAGAGCCTTTGCCACATTTTTTTAGTCATTGTATAGACCATAGAAAGTTACAATTAGCTAAAACATAGTCCCAAGATAGCTTTATCAAATCCCAACCCAGTTTACCCAATAGTCTGCCATGTGGACATTTGCACCACATTTTGGATACTACAACCACATGGCACTAATGTCCCTAACTGGTCGCTATTGTCCTTTGCCCTAACTCTCCCAAATAGATAGTTTTTCAAACATGTGCCCCTCCTAAGGTTGGATTAAGTACATTTTCTTATCCGTAAAAGACGTGGATCTCTTTAAATACAAGTCTATTTTATCTTTATTCAAAAGATGGAAAATAGATGCAAAAGCCTATTCAAACAAAAGATAATTTGAGAAAAATTAAGGTATTTGATCCGAATTCTACCCTACTTCTGCATATTACCATCTACAACAACCCTAAAACTATATTTCAAAGATTCCAAAGCTCAAGCACATTCAAGGAATCCAAGTCGACTCTCATTATAGCATTCACTTGCACTTGCAACAAGCACTAGGAGGGAGAACTACATCGGGCTTGATCCCTCTTCATAATATTGGTATGTAGGCAACTCTCTTCACAATGAGGTGTTGAAGATTTACAACCTATCCTACTAAATAACACATAATGATTTTTCATGCCATAATCTTAAGTATGATTATGTTTTGAACACCAAATTAGGTTTTCTAGGCATAAAAAAAAATTTAGATTTTGTGTGTGAATGAACAAGACCTAAAAACACAGGCATAGGTGCTCCCAAAAAATAGGAATAGTCCTAAAAATAGGAGACTAATACCACTTTGAGGACACTAAAACAACATGGTTCTACTATTGAGGTGGGACGCTACTATCCAATGAGAAAATAGACTTCGAGATCCTGTTGATGACACTTAGACCTATTCAAAACTCAATTTTTAGAACCCATATCATCCATGACAGTTACTTTGTAGATAAGTCTCTATTTGAGCATATTTATTAATATTTTGAGAAAGTCAAAGAAGGTCAAAATACATAAAAAATTAGTACTTAATTATTGTATATTATTTGACTGATTTAGAAATCTCATCCATTTAACCTAAACATATGATTTACATAGTTAAACCCTAAAAGATTAAATCAAAACACATTGATCAAATAAGAACAGAACATAATTTTGAAGTTAGGGAATCAGTAATGGCACATTTTCATAAGTAGAGGTTTCCAAAAGATGAGTATAAAAAGCTCAAGTGGAGAAAAATATGACCTTATATAATTATGAGAAGTTTCTTAGCAAATTCTTATGAAATCAAGTTACTGCATGAAGTGTAAATTTCACCTATCTTCAATGTATCATATATTTACCTATATTTTTAGGGATAAGATAGTGATAAAGTATAAAATTTATATTCTCAAAGTATATATTGGAGGAACAAGTTGCCAAAAAAGGCAAAGGATAAAATTAAAGCCATAATGGATACACAAATTAGAATAAAGACAAGAGGAAGAGAGTACTGAGAGTACCTATTGAAGTTGAAAAGTATGGTAGCTAAAGACATACCTTGGATGAGTGCATTTGAATTTTACAAACATGGAATAACCATTAAAGAACTTGTAAAGGTTTCATGAGTATGAGATCATGGAAAATTTCATTAACCCTAGGTGTCTAATGTATGATCATTTGAGTTCACAATCTATTTTACGTCATCCAAAAATTTGGGTTAGTTTCTTTTACACACTCTTGTAAATTTGTGTTGTGTTGTGACACTTGTCTTTCTTGTGATAAATTTCACATGTGGTAAAATATCATTAACAACAACATGAAGAACATCAACTAGAGGCCCACATGGAAAATAAATACATGGAGGTTGGTTTTGGACATATTCCATGTGTTATATTGAATTGGTGAGGGAAGCATGATAAAACCACTACTTTAAGTAGATGGCCATTTTAAAACTACAACTATCATGGTGGTTTCATAATGGCCTATATACAGACATTGACAGATTCAATTACATGGAAAAGAAGCATATATTAACTACTCAAATTTATCAATTATGATGTTTGTAATTATTTCCAAAGCAAAGGGAGCTCAAGTGGTGTGGTAGGATGTCAACGTCAACCACCAAATATTCGGAGTCAGTTTTGGAAGGGAAAAGAAA
This sequence comes from Torreya grandis, assembly GCA_037957365.1. NCBI lineage: Eukaryota > Viridiplantae > Streptophyta > Pinopsida > Cupressales > Taxaceae > Torreya > Torreya grandis. Next base: position 1,253,623 of record JARHVA010001414.1, on the reverse strand, counting down.
GAGTAATCTCTACCTTTCAAGAAATAGAGATAAATAAAAGCAAGTGGAGGACCATATAACTCCATAAAAGAGGAGAGTTGAGGAGGAAAATTGAAAATCTTAAAGGGTATAGGTATAAAGCTAAATCATTATTGAGAAACGTATGTTCATTGTTATACAATCCTTAGACTAAGTGTGTCTTCTTCATAGTGAATATATGGGTAGAGTATGAGATGTGTGTGTAATCTCTATAACTTAATAACAATAAAGATAGCCTTTATTTCTAGTCTGATTCTTATATCGTTAAGAGAGTGAAAGTAGAGAAGCACCATTGGTGAGTAAGGTATCCGAATTCATCCCCTCAATCCGACCTACACAAGAAATAATTATTCAGTTATTATGCTTAGTCACTTTATTATGAATTATATGCTCTAATTTTTTAAACAAAATTACATAGTGAGAGGAAATTGGAATTATTGTAAACTTTAAATATGATTATATGAATTATTTGAAATGAATAATTGAATTAATATTCTATACTTTAAAAATGCTAATTGTGTTAATTTGTTTCAGAATACATTTTTATGATATATAATTTATGTTATTCATTTTGGAGACAATATACATAGAACCACTTTAAATTGTCCACTTGGCACTGATTGCATATAGGTGCTTTTCATAGTGTTAAAGTATTGGAATGAAAGGTCACCACTCGAGCTAAATCATGCTTAACCATAAAATTCCCCACAATCAAGCCCACATAGCTTACTACCCCATTTGTAAAACATTTAACAAATATTCTATCCTAATCATAATCCTAATGTGTATTGACCCCACATCTCGAAAGGAGGCATATATATCATACAATAAGTTTGTAATTGTCATGTTTCTCTTGATGGTATGTTGAACCCATGGAGACTTATACTGCATATTGATGCTAAATAGAATCAATGGATTCAATATTCATGAATCAAAGACATGTATCTAAATACCTATACTATTTCAAATTCATTTCTCATAGTTAAATACCTAATATTTAGATATTGATTCAGGTGTTGGGGTCATGCAATAAATGAGGTTCTGATAGTAATCCACAATTTCTCTTCTTCAATGGAATGACAAATATATAGAAACTGCATTGCATAATGAGGGAAAAGAAGACATTTTATTTCACTTTCAACATGTTTATTAGTCCTTGGTTAATCCATGTCTATGCATAAAAAGTGGTATTTAAATAAGTTCTAAGACATATCATTTTTTGTTCTAAAGATAAAGATCAAGAGTATAATTTTTATAACAATTTTATGTTCTACTTTGAAGTGCACACCCACACCACTTATTTTTTGGCTATGTGCACACATCGAAGTGAGTTTAGAAGTGAACACCTACACCACTTATTTTGTGTCTAAAAGCACACATGAAAGTGGGATGAAATGCATAGGAGGTCATCCTTCTAACATGCTAAATACTAAGTGAGTGCATATATGGATAATTTATTTTTACAACTTGTGTACTTATTTAATTTGGTAAAAATAGGGGTTTTAGTGAAAAAGGGGTTACAAGAAAAGGAGGGGTGGTAAATTCAAAAATTAGGGGAAAATATTTATAATCTTATGATTACGCATGTTAATAACATGTTATACAAAGTGGCCCCCTCCCCTCCCGTGCTAAAATGTAAACACCTAAAAATGGCACCTTAGCATTATTTATTGATTTATATGCATCTGTATTTATATATCATTAATTTTGGTGTAAAATCAACCTTATCAATCTATTTTTTCAACTTTCAGTGCCTTTTTCCTCCTGCTTAAATCCTTGGAAACATTACCCTTTGTTTTTGTGCTTAATTGGTGTTATTCTAGGACTAATTTTAGTGGTTTCGATCATGTTTTGTCCCATCATTAAGTTAGGGTGCACTCGTTATTTTTTTCTCATCTTTTTCACTTTTAGCTATTGAAAGTCAAATTGCACATTAATAGGGCCTAATTTTGAATTCAATCCATTATATATAGACAAGAAAGGTTGCTCATTTTATCATCTAATAGCTATCAAACAATCATTAAATAATTTGTCATTGTTTGAGCTAAAATACCATTTTAGAGTACTATTGGATCCCTTGTTTCAAATTTATTCATGTTATGCAATTTATATTTATTGATAGATTTAATTATCTTTATGGGGTCTAAAAAGTTGATGGCTAATTATATACTAATCATTAACCTCAACAAATCCCCCTAAAACTTTTCTTATCTATTTCGATATATTGTAGGTTACAACTCATGAAACAAGAGGGACAACGTGAAATGATGAGAGTAGGCACACAAAACCCAAACGCATGCTTTTTAGTTTTTGATACTTGAATAAGATCAATAGTCTAGTCCCGATACCTGTCAAGAGTGCTAAAGGTGGTCCCAACATAAATATTTGATTGCCTCTAAATTTTTAGGTTTAAGTCATCTTACCTTTGATTGCATATTTTTGTGTTTAATTTTATATATTAAACCTTCTACAACATCATATTCAACATATGCATCTCTAACCTTATATATTTACTAATTGATATTAAATATTAACTAATATGGAATGTAGATGTATTATAATTCTTAATTAAAATCACTCATTTGAAAAACAAGGGCTGAGATTTTTTGTTCTGCTATGGTTTGCTAGGATTTGCTTATGCCTTATGTCAAAAGCCATAGTCCTTTCACTGCTCAACCTTCCTTCCATATCACATTCTCACAGGATAATAACATTAATTAAGATTTAATAGCTTCTCCCTCTAGGTGAGTTATTTAATGGCCTCCTCACCTTCCCATTTGGTTGTTGAAGTTGTGATAGTCGAAGGAGTGCTTAGCAATGGCCCCACCGAACAAGTGTCCAATGAAATTTGTCCTAAAATTTTATCATGAGATAAGGATTATCCTCCTAATGTTGTTCTTTCTCATCTTGCTTTTGATTATGCCTATCAATGGATATAATAGGTTTGCTTCATAGGCTACTTTATTAGTCGCATTCATTCTAAAAGAATGTTCAAATCCTAGTTTCAACCCGATTGAGCAACCCATGGAATTAAGCTTGAAAGAATCCATAACATGACCAAAGGCTTCTTTCTATTAAATTTTTTTGATCCCACCCATGAAAGTATCATATTAAACAAGTCAACCACCTGGTATATATGAAACTCCCTCCTCGTGTTATCCACTTAGAACATAAACTTTATTGTCTTAGATCAAGCTTCTCTGAAAGTACATATTTGGGTTGAGTTCCTAGGTTTACCCTTGCCTTGTTGGTCATTATTGGACCAAATTATTGGCTCTATAGGCTAGACTATCACTCATGAATCCAAGAGATTCTACTCAGCCTAGTTGTAAAGGAGGCTCTATGTAGAAGTTGATCTTTCTAAGGACCTCAAGGAATCTATTGAAATATAATTTAGTGATTCATGATACTATCAAAGAATCTTGTATATCAACCTGCCTAACACATACTTCTATTCCTAAGCCACAAATCAAAATATTAAGTACTACCTATTGTAGCTCCCTTGCAAAGGGCCCCCACCATGATGGTGGCTACATCTCCTAAGAATACCTAAGAAGATGGATGGAAAAATATTGGGGGGAAGAATAACAATCACAAGAGGGACCTACTTAGTCAAGTAATGGGAATATTAACAAGCCTTCCTCTAGTTCTACACCTCAGGTGCTTAAACCCTTAGCTCCATCGAATAAAGAAGTTCTTCATAGCATGATCTCGTCAAGGAACCAATGGGTATGAAAGTAGCACCATATCAACCTGATTTTCAAATCATGCCCATGGTGGTGAATGTTTTTTTCTAATTATCAAGTTTCATCAGACATCTCTATAGATGGTCTAGCTTTCTCATCATACTTCACTCGGACAAGCATTGGTAAGTGGTTGCATAGTACCTCTCATAACTCTTTGATCGATCTCAAAGCCCTGTTGGTTGAGATGTTTTCAAGGATTTAGAGTATGCGATAGAATTTTCCCAACATCCAAAATTTCTCCTGGCCAACTTAGAACATTTATTGAATAATAGATATGAAGCCCTTAAAGGGCTAGATGTAGAGGATATGTCTCTCAACACCCATAATCTATAATTATTTTTCATGGAATGTTTGGGGTCTGACAAAATTAGTTCACAAGTATGTGGTTCAAGATTTTAGAAGTAAGTTTGTAGATTTGGACATTATTTACCTTTATGAAGTGAAGGTGATCGGTTTCCTTCTCACGACTACTACAAGATTTATTTGGATTGACATTTTAGTGATTTTTAGTGAACACGAGGTAGGTTGTGGTGGAATTATGACATTTATTGCACCTAAATGGTGGCCTCATTTTGTGACATCTAGAAAGGACCCTTCCTACCGTGTCATATGGGACCTCTTCAATATTTAGAATCTTTTGTTTGACATTATTAATGTTTATGCCTCTAATGATGCTCATGAGCATATAACTTTATGCTGATGGATTGTTGATTCTCCTCATGATGAGTATTAGGTTATTTGTGAGGATTTTAATATGGTTGAATAATTTAATAAAAATATTGGTAATTAACTATGAGATGGACCACCGATGGAAAGGAGGCGTGGTTATACATGCAAAACAAAATTTGCCTTCATGACCCTAATTCTATGTACCACCCCACTACACTTGGACCAATCTTCAAGGTGGGTCCGATAGGGTACTTAAATGGCTTGATCATGCCATGATTTCTTATCAATTGTACTTCTCCTTTGATAGCATGTTCTCACCACCAGTATAAGCCATAATGGGTTTTAATTTGTCCAACCACTCTCTAATCAAGTTTCATATTACTTTGATATTTAATAAGCCTAAATTTCATAAGACATAATTATTTCTTAATACGACCCTCCTAGATAATGGGCCCACTATGACACACATCAAATGGGTCTAGAATCTTGTTCTTAGGCCTACTTAGTAGCTATTATGGACCCAATAGTGGGTGGATGCTATCAATCGGATGGCTACATTTTTGTGCATTTACGGGTGCCAATTAGTTAAGATTCTACAGTGATCCTACTTCACCACCTTTTCCAAATTAAGTTAGGTGGTGACCTCATTAAAGAAACATCTATTTAGTAAAACATTCTAGTTATGGGTGGCTATATTAAGCCATAAAATCCAAATTATTGATCATTATAATTCTTGTGGTGTTCAACTTCAAGCTCGTATACATTGGCTCAAAGTGGGAAACTGGGTCTTTAAGGAATTATTCCACATGTTCAAGGCCAAATCCATCACCCAACACTAATGGGTGGTGATTGACAGATATACCTAAGATGGTCAAGGCTTTTTCCAAACATTATCAACAAGTCTTTTCTGCCTAATCGCCATCCATAAAAATCCAACATGCCTTAAACCAATGCCTCTCAATGGTTCCCACTAAAGTTTCCTCCACCCAAAGGGTGGCCTCTGACAGGATCCTCTCTCTGGAGAATCTCTTCAAATCCATGATGCAAATGGACAATGGAAAATCCCTAGGATGGGATGGTTTCCCTTGTGAATTTTACAAAAAAATGTGGGATATTGTGGGAGCTGACCTTTACCAGGTCTACCTCAAAGCCTTCCATTCATAAAATTTGAGCTCAGCCATCAATAAAGGACATATCAGATTCATCCCAAAATATGGTGACCCTTAACTCATTTTTAATTAGCATCTTATCACTTTGTTTAACATCTCTTACAAAATAATTTCCAAGGCTTTGGCTCTTCACCTTAGGCATATGCTACCATCGATCATTCAACCTGAATATATAGGCTTCATTCAAGGCCAATATATTCTAGATAATGTCATAGCAGTGAGGGAAGCCATAGAATGGGCTCACTAATCACACCAAAAGGAATTGTTCATCAAAATAGACTTCAAGAAAGCCTATGACTGCATTAAGTGGTCATTTATCCTTTCCATGCTACAAGCTCTGGGTTTTGGTCCCACTCTTATGTAATTTATGTGCATGTTTTTTTATGATGCTTCGACATATCTCTTCGTTAGTAGAGTCAGTTTTGAGCCTTTCAACCTATTTAGATCCATTAGACAAGGTTTTCCCTTGGGCCTAACCCTGTATGTTCTCACAATAAAAGGCTTGTTAGGTTGTGGAGCTAAAAGCTTCAACTATGCAGATGAAGAGGAGGTTGCTAAAGTTCCAAAAGTACCGGCGTCAGCAGTATGACCGACGTCGGTCAAGATGAATGCAGAAGGCAACCGGCATCGGCAGAGAGTTGGCCGACATCGGTCAGCACCAGTTAGATAGGGACCGACGTCGATCGCCTGTGTGTTCCAGAACTGTTCGTTGCACGAACAGTTAGTTAGTTGAACTGAGTGTTTGCATGTAGAGGCTATTTCGAGTCTTGAGCTGCGTGTCTATTATTAGTAAACTAAGAGTCTAAGTTATTGTTTAAGTCTGGGATCTATTTATAGACCCATTGGCATGTATAATAATGATGAGCTAGAAAGGAAGGCAAGTAAGATCCTTCCATTGTAAGATCATTGAGTTGCAGGTTGTTGCAAGCTCATAGGAGATCTACATGTGTAAGTATGGTCTGTTGAATTGCAAGTTGCAGGTTCATGGGAGATCTACTTGAAGTAATTTAGAGTGCTTGGTGTACTGGCAGGGTTATTACTGACTGGTTGGAGAGGTGAACACCAATTCTGTGTGTGAGTTGTGTGTTGGGACCGTTTTTGGTAGGAGAGTGAATTGTTGAAGAAGAATTACTGTACACTTGAGGTGTGGCAAGCCTCTGTAAGGTGGAAGAGAGTGGCGTCTCTTTATTGTATTCTTTTCTGTACAAGTGTTAATACAAGATTGTATATTGTCTCTCATATTCTGTGCTATTTGTGAATTCTAGTTACTTGTTACTTCTGGTATAATTTTCGCATGTTTAATTGCTTATATTTGGTAATCATATTGTGCTCTTTCTGAGGAGCAAGATCCTAACAAGTGGGATCAGAACAAGGTGTGTTTGTTCTTGGATTCCCCGACAAGGCTTTGGATATCTCTTGCTAATGCTCAATTGCAAGGCTTGGTGCATGGTATAGCCCTTCCTTTGGAAGAACCCCAATAACTTCTCAATGGCCACATCATTGACGACTCTTTTTTTATGGTCATTGAGGATGAGGATGTTGTGGCCAATGCAATGTATTGCTTGGAAGTTTTTTGTCTTGCCTTTGGCTTTGCCATACAGTGGTGTGAAATGTAGTGCTATAGGTAGTCTTATCTTGCACAACCTACTTAGATGGTGCAGTATAATTAGCACTAGCTTCAACACGATGAGATATTTAAATTTATGGGGATCTTCTTTGCCTTTCAAGGCTCCCCCTCTCAGCTTTGGCAATATATGGTCGATTGTGTTGAGAAAAAACTCTTGTATTAGATCACTAAGCTACTTTCCTTGGTTGGCAAATTCCAAAACTACTCTAAAGTGCTTGCTACCACCCATGTGTAAAGTACTCCTCGTGTTGGGTGCCCACCAAATAGGCCATCAACAAACTCAAAAATTTGTCGAGGGACTTCATCTGGGCCAATCCCTCCTCTAGTAAGCATTTCCTTTGAGTTGCCTGGGATTATTGGTGTCTCCCACTGGAGGATGGTGGTATGGGCCTCATTGATATCTCTTGTCAAGCCTTTGCTCTGTGCACTAAGTGGATTATTTTCACAGTGGAGGGCAAATAAGCTTGGAAGATTCTTGTCACAAATTGCATTTCTCAAGGCTTCCCCTATGGCCACGTGTCTTGGAAAGGGTTTGGTTTTCCCAATTTCCTTACTCTAGTCACCCTGGTCAAAGTGGTGGGAACCTTTGTTATTAAGAGTATATGAAAAACTTGGGAAAAAATCAAACGTTGGTTGTTATGACATAGTTTAGGCTTTAGGGATGGGATATCCATCAAATAGTAATCACTTTGGTGGTCGTCAATCATAAACATGCAGGCAATTCCCTTGGTAGAAGTACCTTGGATTCATGCACTTAGATTCTATCACAGAGGTGTTTGCACTGTGAAAGACTTTTTCTGTAAAGAAACTCGATTTTGGATTCCATGGAATGCCTTCCAAGCTAAATACAAATTTCTTTGGCTGACAAAGAATCTTATGATGAGATTGTGGCAACAGTGCCAATGGAGTTCCTTCACAAGATCTTTGTCACCTTTGCCCACCCTTGGTGGAAGGATTGGGAATGGTACAAAGAGACTCTTTTCAAAAATTATACTGCTAGAAAAGGATATGAATGGCTCTTTCCACACATGCCTATGGTGGATAAACTCAACCATAGGTGGGATATAGATTCCTCCACTTCTCTTTGAGAGAAATGATTTCACACTATCTAGTCTGCTTGTATTGACCCTAAAATTGCTCACTTTAATTGGGTTTTTCTTTATCAGGGCTTACCTATTGGCAGAAGGCTAGTCCAATTGGAGATTTCTCTTCCCAAATGTCACTTATGTGGCCACCTTGATATCATATTGCACCTTTTTTGGTACTTCCCGAAGGCCTAGTGTGCCTAGTTATGGATTCATGATTTTTTTCAGCCACTTCGCTCCATTCTCTTCAACTGGTGCCATATTATCTTTAGGGATAACCCGACTCTGCCTCCTCAGTTCACCCTAATTTTATTTTAGCTCTGGAAAGAACATAATTCAATGAAATTTTTTAATACTTGTCCTCTGTCGACTCTTTGTTTGCTACTTATGACAAAGCTACCATTATTTTAAATGTTATTATGCAAATTCAAGTGCAAACAAATAAAATGTCTATGGAACTTGATTACTTGTAGCGGCTCCTCCATTACTGGGATTGTGCACTTTGCATTGTTGCTTGCATGCCACCTTCACCTCTTAGGGACACCCCACCTCATAGCAAGGGTGGTCCATCTAGGGTGGCTCTCATCATAGTCAACCTCACCACCTTTCCCAAGCCTCTGGTGCCTCGCAGCAGCACCACTTTCCCCCTTTGTTGTAGCAGGGTGGTTTGCCCCCCCTGTTGATCAACATACTAGTTGGGGCTCTCCACTTTTGACACTTTGATATAGTTAGCAATGGGGCTCCCTGCCTTTGGTGGCCCAACCTTGGGGGAGGTTACAATCTGGCAGTTCACAGGATGGCTCCTTTCAACCTTTCAATAAAAAATTCTCGTGGCTTAATTTAGCTATTTCTCCTCTGCATGCTACTAAAGAAAAAGATAATCTTGACCAGGGGGATGCTTACACTAAATGGGACCTAGTGGATGACATGAAAGATCTTCCAAGGTCTAGGGGGAGTGGTTCTCTTGACAATGACCCGTCTGTTGGCTAGTTTATTTGTTGTTGCAACTTAAGTTCACTCTTTTTTAATGTACTACAACTTTTTCTAAATGAAACCTAATTTGTTCATTGCTTTTATGACCTTAAACCTTTTATTTCCTAAATGTTACCTAATGTAATTTGAGTGGCTTTCCCTTTACTACTTTTTTTTGGAATAATCTTATACATATTTTATTTATGTTGCTACGCAATGTCAAAGATTACGCAACTTGCACAATTAGCTTTTTGAGTCAATGTTCTCGCAAATGGCACAACTGGTTTTGTGAGTCAATGTTCTTATACGGTTCCCAAGGCGTTAGAGTTGGCATTTTGATAACATAAATTAACTCGCCCACTCTATCAAAATCTCCAATAACTCCTCGTGTATTCTAATCTTTAAAAAGTCAAGAAGTTGGGATAGCAAGCAGCAAGGTGCACTAAATCAATGGCCAAGATCTATCCCTAGAAATAGGGAACATACCATGCTTAAGTCAATGATTCGTTTGTTATCTAGGTTAGTGCAACGAGGCTGTGCGATCTTATCATTTTCCCCATACTGAAAGTATACCTGAGCAAAATATATCATTCAATAAGCCCGAGTTTGCTGGTCCTGCGGCACAATATGTGGTGGCACTTGTATCTCGAATCTATGAGTTGTAATACTGATTCATCCTTATTTTCACATGAGTTAAAAGACTAGGACTGTGGTGCTTTATAATTGCACAAATCATACAGAATGAAATATATATATATATATATATATATATATATATATATATATATATACACCACTGATCCATGGCATGTATATAGTGCAGCACAGATCCTAGGGTTTGAGATATCCCTCCATTCCAGCATGGGTATTCTGTGTGGAGTTGTATGGTTCGTCCTGCTCTTTCATGGATTTACAGTGGCTCTAGATCTTCAGGCCTTTATTAAAAGAAAGGAAGAGCAGGTCATGCTTATGGCAGCTGAGATTGTGAGGCTTCATGAAGCCAGATGTGGTACTTTATTCATTTTTCTGAAGCCACCATATCCCTTTGTTTCCCAGCTCTGGTCTTTTGCTGTTTATATGTAGTTTGGAGTCAATTTATATTGACCCAGTAGTGGTTTATAAGAATAAATCTGTCTTAAACATGAATGGTTCACTTAGCACATTCATTTTCTCATTAAAATCACTTAAACTTAACCATAGAGTTTCTCCATAATCAAACTCACATAGTTTGTTATTCTGTTTGCAAAACAATCAACAATTGTTATACCTGATTCATTATGGAGCTCTATAGCTAATTCATTTATAGAATATATGTTGTTAGTTTTCTTTGTTCACTGAAGGAAAATGTTTTTGGACATATCAAAAATATGAAGCCCGTCGTATTGTAGTCTGTTCATTTCATTGCCGGTTTGATATTGGGCTTTCATTTGTGTTGCATAGTTTATGATTTTCGTCTTCTGGTTTAGCTGTGTGGATTCAATTCATTCCCTGTATTGGTTTTCTTATATAAACGGAATTTGGATTGCATTAACAGAATTGGCGGCCAATTGTTCATCAAGCTGTTCAAGGCATGCTTGCACTCCAATACAAGGATTCGATAACCCCAATAAATATAATTTCAAGTGCCAACAGATGGAGAGGAACCAATATTGCTCAGCTCGTTCTTCTGGTGGTGACTGCAATGGTCGTAAAATTAACAGTGCAATGAGTTACTTCAGGTAAACCTTTCACTGAATTTAAATTAATAAATATTGAAATTATTTATTCTTTCGATAGCATTCTGTGCCAATTTAATATTTGGTAACACAAATTCGTCCTATTTGTTGCTACGTAGGATGGCTCCCAATGCAACCACTTCTGAAATACCAGATGAAATGTGTTCAACAATTTGCATGACAAGGGATTTCACAAGCACTCTAAGGACCCTAGCCAATGAAGATGAATTTGACGAGAGTTTTTACTTCGGATCTATCGAAGGAGTCCAACGGGTGTTCCCCGGTGAAGTAAGTACCGAAATCTTAGACTTCGACCCCTGTTGGTCAAGGAAAAAAATTATAGCGGTTGTTCATTTAATATTATCCTTAAAATGTTAAAAGACACTTTATCTTTAAAGAAGAAGATATTATAAAAAATATATATAAATATAAATTTAAAAAAAATCCCTTTCATGACAAATGGTCTTTAGAAACTCTTGACTGCATTTGTAAAACTTAAATACATTCATATATCTATTCAAATTTAAGTCTATTGCAATAAAATCAAGGTTTGTTTGTTTGTATATGATTTTAAAGGTAAATACATTATCTCTTGGAAATGATTTGTAATAAATATTTATAGTTTGTCTTACCAACAAAAACTTATAATTTTTTTTAATTTAAAAAAGAAAAAGAAAAAAAAATGATTAATAAAATTTAGTATAAATTTTAAATTGAATTGAAAAATAGTACGTAATTAGTTAATCAATTAGAATATTGTCACTGAACTTATATTTATAAGTGAATTTATCTGAGTTTATTATAACGCATATTATAATTTATAAGAAAAATAAAAATATTAATTAAAAAAATGTTTTGATTATTTAATATTATTATTAAAATAAAAGATTTAAAATTATATATATATATATATATATATATATATATATATATATATATATATATATCTGAGTTTATTATAACATATATTATAATTTATAAGAAAAATAAAAATATCAATTGAAAAAATATTTCGATTATTTAATATTATTATTAAAATAAAAGATGTAAAATTATATACAAACAAACAAACCTCAGGCTAGCAACTTCTTTTATTCAACTTGATGTTGAATTGGGGCTAATGGCTTGCAGCGGCTTCTACTCAGCCCAATGTTGAATTGGGGCTAACGGCTAGCGGTAGCTTCTTCCCAAACCTGATGTTGAGCCTAGTCGTGGCTTCTGCCCAACCTGGTGTTGAATTGGGGTTAGCGACAGCGTCTACCCAACTCGATTATGAATTGGGGCTAATGACAACTTATGCCCAAATTGTTGGTGAAATGGGATTATTAGTAGCTTCTTTTGCTCAAAGAGATAGTGAAGTGAGGTAAGCAACTTCTTTTGCTCAAAGAGATAGTGAATTGAGGTAAGCAACTTCTTTTTCTCAAAGAGACAGTGAATTGAGGTAAGTAGCTTCTTTTGCTCAGTGCAATGTTGAATCGAGGTTATAACCTTCTTTTGTACAACCACTCGTCCAAAAGATGAATTGATGTACCATCAAAGTCTGATAGTGAAACCTGTCTATACTGTTTAGGTCTTATGGGCATTATTAAAATCAATATTTATCTATCTAAGAACTATCATAGTGGAGGTTTGAGGACATGCATACTCTCAACTTCTTAGATAGAAAAGAGCCTTACTAGAAAAAGGAAAAGAGGGAAAACAAAGCCCATGTAGCATCAGCCTCCTGTTGATATTAAGAGAAGGCGAAGCTCATGTAAAATGGTTAATTGAGGTTAATGGCTTGTCGATGGGGAATTGAGGTACCATTTCTTCTTTTTCTCAACCCAATGGTAAATTAAGGTTAGCAGCTTGAGAATTGAAGTTAGCAGCTTCTTTTGCTGGGCCCTTTTGTTAAGCCCAATGGTGAAATGATGTACCATTGATTTTGATCTCCTCGGCATTACTAAGATCTCTAGCTATCGATCTATTTAAGAACTATCACAATGGAGATTTGAGGACATGCATGTTCTTAACTTCTCAATGAAAAAAGAGCCTAACCAAGAAAAGAAAAGGGAGGGATTAAAAAAACAAAGCGCATGTAGAATAAGCCTCATTTTGATAGGCAAAGATCATTTAAAATACACATCATTTTGGAATGGAGAACTGGCAAAAACCCATTCTAATATGCATCATTTTCATATTTATTGTACATTTAAATTTGGGCAAGAGGAAACTGCATAAATTGTAGTGGTCATTTTGTAGTATTCATATATCTATGCAAAAATAATTTAGGGGGTGAGGTTTTTTAGGATATAGATCTGCCAATCAAAAACCCTATATTAGTGCTGATTTTTTAAATTAATTTCCAACAGTTTTAGTTAATATTATCTCCAAAAAAAAACAAAAGGGAAGGAATTTTTTGAGACGAGTCACAATCATTTTTTTGCAACTATTTTTCATAATATTATCTCACAAATAACAACTAAATTTTATCATTATTCTATACAAATTATAAAATAAAAGAAACCATTTATACGTAATGACTACTGACTTGACAAGTAGGAATGACAAGTTTAAATTTATCTAATACAAAATTTAAAGTTACCAATTACACTATTAAATGTATTGTTTAGTAGACTCTATTCTTATTTTTTGATAACAATTATATGATTTAAATCACATTGAAAAAATCTTTATTGATGACTCTTCTTTCAGTTATGATGATGAGCACATTGATAGGGATTCATCTCCTCCTCCTTTCAGCCACTTTTTAGAAATCGATAAATCTCCCCCGAACTCTCTGACTTCATATGCTTTTTGGACTAGACAGACATTACAGAGTGCAGATGACTGGGTTAGGGATACATTAGATACGAGGCAGACATTATCACAGTTTTTGGTTGTTCCACATGTCTTGATGCCCTAACCTAACTGCTATCTTAAATACATTTCCTTTATCCAAGTTAAGTGTTTCCTCCTTTTGCAAAATGTATTTTTTCTACATTTGATGGACATTCTTATAGGTTTTTTTTTTTATTAACCCGAAGGAATCAATGTTGTCTCATATGCTACCCAATTCTATTTTCTCTAACATAGGGTGGGTCTCCCTATAAACTTCTAAACGGTGGAAATTAGGACCTTGCCTCACACCGCAGGGTAGGTTAAGAGATAAAATCACAATGAGAACTACCTTTACAAGTTACCAACACCAAGTAAACTATACCCTATGGCCTATAACTATTAAATTTTTGAATTACATAAATTTTGTCTAATTTATTTATAAAACTGAATTATGAACTTTATGTAAATAATTATTTGTTTAAAGCACTTTTATCCTTTGTGATGGCAATGCACTTTCTTATTATTTTAGAAGGGAAGGATTACTTTAACACAACCTTTATTTTTACGGGCCACATATATTTTTTGGGGCCAATAGTGGATTGAACAAATGGGTTGCCAAACACTAACTCTTATTTAGAAATGGTACGCACAATTCATATTAGTTTTTCATTCAAGTTTTCACTATTAATTTTAGTTGAAAACTAGTGACACTCAAGTTAGATGGATGACAACATGGTCACATTTAGATCAATTAATAAATTTACGATTTGTAAATAGTCAATAAACCAAAAAATAATAATTTTGTAAAAGGATTACTCTTAAATTTTAATTAGATAATACAATGCCCATTAACTATATATGTTCGTTTATAATAACATAATATATCCATCAATTATATAAACTCGTTTTTAATAATATAATATAAAATCTTTAAATTTTTATCTCCTCAATAAAAATTCAAAATTAAATTTTAATATTTTGAAATGAACTAAAATTCCCAATTATAAGATTTTCATTCAAAATGTTTTAAATTTTAAACAATACAATCAGTGATTTAATTATCAACTCTAATATTATACTAAAATTTAAAGTTATAATATTTTAATTAAGTTTTACGCATTACTTATAATTCCAATATTAACACTACTTTTAGGACAATATCAACATCCTTCACATTAACACCATGGGGCTATTGGGCCACCTGAAACATTCACCTCCACACCAAACTAGGCTCTTGGGCCACCTCAAACATAAATCTCTACACCAAACTTATCTTGGCAACAAATTCCGCCCTCTTACAACTTTTCTTTCCATAATAGTGTTGTTGATTTTAATGGTGCAAAACATATATGGGCCAACATTAAACTAGAAAGTCAACATCTTAACCCCCCAAATATTAAAAAAATGATTAAATAACATCACTTTACACGTTAATTTTCAAGCCATTATGTCATGTCCACATTGCGTCACAAGTTATTGTATAATCTTATGCGCTTATAAAATTAACACCCGTAGTTGTCATCAAGATCTACTCTTTGTAAACAATACCTTGCAACTTTCTCATTGTGCCTAGCTTGGAATCTTCATGATTTAACTCCATATTTTACTTGTATATTTTACATATATATTTTAAGAAAGTGGTTTTAGGTCAAAGAACATTATATTAAACAAATATCGTAGGATGGTCATAGTATCTATCTTGAATTGAGAAGTGTTGTTTATATAATAATGGAGAAAAATGAGTACGTAAATATTAAAGCCTTCCAAAATACTATTAAACAGATATAAACAGATATAGCAACCCCCAACTCTTATATATAAATAGTAGTTCTCTTTCATGTGTTTATATATAAATAGTAGATCTCTTTAGTGTATTTGTATTTGTTCTTTGACCAAATGAATCATATATCAATAGAGGTGATAGTGATCCTGTAGCTTCATCACGGTCAACCTCCAGATTACCCATCTCCAACAGTGCAGCTATAAACCACCACAAAAAGTAATATCACTTATTGCCACCTGAAATGAGAAGACTTCCATATGAAGAAATCACATAGAAATACTAACTATTTTATAGCCCACTAAATAAATATAAGTTGAATGTACCCTGGAGAAGATTTTTTTTTTCTTATATAAATCAGGGCAAGGGCCAAAGCATCAACAATGAGGACTTTTAGGATTAAAAAATAAAAATAGAAAATATATATGGAACAAATGAATAAACAAGAACAAGATCAGAACTTAGATATTGCATATTGACCTAAATTACAGGAGAACCTGCACAATCATTTTAAGTATTTCAATTGCCATAAGCTCCTATTGATAGCTGTAATTTGTCTAAAATAAATTATTATTCACCGGCTATATTCTAAAGCACAATCAATGATTTCATAGCTTGATTTGCCACCAAATAGGCCAAAGCCCTTCTCTTCTCACAGCCGCATCTTGCGTCAAATCAATGCCCCATTTTGTTTTTCTCAGTGGCTGCTTGACTTTAGAATCATTTTTTTCTGATTTTCCTCTGCCACGAATTACTTGAACCAGGGCTCCTAACAACTTATTTTAGGAATAACAAAGCTAACTCCTGCTTTTACAGCACTCAGAACTTTTTTGACTATTTGCTGCTGCTACTGGTGTTGTGACAGGGGATGTCGTAGATTGGTTACGGTGTAGTTTAAGAAGTGATCTCTGCTCAACCTTTTTAGCCATCTTCAAATCCTTCAATAAAATGTGAATCACCAGGCAAATGATATATTTTGATCTGCTCAACTAGAATCTAAAAGACTGGTGCTCCATCTAATCCATTTGACTCTGCCCAGTGGCCCGCAACAAGCTAAAATGACAATTACAAGTGAAATTAGATTTCCAGATTTAAAACACACAGACTAGAAACAGAGTTACATAATAATGAAGCAAAATTGTCATCGATCAAGCCAATGCGATCAAAGAGAAGATCATCCCTTGATCTTTTTATTTATTAACTGAATCTTTGTATTTTGTCTCCATTAATTCTATATAGCCTGACGCTTCTGCCGTTCTATTTCTGAGCAAATTTTTGTTGGCCGAAGAACATTCGATTAAAGCGCCCCTGCTCTTATCTTCCCAATACCTAAGGGAAAGGTCTCCACAACCTCTATCTCTACAAATTTTAATGTCATATATTTGGCATTTTCCTCCCTATTTAAAATTTTATTCACAGCAGAATCTTTTTAGTTCATTATTATGGAGCTCTGTTTCTAGTTTTTCTGTTTTGACACAAATACACGCTGAAATAAAAAAATGTTGTCAAACTTAACACGTCTGTAGAAAAAAGGAGCAAAGAAATGAGAATTTCAGGGCCAGAAAGCAAAAATCACTTCAATGCACGGGAATTTTAAAAGTTTCTACAAGTAAAAAATAAGTAGTGTTTATCTGGCAAACTTGAATATTTTTGTACGGCCTCTGTTTATCAGTGCACATCTCTTTTTCAAGGGTTTTAGAAGACTACCAGATGTCTGCAACTATTGCTGGGGTAACCCCTTCGATAACTGCAATAAAAATATTCAGTTGAAAGATGTAAGGAGTTTGATAGTGACAGTGAACGCTTACTCAGTAAATTAATTGCTTCTACCGAAAGCAATAGTACCTGGGGATTTATTAATAATACATGGATGTGTGTAATTTAAATTTGAATAAATTAATTGCCTCTACAGAAAACAATAGTACCTGGGGGCAGTTATTAATAATATATGGATATGTATAATTAAAATTTGAATAGGATAAAAATAAATAAATAAATATATAATTTTATAGATTAAAATGAATTAAATTTTTAAAATATTATAAAAAGAATTATTAGAAAAATATTTAAATTATGATTTATTTATATATTATTGAAAGCTAAATTTAAGTAGAAATATGTTTAGAAGTAATTTAAAAAAATAATTCATAAAATTTGTTTAGTTATAAGATATTCCTATTCTATTATGAATATTAGGTATGATTATTTTTGGTGGTCTATTTTGATTTGGTTCCTACAATATCCTTCTAACATTCTTAATTGCATATATTTTTAGATGTTATACATTAGTGTTAATCTATTTCCCCGTCTCTTGTATTGTCTAGCTCTTGTTGAATCCTATTTATCTCATTTTCTTCTTTTATGTTTTATACTCATTTATTAGATTTATTTTTTTGGGCTTCATCTTTTTACCCTGTCACAACACTTGACTTCCCATTCATTCAATTTTTTAAGATCACATCCCCATGCCACCTTTTAACTATTCCATGTCAGGGAACATCAACACTACAACATTTTTCATACCCAACATCTTTGGTAGCATAAGAAACTTCTCTAATAAATTGACTCTTATGACCCTCACAAACAAATCATAAGTAGTATAAAAAAAATGTATCCTTAAACAAAAAATTGAGATATATACCAATCAACAATATTGTTTACTCAATAGTTAATTACCTTTGTCCACTCGATATCCACTTTCATAGATTTTCCTCTTTCCCTTCGTCCCATTCAAAGTTCTACCTTTTGCAAGGTTGAAAATAGTACTATTCTAACCTTGACAACTATCCCTCTAGGAACACCAAGAGTTTACACATAAATATTTCATATATATCACCATATATATGCTCGATAATTATTTATTGTGAAACAATCCTATTAAAATAAACTATTCCTTAGAAAATTAATGTATGCTTTCCTCTAGCCATATCTTGGTATCCCTCAGACTTGCTAACCATCTAAGAATCTTGTGGATCTAGGAAATGGAACCATGCAACCATTGTTAGTAGTGGTTCTTAGAAGTCCTTGTTAGGACATGCTAAAGTTGTAGTCTATTAAATATTACCATTAACCGCAATATATATGGTTAAATTTTTTATTCATACACTATGTTAAATCAACTAACACTTCAATTATTATCATAATTCATACACAAAGAAGTGTTACATATAGAATAGAGATATGCAGAGGATTCATAAACTTTATCATAATTGAACTAAATACATAGCAATCTAACATCATTGATATATAGATATTCAATAAAAATATATTGGCTAGTAATATATCATATGGAAAAATCAAGATTAATTTTCTCCTTCCTCTATATTCCTTAATAACGCAACACAATGAACCAACTTCACACCTTATGAATATACGCTATTTATAGAGTCAACATGAATCTTTAGCTTCTTGACTCTTTCTTTTATTTAATCTTAAAACGTGTTCAAATTTTCATTGGATCTATCTAATTACATCATCAATTATAAAATATATACATGTTGCAATTAAAAATTATACAAAATCCCTTGCATGTTTCTATTCACAATCCAATACTAACATATATCATCATTAAATGATAAAAAGTTTTAATAATAAAAAAATGTTCTAGTGCCTTTGGTCACCCGTCTTTGATCTGATCAAGGCTCAAGTTTTTGTGGTTTTGATGTGGATTAGGCTGTATAATCTTCCACCTATCCTAAGGTTTGAGAGGTTTATTAAGCTATTGGTGGAATGGGTTGGCTCATTCATGAAGGTCAACTTCTCTTATTGGAATCTCAAATTTATCAAGGTCTGTGCCATCGTGGATCTCTCTATACCACTCTCGCATTCTATTATTTTGCACTCTTCGAGAGGCTCATGGACTTAATTTTTGAATTATGAAGGAGTTCCCTTCTATTTTCACTGCAACATTCCTGGTCATCAACTTGCTGACTGTCCTTCTAGGCCACAATGCTTATCTGCTCCCTAGTCCTCTCAAGGTTGGTCAAGGAAAGATGGAACTCTTGATCAAGATTTTACATTGCTAAATCATAACAAATTCTTCTTTCCCCTGGTCTCGAGAGAGGTCTCTATGGAGGGCCTTTCGCAAAAGATTCCTTCAATCATCTCTCAACGAATTTTATCTTTTCTTATCATGGAAGTTCCTTCCCCTATGCTTGTTGGTTTTCCTATTGTAGTGCATTCTTGTGATGTTGTTGAGGCCATGCCCTTCCCCCTTCATTCACCCTTACCCCTTTCCCCTATTCCCACCCACCTTTTTCGATGATACCCACCACCCTTGTGCTCCCCTTTCCTCAGTCCCCTCTCCCCACCCTTCTCCTCTTTCCCTTACCCCCACTAATAACCCTCAACGAATGTGTCCCAAAAAACTTAAAGCATATGTTGGCACCACTGCCAAGAAGAAGGGCAGGGTTTCAGAGGTAGAAACGCTGAGGGATGAGGTTGATGCTTTGGTGAGAGAAGGATCTCAATGGACTATGAAGGACCTTCTGTCAAGACATGAAAGAAGACTCGCCCTTACATGCAGCTAAGGACTACTTTATTTTGGTTTAGATTTTCAGATAGTTCCTGCTTCAACCAAGTTAGTCGATATCGCTGAAGCATCACTGAAGAACTTCAATTTTTTTTGTGTCACTTTTTAAGGATTGATATCTTGTTGTTTTGGCTTTGGTGTATTTTTTAGTTGGTTTTTGGTGTCTATTTTTGATTTCTTGTTACTTTATTATCTAACATTCTCTTATTATCAAGAACTGAACTTCTTTTATATCTCAACACTAATTTATAACTCTAATAAAAAATATTAAACTAATTTATAGATTTAGATGATGAAATTAAAAAAAAAATCCATATTCTTATTAATATTACTCATTACTTATGTCCTTATCAAAATAAAATTAAAAAAATCCAGAAAAGAGTAAGAAGAGGTTTTGGAAGATTTTTACGACCCAATTTTCATTGGGTTAAATTAAATCATCATCATGTTTCCTCATCATATTTACAAGGTGGATCATTATTATCTCCCTTATCTCATATAGGAAGATGTATATATGTCAGTTACGGTTTATGGTAACTTAGATGTGTTTATTTACTTGTTTGAGTTTATCGGGCTCCTCATCATCGAAATATACAATGGTGGCATGTAGATCAAAATGCATGATGATATATTTGGGGTGGGCCACATTATTTATTTTGTTAGTTATGGAAGCCATAAATTTTTTAGGTTTGGAAATAAGGAGATGTCATAGGTTGAGGTTAGCTTCAAGATTATAGTGAAAATTATTATGAATGAATTAAATATTGAATTCCGAGGGAAAAAATTAATATTATATAATGCGTTTAACGTGGATTTTTGGTAAAAAATTGTAGGAAAGTGGAAGGTTAAGGATTATAATCTTAGTTCATATGATTTTATGTTCTATTGTTATAGCTATATAAATATTCTATTGTTATAGGTATATAAATATATTGAAGGTTATTTTTGTAGTTTTTGTAATTTATTTTATTTTTTTTAAATAATTTTTGGAATATTCTAAGGTTTGAATTATTTATAAGGAGGTAATGTTTATACTCAAACATTTATTTATTAAGATTTTTTAGACTCCGGATTCATTGTTTGTAACCATAATAAATACAAAAGAATTATATAATTTATAGATGATTTTATTGTTGATCAGTTAATTCATTAATAATTATATTGAGATTTTTCTATTTGATTAAGGATGAGGTATGATATCAATCACATGTAACTCTATACTTTTTGTAATTTTTGAATGTGAAAAAGGATGTGAAATATCAAAGTTTTGTAGAGGTTATTTTATAGCTTATACTTATTACATGATAAATTTTATATGAACTAGATATGTTCAAATGAGTTCTACTAGAGAGATTTTACATGGCATAGTGTTGATTTTTTTAAAAAAACTTCATTGGTTTTATTTTTGGTAAGAACTGCAATGATATTTTATTGATCATTGATATAGTATGTAGAAACCTAAGTTATGATAGGAGGAAATTTATCTTTAGGTAAACACTTCTTTGGTAGAATGGGCCATTCATTAAGTTTTGGAGTTAAGGCATGTTTATTTGATAGACAATTGGATGTGTAAGAGAAGATAGTTAGTGAAGGACACTTGTAAAATTGATATGTCATTAGATTATAAAGAAATATGTATGCAAAATAAAAGTGATAATGGAGGATCTAGAAAGATTAAAATTATACTAAGTGGCAAATAAATATTTATGAGTAATAGTGATGTAAAATACACTAGTAAGGCAATAAATATATTTTAAAATTTACTATTCAATTATATGAGATAGACATCATTCATAATACTACCAAATTACATAATAAAAAGAGATTAGAGTATATATACTTACATTAGGTTTAATGTTTTATGCGTTAATCTTCACCTTCACTTGTATAATTTTATAAGAGATGGTTGTAGGAAAAGTTAAGATGCATGAATAAAATCCTAAATAGACTAATATATGGAACTCCAAATACTTGGTAAATATCACAAGTGTAATTACTATTTTAGAAATAGTCAAGGCCTTTTATGGTAACTTGTCTTCTTTGGCATAAGGCCTTTTATGGTAAGTTGTATTCTTTGGCATAAGCCCTTCTTAGATAAAAAACCTCTTCTCCTTAAAGTTTATTTATGTGCATAAGAAGATATAAATTTTCATGTCTATCTTAAAAATGAAAAAATATAACCTTAAAAATATGGATCAAATATTTAAAGATAAAAAATAATTTTAACTGATGTCATCAATCTAGCCTTTGAAATGTAAAGAATTCTTAAAAAAAAAATAAAACATCATCAACCAAAATAAAAGTATTATAAGACATCATTGGTAGGACCAATGAAAATAATTATGTGTAAATAATGGGGGAAAAGAGGATCATATGAAAGAATACAAAAATTGATGAAAATTAAGATGATATGATAGTGATATAAAATTGATAGTAAGAATAACAATCTATAACTTAAATCTCACAAAATGTTACATGCCAATTCATCTTAATTACTATGTAAACACATACTAACAAAAATTAATACATCAACCAACCATAAAAAAATAAAAATGTTATATATATATATATATATATATATATATATATATATATATATATATAAACATAAACATTAGTGGCATTCAATGGAATATATTTAATGGATATACACCATCCACACCCAAGAAGTATGTGACTCCGAGTAAGGTTTCATTTATTCTAAGAGTCTAAAATGTCCTTAAACACATTATTACATTTGATTAAGTAATTTTGGCTATAAGAATCCTACAAATACCCTTAAAATTATTTGTGGCAACGTCACAATGAGATGTAAGCTAAGAGAGGTGATTTTTTTATCATAATATATATTCAATCTTAGTGCATATCAGTTAATGATTTTAGAAAATTTCATTATGTCTTATTAGAAATGCACATAAAACTTGGAGTCTTATGGATAGCTCAAACATGTATGAGCTTGGATTGGAGCTTTTAGGATAATAGGGTATTTATTTTAGATGTTTTAGTTGAAAATTTCTTATTATAAATAATGAAAACTTTTTAATGAAATTTTCTAAATAAATAATTTTAAAAATGTTTGTGAAAATTTTAAAATGAGATATAAAATTAATGGTTTCAATATGATTATACCATGATAAAATATATTAAACATGAAGGAATATTTATACATATTGAATCAAAATAAGTTTTTTTTATAATATTATTTATTCTCAACCAAAACTTATATCTTAACATATTTTATATAAGTGTAAAATCATCCAACATCCTCTTAATATAAAGTAAAAAAGTTAATTGTAATAAAATTAATAAATTAAATTTATGTACCAACTTAATTATATTTGATAATATTAAAAATTTGAGACCTTGTAATGTATAATTCAAATATTATAAGAGAATAATTTATATATATAAATTGGAATATACTTACAATTTGAAATATTGATAAATATTAGCAGGTATGACCTCATTATACCTTATCATTGAGATCAACCTCATTTAACAACCATCTAAATAAAAATATACTCTACCATTCAAAAATCATAATTATGAGACACACCTAAATCTTCATGATAATACAAAATGTGAATAAGGACACAAAAGAATTCACCTAGAGATAATAGTGAGACTAGGCTTCAATACGTTTCTTCAATAAGAATTTACCTCAATAGACAAAAATAACACTAATATTTAGATATAACCCTACTACATCCACATGTGGGATTAGGCCTCATCTCAGCGTCTCCTTAAGTAGGATTGTATCTCACTAAACAATATAAAATTGTTCTCATGTAAAACAAAAAGTTTGATTTTCATCATCACCTTCATTAATGATCACCATCCTCTGTTTTAATATTTTTATCCCATAATTTATAATAAAGTAATAAACAAGTCTCCAAATTAATATCGAGCTCATAAATTAATATTTAACAATCACCCACTTATGGTCCTCCATCCTCCTATCAATGTTTTGCTATTGTATTTATCTCTTCCATGGGAATATAAACCCAACCTTACTATAAAAGTATTATGCAAATGTTGCTTCTTCCTAAAATGAATCCATTTACTATTTTTTACTAATTAGCTCAAAAATAACAAATTTAATATTTTTTTAGATTTATTTTTTTACTAATTAATTCATAAATAATATATTTAATATTTTTTAAATAATTAAATTTAAAGACAATTTTTTTTAGAGGAATATTTAAAAATGTTTTAGTTCAAATATTTTTTTTAGATTTAGTTTTTACTAATGAGTTCAAAAATAGAAAATTTAATTTAATGTTTTTTTAAAAATAATTAAATCTAAACACATGAAAAAAATTTAGCAATTTTTTTAGAGAAATATTTAAAAATGGTATTAAGTTTTTATTGAATAATTTTTTAGGAGTAATATTTTAAAAAATGAAGATATAAAATTAATTCATTTTAGTGGTAAATCTAGGAAAATATTAAATTTAATATTATACTTAAAAAATTAATAAAATTAATAAATATAAAAAAATATTGATAACTATAAAATTTTATAATATAACAATTTTTTTTAATAATAATCTTATTATTTTTTATTAAAAAATTAATTTTATAGAATTAATAAACATAAAAATTATTAATAATTTTATATTTGTAAAATAATTTTTTTTTATAACCTTATTATTCATATAATTATTGAAAGCTTTTGAAAAGAGCATAGTCATGGACACCTAAAATCAATGATTTTAGTTGGGTGCTTCACCTCTTGTATATAATACCTCATGCATATTTGAATATTTCTTTATCTAACATGTTATTGTTGAATCTTCTTCCTTCTTGTGTTATTTCAAATAAATTCATATTATATATATGCATCACTTATGTTTTTTACAAAGGTGTTAATATAATTTCATCATATTATTTTTTAAATATATATTTTTAAATATTTTTATTTGAAACATTTATATTTTTTTAAGTCATTTTTTTTGAATTTAAATAATTATTTTAAAATATTTTTCTATATTTTTAATTTTTTTAAAATAATTTAAATCACCAAATTTTAAAATAAAAATGATATTATAATTATCTTTAACATTATCCAAAACTGTTAAAAAATATAAAACCATATCTTTGTTAAATTTCTTTTACAAAATACCATGCCTCTCGTTTCTAAATAGACAATTATTCTCCCTTTTAAAACATCACTTAACCAAAAAAAAAATTTATTTGCTAAACATCTAGGTACATTTTATGCACTCAGGTTCACTTCTTTCTTTTTCTTCTTTTAGTTTTTATTTTTATTTTTTAAAAATAAAAAAAAAATTAAAGGAAGAATAAAAACAAACAAAACACGAAACACACTAAAACACCACTACTCCTAAGAAAATAATATACTTGCTTTCATGGATCTTTCAATCATGTCATAATGGTTTTCAATATACTTATATTAAGATAAATTTTATTAAACATTAAAGAATATTGAATCATGACAAACTTTTTTTATAATATTATTTATTCTTATTCTAACCTTATCCATTTTTTATATATGAATATAAAAATCAGCTCAAAAAATATTATTATAAATTAAAAAATTAATTATAATAAATTTAATAAATGAAATATAAATACTAACTTAATTATATATGATAATTCTTAAAAAAAATAATGTGGGTGATAATTTTTATCATGATAAAAATTAAAAATAGGTTTATTCATATCTAGATTATTTATTATATCATACTTTCATTTTGTTGAAAGCTCTTTTAAGAAGCTAGTATAATTATTTTTTTATAATAATATTTATAATAATTTGATATTGTTAGATGTAATTTTATTTTGTTATATATATAATATATGGTTGTAGGCTTTTGTATCTTAAATTTATTTTTAAGTAATTTTTTAATTTTACGAATATTGATTTATTTATAAAATTTGATATGGTATCAAATCGTGATCATTTAGAGTGTATGTGAGAATATTGTTGAGGTGTTTGAGAGGAGATAATTTGAGGAGGAAGAATTCAAATGTGTGTGTTTTGGCTTGTGTATGGATTAATTAGAAAATAAAAATCTTGTCAAAGTAAGAGGAGAGCCTATCAATGAAGATATCATGAAGGAAAGGTTATGTGATGTAATCTAGGTCAATGAAAAAATGAATTTTAAACTAAATTTTAGTGAACCAAATGCAAATTATCTATCATTTTATAACAAAATTTATGATATCAAGCCCTTTTTAGTTTCTATTTACTTGACAATTGAATATTACATCTTTTAATGATTTTTTAAATTAGTATGTAAATTACATTAAACTAAAAATATATGTTGAAATAAGAGAGGAGATAATCTATATCGATGTTTTGACCAAAATATAGTTGTAAGGCCTTCTTACAACATGCACACGGGTATGTGCATGGAGTTGGAAGACAATTCTATGGATATTTTAGGTAATGCGATCACGTTAACAAATAACATAATCACGTTATTTAATTAAGATGATCACATTATTTAAATTATGACTCAATAATTATCAAACCATAATGTGATCATATTATTTTGAAAAAAATAACTCATACACATTACTGTAAATATAAATAACATGTATGTGTTATGTAATGTGTATGTATTAGTATAAATTCAAATAATGCATATGCATTATGTAATATATGTGTTATATAATGTATTATACAACACGTATGCATTATATAACACATACACATTGTTTTGTAATAAGATGAAAACCATGTCCAGAAGCATGTGGGAGTTGCACATGAATTCAAATTTGGCAAGAAGCTTATATTTACTACTCTAAATGTTAAGTATAAGTTTACATTTATATTGTTGGTACTTATACTTTACTATGTAAAATTATAATTTAAATTTATTTTAGTAAATATAAGAAATTAGGGTCAATCATCATCTGATAGAGTTGGTCTCATAGTTACACGTCTTATGATGTGGAAAATAGTTTTCAAAATTCAATTAGGTCAATATTGAGGCATTTTTAGGGTCTAAGTATTAAACCTAGGGATTTCAGGACATAACTTTTACAATTGATATCCATTTTTAGTAAACTTAGTCATTTTAAAGGTTTTTGTGCCTTCCAAATTGAATCTTAGAATTTTTAAGTGTCTTAGGTTTGTCAAAATTAAAGTTTTCAAAAAACTCACTTTGAAATTGATGTAAAGTGGTGTGATTAGGGTAACATAAATCACATTGATAACCTACACACATCAAACAACCACTTTGTGTTAATTTCACTTATTCATCATCCCTCCCTCATCCTTGATCACTTCTTACTCATGCTTTATCACCCCTAATCACTCTCTAATCATTATTAATTATCACTAATCACTCACTCATTGAACCTCACTATCCTGAGTCATCTCTAATCACTCCCTCATGATCCTTGATTACTCCCTCGTTGACCCTCACTATGCCTCATCATCCCTAATCACTCACTCCTCATCCCTCATCCCTCCCTCATTGACCCTCAACATCCCTTACCATCCTTAATCACTCCCTCATCATCCATAATCACTCCCACATTGGCTCTCACCATCTTTCATCATCCCTAATCAATCCCTCATTAGATTTCACCTCCCTATTCACCACTTTATCATTCCTAATCACTTCCTCCTCATCCCTCATTATCCATAATCAATCTCTTATTGACCCTCACCATTTATCACCATTTATAATAAATCCTTCATCATCCCTAATCACTCCCTCATTGAACCTCACCATACCTCATGATGTAGAACCCTATTCCATACTTTGCTTGTCCAAGCTCTCTGCCAATATCCACCTAGCTTTCACTTTATCTTTTATTGATTGATCTCTATCTTTGGACCCTACATAAATTTGAAATTGACATATAAATTTTATTTATTTCATTTATTCTCCACCATTATTCATATGGTCTCACTAAAATCTTCATTCTATTCTCCTTACTCAATGCATTTAGTCTCTCTTACTTTGAGACTATCCCCCTTACTAGTCTTGATGCTTTATAACAACTTGGATTAAATCTTGTCTTTAGTTTCTTAGTATTTAATAGGGATATAAAATACTTCCTTCCAATCCTTGGAGTTATCTATAACTTATTCTTAACCCTACTTAACTTCTCAACACAATCCTCATATTACACACTACCTCTTACTCTATCATAAAATCTTCTTATAGCCTTTTTTTGGGATAATTTCCTTGGTATAGTCCTGTACAGACTTAAATCATCAAATCAACCTCATTTATGAATACCCATAATGTATCCCATCTCATCACAAATTTCCAAGATTTAGTTCAACTATATGATAACTTATTTTGGCTCTTTCTCCTCTTAGATTAGGTCTTTAGGTTTCCTTCTATCATGTCTACCACACAGTCCTCCCCAATCCATACTTATCCATAATTACACAACTTAAAAACAATATATTGTCTTTTTTCATGTTGAACTCAAAATTTTCCCTAAATTTCATGAATTATTGATGGTTAAAACTCCTAAAACCTCACTTTGAATGTAAAAACCCTAATATAAGGTTTGGACTAGTTTTACAGATTTGAGAAGGGTCAAAATGAGATTTCAATCTTTGAAAGGCATTTATAATAAATTTTAAATATTGGATTACGTCTGATTTGACCCTATCCACATTTTCCAAGTGTTAGATTTCCATTTTTAAGCTATAGTAGATTGACTTAACCAAATTTGAATAGACTATGTACTTAGTCTTAGGTTTGAAGTAATCTGAGAAGAGGGTATTTATTCTAATTCATTCCAAAAAGGGTTATAAATCAACATGAAGGTTGAAAATATTCTAAATTTTTTTTACACACTTTAAAAAACTAATGCATTTCATCTACAACACTCAATTTTCCAATTTCCACAAGATACCACTTTGACTATGTTAAGTTTCTTGATGATTGTAGGACTGTGTTAGTTTTCTTTTTGATCATACAAATATATGAAAGATAATTTAAAGACTATAAGAATTCATGATCATATGAGAATAAAATCACCAAAATATACATTTGAATGCTCACTCCAATACATGCATATACCCTCTCAAATAGATGTATACTCAAAACTTCTTGTTCATAGAAGATAGGGTAGTGTTGTTCAACACAGAATGCCCTTAGTAGAATAACAACATACAATGTTTAAACACTATTAAGGAATTATTATGTCAAGTTACTAATTAATCATACATTCTAAAATCTCACCAAATAGAATCTCTTCTTCCACAAGACTCTGACCTTCACTCAGATTTCAAGCCACAATTTGTAAAAGCACAAGGTATACAATTTGTAATTTGAGCATTCAAAAGATTTGAAAATAAAATGACAAGTGATATAATAACCATCAAATAAAAGGTATTTTAAACTTACCACTCACACAAAGATCACAAATAAATTATTACTAATCATGTTTCACTATCATATACACTATCAACTATCTTTGCACATATTCAAGAAGATACATTGTTTGTTTGCTTTCTTGTCTGCAAATAATAAAAAATTATCTTTATTAACTTATTTGGGGTTCTTTACATTCATAATTTTGAATCCTACCCCCTCCAAGTCTCTTGAATCTGACTCTAAATACAAAACAAGACATGGACAAGACTCTTATTACCAAATAACCATTAACTAAATTCTAACTTCTTTTGTATGTTGAGAGTGTCCTTAACTAACTCAACTACTAACATATTTATCAAATATGAGTTTAGGTATATATGTTGTAACATCCTAAACTCTTCAAAAAATTCTAACCATACCAAATTCAACATTGGACTTATTGAAACAAGATTGGAGTCTCTATGAAAGTTCAAAAATTCAAATGAAAGATTTTGTAGGAAATTCCACTACAACTTTAATTCAAAATTCACACAAAACTAGAAACTTAGAAAGACTCCAATAAACTTATTATGACCTTGAACACCTTATAAAGACTCAAAAAATGTAAAATAGATCATTATTTATATTGGGTAGTGATGCTCCTACATCACCTTATCATCCCTAATCACTAATTCATCATACCTTATCATCTCTAATCACTCATTCCTCATCCCTCATATCCCCTAATCACTCCCTTATTAATCATCACCATCACTCATCATCCCTAATCACTTCCTCATCCTCCTTAATCACTCCTTCATTGATCCTCACCATCCCTCACCATCCCTATTGACTCCCTCATCATCTCTACTCAAATCCTCCTCATCCCTCCT
This sequence comes from Torreya grandis, assembly GCA_037957365.1. NCBI lineage: Eukaryota > Viridiplantae > Streptophyta > Pinopsida > Cupressales > Taxaceae > Torreya > Torreya grandis. The sequence goes on along the minus strand of JARHVA010001414.1, from coordinate 1,223,299 downwards.
CATCCTTAATCACTCCATCCAATACCTTGATGGTGGTATTTTTTTGGGGTTTAATAATATTAGGATATATAAGTGGAAATTTGAGTGGTAACATAAAAGATGAGACATAGTGATCAAAATGATGTGGAGTCAAATTTGAAACATAAATATTTAACACCTATGAAAAAATATTAGCCTATTATAAATGATGTAATTCACAATTGAAAATCCACCAGAAAAAGAGAATTAAGTCAAATCACCATAACACTAAAAATGGGTATTAAATACATGAGGATCACCAAGTTATGCAATTTCCTGAAATGAATAAATTTATTTCTATATGAGGACATTTTATGATCTACATAATTACATTCAAGGCTTTCTATTTGTATGTCTATTGATTGAGTCATCATAGAAGAGAGTGGAAAATAATTTTCAAGTGATTAGAATAAGTATTCCAAGATTGGAAAGTGGTGCTTAATTCATAACTTCAATATTCAATCCAATGAAGAGTGCGTACAAGTTATATAGCACTCAAAAAAGGTAAGTAGATAATAGATTATGAACCCAATGATATGGTAGGTACTAAAATATCTCTACTTCCCCCAACATGAAATTATATGAATTAAAAATATTATTTCATTAACAACTTTAGATTAATGGTGAGCCAATACACTTCATCATTTCCAATGAAAGTTAGAAGAATTTAATTTATCCTATATCATATGTAAAAAAAATTAACTTGAAATTTATACATCATCCATAACCATATGCTAGTGTATGGTCTAGTGCATGCCTTGAGAAATGGATCACCTAGTAGTGTCACTTGGTGTACAATATCAAACTTTTTAAAGATGAAATCCTTGGTGACATCTCACCATTATAGGTGTGTGATGTTTTACATGTGGTCAACCATATATTTACCATTGATAATATAGTATATATGAAGTAAATCCTTAAAATGTTGTGATAGATTGTCATGATCTGAAATACCATATATCATAGTTAGTTCATAAGCTTTCAGTCATTAGTGTCAAGAAGTGAAAGAATATTATCAATTCTAGTAGGAAGTATACTCTTAATGGTAATAGGTAAGTACATAATGACATCCTTATGTCACCATATCATACTATGGTTTATCCAACAATAACAAAGACAAAATAATTGAAATATAAACTAGATGAATACAAGGATATCTTTCAGTCACCTAAATAAGTTCCTACATACTATACACTAAACAATACTATTGATTTGATTCCTTAACTACCTCTACCTCAAACCTCTTTATACAACATATAATTTCTAAAGAATGAATAGATTAAGTGGTAGATCCATGAAATCATGGATAATGGACACATCATGCCCAAATCATTGCCTTACAGAAGCCCAATTGTGTTTTTGCCAAAGTTGTGAATCAATTACAAAAATCTTAACAAGATTAAAATGAAGAACTATTATCCTCATTTAAATATTAAGACATTTTAATGCCATATCCATGGTATAGAAGTCTTTTCCAAAATTGATCTTAAGTTTGGGTATCATCATATTCATGTTAAACTTATAGACATTTGGAATATAGTCTTAAAAACAAAGGAAGGATTGATTGACTAGCTGGTTATGCCTTTTATGTTAACTCATATAATGAATTCAATCTTTTTGAGATGTTGAATGGCATCCTCAAGCCCTTTACCTATGTCATTTTTTTAATCTACCTTGATGACATCTTAATCTTTAGAAAACATGGGATGAACATCTACACCATGCTAAACTAGTGTTTCATATTTTACAGAAACATATTTTTGTGATAAAATGAATAAATATTAATTTTTCATGCAAGATATAAAATATTTGGGACACATTACACACACAAGGAGTGCATGTGTGAACCTAACCAAGATTCAAGTCATATAGGAATGCGAAACACTAAATAACTTTGTATTTGATTCAAATCTTCTCAGAATTAGAAAATTATACAAGAGATTTGTGTTTAATTTTTATCTTTTGAACCAAACTACCAAAGGTGGAATCAAATAAAGTTTCATTTAGTGAGTTTCACAACAAAGATAATTCGATGAACTAAAATTTAGACTCTATTTTGTGTTAGTACTTATGTTACTTGACTATAAATTTGGAAGATCATCCAATTCATTCAGTAATAAAATTGACTATCACAAATGGGTATTGACAACACAAGTCCTAGAAAAGAGTTAATTTCTATTATAGTGGATTAAATAATATATGATTGGAGTCAAATATATATTTAGAGTATATACTTATGCCAGATGATGAGGGAGTGATTAGGGATGGTAAGGGATGTTGAGGGTCAATGATGGAGTGATGAGGGATGGTGAAGGTCAATGAGGGAGTGATTAGTGATGAATAAAGATTGATTAAAGATTATGAGGGATGAAGGAGTGATTAGGGATGATGAGGGATGGCGATAATCAATGAAGGAATGATTAAGGATGATAAGCTCGAGTTATTAGAGATGATGAGAGATAATGAAGGTTAATGAAGGAGTGATTAGGGATGAGGAGGGATAAGGAGGGAGTGAATAGGGATGAGGAAGTGATTAGGTATGATGAGGGATAAGGAAAGAGTGATTAGGGATGATGAAGGATGGGGAGGGATTGATTAAGGATGATTAGGGATACTAAGGGTCAATGAAAGAGTGATTATGGATGATAAGAGAATGACTAGAGATGACTAGGGATAGTGAGGGTCAATGAGTGAGTGATTAGGGATAATGAAGATTGATAAGAGAGTGATTAAGGGCGATCAGGCATAAGTAAGAAATGATTAAGGATGAGGGAGGGATGATGAACAAGTGAAATTAATACAAAGTGGTTTTTTGATGTGTGCAGGTCATCAATGTGACCTATGCTATCCCAAGCACACCACTTTGCATCAATTTCAAAGTGGGTGGTTTTCAAACTTGAATTTTGATAAACCTAATACTCTTAAAAATGCCAAGAATCAATCTAAAAGGCATAAAAAACCTAAACAGTGACTATATGTTTACTAAAAATGGAGATCAATTACAAAAGTTATGTTATAAAATCCCTAGGTTTAATACTTAGACCTAAAAATTGCCTAAGTACTGACCTGATTGAATTTTGAGAAATTATTTTCTAAATCATAAGGCGTACAACTGTGAGACCAACTCTATCAGATGTTGAGTGATCCTACTTTCTTATATTTACTAAAATAAATTTAAAGTATAAGTTTAGAATAGTAAATATAAGCTTCTGGTCAAAGTTACCTTCTTGTGTAACTCTTACATGCTTCTAGAGATGGTTTTGGTATTATTACAAAATAATGTGTATAAGTTATACAATGCATACACATTATATAATACATTATATATTATGTACTTGTTATATAGCGTGCACACATTATTTGAATTTGAATTGAAAATTGAGCGTTTAATCTTAGAAATGGTTTGGATTTCCAAACCAAAGGCTTGTAATTGTGCATCTACAATCGAAACTAAAAGTTAAAAAAAATAAAAAAAATAAACTTTAATCACTAAATATGCTATGGATTTCAAAATTAAAATTTAAAAAATTAATACCTTCATAATGAACACAATATCTCTTTCTAAATATATGATTTTTATAATTTTAGGCTATTTTAAGGGTTCAAACTATATTTATTTCTAACTACAACTTTTTTAGGCCACTACATGCTGCACCTATACATGCCTATTGATGTTTATCTAATTTGTTTTCTATTGATTTAATTGTAAAAATAATTATATGATAACAAACTAGGCCTAATTCTACACACATTAAAAAAAAATTAAATTTCATTTTGTTTTGAGGTAGTTAGGGTGGACTGCATGGACGACTATCCATTTTTTATTAGTATTTAAGATCTACTTAATTGAAAAATTAATAAGCAAATAATATTCATTGAAAAAATATAAAAAAAAATCATAAGACACTAGAATATTTTATCTAAATATTTACCAAAGGTTTTCAAATAATATTTAACGATGCTCAAAAAATGATGGGCCGCACGGCCATCTATCTACTATGTTTTCTAAAAAAATAAGAGGTCCTATAAAAATTTTAGATAGTTGACCTACTTATACTTAACCATTTTTCAAAAAAAAAAGTTTTTTGAAAACTAGACTCAAAATTCTACAATTTATGTTTTTATACCATCTTCAAATTTTAGGTGTAGTCATCTCAAATTATTTATAAAGATTCATATTTATAAAATTTTAGAAAAATTATATTTACAAGTAAACCCTTTTTTTACCCTCAAATTTATACACTTACCCAACATATAAATAAATCACTATTAAATACTATAAAATTCAAATTTAATTTTATTATTACATATATTTTAAGTCATAAATATGTTGAAATAACTTATTATATGCTCAACAATATTTATTTTGAGTATAATAAACTCAAAATACCTTTAGATATTTTAACAAACATTTCTAGAGTTTACATTCCTTTTATTGAAGAAGAAATATTTTTCATTATTCTAAAACAATTTTGTTGCATTTTCCTTTTTGTTGAACATCCCAAAAAATTATCCACAACAATATTTAAATAACCTTTCCATTTTTTTAAAAAATTCTTTCTTTATATTTGTAAGTTGATTTTCTTATACATGTAATTTCTGATTTGGATTTTTTTTCCTAAATAAGTTTAACTACACCATATGCTTACAAAACTAAACAAAACCATATAATTTATTTTGTCTCAAATAACCCGAACACTTTGAACCAACACTTTTTATATGTCAAATGTTTTGGCTAAGCTTATTATATCTTTAAAAAGACATCCTGGCATAAACGTATAGTAACTCATAATGAGCAAGTGACACTTTGGAATACATTTTAGAATTTTAGTATCAAAAAATTAGTAGGTTATGTCATTGAGGGTGTAATATCTTCACTGTTGATCATTATTTTGAAATTGTTTATTGTGTGAGATTGTTCCATAAAATCGCTTTTATTTTGCAAAGCTTAATAATTTTAAAAAAAACTTTCAATATTTTGTTTGGAATCATTATTTTTCATAAAAATATTATTTTTTAAAATTTAATGTTTATATTAATTAAAATTGAAATAAAAAATATTAATATATTTATTTATAAAAGTATATTTTAATTTTTTTAAATATTTATAACAACTTAACCAATTTAACATTTTATTGATTTTTCATTTCATAGGAAGAATCTACTGAAAAATGTTGGAGCTATGACCCGAGGAAAAGACCATGGTACACTTTCTCTTGATATTATAAGTATTTTTAGAAATATCATTTAAATGAAAATAGTGAATAATTTTAAAAATTTTAAATGAAATTTAATAAGAAAACAATGTTCAATCTTTCAAAACTTTAATATTTGCAATCCATAATCTCATCGTCCAATTTTGTTTTATTTATTTTTAATTAAATATATATAAATAATTTATGAAATTATATTATTCAAATATATTCTAATTTTAAATATAATATTATATAATATATTATTACAATTATATTATCATTTTCCATATTTATTATGACATCTAACATTTTTGAGTGTATATTTATTTATAAATTATTATCCAAGTAAAATGATATCAACATTGTAATCTTTTTTTAACCCTTTTTTTAAAATAAAATAAATAAATAAATAAATAAGTAATATTGGATATATTAGAAATGAAATTAATATTCTTTATAATATCATATATATATATATATATATATATATATATATATATATATATATATATATATATATATTTGAACATGGTAAAATTAAATATATTTAAATTGTTTTGGTTCTTGTAAAGAATAATTGAGTTATAAAATTAGATGAAATTAATTTTATTTTTATTGATATAAAGGAAATTTAGAAAAAAAAAAAAGTTCATTGTAAACTTCAATATTATCACAAGTTTTATAAATATCTTTTCACAAGTTATTTTTTGATTAGTTCGATGCACAATTTCGTTAGAGGGTGTAGGCTAAGTTCAAAAAGTTAGAAAAATAATTTTGATTAATCAAATTAAGATTTAAATTCAATCTTTTTAATTTTTGCACTTTCTTTTATAAAAGGGTTGATTGGCATTCTTAATTTTTATTTGAACTTTAGAGGTATGTAGAAAATTTAATATTAAAGTGATATTATTAATTACATTATTAATTTATATATTTATTTAATTCAAGATTTAATATATTATGTTCATCTTTATTTTAGTTTGTGATGGTTGGTGAGCACATTATATTTTAATTAATTGTTTTTTCATATTTAATTATAAATATTCATCATTTGGTGAATTTTACAATTTACATCATTAATTTTTTAATTTAATAATTTTTCAATAATTATAATTTTTCAATGGTTATTTTATGGATATTTATTGATTATATAAAAGTAACTAATTTATTATTCTTATATTTGTTGAATCTTCATAATAAATCATATGAAATGATTTGAAAAGTTGATAAAAATCCTTATACAATTAATTCCTTAAAAACTCTCTATATTACATCATCAAATTTTATTTATTTTTAATTAAATGATATTAACTAATTCACAAAGAATTTATTGCAATTCAAAAATTCTCACATTAAATCACTATTCCATAATCAATTTTGTTTTTATTTAAAACATAAAATTATCCATAATTAATATATGTGATGGGTCTTAATCATCCAATATTTACAATACATTTTCTATCACTAAATTAAATTCATCATAATTAAAAAACACACACACACATATATATATTTATAATTTTTATTTATTTCATTTTCACCACTCATTTACCACACCCATTTATTATTTAAATCTTAATCACCTTAAATTTACACTATTGCTTAACCATTTATAATTAATTTAAAAATATAAAATTTCAATTATTCTTTAAAATTTAAAAATTTAAATCATACTAAATATAATAAACATATTATTTTGCACGGTGTGGAATTTGTTTATGTATTATGGACCCTAATTTATGAAATTAGGTATAGCGTTTGTAAATTTTACTTTCGTGGCACTAAGACCTATAATCAAGATTCTAATTCTGAATTTTATGCTTGTGAAAGGCATATGATATTTTATTTATTTTTATCACATATCATTATTAATATTACACGTTTATAATTATTATGTTTAATCATTTTTATATTATTATTTATTACAATATGTAAGTCTATGTAAGATAGGAGACGTGTACATATTATTTTAGAATTTTATTATGGTTATGTATGATTTTTTTTTTCTTATCTTTTTTTTTTTTTTTTTTTCATTTTATTTAAATATAAATAATTTTTTTAAACATCTATTTAAAATTTATTTTATATTATATTATCTAATATTTTAATATAGATATAATGAGGAGAAAAATACTTTCATATTTTGTGCTGAAAAAACTAGAGTAAAGTATATACATAAAATAACCAAAAAGAAGTTTGAATAAAAATAAACTCCTTTAAAATATACACTATAATTTTATTCTATTAATTTTATGATTGTGAATAAATAAATTTTAATCATTTTAGAAAGAAATAAAAAACACATATAATAATATTAATCACTATAAAAAATTTGTAATAAATAAATAAGTTTCAAATATAAACATAAATCTCATAATTTTTAAAATAATAATAAAAAGAAATAACATATACTCAAATCTATATTGAAATAAAAGACAAAATTTTATAATAAAATAAATTATAAACTGATTTTAATCAACACTTCAATTTTCCCTTCACTAAACTTTATAATTATTATATACAAAATTCATATAAGACCCATAAATCAACTACTCTTATCTAACCTTCTTTAAAATACAAGATAATTTTATATTCCCGAGATAATTTATTACATTTTTCTATGATAACTCTTTTTCGGAGTCTTGAGATATAGGATAATAGAGTTAAGTTTCCCAAAAAAAAATAAAAATAAAAATAAAAATAAATAAAAAATAAAAAATAAAAAAAATCCCATTTGATTCTTTAAACCTTAACATTAGAAATATGAAGGTAAAAATAAATAAATATTTCAAAGAAAGCCTCTTAAAAATTAATTGTATTTTCTAAATATTTTATCAAAGAATCCATTCCACCCAAATAATTATTAATGAAATTTTTTATTATTCTAAATTAAAATTTAGTAAAATAAATTAACTTAGAAACATTTAAATTTAATTATGTTTTGGTGCCTTTAATAAATTTAATCATTAATTTAAATTTCATTAATTTTTTAATTTTATTTTAAATTTATTATTATATTTAATTCATTTAAATTATAATTTTATAAATATTAAATATTAAAAAAATAAATTATATTTTCATGGATGTAAATATAAAAACATGGCCAAAAAAAAATGCATTAATAATTTTCTCGGATATCTTTTAAACATATCTTTTGGTCAAGACTATATTTATAAATTGGTTCATCAAATCTAAAATGGTTTAATCTAACTCGTGATTTTTTTTGAAAAAAAAAATTCAATATTTTAATCTTCAATTACATCCTAAGCATAATCACTATGAAATTATGAGTATTAATTATAGAAATTTAGGTTTCCTTTTAAATTTGTGAGAGATTTTTCTATTTTATGTTCTTTGATCATTGTAACCTCTTCTTATTCTCTCTTCCTTTTTTACTTTGTGACTTTTAATTTTCATTAATTTTTATACTTTAAAATGATTTTTAATTATTAAATTATAGATATATATCTTCTTTTATTTTTCTTTCAACTTTTAATTTGTTTTTTGGTTAGCAAATCACATATTTTACACTTATGTTAAAAAAATAACAAAATATAATTATAGAGATATTTAAACAAGCAAATTTTCAACATATATGAGATAAAATACATGATTTATGTGGTAAAACCTTAACAAGTTAAGAAATCATCTTCAATACAAGATATCAAGTTTTATTAATTCCAAGATGAATAGATTATATACGAACTCAATGTGTAGATTACATGCAGATTCTACAAAGATAAATATGCCTAATTGGTAAAGCATCGTTAGGATTCCTCTTCCTAAAAATAGAGTGGAAAAATGCCATTATAACTTCTCTTTTCAGATTAGAATTTGGTAGAATTCATCTTTCTAGAAATAGAGAATTGACTCCTTGATTTTTTACTTTAAGGGCACTACCCCTGAACTCCCGCCAAGGGGGCTTCATAGAATGTTGCCGTCCCCATGAAACCCCATGTAAAAATAGTGGGGGGAGCATTACCCCTCACACCCCCTTGTAAAAGTGGACTATAAACTGCATCACAAAAGGGTACAAAATTTAACTTTCTTTTCACATATTTAACAATCTCTACCTTGACAACAATTTCCACCTAATATCTTGCCAACCAAATCATCACCTTTTCTACAAGCCAAGAGAAACCAAACACCAATTAAGCTTCTTTTATAATACTAGTTTTTTGAACATATCAACACTATTTTCCTCTGTGTGAACCTTTTCAAGTGCTACTTTTCCTTCATCAATCACATGTTTGACAAGATGGTACTTTAATGTAATATGATTTATCCTACTGTGATAAATTGGATTCTTGGCCAAATAAATTGCACTTTGAATATCACATATTACCTTCATTTTGTATTGAACTTTCTTCCAAATTCACCCAATAGGCCCTAGATCCAAATTACCTCCTGAAAAACAAGATAGGTAGCCACATATTCTACCTCAGTAGTTGATGAAGCAATATCCTTTTGAAGCGTCAACATCCAACTAATAGGTCTACTTAAAAATGTAAAAACATAACTAGATGTTGATACTCTTTTATCTAGATCTTTTGTAAAATTAGAATCAACATATCCACAAATAAAATCACTAATTATATTATAAGTGATGAAATAGTCACTTGTGACTCGCAAGTAGTGAAACACCCACTTCACTTCTACCCAATTTTATTTACATGGATTTGTCATATATCTATTGATAACTCCAACTGCATGTGAAATATATGGCCTTGTACATACCATAGCATACATTAAACTTCCTACCGCACTAAAATATGGTACATGAGACATATACTACTTTTCTTCATCACTACTAGGACATAAACTTGAAGAAATATTGAAATGGGAAGCAAGAGGGATACTAATTGGTTTTACATAATTCATACTAGATATGTTTAGTATCTTTTCCAAATACATTTGTAGTGATAACCAAAGCTTACCATTTTTTTGTCCCTATGTATCTCCATGCCTAAGATTTGTTTTTTTACTCATAAATCCTTCATATCAAATCTCCTAGATAGATGAGCATTTAAAGTGTTGATTTATGCTATGATTTTGATTGCAACAAGCATATAATAAACATACAATGCCAATATAATGAATGAGTCATTGTCCAAAAACTTGAAGTAAACACAATGATCATACTCACTCTTAACAAAATTATGGCTCCCATGAAGGAATCAAACTTCTTGTACCATTGTCTGGGTGACTATTTTAGGTCATACAATGCTTTCCTCAGCTTGCAAACAAAAACTTTTTTGTTATCTTATACAAAAACCTCAAGTTGTTACATATATATATCCTCTTCTAAATCTCCATGCAAGAATGTTGGTTTAACATCTAAAGTGTGCTCTAACTCTAAATCAAGTAAAGCTACTAATGCTAAAACAACTTGAATTGAAACAAGTTTAACAACTGGTGAAAGTATTTCATGGTAATCATTACCTTATTTCAGTAAAAATCATTTTACCACCAATCTAGGCTTTTACCTTTCAACCTTTTCATCAACAACTATCTTTAATTTGTAAACCCATTTATAGCCAACAAGTTTTCTACCTTTTAAAAGTTTTACTAGGTCCCATGACTTGTTCTTAGCCAAGACATCCATTTCCTCATATATTGCCCTTTTTCATTTGTCATTATTTGTATATTGGAACTATACTTACTGGGAGGATTCCTGACTTATGTAGATCTCCATACTGATTGTGGAGGTGTTTCCTCAATTTGTTGTAAATATTCAACATCTTCAACATCTTCACCATCAAAAAATTGTTGAATTTCCTCATTTTTAGAATATGAAGATGGCTTAATTACAACTTGACATGTTGATGTTCTAGTTCCTATTTTTCTTTCATTTCTACATCTAATTTAGAAAATATGACTCATGAAATTGTACATTTTTTCTAATGATGATCTTGTAGCTAGCAGGATCCCACACTCTATATCCCTTAAAACCATCTCCTTCACCATACCCAACAAGGATGTAATTCTTGGATCTTGGGTTTAACTTTGAACACTAACTCTTATTAGTAAAAGCATATGCATTACAACAAAAAAAAATTTAAATATGAATAATCACATGGATGATCTATCCATACCTATTCAATAATCTTACAATATATTACAACTAAAGATGAGTGATTTAGAAAATAACATGTTGTACAAAATATTTATGCCCATAAAGGCTTGTCTAAATTTACATTGTTGAGCATGCTCCTTGCTCTCTCTAGAAGAGTCCTACTCATGCATTCAACAACCCCATTTTATTGTGGTGTATAGCTAGTGGTTTCATGCCTTTCAATCCTAGCTTTCTTATAATAGTTCTGAAACTCCAAGGATGTGAACTCAGCTCCATTATCTATTCTTAAAAATTTGATTGACTTTCCAGTTTTCTTCTCAGCGAAATCTCTAACTTGCTTAAATAGACTAAAAACATCAGAATTTATTTTTAGATAGTAGACCTATACTTTATTTGGATTAATCATCTATAAACATAATAAAATACAATGATCTTTCATATAAAATTATAGGGGCTAGAACCCACACATCATAATAAATATAGTCAAGAATACCTTTACTTACATGACTTCCTACACTAAAATTTTGTCTACTTGGTAAACCAAAAACAAAGTGCTTGCATAAATCCAAATCTAAAGATTTTAAATCAAGAAGTAAATCATGATTTTTAAGTACCTATAAACCTTTCATAATCATGTATCCCAAATGTAGATGCCATAAATGAGTAGGATATTTTGTTGTTTTAGATACGATAGCTGCTTGACTAATATCTACACTCCCTTGTAATATGTAAAGTTTCTCAAATTTTAGATCCTTCATTACAACTAAAACACCCTTAGACACCTTAAGATCTCCACTTTGACTTCTGAACTTATAATCGTAGGAATCTAATTCATTCAAAGAAATCATTTTTTTAAAAAGTTCTAGTACATGTCTTACTTTTGTTAAAGTTCTTATTATACCATCAAACATTTTTATTTTGATGCTACCAATCCATTTAGTCTTACAAGAAACATTATTTCCCAAAAAAATAGAACTTTGGTCAAGGGTTTAGTAAGAATAAAACCAAATATTATGCGAAAACATGTGATGTGTAACACCCAAATCCAATAACCATTCATGATGATAAGAGAAAACATTACAAATAGATAAAAATTCATCACTCATACCTTCACTTGTTTCTACTTGATTTGTTTCTTTGGTGGATTCTTCCTTCTTTTCACCTTTTTTTCTTTTCCAGTAGTCCTTCTTAAGATGTCCTACTTTACCATAGTTCTAACTCTTTGCCTTAAACTTCTTGGATTTTGACTTAGATATAGATATGACTCTAGAGATTTTCCCTCTTTCCCTATATCTTCCCCTAGCAACCATAGCTTCAGGTGCAGAAGTCTCTAGACTATATTTTCTCCTTGTCTCCTTAGCCAAAAATGATTTCACAAAAAAATTGTAATCAATCTCATCAAGAGTACTGAAGCTAATGAAATTTACTATATGATCCCAAAAATCCAACAAAGTACAAAATAAGGTGACTGCCTTTTCTTCTTCATCCACTTTCACATCAATACTAGTCAACTGGCATAACAGAGTATTGAATTTTTTTAAATGATCAACAATTTTCATACCTTATTTCATTCATAATGTATACATTTACCTATTCAAATAAATATGATTTGTTATAAATTTTGTCATGTACAAATCTTCTAATCTGGTCCATATGTATGCAACAGTCTTTTCTCTAGTGATGTTAAAAAGAACCTCATCCACTAAACAAAATTGTACTATACTAAGAGATTTTATATCTAGTTTTTCCTAGTCATCATCATAAGTTTCTTTATCTTTCTATCTAGGCTTTGTGCAGCCCTTGTTGCACCAACACATCATGTGCTTTGAGTTTCCACAAATCAAAGTTATTCTTTCTATTAAAATTTTCCACCTCAAACTTTGCATTTCTAAATTTCATCATTTGATGCTATAGAAAATAATACCAAATTCAAAACACAGTTACTGCAGAATAAGAGTAACCTCGCCCTACTACCACTGTTAGGAAACCATGCACTCTAGAACTATGTAAAAAAAAAATAGAATTTAATTACAGAGATAATTAAACAAATAAATCCTCAACATGCATCATATAAAACACATGATTTACATGGTAACACCTTAGCAAGCTAAAGAAACATCTACAATGCAAGATATCAAGCTTTATTAATTCCAAGATGAATAAATTACATGTGAACTTGCTATGTATATTACATGCAAATTCCACAAATATAAATATTCCTAATTGGTAAAGCACCATTAGGATTCCTACTCTTAAAAATAGTGTAGGAAAATGCAATTAGAACTTTTCTTCTAAAAATAGAATCCAATGGAATTCATCTTCCTATAAATAAGGGTTTGAGTCATTGATTTTCTACTTTAGGAGTGGTGCCTCCCAATCCCGACTAAGGGGGCTCCATAGGATGTCACCACCTAAACCCCCCTGCGATAATAGTAGGGAGGTGTTGCCCCCCACACCCACTTGTAAAAGTGGACTATAAATCACACCACAAAAAGATCCAAAATTTAACTTTATTATCACATATGTAACATTTCTCCAATCCACTAGGTCCTTCCAATTAAAACATGTCCTTGTAACTAGAACTAATAAATATTAATTTATAAAATATGAAGACAACTAAATTTTATTAAAACCAAAAGACTACAAAAGTGACATATACATACCAATTATATTGAGAGAAAACTGCAACCTAAGACTCAATAATGCTAAACCTCTTTGTGCTTCCCTCAAGTTTTCAATTTCTCACACCAAAATATTTACACCATGATAATTCATCTATCAACCACACTTTCTACCATTGAAATATTTTACTATTAGTTACCCCTATGGTGCAAGAAAAGATGGAAGTTAGATAAAAGTTGTTCATATTTGATTTTACTACAACGATAAAATATTTTAATTTGTGTATTTTTTTTACGAAGTATTTATATTTGTTCTTGACTACCTTGTAAATAATTTTGGTTTTAAGTCATGTAATTTAGTTATCAATTTCTTTGATTGCCTTTATATAAATATTATATAATTTTTATATGTATTAATTATATATATTATATAATTTATATAAATATTAGATTATATAATATATATTTTCATATTATATTAGTTTTTATAATATATACTAATGGTGAAAGTCTTTAAGCTATAAAATGCATTATATGTAACAATAATTACAAATATATATCTCTTTTTAATTGTATATAACAATTATTACAAAGCTAGAGTCCTTATGAATAGTATGAAAGATGTAATTCTGCCAATCTTTTTTCTTTTGATTTTTGAATATTTACATATTTACTTTCTTTCATTCTTGCAAAGAGTTCAAAGATAAATGCATGAGAGATATACATGTCATTTATTTAACATATTCTTGATATCATAGTAATGTTAAGCCTTGGTGATCAATGGATCTAATGTCAATTATTGTTTTGTTAAGTGTTATTCCTTGTACTTTGTGTATGGATAGAGCCAATGCTATTTTTATAGGCATCTGCCGATGAATACCTTGTGTAATAGGAGCAATTGGTAATGTGTAGGATTCTTTGCATCCCATGTATATCTAGTAAGTGTTTTAAATTTTTATTTGTGAAATATATTCTCCTTTTATGTGTTATATTGTGATAGACTACCTTTATCCTTTGTTATTCAAACATCACTTTATTATTAATACACAAGAAATCACCCACATCGCAAAAAATTAAATAATATTAATCAATTTGAAACTCAATTATGGAGGTACTAATACAGAAATTATCACATCACAAAAATTCTTACATCATATTATGCTTGCTAAGTGTTTTATTTTCTTTTATGAGGTATATTCCCCTTTTAATCAAAATTTAACCCATTACATTCCCTCCCACCTGAGACTGATGGTCAAATTAGGATCCTTTTTCTTAAGTGTCAAGATGAATAAATAGAGCAATTCAATCTATAAACTCGTTTGATGCAGTGTATATTAGACGCAAAGTCTTTCTGTAATCAAATAGAAAATAGTCAATTGAAGATGGCACCATCATGCGAGCTATAAACCACTTTGTAATGGGTTCAAAGTATGTACCCTCTAATATATGATTTCACATGAAATATCCTATTAATATGAACTTGGGAACCTCAATGTCTTCTCTCCATATCATTAAAACATTATTCTAACTATTTTTTTGGGAGGGGTTCTATTTAACAATATAGACTATAATTTAAATTTTAAGTACATTTGAAATTTGTAAATATTATATTACAAATATATTAATAATTATAATATTGTAATCTATTATTTATATTAGTACATATAATTTTATATTATATGATATTATGTTGTAATCTATATTTTAATGTATTCAATATTATATTATATATTTTTTTAAATGTATTGTATATATATATATATATATATATATATATATATATATATATATATATATATAGTTATATTATAAGTAAATAATTTTTTATATTATATAATATTATATTATAAAATGTATGTTGAAATATTTTCATATATATATATATATATATATATATATATATATATATATATATATATATGTTATTTTATATGTTATAATATATTATATATTAAAATATATTTTTCATTAAATTAAGTTTATTAATGTTAAATAAATTTAAAATTATTTTTCAAAATTTAATTTAAATAATCAAAATTAAATTAAATTGATGTTAACATTAAAAATAGTTTAATAAAAATGAATCAAATTTAAAAAAATTGAAAAGATTAAAGAGAGAACCAAAAAAAAAAAATTGTAAAAAACAACGAGAAAGAATTAAATGTTTGCTGGTTTACAGTTGGCATTTGTGTTAATAATCCACTAACATCCATTTGTAAAGATAGCCATAAAGTGTGCCTCATATATTTAAGGATTTTTTACTATGTTTGGTAGTTGGTGCGATGATTATATAGTATAAACATGAGATCCGCAAACTAACTTAAAAAAATTACACCTGTCCTCCTTATAAATATTGTGGCGAAGCCCAGTTCAATTGTGTGGCAAAAATCTGAATACCTGGCATTTTATATTGTCCTCCAAATGAACTATGGAGCGTTTGAACATTGGTTGCAATTGCAGTCACCTGACTTGCAACAAAATAAGTATTTACAAGGCAGTTTTCTCGTGAAATCCCTGTGTGTTATAGCAAATATTTTCAAGTTGCTTGATATGGAGTGGGAGAACAAGAATCATTGCCTCAAAAGAGGAAGACAAGGCCGTAGTAGTAGAGGAGAGCTATTCTGGCAGATACATTGTGGTGTTTGACCCTCTCGATGGCTCTTCCAACAATGATGCAACTTATACTACTTCCAGAGCTTTCAGACTCAACATAAATTCTAGATTGATGTATTTAAGTTTAATATTTTTTTGGGTGTGAATGCAGGGGTTTGGCCAATGCTTTGCACTGTACATTAATATTTGTGAACAATTCAGTTTTGAATGTATGTAGTATTTTAAATATTATAATAAATATCAATATTTTAAAGCTTAGCTTATCTTAGTGACTGGGCTTTAAACATGTCACTGTAGAGACAGCCACAAAAAAAAAAAAAAAAAAAAATGCACGAACCTTGCTACAGCAATAAAATATTTTATTGATTCTGCTTTTATTTATTTTTTTAATTCTATGTATCAAAACAACGATCACAGATCTATATATATAGAATTACAATCACCTTTCAACTAAAAATAAGGAATTAAAAATACTGTTGTAACTGAACCTAAACTGCACTAAACTAATGTTTATTCATGCATAAGGCATGTGGGATAACTGATTGTCCTAAGAATCAAATCTCATGCAAACTGCTTGCATGATAGAATCTAACCATGCGATGTGGAGAAATTAGAACTGTAGTTCTAACACTCCCCCTTAATTTCTACCACTAACTACTTCAATATTTACAATGCCTAAATTTTGTCTTAGATAATCAAAACTCTCCTTTGTTAATGCCTTTGTGAATATATCTGCCAATTGGTCTTTAGATCTGCAAAACTCCAAATGAATTTCTCCATTGTTCACTAACTCTCTGATAAAATAAAATCTTGTATCAATGTGCTTGCTCCTCTTGTGAAAAACATAATTTTTTGACAATGCAATTGCTGATTTGTTGTCACAAAAGATTGGTGTTGACTCCTTCTGTGCTTGCAATAAATTCATCAATACTCTCCTCATCTAAATTGCTTGACATGTTGCTGATGTGGCTGCTACATATTCTGCTTCAACTGATGAAAGTGTCACTATGGGTTGCTTTTTAGATGCCCATGTGACCACACCTATTCCAAAATGAAAGGCATGTTCATAAGTTCTCTTCTTGTCATCAATGCTACCTGCAAAATCACTATCAATATAACCAATCAAACTAAAATCATTAGTTGTGAAATATAAAATTCCACATTTTGTTGTTCCTGCCACATCTCAATATCCTCTATCCAACTTGCCAATGTGAGTCTTTTGGTGACTCCATGAATCTAGAGATTAAGCTGACCCCATACATGATATATGGTCTTGTAGCTGTAAGATACATCAATCTACCAATTAGTCTTTTGAATGTTGTAGAATCAACATTAGGCCCTTTGTCTTCTTTGCTAATTTTGGTCCCTGTAGCAACTGGTGTAGGTGTTGATTTACAATTCAACATCTTAAACCTCCTTAACACATCCTTTGCATATTTAGTTTGACAAATAAAAATTTTCTTCTCTGATTGTACAATTTCAATGCCCAAAAAATACTTCATTAATCCCAAATCTGTTATCTCAAATTCTTTCTTCATTGCTGATTTAAATGTGTCTACAAAATATGACCTTCTTTGTTGATTTTTGTGTACAATGTAGGCTCACTATTGCTTCTACTGAATCCATTTTTTGTCATGTATGAATCAATCCTACTATACCATGCTCTTGGTGCTTGCTTGAGACCATAGAAGGCCTTTTTCAATTTGTAGACTTTTTCTTCATGTCCATGCATTTCATAACTTGGTGGTTGTTTCACATACACTTCTTCATCTAGAAAACCATTCAAGAAAGCTGATTTGACATCCATTTGATATACTTTCCAATTATTTTGTGCAACTATTGCTAAAATCATTCTAATAGTATCAAGTCTAGCAACTGGAGTAAATGTTTCATTATAATCAATTCCATATTTTTATGCAAAACCTTTTGCTACTAACCTTGCCTTGTGCTTTTCAATTTTACATTCTGCATTAAATTTGGTCTTATAAACCCATTTGACTCATATGCAATCCTTACCTTTAGGTAGATTAATTAGATCCTATGTTTGATTTCTCTCAATAGCATTCATCTCTTCATCCATTGCTTTTATCCAATGTTCCTCATTAACTGTTTCTTCATAATACACAAGATTATGAAAAAAAAAGGCAAAATTTGAACACAAATCTAAATTCTCTTCTTCTTGATCATAAATCTCATTCAAGTTTCTCATTTTCTTACCTTTAAATTTTGATCTTAAGGTGGCAAGAGTTGGATCTGATTCATCACTTGTGAATTGGGAGTAGGACGACATGCATGACCAGATGATTCACCTTGTGCTAAGCTCCTAGGTGTTCTTATTGGAGTGCTTGTTCTTGCTTGTGGAAAGAATTGATCACCTTGCAAATTTTGTTCTTTAGATTCTTCTTCATTTTGGGGAATTGGTGCTCCAATTGTGATGGTTCTATCAATGCTTCCATCCCATGCTTCTTCTTCCTTAAATTCCACATCTCTTTTAATAATCACTTTCTTTGAAATGGGGTTATACAACTTATAAGCCTTTGATTCTTCACTATAGCCAATAAAAGTGCATTTCTCACCTCTATCATCAAGTTTTCTTCTCAATTTAGATGGTATAAGAGAATATGCAATACAAAAAAAAATTCTGAAATGATGTACACTATGCTTCTTACCACTCCAAGCTTCTTGTAGAATTCGATCCTTGACACTCTTTGTTGGGCTTCTATTCAGAATATATACTGTACATGCTACTGCTTCTACTCAATATTCATTTGACAAATGTTTAGCCTTCAACATGCTTTTAGCCATCTCCATGATTGTTTTATTCTTTCTTTTTGTTACACCATTCTGCTATGGTGTGTACCTTGTAGTCAGTTGCCTTTTAGTGCCATGAAATCTACAAAAATATTGAAATTCATTAGACATATATTCACCTCTATCATCAAGTTTTCTTCTCAATTTAGATTGTATAAGAGAATATGCAATACAACCAAAAATTCTGAAATGTACACTATGCTTCTTACCACTTCAAGATTTTTGTAGAATTCGATCCTTGACACTTTTTATTGGGCTTCTATTCAGAATATATACTACACATGCTACTGCTTCTATCCAATATTCATTTGACAAATGTTTGGCTTTCAACATGCTTCTAGCCATCTCCATGATTGTTCTATTATTCCTTTCTGCTACACCATTCTGCTGTGGTGTGTACCTTGTAGTTAGTTGCTTTTTAATGCCATGAAATCTACAAAAATATTGAAATTCATTAGACATATATTCACCTCCTCTATCTGATCTAAGTACCTTGATGTAAAAGCCACTCTGCTTTTCAAGCATAGCCTTGAATTTTTTAAATTTTCCAAAGGTTTCAGACTTTTCCTTGAGAAAATATATCCAAGTCTTTCTGCTAAAATCATCAATGAAAGTTAGAAAGTAAGAACTACCTCCAAATGATGGATTTTGTATTGGTCCACATAAATCACTATGAACTAGCTCCAATAATACCCTTGCTCTATATGAAGCTCCTACTGAAAATCTCTCTCTATGCTATTTTTCCAAAATGCAACTCTCACATGAACTTCCTGGCTGCTCTATTGGTGGTAATCCCTTCACCATATTTTTCTTTTGTCACAAATTCAAACCTCCAAAATGTAAATGTCTATAACTTAAATGCCATAGCCATGATTGGTCTAAATGCATGGTTTTGAAATGGGCTTTCTCTTCTCCTTGGATGCACTGAATTCGAAGAGGGAACATCTGATTCTTGGTCATCTCCACTTTTTCTATCAACCTATCATTCAGAAATTTGTCTATTATTGTGCAAACATTATCCATAAAAGATATTCTGTAACCTTTCTATACTAATTGTCCAACACTCATAAGATTATGCTTTAGTCCAGGTACAAAATAAACATCAGGAATAAATCTTCTTTCACCATTTTTTGCCAAAACATTTATTACTCCTTTACCCATTACATCCACTTTATTGTCTTTTCCTAATCTCAATTTACATTTTATGGAATCATCAAGACTAGCAGCGAATTCTTTATTACCTGTCATATGGTTACTGCATCCACTATCTAAAACCAAATATCTCTAGCATTTTTTTGAGCAACATGACAAGTGAGGAATAAGCTTCCAGAATTAGAATTAGATTCATTTGTGTAATTAGCATTCTGCTTATCCACATCTCCTTGTTTCTTTTTGCATTCATTTGCATAATGTCCATATTTTTTGCAGTAATAACACTGAATGTTAGATTTATCAAACCTCTGTGAATTTTACTAGAAGTGATTGTTGCCACGTCCTCTATTATTGTAGTTTTGATTATTGTTTTCACCTTGATCTGGATTGTTCCTTCCATTTTTGCCTCTGCCTCTTCTTTTGAAGTTTGACCTTCCTCTTCCTCTTCCTCTGCCAAATAATACTTAAGACTTGAAAGCATTCTCAAAAGAAGTATTGTTATTCCTATTCATTCTAGATTCATGTGTTAACAAAGATCCCATTAATTTATCTACTGATAACTGTTCCAAATCCTTGGTTTCCTCAATAGCTACAACTATTGCATCAAATTTGCTGGGTAAACTGAGAATTTTTTCTATGATCTTCTGATCTGTTATTTTTTCTCAATTAGATCTAATTTGGTTCACATTATTCAATACTTGACCCATAAACTAGGCTATAGACTCTGAATTACTCATTTGCAAATTTTTAAAATTTCTCCTAAGAGATTGCAATTTAGCTACTTTTACTTTTGTATTACCTTTATAGGTAGTCTCCAAAATTTCCCATGCCGACTTGGATCTCGTTGTTGCTGCAACTCTAAAAAAAATGGATTCATCCATTGCCTGTTGGATTAGGAATAGAGTTTTTGCATCCTTTTTCTTATTTTCTTTAAGCTCTTCTTTTTATGCTCGAGTTAATCCCTGATGGGCAGCCTCATCCTGTGGTTCTACAAAGCTATTTTTTACCAAATCCCAAACATCTTGTGAGCAAAATAATGCTCTCATTTTAATTGCCCAAAAATCATAATTCTTACCATTGAAAATGGGAATCTGGGGCTGAGAAACGCTGTTGTTTGTTGCCATGTCTCAAGCTGAGCTTTTTAGAAATAACAACTTCTTTAAATTTCTACTCAGTGACTAATTTGTGACTCTTTGACTTCTTTTGCCAACGGCTATGCTGGCTCTCTACTACGCCTTTCCCTTCTATTTTGATCGCTCCACTTAGAAAGCTCATTCTCTCATGCTCTGCACTTGCACAATTTCGCTGTTGTTGTAGTGTTTCTCCTTGCTGGATCTTCAACTTGTCTTATCTGTTGGGTGCTTATTCTTTTGACAGCGGCTAAGATCTCTTTCGGCTCTGATGACTACAACAATCTTCAATGTTGACTGCACTTTCTTCTTTGCCTGGATCTGTAGGCTCTGATACCAATTTGTTATTGCAGAGACACAAAAAAAAAAAAACAAAAAAAAAAAAAAGCACAAACCTTGCTACAGCAATAAAATATTTTATTGATTATGTTTTTATTTATTTTTTAAATTCTCTGTATCAAAACAACGATCACAGATCTACATATATAGAATTACAATCACCTTTCAACTAAAAATAAGGAATTAAAAATACTGTTGTAACTGAAACTAAACTGCACTAAACTAATGTTTATTCATGCATAAGGCATGTTGGATAACTGATTGCCCTAAGAATCAAATCTCATGCAAACTGCTTGCATGATAGAATCTAACCATGCGATGTGGATAAATTAGAACTGCAATTCTAACAAAACATGATTTGTGTTGCTACTATTATTGTTTTCAATAAAATAGTGTATGAGCTTTGCAAAACCATGGATATGCTTATAAAGCAAGCTTGATACAAAATATATTGTTCATTATTTTTGTGTTTTTGGTTTCGAACCATTGTGTGCTAATAATTTATCCAGCGAATATATCTTGCTCAGCGATTTACATTGAGGATGGTGATACTGCTGTATTTACACTTTCTCTCCTTTTCACTTAAATTGATTGGAAAACGAATGGAGTTACATCAAAATAATAGCGCGTATTTTGTGGGTGCGTATGTAGCTAGGGTAAAGTGAGCAAATGAGTTCTATGAATTGATCCATATAATTGCTTTGTTTGAATGCGGAACTATTAAAAAATCTAGTAGGCCCCCTTGGCCACCATGCGATCGTGCCCTAAGCCCTAAACATTTCACTATATTAAATTCTCACAGGTAAACATTTAGATATATAGATATATGGAATCGATTATGTTTCATCCTCTTTTATTTCCATCATATTTCACTAGTAGGATTAATTGATGAAAATACAGCCAAATAAATGTCATTTCCCGCTAAAATACAAATACAACATAAAGAATAAATAGAAACTGTTGCCCCTGGGAGACTCAGAGGGCGACATGGAATAGGGAGAACAAGGTGATTCTGGTGTTTCTGTAGGGGAATGATCTAAGGTGTTGCCCATTGCAATAACCCTGTAAATAAACCCATATTCAAGCTGTTAAACCTCTTCAACAAGCCCGTTTTAAATTTGTTAAGTTCCTTTATGCTCTGCACCTGACATGAAGCAATGAACCAACCTTCCAGCAACCAGCAGTCTATAAAACCACATGTCAACGGTGGGATGGGAAAAATGACATATACTTTCTTTGCGTCTCTTATGAGACGAATTTGGAACTTCTCCCCACCGTATAAACCTCGGCTAATAAAATCAAAATATTTTCATAAAATTATTAGCTAAGAATGTCCAGGTACAATATGAGACGAGGGGAAAATGAGCGTGGAATTATAAGATTGTTGGGATACCAAAATGGAACACCATAATGACCCTTAGTTATTGAGTAGTTGTATATGTTTGAATAATATGCTTAGTTATGGGAACATTTAAATTCCATTATCAACCACCTGTGGAGGGCCCGCATTAACCAATTTCCCAATGTTAATCACATTTTAAATAACTTCATTGGAATTCACATCATCTTAGTACTAATCATGCTCGAGTATAATATAAATTGAATTCAGCTTTCAATGTCTCCAAATAATTGTGAAATTGTTAATGCAGATTCAATTTCCAGTAATTTTTCCATCTAAAATAAACAGGCTTGAATCTCATTCCCTTCTATATATAAGATATAAAATTGATGATAGTTCAGTGTATAGAGAAAAATGAACTACTTAGGAAAGATTCCCAAACGATTTTATCTCACGATCTTAATAATATCCATAGATAACTGGTAATGATCTTTAAAAGAAAAATTTGAGAGTTGTGGCTATTAGCTTCAAAACCAGTAGTTAGTTTCAAAAAAAAGAGTTCCACTAATATTAATATATATAAAAAAAATACACATTTTTATTAAAAAATCATTGTACTTTTTATCGAATTCAAAATTTATGGTCTGTTGATTTTTTTCCAAAAATGGTAACTTTTTTTTAAGAGTTAGTGACCGCTAGCTTAAAAAAATTTCAGTATGAGCTACTAAAATAAACTCAGTGGCTGATAGCATTAAAAGCAGGGTTGTTAAAAATGGTTGGTGATGGTTAAATTAAAAAATAAGGTTGTTAATAATGGTTAGAAATTGTTAGCTTCCAGAAAAACTATAGGTACATGGTTAGTGGCCGCTAGATTCCAAGAACAGCGCTAGGTGGTATTCTAATTTTTTTCTAACAAACTTTCCGAAACTATTTAGGTGGATTTGGAATTAGTGGGGGCTAGTTTTAACGTTCTTACAGATTCCTTAAAAAAAAATTGAAAGAGAATATAATATAATATTTTTAATATAATATATGAAGAGTTTCAATAGTAAAATATATTATGTAATTTGGTGTCACCAAAATATTTTATAAAAGTTGCATATATATTAAAAACTAAAAAATTAAAAATAAGGAGTTTGAGTAGTGATCTATCTAAGCAAGTATTTAGATTGGTTATTCTAAGATTGTATTGATTGACAATATCAGATATAAGGGTTGTGGAAAAATTTGAATCAAGACACACACAGTGTCAAGTGGAGATGCATTCTTCCTAAAATAAAATGCACAAAAATTGCATTGAAAACTTAAAAACTAGTCTAAGGAGTCTAAGTAGCGATCTACCCAAGCAAGAACTTAGATTGGTTATGTCAAAACTGAAAAACTGAAACAATAACTGTTGGGAAGGATCATAGAAAAATAACATCAAATATAAAAATTGTGGAAAATTTTGAATCGAAGTCACATAATGTCTAAATAGGGATACATTCTACCCTATATGTAAATATAAATTTAAAAATTAAAAATTAAAAAAAAAATAAAAATTTACCACTTATAAATTGTAATTCATATAACATATATTTAAAAAAAATAAAAATAAAAATAAAAACAAAATAAAAAAATAAAATTTAATTTTGAACAAATTTCAAATTTTGGTGTTTGTTTTGTTTCATAATTTTATAGATTTAAAAAATTGAAAAGTGGTGATCTTCAACCAATATTAAAAAACAAAAAAATAAAATAAAATAATAATAATAATAAATAAATTGCATGTAAAAATTATCCAACCTCCATTAAATGAGGATCATATGTCCATTTCAAATAAAATGAAGGTACAAATTGATTTTCTCAGACATTCCAAATTCAATAGAATGGTTCAAATTTCTTTAGGAAGCCCAAAAATGTTAAAAGCTATAAGTTTTAAGGTTTTTTAAATGTAATTAAAAAAAAAAAAAAAGCTTGAAATTTTTTTTAGGAGAAGATGATTTTAGAGAAGTGAATCATCAACAAAACAAAGTGCCGTTTAAAAGTTTAAGGAATATATGATATCATGTTAAAATAATGTGAAATTTTATAATAAAAATATATGGTATATATTCCAAGATTTGTAAATAAACAATTTTATATTATCATTTACAATTACATATATACTTGAAACATGAAAATAACAGAGACAAATATGACTAAAGATAGAATGGATGTTATATATTAAATTTAGATGTGTAAGAGAGCCAAAATCCCTCTTCATATAAATAATAAAATATAATAAATTCTACAATAAATTCAATTGATTAACCTTCACCCATATTTTCTAAATTTTTACATAAGTAAATAATTTTTTATTTATAAAGAATCACTATTTTTTAAGGATATTAGCTCATAATAAACAAATCTTATTTTGAAAATAATTATTAATGATATTCTTATTTATAAATAATTTATAGATAATTATATATACATAAGGTGTGCTTATTCATAAATATAAATACATCTTAAATTATATAAAAATATATATTTTAAATATACTAGAAAATATATTATGATATAGTATTTTATTATAAATAGACAAAATAAATAATTCTATTTTTAGATATATGTGGCATCATACAAAGATTTGTATAATAATTTAATCATTTAGTTGAATAATGAATATGTCTAAGATACACATCCCTTTACAATTTAAAATATTAAAACGTTATGTATTCTACTATAGTATATTCTTAAATTTACTATAAATGAAGTTAAATAAGGAAGTGCATATGGAATATATAAATATGGTATATGGAGGGATGCAATAAATAATTAAAATGAATAAAAAAAATTGATAGAATAATAAATCTTAATATCTAAATGTTTATATATAAATTTTTGTATCTCGATCAAAAACTTATATATACTTACTAACTAATTTTAATAAAGTGAAAGGTTTATTTTTACTTTTATGAGATGATATGTATCATCTCTAATTGAAATAAAAAATGAAGTCAAAATACCATAAAATCATATAAACACATTTTGACTGATCCCAACATTTAATCCCATTATACATGTTCCCCTCTTGTGAATTAGTGCCAACATCATATTCACAAGTTAAATTTATTATTAGATCCCATACCTCTTCATCTAAAAGTGATCTTTACATTTTTAGGTTGAGGATCAACATGCATCCAATATGGGATGGGAAAATCTTTGGAAATATTCTAGTGTCAATAAGATAAGAAGGACAAAATTTCGAAGTAGCCATTGTTGAGGAATTTAGAAAATTCTACCTCAAGGATATTTAGATGTAGTTTAATTTATAAAGTGAGAAAGGTAATTTCAAGGATGAATTCAAATAGGTACTTTTTTTTCACAAATTAAGAAAAGTTTAATTTATATTTAAAAGAAGAATTGAAATTATATTTTGAAGTATAAATTATAAATGAATTGTTATTTAAGTCAAAATGAATGATTTGAAGAACCAAGGAAAGGTAAAAAGAAAAGAGAATTAGACTAAAAATCCAAATAACAACCTAACCAATTATCTTGAACCACCTAAGAGGTTTACTTAAAGAAGGAAAAACATGGTAAGAGAGACTCCATCTTTAACATAGAATCCATTTTCATAAGGAAGACATAAAACAAGAATTGATTATTGCAATGAAACTACGAGTCACATATGTTAAAAAATATTATTGGATATAAAAAATAAATGCCTTCATGTGGATATTTATAAAATTTCAGTAGTGAAAATTTAAGCTCCAAAAATAGTTCCATCCACCTTACGAACTCTAGAGTGTCACATAACTAGCTCCAGAGCATTTCCATAGGTAGCGCATAAATATTTTCATAAACAACTCCAAAATTTCTACATACGTAACTCTTAATTATCATACAGCTTTAGAAAGTGTTACAGGTCTCATATTTTTATGTATTTAGAATGCCAACATATATATATATATATATATATATATATATATATATATATATATATATATATATATATATATAATGCCAACATATATATATATATATATATATATATATATATATATATATATATATATATATAAAACAAACCCTAAACCTTGTTTCTTTTGAAATTTTTCTATGAGTGAAGCTTCAATTATAATATTTTTGTTACAGAAAAGTAGTTGAAGAGCAATAGAATTGGCAATTGGCCAAATAGTTTTGTAGATTGTGTCAGCCTCAATGGAATTGAGTGTAAAGTTACATCTGATTGTGTTGTTTAACATATGCGACTCTATCGCAATGATTTAAAAAATTAATAATAAAATTTAAATAGTATAAAAATAAAAAATCAGTTGTTTAGAATATGGTCAAAGACACTAAGATATAACATATATTTTATTGCATATCCAAAACCCTTATGTAATATACTACCGCTCTTTAGAAATAGAATTAAACTACTCGTTTATCTCCTTATAAACATGTGAAAAAGAGATAAATTTAAGGGATTTTGATTTCAACCTAAGTTGTTCTCCTAATGGCTTGAGACAAATATTTTGAATTTGCACATTTCCTTTAATCTAATTAATATCCAAAGAGGAGTCACCAAAATTCTGGACATAATTTCCCTTCTTATTTCTAACACATTTAAGCAATAATGTCAATGCCATCAATTCAATAGAATTATTCCCAAGCTAGCCTTAAAATTTATATGATGGGATTTCGATAGGAAAGATATGCCTCCAACACTACTAAATTTTGGTGTACCTTATCTAGCTCCATCAAAAAATCCCTAATATTATGACTTGTCAATAAAAACATTCCTCCGAAATATGAGAAACATTATTTTTAATAAATCCTCTAATAAATGAAACCATAAACCATATTTGATAAAACATTTGAAAAGTAAGAATGAACTTATCTTCAAAGATTTGTGAGTTCCTAATTAGACAAATTCCCCTTGTCTCCAAATGATGAGGTAGGGCAATGCCCTAAGTTATTTTAACTCCTTTTTTATATACCACTATTTTAAATTCTCTTCCACAATCTCCTCTTTCTAAACATTAATAGTACCTGTGTTATGTTTTGACTCATTCCATTTTTTTTGGATAAGGAAATTTAATCAATAAGTGAGAAATGTTTTCATCCTCTAATTTAAACAACATATGAATCTTAGGACCTATCTATTGTGCATTTGTGGGAATCCCAAGTCAAAGCCTTGTTCATAAGTGTTAACTAAAGGAAGATGCGAGATTTTTTAGGTGCTTTGAGATTCCATATTTAACTCCACCATTAAGATGGTTCTCAGGGCCTAGCTTCAATCATTGTTTTATACCCAATATGAGTTGTTTACTTCCCCCCACCACGACCACCATGACCACCACCACCACGACTGCCGCCACCACCACCACCTCCACCACCACCACCACTAACACCACCACCACCACGACGATGACGACGACGACGACGACCACCACCACCACCACCACCACCACCACCACCACCACCACCACCATCATCTTCCCATGCAAGATAATTTAGTCCTTATATGGCTCTTTTTCAAACTATCAATATAATCAGCCTATAGAGTAACATTCCAACCTTCTAATCTAATATGTTGAGTACATATCCATCCTTGTTTCTAAACTTTAGTAACATGAGAGTTACCCACAAGATTGAGATTTAAGTTTCCTTTCACCTATAAAATTTCAATCAATTCTACTGGTAGTCTTATCCTCTCTCTACATCCCAAGATGGAATTTATGCTAAATCGATCTCAATTATCAATAATTACTTTCCAAGCCAAATGATTTTTAATCACTAGAAAATCTAGAAACTAAAGCCTTCCATTGTATTGAAACATTCTTTATATATTTTTTTATGGATTTTTAATCTTGTCTAAAATATACCTAAGGTTGAAATATTTATTCTCTGTTATATTCCTCCATATCCTTTTAATAGTAAAAATGTGTTAGATACATTTTGTTGATAAAGAGATGCCAAATAAAGGAATGTCCTTCAAACCCCACCCACCCTCTTATTTTGGTCTAGTAATTATCTTCCACTTAACCAAGGGTATTTGCCTATTTTATTTCTTTTTAGACCAATGGAATTTAAAACAAGTTTTCTTTATCTTTTAGTGAACACCTTTAGTAATATAATGCATAGAAAGCCAAAATAATTGAATAACCTCCCAAAAAAAAATAACTTTACCAAGGTCAACCTCCCTCCTATCGAAATCATTTTTTTACACCAATTATTTATCCTTGCTTCCACCTTTTCAAACAACTAGCCCCAGTCCTTTTTCCTTTATCCATTTGGTTATAAGAGAAATACCAAGTAATTAAGACCATCTTGGAAGTTTTAAAAATATGCACCCTTCTTACTAATTGGTAAACACCAATTTATTTCATTTTCCAAAAATCTAGAGTATTTTAAATTGACGTGATAAGTTATATTTTACTATAAAAATTCATTTTTTTTTTTTATTATTATTATTATTATTATTATTATTATTATTATTATTATTATTATTATTATTATCATTATCATTTAATAGTATGATTAAAAGTATTATAAAGAATCACTAAATTACATAAAATGTCGACATCTATTTCCATATTTTCAAACCAAAATAAATTATTTTATTAAGAGAAGGTTTTGATGAAATAGTACAAAAGAGATATTACACTAAGTAAAAGTATAATATTCCATCAAAGAATGCCATGTGAGATATATTTAAGATAAATACAATAAATAAATTTTAACCCTTGTGCTAAATGGGCTATAAAATGAAAGTACATATGCTAAATGGGCTATAAAATGAAAGTACATAAAAATACTAATAATTAACAAGGATATTTATAGGCACCTACCTAATTTATGACTCATCTAAAAGTTGACAAAGCTTGTAAATGTTAAGTAAAAAAATCCAAAATATGACAATTATATGTTGAAGTGACCAAAATTATATTTTCCTAATAGATAATGACCAATATCGAACTATTATGAATCTATAAATCTATCTAGAGAGTGGATATCTTATTCAGATAGTGGTTGTGTATATAAAATCAGTCTAAAACCCTACAAATATTTTTCATCTATGCTTGCTCTATTGGGACCTCTCTTTCATGAATATCTATTGGTGTGTAAAACCACCATAATCTCTTCTCCTTTAATCATACATACTACACACCAGGAAATCTTATAAAGACAAAAAAAAATTGGGTTTAGTTTTAGGAGCTTATCTCAATCAGTGTCTTACTTTTTGAAAGGTTACCAATCAACACTTATGGATGTCAACAATTATATTTGTGTATATGATAATATTATCCCTTATCCCTATGAAATGAGATTCAAGATGTAGCTAGGGTGATTTATAAATTTTATTCTACCAATCCTTATTTGGGTATAATTATGTTGCCATAATTATTCAATACAGTAAAAAAATTATAAATTTTATTTATAGTTACTTTTCTTATAATGATGATGTGTTTCCTATCATTAACCCCTATTATTATTATTATTATTATTATTATTATTATTATTATTATTATTATTATTATTATTATTATATTAGGGTATTTGTGTATATATAGACTTGTTGAATTCAAACTAGACCCTTATTCATGCATAACCTAACATTTTAGAACTATGAAAGATGACAATCATGGCACAAAAAAATATGGTGAGATGGAAAAAAACACCAATAATTTACATGATAGTATCAAGATGGTTTGGTAGTGGTAAAATTTATATTGGACTATCCCCATAATGGTTAATGTGGTCAAATCATAGGAAATATAGATCAATATATTTGCAATAGAGTTGTTGAGTATGTCGAGGCAAACAAATGATAGACATGAATATATTAATGAATGACTAATGATAATAAAAGGATATACATATTCTAACAAAAATGAAAATTCACCAATAAAATCCAAACTGTAACCAATGATCCATATGTATTAATACAAGATAATAACATTGCATTTACAAGTATTGTACACCATAAATAGTTGTTTATATAATGCCTTATTTTGATGTCTATGTGTGTGCATATATATTAAAGTAAAAAGAATGGTAGATAACATTTTTTATATGATCACCTTACTCCCTTTAAGTTATACTCAAAGTTGGTTGTAAATATGAAATATATATGAAAGTCTAAAAGAGGAAAGAGGTTACCTTATATCAAATTCCGCTGCCAACAACTTTAAAAAAATTTAAACCATGTCTCCTTACTATCTACATTAATTTCTAGATTTTTGTTGAGGGTTCATGAATGATCATCAATGATCCTATGTCAACATATCAAATGTACCTGAAAAAAAATGTGAATATTTCCAAGTAAATCAATTTATAAATAGATTGATATAAATTTGACCAATGAAATAATTGGCAAAATGAAAATAAATAGTACGAACAAATACACTTATCATATGTAAACCTTGGTTAACTAGAAATTTACCTTAGAAATGGGAAGCAAACTTTGTTTATAAAACCCAAAACACAAAAAATTGAAACTTTATCATATTTTGCAATGTCATATGTTGGTTTTCAATGCCATACTCTCATTATATCACTAACATGATCATCCAATGATTTAACTCTACCTTTGGTTGATTCTTAATTCCTGGAGCAGTACTTTTAATGTTTTTTAAATATTTGGAATGGTTCTGTAGACTTAGGCACTCTCTAATGAATTTATTTCCATATACCAAACTATTTCTAGTGCCTTCCAACTTAATTTCAAGCTTGAAAGTGAAATTTGTAAAATTAAAAATTAATAAATGCTTTAGGAAATATAAACACACTTAAAATGAACTTAAGGGAAGTTTTCAAAGCCACATAATTAGTCTAAATAGATTTCCAAATGCATTTGTCACACACAAATTGGATTCTAGTTCCTTAGGAAAAAAAATAGTTTCCCAACACTATGCTAACAACTATTAATGATTTTTTTTCTCAAAATTTCAATTAATATTTTAGCCTTGGAGCACCATTTTTTATGGTTGCAATTTTTTTCCATGTAGAATTAATACTTCACATAAGTTTTTAATTTCCATGTAGAATTAATGCTTCACATAAGTTTTTAATGCTTCCCAATTAGCAAAACAAGAAAAAATATTATAAAAAAGGGCTTAGGAAAACATCACCAATTTTTTAAAAATTAAATGCTTCTTTGATTCAAGCTTCATTAAATATTCACATCTTCCATAGCAGATTCTCTTCATCATGGATTTGCTACCAATTTTTTGATGTTAGTGTTAGCTATTCCACTATAAACAAAGAACATAGTTTATTATTCAAAAGAATATTTTCACATTGTTTTAACCTTTTAGGACTTAGTGAATGTAAATGATATGTTGTTAAAGAGTTTAGTATAGTAAATTAGGGTAGAAATATGTAATAAATACAACCACCGATCTATTATAGAATTGACTAAATTGACCTTTCTAAAAATATCAATAAATAATGTAAATGAAAACTTAGCTAGAAAATGATTGAGATGGATGATTAGAGGCTAAGAAATGAGGCAAAGGCTAGCTTAAATGTTGTAAACATGATCCAAGTGTCAAAAACCCTCTTGGATAGTAGCACCCTAATTGGACAATAGTGCCATGTGGCATTAGTGTCCCTATTTTGGTAGTAATGTCCTTTATACATAATTGTTTTGAACTTATGGGTGCACCTGTGTCTAGGTTTGTCAATCCTATTTCTATGTGCACGAGTTTTGAAACTCTAAAGATGACCTATTTTAACTGGTTCTATGAACAAACTCTAATCCTCCATATTGCTAAGACATCTAGTTGATACAAGCAATAAAGTGTGTTGTTAGTGGGGTAGGCTAGACATCATCAAGACCCCATTGTGAAGAGAGTTGCCTACATACCAATATTATAAAAAAGGATCAAGCCCGATGTAGTTCTTCCCACCTAAGTGATGGTACAAATACATGTTAAATTAGTATGATTATATACTTGACTGCTTTAAATGAGCGACTTAAAATCAAAATAGTCTAAGTTAGTCTAAGTAATCTAAGTTTGTAAATGTTGTAGATGGTTGTATGAAAAATTAGGGTAGGATAGGGATTAATAAACTTAATTATGCATAACCTATTCTAAGTTTTGTTAAGTTGTGGAGCTAAAATCTTCACTAATGCAGACATGGAGGAGGGAGCAGAAGGGTTGCTGAGTGTCAAAGACACCAGCGTCGGTCAGGCCAACCGATGTCGATAGGATAAGGCAGGAGAGAAATCGACGTCGGTCAGAGATTGGCCGGCGTCGGCGATCCCCAGGCGGACAGGGACCGTCGTCAGTCCCCTGTGTGGTTCGACTGTGAGTATATTACAGGCAGTTAGTTGACGAACCAAGTGTTTGCATGCTTAGTGCTAATTATAGACAGAGAGCTGTGGATCTAATTATTGTACTAGGTGTCTAATTATTGTTTGGATGAGATCTATATAATAGAATCATGGTTGTATTGTAAACTTGTAGCTAGAGAGTAAGAGAGCATTATTATAAGCTCCTTTTGTGTGTGAGGTGAGCAATGGTGTGTTCCTCCTAGTGCCACAGTACCAAGGTGGGTGCTGGATTGGAGAATCAACAGGGTTCTTCAGGAGTGTATGATCTTGGTCATCAGGTGAGCATGTCTTCTTTAGGAGATCTACATGGTAAGTAAGATCATTGATATGTAGGTGTGTGTGTGTGTAAGGTCAAGGTTCACAGGTGTGCAGAACCAGCTTGATCTGTAGGTGGAAGATCAGATAGGACAACAACACAACAGGGAGCAGTATCAGGAGAGATCTACTTGGAGTACAGGTGTGTACTCAGAGCATAGAGGAAGGCAAGGAAGATCCTTCTATAAGTAAGGTCTATTGAGGTGTAGGTTGTTGCAGGTTCAGAGGAGATCTACTTGAAGTACGTTTGAGTACTTGTGGAGTGTGTGGAGCACTTGTGGAGTGCGTGGAGCACAGGTATAAGGTGAACACCAACTCAGTGTTTGAGTTGGGTGTTGGGACCTAAGAGAGAGAGCTTTGAGGAGAGAATTACTGTTCACTTGAGGTGTGGGAAGCCTCTGAAGAGGTGGTGGAGAAGAAGTGGCATCTTCTTTATTGTATTCTTTTCTGTATGAGTATTAATACAAGTTGTGTATTGTCTCTCATATCTTGTGTTATTTCTGGATTCTAGTTACTTGTTGATTCTAGTTATTTCCGCATATTAAGTTGCTTGGTATTTGGTAATCAATTGTGTGCTTTCGGTGGGGTTTCGTATTCCCCAACAAGTGGTATCAGAGCTAAGGTTGCAGGAAGCGGTTCGTATTTGGTTACAGGTCACTCTCAGGGGTTTCTGACTGAGTGGGAGTAGAGCAATGGCAGATCAAAGTAAGCTAAGGATGGAGGAGTTGAAAAGCACAGATGGTCACTTATGGTCTGATGGAAAGAAAGAGCAAGTAAAAAGAGATTGTTGGTTTGTGGAAGATCAGCATGGAGGAACTGAAGAAGTAGATGTTGCAGGTGATGTGGCACAGGATGCTCTGGGAGGTTTCTTGGATAAAGTTGAATCTTGTCTTACAGATTCGGTTGCCTCTTTCCATGCAGCCCCAGATAGAGGAGCTGGTGAGCCTTGCCATAGAATAGGCAAAGGGGAAGTGAAGCTGAAATTGCAGGCGGCCAACACATGGGTGTTGAAGGAGGTCATGCAGGTCCCAAGTCTAGAGATGTGGCTAATTTCTTCAGAAGAGTTGGGTGATGGGAGATGTACGAGAACTCTCACAGCGGATGCACTTGATTTAGTTGGTGTTAAGAAAATAGGTACTCTTTATCTACTTATTTATATTATTGATTCTTCTTTTGTTGTAGAGACGTGGCTTCGTAGGCTTGGTCACATGAGCAGGAAGGAGATGTATGTTCTTAAGCGGAAGACAGATATATTTGATAGGCTTAAGAACTGGAAAGCCTTGGTGTTCTTGGAGGAGATGGTGGATAGAGACCAGTGGATGGGGCTGGATACTTCTGAGCAGGGCAGTTTGGACATTGGGATTGATTCAAAAGAGCTCGCGGGTAAAAAGTCATCACTCACAAGAAACACAGGTACCAGCGTCGGCAGGAAAACCAATGTCGGCAGTAAGTAAGACCGATGTCAGTCACGAGGACCAACGTCGGCAGCAGGAGGACACCGACGATGGTAGGTTGGTAGTCAGGACAGGCGCATGTACCAATGTCAGTCAGATGCAGATTGTGTAGTGGCCGAGGTCGGTCACTGTAACAGATTTTGGGTGGACAGCAAGCTGTCAAGGAGTCTTAAACACCCATACGGAGGATTGAAGACATAAATAGGCCTCAAATTCATTATTCCTCTTCTTTATACTAGTTGCTGACTACAGAGTAGGAAGGATCCAGGAAATAGTGGGAGCGTGGCATGGAGAGATTGCAGAACCAGATGGGAGATTTGGTAGAGTTGCCAGCCGGTATGTTAGCACTGCAAGACGAATGGATTCTTTAGTTGTAGAATAGAGAGAATGGACACGTGAGATGGAAGGCCAGGTATATGGTCTTGAGAGAGCTGCAGGACAGTGGGATAGGACTGACAGGTGGTACCAGGATGATGACAAAGCAGGGCTTCAGTCAATGTCAGTATAACCATTGTGTTTGACTTACCAGGTGGATGATGGTCGCAACATCATTCTATTGCTGTATGTGGAGGATGAGCTTGGTACAGGTTCAGACATACGAGGTTTTGCTGAGCTAAGGGTAAGATTAGTTCAGTGGCTTGCTATGAAGAATTTAGAGCAGCAAAATTCTTTGGCATGGGAGACATGGGAGATCACAGGTTGATTTTGTCTCCAGTGGGAGCTGATGTGAATCAGGTGTTGGCAAGATGCAGGATGTAGAATCGGAGCGCACCAAGGGCTGGACAGTTCAGTGTCTGAAATCACATGAGGTTTAGTATAGACCTGAGTTTTCCCAAGCAGTGGGAGCTGTCAGAGAGTTAGGAGCCAATTCAGAGAAGTGGATTCTCAGGTGTTTGAGAGAGACCAGCAGTAGGGATTCATGCTATTTAGGGTCATGACTTCACTACATGAGATTTTAGGATCGGATGCGGTAGGGTACTCGGATGACAGGAGGTACACCACAGGTTGTGTGGTGGGTTGTCTTCAGGATTGAGCTTGAAGAGGGATACAAACTAGGAAACAGATTAGACAGGAGTACAGGTATAGGTACAGTGTAGCTATTTATCTCCAAGTGGGAGATTGTTAAGTTGTGGAGCTAAAAGCTTCACTGATGCAGACATGGAGGAGGGAGTAGAAGGGTTGCTGAGTGTCAAAGACACCGGCATCGGTCAGGCCAATCGACGTTGGTAGGATAAGGCAGGAGAGAAACTGACGTCAGTCAGAGATTGGTCGGTGATCTCCAGGCAGACAGGGACCATCGTCGGTCGCCTGTGTGGTTGGACTGTGAGTATATTACGGGCAGTTAGTTGATGAACCAAGTGTTTGCATGCTTAGTGCTAATTATAGACTGAGAGCTGTGGATCTAATTATTATACTAGGTGTCTAATTATTGTTTGGATGAGATCTATATAATAGACTCATGGTTGTATTGTAAACTTGTAGCTAGAGAGTAAGAGAGAATTATTATAAGCTCCTTCTGTGTGTGAGGTGAGCAATGGTGTGTTCCTCCTAGTGCCACAGTACCAAGGTGGGTGCTGGATTGGAGAATCAGCAGGGTTCTTCAGGAGTGTATGATCTTGGTCATCAGGTGAGCATGGATTTTGTAGGAGATCTACATGGTAAGTAAGATCATTGATATGCAGGTGTGTGTGTGTGCAAGGTCAAGGTTCACAGGTGTGCAAAACTAGCTTGATCTGTAGGTGGAAGATCAGATAGGACAACAACACAATAGGGAGCAGTATCAGGAGAGATCTACTTGGAGTATAGGTGTGTACTCATAGCAGAGAGGAAGGCAAGGAAGATCCTTCTATAAGTAAGGTCTATTGAGGTGTAGGTTGTTGTAGGTTCAGGGGAGATCTACTTGAAGTACATTTGAGTACTTGTGGAGTGCGTGGAGCACTTGTGGAGTGCGTGGAGCACAGGTATAAGGTGAACACCAACTCAGTGTTTGAGTTGGGTGTTGGAGAGCTTTGAGGATAGAATTACTGTTCACTTGAGGTGTGGGAAGCCTCTGAAGAGGTGGTGGAGAAGAAGTGGCATCTTCTTTATTGTATTTTTTTTTGTATGAGTATTAATACAAGTTGTGTATTGTCTCTCATATCTTGTGTTATTTCTGGATTCTAGTTACTTGTTGATTCTGGTTATTTCTGCATATTAAGTTGCTTGGTATTTGGTAATCAATTGTGTGCTTACGGTGGGGTTTCGTATTCCCCAACAAGTTTTTATGTGTAATTTACATCTAATTTCTCTCTAGTTCTTAGAGGGATAAAATTTGTATACTATTTTTTTGTTTGTGTAGGTGCTAAAAGAGGTCTAGGCTGACCTTAAGAGGTCTAAGATTTGAGAATATATCCATTTGTGAAAGAGGGAGGGAAAGGATAATAATGCCAAAATTGGGACACTAGTGCTATGTGCACTATTATCCCTATTATGGTTATAGTGTCCAGGTGGTAGAACTTGAGGCACAAAGGTCCATGATATAATAATGAGGGCTTGAGACTACTTTAGAGATGACTAGGGATGCCTATGGCCCACATGAAGACTAGATAAGTGTGAAAATAGGCCCTAAGATAGTTTTGAGGTTAAGCTAGGGATAGGTGCTATCAAATAACACTCTTAGCACTTAAGTGTCATTTTTAGGGGATTACATTTACCCCCCCTTATTCTAGAAATGTAGCAAAGTAAAATGACTATGATACAGGAAAAAAAGTGTACCTAGATTTACCTAAGAGGTGAATTCCATGAGTCTAAATATGAGTATGTGAAATATTGCATCTCCTGTAAGTGAAATGTGCATAGATCAATGCTTACTTAAGAGATATCAAAAGAAAATAAAAAATTAAATAAAGATGAGAAACTGAGTAAAGAGATAAAACTAAGTAGAAAAAGATGATATGAATGAATATAACTCAATGGGTACATGAACCAATGCATAAGCTTGGTGACAAACTATGTGCATGTATGTATATAATGATCAATAATTGAATAGCTTGGATTGAGATGATGGTTTACTCTATCCTCATGTGTGAGCGGCTCAAGAACTCAATCTTGTTTTGACTCCATTGTTACCCACCCCTGCTTGGTTGATCATGACCTATGAATAGCTCAGATTGGACTCATGGCATGTCTAACCCCCTGATGTCGGTGGACCAAGAACTCAAGTAGACCAAAAATTCATCATTACTTGCCCATGTGTAGTAGATGCATTTGAGACTAAAAATTCATAATGTAACTAGAAATTGTCTAATTAGAGATATTTGATGAAATATGTTGGCTCTGTGTCCACTTAGGTATATTAGGCGACTCTAGGCCACTCAAGAATGACAACCAATACAAATGGAATAAGGGATGAATCTAGTGTGTAACATGGAACATGGTGTTTGATGTGTATTACATAGATAATGACATGGAATTTATCATTCCATCCAATCAATTGGTGTATTAGTGAGCATAAAAAAATAATTTACCATGCACATGCCCCCAAATATGTTACAACCCCACTGAATTAGACAAAGAAATACGTGAAATAATTTTTTTACAACACATATACCATAAATAGATTATACCATGAGAATATAAGAAATAATCATACAAATACTCTAAGAGAGATAACTATAAATGAAGTATACTATGTCATACATCTTGGATAATTATCAACATAGGAAAAAATGTCATAATATAAACATAGAAAGTAATTACAAATAACGAACCACTGTTGGTATAGTACATAATAAATAGGTAATTACAATTCTTCATGATAATGCTTCCAATAATAAATACAATAAAATATAATGTACATATAAGATACATGGCTCCCCTAGAGCATAGTTCCTAAAACACAAATGTCAAAGGTGACTTGATTACCAACAAAGATGTAATCATACATCACATGGGTACTTATTTGTCTCTCTAGATTCCTACACCATCACTATCTATTCATGTGTGAAGGGAGGGAAATTTATTAATGGGATTAGTTTAAGGAATCATTGGTCTATGGTTGGTTTAAAAAATCATTTGGATGATGTTCTCCTCCCCCACAATAGTACTACTACTAAGATGACACTTGAGATTACCAAAGATACTTGTATTCAGGAACTATGCTCCGGGTCTCTAGGGGAGCCATGTATCTTATATGTACATTGTATTTATTGTACTTATTATTGGAAACATTTTCATGAAATTTTTTAATTACCTAATTACTATGTACTGTACCAACATCAGTTGGTTATTTATAATTAGTTTCTATATTTGTATAAGACATGTTTTCTTATGTTGATAATGATCCAAGATGTATGACATGGTATAATTCATTTATAGTTATATCTCTTAGATTATTTTTATGATTACTTCTTATATTCTCATGGTGTAATCTATTAACGGTATATGTGTTTTAAAAAAAAAATATTTCACATATTTCTTTGTCTAACCTAGTGGGGTTGTAGCAAATCTAATATTTGGACATATGGATTCTAGACTGAGTTGTAATAATCTATATTTTAGTATCTAAACTAAAAATAGGAATGGTAATGTTGTGCATGATACCCCAAATTTTAAAAAATTGGTATGAATCTGAGCTAAACTGAGCAAAACTAGTAAATCTATAACTAAAATTGTGTAAACCTAGACTGTACCTGCTATACATTTTTGGCCAATCTATATTTTTTTGAAACTAAGGCTATTGGATAGTAACACCATATCTTGGATAGTAGTCCCATGTGGTGCTATTGCCCCAATTTAGGTGCTAATGCCTGATTGATCTGATTTCTATGTAACTATAACTAATCTCTGTATCACTATTTTCCACTATTTTTACCTGAGTTTGATTTTTTATAGTTTGAGTTTGTGTGTTGAAAATTATATTGTGAGTGCATTCTGATAACCTAATATTTATGACAAACCCTTATGAAAGCCCCCTCTTTTGAATGGAATTGTTGAACCTATGCAAGAACTAACCTCAAAATAAAAATCTTTATAAAATGTGTGTTAGCTAGAGTATATATGATATCTACGCAATAATACAATATAATGTACATAAATAATATTAGAATGTAAGATAAACTAACCATAAGTTTGTAATGTGCGATGTATGTTATGTCTATCATTCACAAGGAAGACAAGTTAGATATAACAATGCATGTAACAACAAATCTGAGTAATAACTTAATAGCTACCTAGGGGGATAGGGCATGATGTCCATCATGGCACTCAAATAGGAAGGGTAGATGCAGGAGGTCCCTCATGGAATCTAAAACTAGATTATGTAACAAGCAAGAGACAAGTTTCATGACCATGATGCATACAAAAAAACATACATACAACACATTGAGACATGCAAAGTAGGCCAAGGGGCCAAAATATAAGGGATATATGCACATGTCACTAAATATAAGAAAGCAAGACATACAAAGACATGTTAAAATGTCCACATATGCAAATAAAAAGCAAGTTAGCTTAGAGCCACATAAAACTTGTAAACGTTCAAATGTCCATATACGCAATTAAAAAAACCACACACAAGGATATGAGCTCATGTCCAAAGCATACATATAGTGAAAAGAAGTGGAGTATATCCATAGAGGAATGGCATATTCAAATTCCCTTGAATAAAATAAACATAGAGACACAATCAAGTCTAAACTAGGGAACAGAGAAATGAAAGTATGCTTGAACATGTAATACAAATATGTGTAAGAGCTAAGATGTACATAGGTTGAGTCTAAAGTAGTAGTAGCTAAAGAAAAATTGAGTAGGTGTAGCATGATCAATATAAGAATATAACAATAATAAATCTATGATGTAGAGTTTAGAAATATGTAATCTGGTAATCAAAACTTTGTATAGGGTGTCGCCAAATGGGTGAATATGTCTAATTAAGAACCCATGTATATGTGTGCATTCCCCCAATGGGTAGATAATAGTAAATATGGATTAGTATAGTTGACCTGAGTCTTGTAGAAATATACAAGCACTCGATAAGAACAAGTGAAGCATTTGTGTATGATAATACTTACTATATTAAGATACTGAGCATATGTAATGTCTCATAAATATAAGAGATGTAAACATGCCATTACATATAGTGTATAATTTTATGTTTTCAGAGTAAATATTTGAATGTTTTTGTGTTTTTGAAATATTGTATTGTTTCTGTATTTTATGGATATAAGCTATGTAAAATCAACATGAAAAATGAAAATACATACAAGGAACAAGATTGAAGGAGACTATGCAAAAGAAGGGAGGAATATAATAACTAATGAGTCTCATGGAAGACTCACTATTGCTATGGCTTATGTTAAAAATAGTAATGGTAATATCTCATGCAGTGTGATTACTATGATGTAGTTGAATGGTGTTATAGTATGAATATGAGTATTGTTCATTAT
This sequence comes from Torreya grandis, assembly GCA_037957365.1. Lineage (NCBI taxonomy): Eukaryota > Viridiplantae > Streptophyta > Pinopsida > Cupressales > Taxaceae > Torreya > Torreya grandis. The sequence goes on along the minus strand of JARHVA010001414.1, from coordinate 1,181,499 downwards.
CAAAATCATAATTATCATAATAACCTAGAATGCTGGTGTTGACTTCCTATTGTATCTAGATGAGCATAGGGAATTATCTCATACTTTGGAGTTGACCTTTTTGAATTGTGATTTATAATATTTATTGCGATTTTTCCCTTTGAAACTATGCTTATTGTAGGCATATGGTGATTTGGAGGCTCTTTTGCTAGAAATTCTTTTGTGAGAATGTTTGTTGGCTTAGCCTGATTTTGACTTTACAACTTAAGTTCTTATTATTTTTATAACAATGTATCTAGTTTTTTTTCCTTGATAAATTATATCTGTGAATGATTTTCCGTAGAATGTTCAATAAATCTTAAACCTTGTTAACCAATGTTATCAATTGCTAAAATAGGAGCAGTGATGCCTTGGGCTTGCTTGCCCAAACCTTGACCATGATAATCAAACTATTATAGATATTTTTGACCAAACCAATACTAATTTGAAAGTTGAGCCTCATTTTGGAGAGGTATATTTAAATCTTTACTTGCTTTACTTGTGCTTGTTGTATTGTTTCTTGCTTTGATTGTGATTTTTTAACCTTTTGATGTTCTGAGTTATGTTTTGGTAAACATTTTTTTATTGTTTTTAAATTTGACCCTTTTTGAATTTGTAGATGTGCCATTGTATGTTTTTTTCATGATGTGTCATTATTTGAGTCATTTGTATCCATTATATTCTATATTTTCCTTTTCAATGCTAAGCATGAATCGGTGTGGTGCCCATGCATTTTATGATATGCACAATAATATCTGGATCTCCTCATTGGATGTAGAGGAGGTAAGTTGATCAACTTAGCTTTAATCATTTACCTTAGTATCTCACTAAAAAACTTATAGTACCCTTATAATATTTTTGAATCACTTATAATAGACATTGTGTTGTAATTTATGATTTGGATATGAAAGGGTGTTAGGCACAACTTTGCTAGGTGTAGATACAGATACATGATGAACACTGGCATATTCTAAAGACTTTGTACATGTAATATGATTTACCAATAATGTTACCTTTTCACTTGATAACTGATTTTGATTTTTTAAATTTGATATTAGCTTGCTCATACTGATAATTTGATTCATTAGAGTCTCACAAGTGTAAACCCTAGTTACTTTTGATTGAACACACAAACCCTATAGGGGATGTATGGATAGGATGAGTGTGGGAATTAGTGATAATAGTATAGGCTACTTCATATCATGGAGGAGTGATAACATGGACCTAGTTAGAGGGAAAGTAGCTATCACCCTTATGGAGATGAGGAAGAGAAAGAGATTCTTTCCTATGCATTAGATATGACATTGAAACTTGAAACATAAGTGTTGGCTTATATACTAAATTCTCTATGTGTGTAAGGGTTTGATTATTAATGGAATTATAGATAATAGAAAGATAACATGCTATTAAATATCACATATATTTTAACTAATTTAAAGCATCATGTACATATGTGTTTATGCCATTTTTTGAATTCATTCCAAATGAAAGGAAACAAGCATGCAAGAGAAGCTAGAAAAATTTGCATCAAAAAGTAATTAAATTAATTTGTAATTATTATCATGATTATATGAAATATAAATCTGGTTGAGGGTCCTAGAAGGACATAAACATAAATCCTAGGGTTATCTAGGGTTAGGGTTTGAGTAGTATTCGAGGTAGACCGGGCTCACCAAATGTTTTAAACTTTTAGGACTTAGTGAATATAAATCCTATGTTGTTAAATAACTAAGTATATTAAATTAGGATAGAAATATGTTATAAATACAACCACTAAGTTATTATAGAATTGATTAAATTTAACCTTTTTAAAATAACAATAGATAATGCAATAGTTATAAAATGACTGAGATGGATGATTTAAAGGCTAAGAACTGAGGTAGAGGCTGTCTTAAGTGTCACAAAAAATATCCAAGTGTCAAAACCCCTCATATAATGTATAATATTAATTGGATAGTAGTGCCATTTAATGCTACTGCCCTTATTTTAGCAAAAATGTCTTATATGGAAAACTATTCTGAGCTTCTTAGTACACTTGTGTCTGGGTTTGTCAAGCCTATTTCTATAAACATGAGTTCTAAAATCTTGTAGATGACTTATTTTGACTGATTCTATGAGCAAAACCTAATCTTTCATATTTTTAGGGCATTTAGTTGATAAAAGTAGTAAAGTGTGTTGTTAGTGGGGTAGGTTGGACATCCTCAACACCCTGTTATGATGAGAGTTGCTTGCTTACCAATAGTCTAAAGAGGGACCAAGCTTGATGTAGTTATCCCCACCTAAGTGCTGGTGAAATTGAAAATGAAGCTAGTATGATTGTAAACCTGAGTGCTTTGAATGTGTTTAAGACTAGAAATCTGAGCTTAGGAATACTGTAAATGGTTGTATGCAGAAGTAAGGAAGAATAGGGATTGATAACCTTAATTGTACATAACTTTCTCTGAGTTTTTATGTATTATTTGCATCTGATTTCCATCTAGTGGTTAGAGGGCTAAAAGTCATGTATATATACCATTCTAGCAGTTGTGCGAGTGCTAAAAGAGGTCTAGGCTAATCCAAGGAGGTCTAAGATTTGAAAAGATATCCATTTATGAAAAAGGAGGGAAAGAATGATAACACCAAAATTGGGACACTAGCACCATGTGGTGATATTGTCCCTATTATGGCTCTAGTGTCTAGGTGGTAAAACCTAAGGCATGAAGGGCCAAGATGTAAGAATGAGGGTCTTGAAATGCTTTAGGGATGACTAAGGACACATGTGGCCTACATGAAGGCTAGAAAAGTGTGAAAATAGTCCCTAAAATATGTCTAGGGTTAAGGGATAGGTGGTGTGAAATAACATTCTTAATACTCAAGTGTCATTTTTAGAGGATTACACACATATATAAAATTGATTGAGTTTCATAACTTGCTATGTGCAAGTTTATATAACACATCTAAAACTTGTTATTTATCTATGAGACTCAACTACTCAAAAATTACCAGCTAACCTATTAAACTACTAATACAAATAATTAATGATTAACATAACAACATTTACTAATAAGAGTTTTGATGTTTTCACAATCCATAAGATTGAGCAAATGATTTTTGGGAAATAATTGTGTGCTCAATTTTTCATTGACATGTTTTGAATCACTATTCATGATTCATTATCAAAAAAAAATTGAATTATCTATAGTGATTTGAAACACGTCGATGAAAAACTGAGCACATATGTGTTTAACATAAATCATTTGCTCAACATTTATTCAAATGGGTGTCTCACTAGTAGATGCATTCCCCATACAAATAAAAACTAGCTAATATCAAACATTTGGATCACACAACTGAACACAAATTACATTATACAAATTTATTAAAAACATTAAATATCTATTAAAAAGAATAGTTTATAAGATTCTAAAGTTGATCTAAACATGTTAAAAGTAAAATTTAGTTGTTTCTAGAGCTGAAATTGATTTCTTACAAGGTATTAGAATTGCCATATTTTTTAATCTATCAAGTACCACATAAACACAATCACTAACATGTTTCAAAGTAATGTACCCCAAGAGGAATTCCATGGAAACAAATTCACATGGTCTCATTGGAACCAATATATGTGTGTATGAACCTTGCTTCTTGTTTACCAGTTTAGAAATTGCTAATGTGGTACAAGACTTGATGTATTTTTCCACATTTTCCTTAAGGTGTTTCTTTAATAATTACTAATGTATAACTTCAAGAGTATTTTCAATCCAAAAATGTCTTGAAAATTTTCTAAAATAAGCCTCCCATATTAGTTTTTTGTCTCTCTACCTCATGAAAAATGAATTAGTGTTCAAGGTGAAATAGGATTCCATATTGAAACTAGAAAATTGGGACTAAATTACCACAAATTAAATTGTGATAGATATATAAAAAATGTATCTCATATGGATGCCAATTATGACCTTGTATTATCTTAATTTCCTCATGCAATGAGTATAGAAAGGATGTCTTGAACCAACAAATGACTCAAAATCTATGATGAGATTGACACATCCCTTATTATGCTTGATGTTTAGATGGAACTACTAAAGATAAGAAGACCATTTTTGACATTGATTTTCCTATTTATTTTTATTGAGTTTTCAATAAATAAAATGTCTTGTGATATATATGTATCAAAGTGTCATTTCTTAAGATATAATACTTTTGATGCTTACATGTCTGAATAATAACATAAAGGTCACAATCATATACTGGGTAGTTTCATATTGGCATGGTGACCTACTCTTTATTATAATAAATTGGATGATTATATTGGGTGAGGACTGATCCAAGTGCATAATCTAATGCATCAATATCAATCTTGATGAAGTTATGGTAACACAAGTAATGGTGCAAAAAAGAGTCTATATTTTAGCTCCTCGAATGCATTTTATTGTGCAACTGACTAGAGAAACATTTATTTTGCACCACCTTTGATAACTTGGTTTAGGGGCTAAGTCACAAGAGAAAAATTAAGAATAAATATCCTATAGAAATTGATAATCCAAAGAAGGTATGAATCTCTATGAGATTATTTGATTATGTACATTCCTAGGTGACTTGAATCTTGGATGAATCCACATGCATTGCTTATGCATCTAGTATGTATCCTAGATACTTTATCTCCTACATGACAAATGTAAATTTATCCATGTTTTCATATAGCTTGCATTTTTACAAATTTTCAATTAATTTTTCTATATTTTACAGATATTCATCGTATGTTTTTCTTAGGATTAGAAAGTCATCAAGATAGACTACAACAAATCAAGTATTGAATGGCTTGAGAGTGTCATTCATCATCTGCATGAATGTCATTGGAGGATTGGTTAAGTTGAAGGGAGGGACTAATCATTGAAGCAATCCTTATTTTCCATTTAAGTTTGTCCTCTATATGTCTATAGGTTTAATATGAATCTAATGATATCGAGACTTAAGATAGATTTTGGTGAATAAATTCACACCGTGTAGTTGGTCTAGTGAGTCCCCAATCCTTGGGAGAGGATAGCAGCTATTCATTATGATCTTATTGAGACCTATAGAATCAATGCATATCTTCCATGTGCCATCTTTATTCAGTAAAATAACAATTGAGATACTGCAAGGAAATGAACTAGGCCTAATATATCCTTTATCTACAAGTTCATGTATATGTTGCTTTATCTCCTCATTCTCCAAAAATAATCTAGAATAGAAAGAGGAAATATGCAGAGGTAATATATGAATAAAATCAATAGTGTTTTTAACTATATAGTGTGTAGTCACTTCCTTTGATGACTTAAATATATCCTTGTATTCTTATAACTTGTAGTTCAACTTTGTGGTTTGTGTTGTTGCTAGAAGAATTACAATATGAATTGGTGCCACAAAGATGGTTTTTACATTTAGATCTCACCAACAAAATCACAAAATTTTTACTATAAGTGAGGAGTTTCTTCCATTATTTGACACTAATGAGTGATATATTAGGAACTACTTCTATTATGTAATATCTCTTATCACCAATATCTATGATAAAATTTATAGGAATTACCTCATATACTACATGTCGATGGTAAAAATATGGCTGTCGAAGTCAAAAATCATATACCTATTATGGAGTGACATCACAAAGGATTGTATCTTTAAAAAGGCTTGATGTTGCAAACAAAATGACACAAGTGTGTGACATATTTATCAGATCCCACACTAAACCATCCAATGGAATATGGTTGTGGGTGAGGCATTAGTGGCAAGTTCAATATGTGAACTATTTCATGATAAATCACATTCTTCTGATTTCGATTATCAATGATGAAATTTAATGGTTGAGCATTATCCACATTTTAGAATAGACTAATATTTTTTTCTTCCTTTGTTTTTGTAGGGGTGGTAGAGATGTTTGTGGTGCCCATGATGGCATTGGGTTTAAACTCCATGATCTACTTAACCTTATCCGATGTTGTAGTGTTTTTACTCACTACTTCAAGCTATGCAATTAGAGTAATCCAAACATGACATTCCTTATTGGAATGGCTTATGGAGTTGTGAAGTGAAGACTACTTTCTAGTTTTATATTTTTTGTATAGGTCATTAGATGGTTGTTTCTTTTTCTATGTGGAGAGTACTTAGACATATTTCCTAGTTTGCAATTCTATGTGGAAGGTTTAAGACTTAGAATATTTTGTCTTAATCTTGGCCTTGGCCTTTGCTTAAAACTTTTAAGAAAATATGTAGGCTTCTCTAACTGAAGAGATTTGTAAAAAATACATATCTAATTAGAAATGTAGTTTTAAACTTAACCTACATTTTGAACAAGATTTTTTTGTGAATCTTGAACATCATGATTTGACACCAAAGTATGAAAAGTATTTTTGTATTTTTGCATAGATTGGTCTTTACCATGGATAAATTGGGATAACTTGATATGCTCTAGTCATCATAGTTTCCAACAAGATAATAAGTTTCTTTGAGTGTTTCTAAAAAACCATTCCATATGTCTACAAATGTGTCTAACCTAACTTCACTTTCATGGATTTCATGTGAAGTGTAGTATTTTCCTTACCAATTATACACTAAAAAATAAACTTTTAGAAGAGCAAATGTAATCATTTCTTGGTCAGAAGATTTATTGACTATGTAGTATGAACATATTAGGTTATTCCAATTATCTATGGAAGTTACATTTGTTTTACCTTCAAAAATATGGATGTTTATATTGACTTGTACCTTTATGGTGTATGACCACCAAATGGTCAATGTGAATGAGAGGTATTGGAAGAAGTTTGTTGCTTCAGAAGTAGAGAGAAATGATCAATAATATTTTCTCATTCATGTGCATGATATTTTCCCAAATATTCTTGTTGTTTTTGCAATGCATCCTCTATCATCTTCTGGAACATTTCTAAATTTGGTATCATCAAGGATTTTTCTCCCAATTGAGGATGCAGAAGAAGGTATGATAAAGGGTCACAAGTCTTGAGCCTTGAATTTATACACGTTCCAACCTTGTATAATTAGGCATTCAAATAGAGATAAATTTAATAAACACCATGATATCACTCAAAAATGATGTGAAGTGTGTATGATCTGATACCACTGATATGGGGCCTAGGAAGAGAATTGGTGGAGAATCTACTTTAAATAATTTAAGGGATTATATGTGGAAGTGAATTATGAATAAGATAGGATATGAACGTGCACAATGTGAATGAACAAGGAGGGAAAAGAACATAAATTATAATCAATGTAGAACTGTAATTGCAAAGTTGTATGATGTTATTTTTTTTACAATATTTGAGAGATCATATGTATGGTGTAGATCTACATACTCCCTAACTTTGTTCTTGACTAACTTGTCTAGCCAAAAATAATAAAAGTGTAGATTAATATATAGAAGAGGGAGATGAAGCATCAATTAGACCATTTTAAAAGTTGGTAATAACCAATTTATAACTAATGCATGTGGTGATGTCCCTAACTATCATTACTAATAGGATGTGAGCTACAATGTGGAAATTGTAAGAGTTGTGTGGTAATGCTAAGGGTTAGATCTAGTCAACTGGCATGTGTGTACTGAACCTGAAATTAAAGTTGTTAATGCAAGAACGAAGTTGGATGAGCAACAACGATGAAATTTGGTAAGACGTAGTTACCCAGATCATCCTTGATCAAACTTTGATTCTACTTTTTAAGTAGCCTGCATTTTTTATGGGCACCAAATCCCCCAAAATTTCATGAAAAAACTCATTGATCCTTTGAAGGTTCTTACCCCTTCCTCGACCTCTAGTTGACTATCTATGTCAATATTTTTCTTATCTTCTTCAATTTTTATTTTAGTCTTCGCTTTACATTTTCGCATCTTAAGGTTTTTTCTAGATTTCGCTACTTATGAGGAAGGAGGAGAGGAAATTCCTTTAATCTAAACATAGATATGGTTTTAATTCAAACTTGAAGAGACTTTACCATCATTTGAGGCCAAGTTCTCTCTTCGAAAATAATTTAACTAATCCCTAAAACATTTCAAAAATACAATTTCTCGTTATTTTTAAATTCAAAGATTTATGGAAATGAATAAAATGTCTGGAAAGAAATTAAAACCCCGAGGTTCAATTAAAAAGAAGTGAATATATATTCCTCAGAGAAAATGACACTAAACTATATGTTCAATACCACTAAAATACATTTGAAAAAAAAAACAAAAAAACATGTAGTGCCATGAAGATATAAAAGAAACTAAGCAAGCAAATCTTTCTTGTGACTCTTCACTTCTCTACGTTCAAGACTTTTCCACGCTTATGTCTGCTCTACATTTTGCCATTCCGATTTCCCCTCCACAACGATACTCTCTTCTTTGTTTCCGTTGTTTTCCTTGCATGGTCTCAAGAGAGAAATGGGTTTTCGCTCGCTGTTTATTGGCCTTTCGGCTCCAACATGGGAAATCCTTTCTACCATTAAAGCCATCTTGGGGACCAACTACATAGAAATTGAGATGATGACCAGGGTTAATTCTGAGATTATGTGAAGGACCATCGCTGTGGTTTGGATAGAATATAGAAATTTTTAAATTTTTGTTCTTCAAATGATCTTCAAAATATCTTAGCGTGAATGTAGGGGGCTGGTGTCGATGGCGTCTTTTAGGAGTTGGAGTCTCCTTTCATTAAACTGGTGGAAATAGCGACGTCGTTAAAAAGTTTCTTTCTGGATAGACATTGGGTCGGGGTGTTGTTGATCTTTTGGAAAATTTTGATTTTGCTTCTCTGATTCATCCCATCTTATCTTATAATCATCTAATGGAGAATAAAACGGCTATCTTGGCAAGAAAGGCGGCCAAAATTTTTCTGAGGCTGGCTAAGTTTCCAAAGGGGTTTCAGATGAAGCCATGGGTGTCATTTCTTCTGCTCATCCTCATGGTCCCCCATGGGTCAGCGTGTCAATCTCCGCAGCGGTTGGACATAGATTTAGAGATAGTATTTTAATAGTCGTTTCATTGTATTAAGGCTTTTTTTTTCGAATAATTAGGGATTGAGGTTTAGTTCAATAATTTGGGATTTTTTCAGTTATATCATGGTAAGCTCTTTATATTTAATTCATTATATGAATATAAAAATAACCAATCCTTTAAATTTCTTAAATTTAAATAAAAACTGACAAATCACTTAAACCTTACCATTAAATCTCACCACCAACCATTTTGTTATATTAATATTGTTTTGACGTTTGTTCATATATTTTTTCTGTGTTGTTACTCAGGGAAATGAAGTAGCCTAGCTCGATTACGTCTTTTCAATTCTAGTTTGTTTCCAATTGGCTTCTAGTTAGCTTTGCTGGTTGAGCTTGCACAAGTCTATTTTGTCCTATATTATTAAAATATATGATTTGATATAATGGGTGAGGGTATATGTATATAATTAATTGATTTTAAAAAAAAAATAATTTATAAAAACATATTTAATGCTAACAATATATAAAAATTAATAATAGGTTCAATATTTTTGTATGTTTTATTTTATTTGGATTAGACCTCTAGGCAAATGAATCATAAAGCAATGGAGTTCAATGCTGTTTATTTTTGAATTTTTAAATATATTGTATATAATTATTTGAACTATAGATTTTATTAATTATAAATATATTAAATATATTTTTTCAAAACTTGTTTATTATTTTACAAATAATTGTTTATTCAATAGATTTCAAAGTGAAGAGAAATCAAATTAATTAAAATACTTTTTAAATATTTATATATTAAAATATGTTGAAAAATAATTTATTTTGGTAAATATATTCTTAATAATTTTCAAATATATTTTGATTTAAATTTTCATAATTTGTAAATTATGAATATCAATTGACCATCTTTTATGATAATCATTTATATAATTTATCATCTTTTAATTAATTGATATATAAATGCCTTCCAATAAAAAATTATTTATTTACTTACATCTCATTATTTTTAACTTAGATACACGGGGAATACACATCCATTTGGATATTCATTCACATTCCGTTACGTTATTTCTATCAATTGTAATATACTTTATTATGGTTTTATTAATTGATTAAAAAATTCCTATATATTGTACAGGATGTGTGTGTGTTTGCAATAAGTAATATTTTGATTCAGGTACAATGGTGCAATATCTGTGCAAAAGCATCTGAATGTTCTTATTGATCATGGATATGTTACCCAAAATCAAGTTCCCTGGCCATTGTTATCTGCTGTTGAGGCTTCCAAAAGGATTGTTAGAGAGCTTATGTATACCTTATCTCCCAAGGATGTGGTAAATGTGATTGGATTCAACGAAACAAATGCAGATCCACTATCTTCAAATCCGGTACGTGCTCAAGGATTTATATTTATAAACTATTTTATGGGCTTAATAGCGATTTATATTTATTTATACAATTTGTACGCGATAAATGTGTCTCATCTACAAGTTAAGATTTGAAATAGTTAGTCAAATTAATAGACATCTAAGTATTTTTGTAATGGTACTACAATGGTAAAAAGGATTTAAAAGTAGTTCAATTTCAATTTAGTTAGTATACATAAAGATAAATAGAAAATTAATTTTGTTGTATATTTATATAGAATATAATAAATAAATTTCGATTCCGATATTTTTAATGATGTTTTAAAATATTTTTGATATAATTGTTTATTTGTGATTTGTTTGATTTTGAATTAATCTTAAATTAGATGAATGGAATATATTAGTGCCAGGGACTGTAATTACAGTCTTAAATAGTAAACTAAAGATAAATGACTAAAATAGTTAAAGCATAAAAGAAATGAACAAGGATAAATAATGCAAAAGAGATACGTACATAGCTTTTTGAATCATTAGGCAATTGCATAGAAAAATAGAATGAAGTAACAAGAATAATGTAGAGAACTCAATTTTTTTTAAAAGATAAATATGAGTTCCCTCAAGGATAGGAATGCCCAAAATGTTAGGAGCAATAATCATCATTTCCCATGTTGGTTAGTTTTTTCCATTTAAACAAATTTTGAACTTCTAGAATAGTTAGGTGCAATAGTGAAATTTAGGACTTCTTGCACTGATTTGTTCTTCAAAAACTATGTCGATCCCTATATATGCTTTCTTGAAGTTGTAAACCCTAACTTTGTGTCACAAGGAGATAAATGACTATGGAGTAAAAAGGGGTTAGCGGTCAAAGTTTTGTTAGACCTCAATACCCTATTATGCTAAGCATTACATACATACTAATAATCTAAAAAGGGATCAAACCTCCATGTAGTTATCTCACCTAAGTGCTTTGTGTGAATGTGTTCTTTTAGCTATATAAATGCTTTTGGAATTGGATTGAATACTTAATCATGTTTGGCTAGGGGTTGTATAAAACTAAATTCAAACTTGGCTTGTGACTGCTTGAAGTGTTTAGAAACTGATTTGGGAAGAATAAGGACCTTTTGTTTAATGTGCAATTGTGTAAATAAGCTCTTGTAATAGAATTGATAGGCTTGCCAAGATGTCTAAAATGAATCAATTGAATGTGATTTTATAGTGGTTCAAGAGGGAAAAACACTCATTGAAAAGTTTAATAATCTCAAGGCCAACCTTAAAGATACTTTCCTTTTTTAAAATTTGACTATTTTTATGGAATGCCATGATTAATAGACACGAAAAAAAATAATTGTTCATTTCATGTTGGGTGGTATTGTCCTTTCAAGAAAGGTGCTAAGTTTTGGGTTTGAATTAGAGCATACAGATATGTACAGGATTTTTCAACAGTAATAACATTTTATTAGGTGATAATAAATGACCTTGTAGTAAAATAAGATATTCCATTTTACTTAAGATAGGTTAAATTAGTGAAATGAGTGTTAATTAACTGCACATATCAATTAATGGTAAAAAGGGATAAAATAAGCATGATGAATTATTCGTGACCAATTCTAGTTTACTACATTTACATCGCACCCACTCTAAAATTACTAGATTAAAGGAAAGTTGTACCTTAGTGTATAAGACACACTTTGTCTTTAAGAAGCATACTTCAATCGTGTAATTCACATTATTGTTTGGAAAACCTTGCAAAACACATGAAGCAGTTACTTTATTCCTTTAAAATTTTGAATTTGAACATTTGAAACTTTACTTAAAATTTGATAATTTGTAATTTGAAATGAAAATTTATAAATTAAAAATTGGTTGCATTTAAATAATTTTTAAAAGTAAAATGAGGGTATCAAATGAATATATCTGAATGTGTGAAACCATCTAATTTTTATGACTTATCTTGGAGATGATGCTTAATTGAAGTGTTGGAGAAATGGTGCCTCACATGAATCACTTGGAAAAGATGGTTCTTTAGCTAGACCATTGGATAAATTGGGGGTGATCAAACCCCAACTTGCATTTTATCTTTTGAAGTGAAAGTGTTGCTTATTGAATAATTTTAAAAATTAATTGTGTTTATCCATCTTTTTAACCCCAAGATGTAAATGAGTTGAAATATTAATGGATTCATACACATAATTATGGAGTGCTCAATCGAATTCAAGTCATACACTTGCAATTAAACTGAATCAACCACTACATATGTCTTATAGATTCAATTGTTGTATATCCTAATATTTGAGAACATGGTCAGAAGAGAATGGATTACACCCATGATCCTACCATGCTAGTGAAAATAGAGACTATGTCATAAACCTATTATTATGCCCCCATTTTAACTGTATAATTTGAAATTGTATGTGAATGTTCATTGTTTTGAAACTGTGTGAATTTTCTCATTGAAAATGAAAGAGGAGAACATATGCAATGGAATATGTCCCCATAATATTGATGTGACAATAACTAAATTTGTAACTTAAAACTGTGATTGTGTCCATAGCTTAATTTTTCTCTTTGAAAATGGCTTATCTAGTTCATGAAAAACCCACTAAAATGCCTTCATTTTGAGGTGAGGTAATTTTTTCCTAAAAATACATTGATTTCAAAACAAACATTAACTTGAAACATGCATAGGAATATGTTAGCATTGAACATTTTAGCACATCTAAAAGTGTTAGCATAGTGAGATTTGAACTTTTGCATAGAACTGAAGTGGAAAGGCCTATATAATGTATCATTGAATCTCATATAATTAGTATGTTAGAATTTTAGTATGTTAGGAGTACATGATATGGATCATGTCCCTTATCAAACCCATGAAGTTTAATTAACATACACAAAACAAACACAAGTGATAGAAAATTTACATAAATGGGCCAAGGGACAAAAGCAAGGACATGGTCAAATGTCCAAAACAACACATAGACATGATTGATGTTGCAAAAAATGGACATGTTTAAATGTATCACATACATAGGGCCAAGTGCCAAAGCAAAGACATGTTCAAATGTCACACACCACACATAGGGCCAAGGGCCAAAACAAGGATATGTTTAAATGTTGCATATCACACATAAGATCTCATAGAGATGTAACAAGGAAATAATCTCACACAAGGGCCAAAGGCCAAAACAATAAAAAATAAAAATTATAATCTACTATGTACAATTAATAAAAATCAATAGAACATAGAATTAGAAACAATAGTCTAAGTTATGCATATATCATGTGATCATATCCTAGTAAATAACATGTTCATGTACACTATGTAAGGTGAAAATCTTAGCAAGGCATGCGTATAAAATTTAAATATCAACAGTAAATAGGTTATATAAGGATAACACATAATACTATTACCTATGAGTAAGATGCCCCCAACTTAATAAGGCCAATGGGTAGAGGAGAGTCCAACATCTTAATATGTGAATTTTTTTGTATGTCCTACATAATACTTCATAGATACCCATGAAATTTATGTGTGATATAAAAATAATTTGTTATCTACTGATCATGAGATAAATAACATAATGCAAAGATGTAAAATAGATTTTTAATCATGCTTGAATCTTAGTTTTGTATTTTTGATAATAATTGAATGTTTTTGTATTTTTAAAAATATATGATTTTTTTGTATTTTTTCAATATGAAAATTAGGAACAACAAAAATTGGAATGAAACCAAGGTGTATAAAATAGAATAACAGAGACTAATCTAAACAATTCACAACAAGTGTCGATGGAAGATGTGCACTAGCAAATATTCAAATGGATCAATATAAATAATTTCCTCCCCTATGGAATGTGAATTGGATATGTTATAACTCTTTTGGAGGTGAAAATATGCACACAAGTAAATGGTTGTATATTCTCATTTCATCAAATGTACGTGTCAAAATATGTCATATGTATGGAGAAATTGAGCTTGAAAACAAAAATATTTTGCAAGAAAACTAAAAATTGCATATTGGTATTGCATGAATAATCTGTAAATTGATAGAATTATAGATCTATGTTCTAGAAATGTAGGTTTTGAGAATAAAAAGATAGAGGACAAGATCAACTCATAGGACAATATAAGATGACATTTTTGTCATGTTCTGGTCAATTTTGTCATGTATTGGAAAAGATAATATTCTAGAAAAATATGTGCATGAAGATAGATTAATGTCATTATTTAATGAGATTTATCACTATTTTAAGATTGTATAGACTTGGAAGTAAAAATAGAAGGAACACGAGCCCAAAAATTCATTGAAATTCAAGGGCATATAATAATGGATCATTTAATTGCAAATGCAAGCAAATGGAAGATTAAGATGAAAAAAATAGGAATTTTGTACGATCATGTTTTTATTTTTTTGAATCATTTGTATTTCAATAATTCACAAGTTATCCAATGATTCCATCTATATCATAATTGACTCAATCAATAATGAATGTTAAACATCCTACTATTATTGAGAAAATGTATCAAGTGTGCCAATATAGAAATTAAAACATATTCCCTTTTCAATGATAAAGCTATCCAAATGACTAAGCATATGATCTTGAGTAGGATTCATGGATCTAGGAGATGTAAGATTACATCACGGATTTCATGAGATGGTGTGTAAGATTGTGTCAAATTTTGGGCCTCTCAATAAAGATGCTTAGGAGATGTTGCAAGTGTGTGTGATTGTTGCAAAGGAAATTCTTTTTTTCTATATACTTGACTTTTCTTTGTTTGCACTTGAACCTTTTGCAACTCTTGATTAGAATCCTTTTGTTTAGATTTCAAAGCCATGCTTTAATTTCTATTGTATGCATTATTAGACTATGGTGATGGATGGGGAGGACAAGGTATCATGGAATATAAGGGATGCTCATATTTTATCCTTAAAATAGTAAAAACTTGATTACAATAAATATATTTCAAGCATCCGTGAATCATAAAATGTACAACACAATTTTTTTGAAACAATGGGTACCCCAATATCATATCTAAAACTTTATTTTTTTGTACAACAACAAAGGGAGTGGATAGGATAAAAATACCTACTTGAGGAGATAACATAATATGAACCAAAGTGTCTTGTTGCTTACTGTTGAAAGAATTAAAAAAATTAGTAGTTGCATGTATGTCACTTTGTGTGTCACCTAATAAATGAAACAATGTATTTGTAGATTCATTTTCACTTGTTCCATTATAAATAAGCACCCTAAAAATAGGTTGTCAAGTAATATGAGCCCTTATACATAAATTTTGAAAATCAAAGTCATCATCAACAATTTCACTATCGCCAAAATAAATCATTGGACACGATGTAACATTTAGAGTGATTATACCAATAAAACCATCCAAAGGGTATTCATATGATGTAGGAAGTGGATAAATGTTGTAAGTATAATAAACATTATAATTGTCTTTGTTGGTATAATATTTCAGAAATGTTTCACTAAAAATATTGAGCTTAGAATTATCATTTTGTTGAGGCTATGTGTCCTCTATAGGGATGTCTATCTCGATGACATTATAGTCAATAAGATCATGAATGAGATGCCTAAATTTAGAATACTTATTTTAGAATGACCATTGCATTGATGATAATAATAATATATATTATTATTAAAATATTTAATTTGTATATTATTCATGTCAACTTCATATGGAGGAGTTAAAGTGATCATGTGACATTCAATCAATTTTTGTAGCAATTTTTAAGGTGGTTGTGGTAATATAGTAATTTGCCTTCGTGGTTGATTTGACAAAACCATTTTATTGGTGGGTTGATAAATGTCATTGACTTGTATCTTTAATTTTGATTTAGTATCTTGTGCCTTGGCTTTATAGGATGGTTTGCTTTGAATTTTGTTTGCAGGTAGAGTAGGTGGAGATCTATACTTAAGCTTGTTCAAAGATAAAAGTTTAACCTCTATATCTATTATAGTATGATAGAGCTCTTCAAATGATTAATTTTTTTTAAAAATTATTTACTCATGCAAGGGTGCAAGAAAAATTTGTTTGAATATGTTTTTTGATTTATTATCTGCTAGTACATTAGTCATTTTGGCCAACATAGTCTTGTAACAAATCGCATACTCACTGATAGGTTCATTGGTTCCTCATTTTAGATAAGTAATTTTTTCATATGGATGTTTCTCATCAATGTTGATATAAAATCGCTTTAGAAATAAATCTACTAAAGGATTGAATTCTTTCATAGATTGAGAAGGAAAATTGTAAAGCCAACACAAAGCATAGTATTTTAGTCTCCTTGGAAAGAGTCTAGTTATAAATCTATCATTAAATGCATAATCTAAACAGGCTACATGAAAGTATTTTAGATCTTGTTTAAGATCTCTGTTACACTCATATAAAGTAAGCTTGGGAGATAAAAATATGGTTGGTAAAGGATAGTATGCAATATCATGAACTAAAGTATTATGAATTAAGGCATATGAATCCAATGATTAGATAGATTTTAGGATACCTTTCTCTAATTTCAGCACCTTAACTTTTATAAATGTAACTACATGCTCGAGGGATTATGCATTAGATGGGGTATGTGGGATAGTATGCATAGCTATCAAATTATTAGAATGGATTACTTGGTTAGGTATAGGCATATAAATATGATGTAAACCATGTGTTTCTCCCTAAACTAAATATGTGGATGGAATAATAGGTTCAACCATGGTAGCAACCATACTTGTAGTAAGGTTTACAATACCAAAAAATGGTTATTGTTGCACAATATAAATTTTAGTTTTTTGTGAATTTTTTGAAGCTAAGAGGACCTTAATGACTTTTAAATGTCTTATGGCATTTTATGAAGTCTTTCTCTAAATTTAGATATATTTTGGACTTTTTTGTGATCAAATATATTTAAGTCATAATGATGAATTACTTATCTGAACCATCATTACTATCTTATGAATTTTTCTCATTGTGATTATCTTGTTTAGTTTAGTTATCTTGTGAATTTTGATTTTCATCTTGAAAACATTCATTATCAATTTGTCTATCAAAAGAGGAACCAATTTATGTATTGGTAGAATCTCGCTTAAGTTAACTGTGCTAAATGGGAATCTTACCTAGCCTAGCATTGCACTTCAAAAGAGTATTAGAGGAAAGATTCTTAGATGGACTATAAAAATAACATATAAAAGATATGTGAAAATAAATGGATAATTTTTAAGACCCTAAGATAAACAACAAGTTTAAAACCCTAAGGAAAACATTGGGTTAAACAAGGTTAGATAAATACATGGGTTCACAAAATATTCTATCTATTTTTGAATTAATATTAAAATAGATAAATGGAATATACTAGTGTAAGGTACTATAAACATGGTCATTAACAATAAACTAAAGATAAATGATTAAAATAGACAAATCAAAATGAAAATGATCAAGGATAAACTATGCAAAAGAGAGATGTACTTAGCTTTTTGAGTCACCAGGTGGCTACATAGAAAAATGAAATACAAGAATGGGAATAATGTAGAGAACCTAAAAAATTTCTAGAAGATAAGCTCAAATGCTCTCAAGGATATGAATGTGAAATAGGACAACAATTGCATTCATTATTGTCCCTGTTGGTCAATTTTTTCCTTTTGTATAAAATCTATAACTTTTGGAATAGTTGGGTGCAATAGTGAAATTTAGGTCTTCTTGCATTGATTTTATCATAAAAAAATGTGTAGACACCTATATATGCCTTATTAAAACTACAAACCCTAGCTTTGTTTCATAAGGAGATAAATTATTGTAATGGAGTAAAAAAGGAGTTAGTAGTTAGAATTGTGCTAGACCTCAACATCCCATTGTGTTGAGCACTACCTCCATACCAATAATTTGAAGAGGGATTAAACCTCCATGCATTTCTTCCACCTAAGTGATTTGTGTGAATGTGCTCCTTTGACTATATGAATGAATCTAGATTTGGATTAAATAATTGATCATTCTTGGCTATGAACATAGCCAATGTAAAATTAAATTCAAATTTGGCTCATAACTGCATGAAGTGATTAGAAACCGATTTGGGAAGAATAGAGACCTTTTATTCAATGTGCAGTTGTGTAAATACACTCTTGTAATAAAAGTGATAGGATTATCAAGATGTTTGAAATGAATCAATTGAATGTGATTTCATAGTAGTTCAAGAGGTAAAAAATACCTATTGTAAAGTTTAGTAATATTAATACTAACCCTAAGGCTACTTTGCTTTTTAAAAATTTGACTGTTTATATAAAAGGATATGATCAATATATAGGGACATGAAAAATAGGTGTTCTTATCATGTTGAGTGGTATTTTCCCTTTAGGAAAGGTGTTGAGTTTTGGATCTAAGTCAGAACATACATATGCATAAAGGTGTTTTTGGTAGTAATATCATTTATGTAGGTGATATTAAATGGCCTCGTAGTGCAATAAGGTATTGAATTGTGCTTATGATGAATCTAATTGGTGAAATAAGCATCAGTTAAGTGTAAATTCCAATTAATGGTAAAAAGGGATAAAATAGGCATGATCAAGTACATGTGACCAATTTTAAGTGACTAAAACTTGTTTAGCTAGTAGACCAAGTAAATTATGAATGCTATTGATTTTTTTTTATTTTAACATAAGTGATTTTATCTCAATTGTTTATACATAGGGTGGTACACTAATGTGAGTTCTTATGTCTTAATTGTTCATACAAAGGTCATTGTAGCATCACATACTTCATAAATTTTATTTTTTAATGTCCTTATCTCAATTAATAGGTGATTAGATCTTAGATTAAGCTTATAACAAATGACATGCCTTAGATGGATGAAATTTTTATCTTGCACGTAATTTTGTTAAGTATAGGAGATCATTGGATTGATCTCACATAAGGAAAATCTCATAATCTCATTTGAATCTTTCAAAATATTCTTTGTTCCCTTATTTTTTACTAAGTCTCATATGGATATTGGTTTTTTAAGTAAATAAACCTCTTAAATCCCCCAATTGTTTAACTACTTTTGTCACCATATCATCTTGAATACCAAATCTTTTTTGACTTTTAATGTTTTAGGAAAATCAACCTCTTTAATCCCCTATTTTTTCAACCTCTTCATTCCATCATGATATTATCACTCACTTCTCTCTAGTTGTAAGCATTTATTAATATGGTAACATGTTCATGTCCATATATTTCTTTTGTTTGGATAAGTAAGTCACATGTTATCAAAAGGCTTCTTATTCCAATGGTGGCATACTTGTTTACAATAGCATCATAACACAATGGGTTTGGGCCTTTACTTCTAATTAATTTATCAAGAAAACTTTATGAAAATTTTCAACTTTTTCCCAAGATTATTTTGTAAGGCCAAGGCTCCAAACAAGATAGCTATATAAAACTATTGTTTATACTATATAAAACTATTGTTTATACTAATAATATTTTTAAGAATAACTTCAATATCTAACTCCGTAATTAATCACACATGCATTTTTTTTGCATAGAGGAAAAATATTTCAAACCTCATATTTCCTATTTCTTCACATAAGAGTCGCACTTATTTAACTATTATCAAAATTAAAATCCAAAGTATTTATAATATAAAATCACCTCTAATTTCTCATCATTACATATGATAGTGATGTCTTTACCCTAAGAACCTGTTACCATTATCTTTGTTTTGCTAACATTAAATTTCATTTAAAGGTAGCTACAAAAGTTGTTTAAGACATCAAAATATCTTAAAATATTTTCTCTGTGCTTTGTCAATAACATAACATCAAGTAGAGCATACCTTGTGATGTGTACTTATCTTTTATCTATTCTAACACAATTTCTTAATTCATCTATAAATAATTAGATAATATAAGTGAAGAGAGACAATATCCTTATTTCAATTTAATATTGTTATTAGGTTAATTTTTTTAAATTAATACAATTTAATGATGATTAAAAGTTACCTGTACCTTTTATATATCGTAAATCATTTAAAAAAAAATCAATTAAAAAATCTAAACATTTCTATAACAAATTTAATAATAAATATATTTTTTAATCAAAATCAATAATTATAAATTATAATCTCTTACTCTCCCACCATTGCATTTCTGTTTCAAATTTAATGATAGACACAATTACTATCAAAATCAATAATTGTAAACTATAATATCTAACTCTCCCATCATCTTAATGTTTGAATGTTCAAATAAATATATTATATAGTTTATCCCATAGAGAAGAGGGAATAGAGTTTAACTAGCACTAAGTATATAAAAAAAAATTGATCGTGTGATTTTGTATCATTTTATTATATTTATTTTAATTTTATTAATATTATAAAATAAAAAATCACTCTTCTATAATATAGAGATTGTATTTAAGCCACTCTTTTATGAAGGAATCATAATCTTTCAGACATATATGTTTCATATCATGTATTTAAGTCACTCTTTTGGTAAGGAATCATATTCTTTCAGAGATATATGTTTCATATCATGTGAGAAACATATCCTTTTTATTATAAGAAAATGGTATGTTTTATAAAATAAGAGTAAAACCTTTTCTAGAAGCACTTACAAACACCCTAGTTTAATATGAACTTAATTAAGCCCTATACTTTTCTTCATTGGTTCCGAAATTACATCCTTGAGTATCCTCCCATAAGTTCAAATAATTTAATATTAGTTAAACACTTTGGCACTAATTATATAATCTCATTACCCTTTCTTACATTATTCTCTTTCATTTATAGTTATTATAAATCCTTCTCATAGCCATAGTTGTCTAATTGATTTCATTTCTATCAAATGAATATGAATGGGTTTAGATTATAAATCAATAAAATAGAATGCACCTTTCATGGTTTCCCACGTAATTTATCTCTTTAATTAATACACAAATAATTCAACCAATATATTTTTTTGTGAAATTATATATACTACCAAAAAAAAATTTATGGATTGATTATAATTTATTGAATTTATTATTTTTTGTTTTGATATGTAGGTGCTTGTCCCAGATGATGTTGGTTTAGGGCTCAAAGGACAAACGAAAGATATATTTGATAATATCAATAATATCATAACAACACAAAAATCAATAGCATCTTCTTCTCAAGGGTTTATTAAAGGAATTTCAAGAGCTCTTCAACCCGATAATTATGAAGGTGAATTTCTAAAGGTAAGAAATTTTTGAAGAGCTCTTGCTCTATATTCTCTTCCTTATTTCTTTTGCTTCCTATAAAAAATAAAAGTATATGGCATATACATATTGAAATTTATATAAATCATATCGATAAAAGTGGAATTAATATATAATGAACAATTATATTTTATTTTATTATTGGAACACTTCAGTTTTATTATTATTAATAAAATAATAATTTAAAAAAGGTTACAAAGTAAAGTAGTCAGTTGGTATTTATGGCTCAAGTTTCTTTCTGGAGAAAAATCTAGCTCAAAATATATTAGGATAAATAAAAACACTAGCAAAGCATGAAAAATGAAACAACACTAAAGTAACTATATAACGAACATCATGAAATTAAGCACATGTCATTGAACCATAAGGAGTTGGGGGATCATTCTTAGGAAGTTGAGCACTCTAAGATGAAGGATCCATCAAGGGAGGATCAAGAGCCATCCATCCATCCATGGGGTCTGGAGGAGCCAAAGATACATTAATGCTCCACCTAGGAGGAGGTTGCACTACACTACCAATAGGGTTAGAACTAGTAGACAAACCCCACTGAGAAGTGTTATTCCCAAAATTTGTCACTCATTTTTGAGACAACATATGAACTATTTTGGTCCTGTAGGCCAAAATTCTCTCTTCCCTTCTTAAAAATTGTTTTGAGTATTCAAATTCTTCATTATTCAAGCTTTTTCAACTAAGGGACTCACAGGTTCAACAGGTTCAACAACTTTAATAGGCAAGCTTTCACAAAGGAATAAGTTCCCAACACTTAGGCAATTTCAAGGTTAGTTCAACGCCTCAGTTTAACCAAAAGGTCCATCAGCAAGATTCAAACAAATGGAATGAACCATTGAACCATTGAACCCTACCTCCAAAGGTTCAAAGGTTCAACGGGTTCAAAGGTTCAACGACGTCGGCCGACTCAAAGAGTTAAGCGTTTCAGCAAAAGTTCAAAGTTCAGCCGCTTTGGCAAATTCAATGGCTTCGAAAGACTTAGAAGAAAAGAAGAAAGATTGAACCCATTGAACTGTTGAACCTTGAACCAAAATGGTTGAAAGGTTTAAGTTTCAACGAGTTCAAATGAATGGTTCAAAGCAGATGGTTCAAGCGGTCAATTGAATGAGCGGAACACTGTATTGAACCATTGAACCAAAGTTGGTTCAATCGGTCGGTTCAATCAAATGGTTCAAAGGAGTCCCCCAAACCCCAAAGGACAAGTGCCCTTGTGGAGGGCAGTGAATAAAAGAGAACAAAAAGATATCCTTCAAAATTATTTTTTACAACTAATTTCACAAGGGAAATCCTTTAGAGAAAATGTCTGAAGGAATTCCTTTGGACATTTTGTCCAAAAGAATGATTAAAGGCCCAACGGAAAGCGGCTAAGGCAAAGGAAAGATTTCCTTCAGATAAAATGTATGAAGGAATTCCTTCAGACATTTTGTCTGAAGGATTCAAAGAAGAAGGCCGCCCGAAGGACCTCGAAGGGTAGGTACCCTTGCGGGGGGCTCTCGGTGACCAGAAAATGGACCTTTCTCAAGACCCGAAGGGACACCTTCCCTTCAGGAGGTTCTAAAGATATAAAGCCAAAGGAATGATCAAAGGCCCATAGGACTATTTATATGGACTTTGCAGGCCTATTTCTATGGACTCTGCAGGCCTGTTTCTATGGACTCTGTAGGCCTATTTCTATGGACTCTACAGGCCTATTTCTATGGACTCTGCAGGCCTGTTTCTATGAACTCTACAAGCTTGTTTCTACGGACTTTGCAAGCTTATTTCTATGAACTCTTTAGGCTTGTTTATACAGAATCTACAGGTCTATTTCTATAGACTTCACAGGCTAGTTTCTACGGACTCTGCAGGCTAGTTTCTATGGAATTTTCAGGCTTGTTTCTATGAACTCTGTAGGCTTGTTTCTATGAACTCTGCAAGCTTGTTTTTATGAACTCTGTAGGCCTTTTTCTATAGACTCCACATGATTTGAAGAAGAAGGCCACCTGAAGGACCTTGAAGGGTAGGTACCCTTGTGGGGGGCTCTTAGCAACTAGGAAATGGACCTTTCTCAAGGCCCGAAGGAACACCTTACCTTTGGGAGGTTCCAAAGATATAAAGCTGAAGGAATTTCAAAGCTTCGAAAGAATTAGAGAAAACAAAGGCTTCTAAAAAGGAGGATTAACCATTGAACCTTGAACCAAAATGGTTCAAAGGTTCAATGGGTTTAACAGTTCAAAGAAAGCTTTGAGCAAAAGAAAGAAGCAAAAGATTCTAGAGACTAGTCCAAATAAATGGTTCAATCGAAGAGCAAGGAAAGTGAAAGAGCAAGGAAAGTGATGGAACCAAGGAGCTGAGAATGTTTCCTGAACTATTAAACTAGTGAACCAATGAACTTTCAAAGGTTTAAAAGTTCATGGTTTAAAATGGTTCAAGCAACCAACGACCAATGACGTCCCCGTAGATGTCAAATTTAGGGTAATGAAATATCTATTGATTTTTAAATGTGGTGAGGAACTTAAAAACAAACTCAGTGACCAACTAAAGAGGGAGCTGAAAGAGCCATCAGTAAGGGAAAAGATATCCTGAGAGCTCAAATTGCAACAGGAAAGAGGGAAAGACTAGAAATATCTGTGTAGGAGTTATTTCTAGTAGGTGTAACAGTCCACCAAGTAGACATCTGAGCTCACAAGCATTAAAATGTGTGGCCTATTTTTATTTTTTAATAGGAAAGTGAGGGGACAGTTGTGTACCTATTGGGAGAAAGATCAGATGACCCATGCAGAGGAGAAGATATTTTGAGATGAATTGACACGCCACAGTTAAGGCAGTCACCCTATTCCAGCATGGCCCTTTTTGACTGAACTGAAAATGTATTCAAGGCATTGAATGTAGCATGGGCCATTCCATGAAACAAAGTGCCAAGTCTTTCTTGGATGCTATTTATTTTAAACTCTTATTTTATGTAGAGGATATTTTTTGGTTATAGAAGCAAAACTCTGCCAAAATTGAGAGGCGATCACTGAGACTTTGAGCTCAGATTGTTAATCATATTTCTTTGTTTGAATGAGAAAGCAGGTTACTTTCAGACTTTGTGTTGTAATAGCTTTTGTCATTTAGGAAATTATTATTCTGTCAATTTCCTGAAGGTGTTCTTGTCCATTGAATGAAATAAGCATAACTAGTGGAAGTAATTAAAAAGTTGTCTTGAAGCCAACTGTGGCAAGACTTTGTGTTGCCACCATTGTCTTTAGTGTGTTTTCTATTTGTTTTTATGTAAAGGATCTTAGGATGAATTTGTGTCCCCATTATCCTTCGTATTTCACTCTTGGGCAGTCGAGGTGGAGATTTTGTGCTACACCTTTTTTTGCTGGTTAATACGCCCATATTACTAGTTACTTGTTACTTATCAGAAAGAACTCATGCTATTTGCTGTAAGACCAATTTTGAAAGAAGAGAAGTGCCTTTAGTGTTTTCACCTAGATTTATCTTTTGTTTTTGAACATCATCTCTGAATAAAGAGAGATGGATGGTGTTGTCCTACCCCTGAGTGTTATTTTTTACATATATATATATATATATATATATATATATATAGTATCCATCCCCTCATATTTTATAGGGAACCTCCCCTTGATGAGAGGAGAGATGTGTCCCCTTCTGATGTGGTAAAACTACACATTTGACCGACCAATCTCCTTATGCTATGGTTGAAATCACCTATTTTTCTCATTAGTTAGTTGGTGACAAAATATTCACCCAACAAGTTTTTGGTGACTCGGCTGGGGACATAGCAATTTTGTGCAATTTGAACCCTCAAGCTTCAGATTGAAGCATCAATTATGTATTATCCATTATCATTATAGCATTATCTATTTCCATTATATACTATGAGCTGCAAGACCAGAGTTGCTAGAGATCGAGCATTTCATTTCAAAAGTCAATTCTCTGTCAGCTCCATGCTAACAGTTTTTGGCAACTTCGCTAGGAAAGAACACACAGTTTGAAGCCTCAAGCTTCAAGCTGAAGCAGGGCCAGTTATTTTTCATTTTTATTCTACAATCTTGCAACTCCACGCTATATAAGAAGCTAGAGAGCCCAAGGTGTTGTTGACCCTATTTTTGAGTTGGTGTAGCAGGGCAATTTTGATTTGTTTCCTCCACAACTTCAAGTTTAACGAACTAGGAGTCTTCTTCTTACCAATATCAAGTCACCAATACAAGGCACAACTTTTTTTTGTGTTGTTAGCAGAGCTTTGCCTATACATACTCCACCCAAATTTGTTATCCCCCCTTTCCATAATCAAATCATGGCAGTTCAAGGCCCCTAGGGTAACTCTTTTGGCCCACTCAATTTAACTCCACCTATACATGATCTACCATGCAGTTCAAGGAAGAATTTTCTCAAATTATTTGGTGATGGGAGAGTTCATCTCGATGAACATATTTCAGCCTTCAGCATAGCCTGTGGCGTGATAGGTGTGGAGTATGAGGACGTGGCAGTCAGGCTGTTTGTGGAGACATTACAAGGTGCTACTGCAGACTAGTTTTATCATCTGCAAGAACAAATTGTGATTGACTGGAACACCCTCAAAGCTAAGTTCAAAGCAAGGTTTAAGCTTGCAAAAGATGTGCATGCCCTATTGGCCCAGCTCACACAAATGAAGAAATAACCTCATGAACCTATGAGGGACTTCATTGCCAAGTTCGACAAGCTGAGGAATAGAATTCCTAAAATTGCTCAGCCAACACCTGAGAGCCTTAAATGTTTTCTCATTAATTCTCAGCTGCCTGAAGTAAGTTTCCTATTGAGACGGGCTGAGATAGACCTTGTTGCTACTCAGGATTTAGCCACTGAGGTGGAAGATGATCTTATCTTGGTAGGAAAGATAAGGAGAGATCCTAACAGAGGTAAATCTTCTTCATCTTCTAAATATCCATCTACAGGCACCATTGATCCAATGGTGCAAAAGTTAGAAAATGAGTTACTATCTCTCAGAAAGCAAATGGTGCAAGGGATGTCATCTACTCCTTCATACAGAGATATATGAATGATGACATTCTCTAATCAGTCATATCAAGGCACTGCCAAAAATCAAGGGCAATCAAATCATCTTCCTCCCCCATAGGGGAAACTTGCCATTGAAGTAGCACCAGGCAACTTAGTAGTTGGATATCTCGAAATAAAATCTGATTTCTCCTTCCAGCTTGAGTTGAAACCAAAAGATGACGTTGATCTCTTCATAGAAAACCAAGAAGAATCAGCTGGTGACTCCAACATTAGTTTCTTGAAGTACCAGGATGAACCCAAAAGTGAAGGTAAAGTAGTTGAGGTATCATATGCTGTGTTCACTTGGACCAAGAATCAATTAGCCCAGTAAGTTGATAAAGAAAAATTAGAGGAGTGAGCTCAGCCTACAATTTCAATTACCAAATGAGGAACTTCTCTACCTTTCTAGCCAAAGGGCTTGGTGATTGCTATCAGAGGATTTGCTAAGGTCCAAATAATGAGGATGCACGAGTCATGATTGCATAGGATTAAGTAAGTGAATACCACAAAATGATAAAATAAATGAAATCAAACAAAAGACAATTGCATAGACAATTTGGAGAAAAGCCAATATTCCATTAACATAAGATGGCCAAAGTGAAGAATACATAAGGAGAGCATGTAAGTAACTCCTTCACAAAAGGTGGTCAAGGTACCCCAAGAATATACTGTAACTCCTCCATGAAAGGTGGTGATAGGGTGATAATAATAGAGAAGTAACTCCGATACCCATAATAGCTGGTCAAAGGAGTTACTTATGACATTCTTATGAAACCTATGACACATCTATGACACACATCTCCACATAAGCTATCCTATCCCACAAATGTATGAAAACTCTATGTATGCAAAAATATATAATTTCCCTAATTAAATAATAGGGAAAAATAAAAACCTACACTAACACCCCCCATTAGCGCAGCTTAGGTGGGCAATGTGGAAATATAAAATGGGTCCCGACAACAAGGCCTGATGAGGTACCCATGTACAAATGCAATCTCCCATAAAATAGAGAAAAAGATAAAACCCATAGGAAAAAACTCCCCCAAAAAAGATACGTAAAATAAATGAAGAGGCTAGAAGGCCCCCTAAAGATGATGATGCTGCAGATGTAGACTGCACCCCAAGAAGAGCTCGTAGATGAATGAACTTGCTCTTAGTGAAAGGTTTAGTGAAGATGTCTACAACCTGCTCCGAAGACTGGCAAAAGATTAAGTCAATGACTTGACTATGAATAAGCTCCCAAATGAAATGCATGTGAATCTCTATGTGCTTGGTCTGCTAGAACTGAACCAAATTCTTGCAAATCTGAATGGTACTCTGGTTGTCACAATAAATGATGGTGGGCTGCCTGATAGGAATGCCAAACTCAAAAAGAATCCCCTGAAGCCAAATAGCCTCAGTAGCTACATTAACAGCTCCCTTGTACTATGCCTCTATGGATGATATAGAAATAACATTCTACTTCTTGCTAGACCAATTGATAGGACTAGAACCTAGAGAGAAACTGTAACCAGAAGTGGACTTGTAAGTCTGTGAATCACCAGTCCAGTCTGAATCTGTATATCCAACCAAGTCAACCTCCATGCCAAATACGTAATGAATCCTGTATCTATGTGAACCCTATATGTAATGCAAGATCCTCTTAGCTACTTTCCAATGCAGCTCATGAGGTTCTTGCATAAATTTGGAGACAAGTCCCTCTGTATATGATATGTCGGGCCTAGTGTGAGTCAAGTAGATGAGACTACCAACAAGTTATCGATACCTAGTGGCATCAACCAATGGTGAAGAATAGTCAACCTCAAGCTTGAATCCTGATAGAAAGGGATTCAGAGATGGCTTGCAATCAACCATGTGAAATTGAGCCAATAAGTCAAGAGCATACTTAGGCTGTGCAAGAGAAATCCCTAAATTTGACTATGAGATCTTGATGCCAAGGAAGTAGTGCAACAAACCCAAGTCTGTCATGTCAAATCTATCCTGGAGAGATGATTTCACTACTACAATAGCTGATGAAGAACTCTCGATGATCAAAAGGTCATCAACATAAAGAACCAGAATCAAGAGCAAGTCATCCTGCTGCAAAAAGTAGACATTAGGATCAGAATGACACCTAGTGAAACCCACTGTGAGAAGGAAGGAATCCATATTGGCGTACCATGCCCGAGGGGCCTATTTGAGGCCATAGATAGATTTCCTAAGTTTACATACTAAGGAAGAATCTTGAACAAATCCTGCGGCTGCTCCATGTAGATTTCCTCCTCTAGGTCTCTGTGAAGAAAGGCACTCTTCACATCCATCTGGTGCACATCCCAACCATGTGCTACGGCAATAGCTAAGGTGAGTCAGATAGAATTCATCTTTGCAATGGGTGCAAAGGTCTCTAAGTAGTCAATGCTTGCCACCTGTGAGAAACCCTTGGCAACCAATTGCGCCTTATACTTATCAACCGACCCATATGCTACAAACTTGGTCTGATATATCCACCTACATTGAACCATCTTCCTTCCCTTAGGAAGTGAAGTCAAATCCTAAGTGTGATTTTTGATTAAGGAATAATATTATTCCTCCATAGCACTATCCCACTCAGGTACCCTTGATGCCTCTCAAAAAGTCTGTGGATCTGAAACTGAAGCAAAGAAGGCATGTGGATCTCTCTGAAAATCCCCCCTAGTTCATTTGTCATCTGTAGGATCTCCTACCCAAGTTCTAACACTCTCAAGTGTCTGTCTGGCCCAAAGTGGCTCAAAAGTGGGTGAGTTAGGTGCTAACTCCTCATCTTCTGACTGACTAGTGGTGAATGACTCTGCATCAATGTCCTCGCTGTCTGAACTCAAAGAAGAAGAAGATGTCTCTAGCTTAAGAACCTGTTGTGGCTGATCTGAATCTGATGAAGAATCATCATGAAGAAGTAGATCTGATGAGGGAGAAGAAGTGCCAAGTGTTGATTCTCTAAGACTCTCCTGAAAATGGACACTTCTCTCGATGAACAACTCATGAGTGACTAGATCTAGAAGGTGATACCCCTTAACACCATTCAGATATCCTACAAAGATGCAAGGCTTGGACTAACATTCCATAGCTTTGAATTTCTTCTTTTGTATGCAGGCCATGGTTGGGGATCTGAAAACCCTAAGGTACTCAACATCATGTTTTCTTTTATGCCAAGCTTCAAATGGTGTTATCCCTTTTAAAGCTTTGTGAGGAACCCTGTTTTGAATGTAGCAAGCACAATTGATGGCTTCAGCCCAGTACTGTGGTGCTAAGGATGTGGAGTGAATAATATAGCTACCCATCTCTTTCAAGAACCTATTATTGTGTTTTGTAACCCCATTATGTGAAGGACTGTAAGTGACTGTGCACTAAAAATCAATCCCCTATGTGGTGCAAAAGTGCTCAAACATGTTGCTGACATACTCCCCTCCATTATCAATTCAAATAACCTTGATGGATTTCTCACTCTATTTCTCAACAAGAGCCTTGAAGTCTAAAAAAATTTCAAACACTTCAGACTTTTGTTTGAGAAAATATATCCAAGTGTACCTAGAGAAATCATCAATGAAAGTGAGGATGTACTTGGCCCTTATAAAAGATGGTTTGGGAAAGGGTCCTGATACATCACTGTGGACTAACTCCAAAGGTTGTGAAGCCCTCAAAGCTTTGCCTTTGTCAAATTTTGCTTCGGGATGCTTCCCAAGGGAGCACCCCTCGCAAAGTCCTTTTGAGAATTGGACATGAGGCAAGTCAATGACCATGTCATGTTTGCAAAGTTGCTCAACGTAGCGGTAGTTAAGGTGGCCAAACTTCTCATGCCATAATTTGTTAACTCCATTTGAATGAGTCAAAAATGCTGTTGGAGAAGAATCAGGTGCAAAATGTGAGAAGGTGTATAACCTTGTTTGGTGATCTTCCCTACCCACTGACATTGTAGTATCACTATGCAACTCCCTAATAACCACTGAATCTGGTGAAAACTCAACTCTCATGCCCCGACCAATGTGAGTGATTTGGTACACTGATAAGAGATTCATTGAAAGAGAAGGAACACTTAGAACATTATTGAATGTTCCTCCTTCCATTTCAACTAACCCTTTCCCTACAACGAAAACTGATGTGTCATCACCCAAACTAATTGAAGTCATGCTACAAGGCTGTAAAGATAAAAACTCAACTAGGGAAGAGCCCATGTGGTGAGAAGCACTCGAGTCAATGAACCATGAAGATGTAGAAGCTGCTGTAGCTATAAGGGCCTTGCCCTTTTCTTTCTCCTTACCCTTACCTTCTGCCTTAGTAGAATCTCGGGTAGATGAATTTTGCTTGATGGACTCAAGAACACCTATGTTGTGCTTCTCTAGAAGATGAGTTAGGTGATATTTTTGTTTCTTCATGCATTTGTGTTCATCATGCCCTGTCTTTTTACAATAGGCACACTTAACCTTCTCCTTCTTAGGTTTAGCATTGGAAGAGGAAGATTTAGTGTTGTTTTTGGTAGGATTGTTATTTTCTTTCTTCTTCTCCTGGTCCTTGTTCTTTTTCTTTTTCTCCTTTGTTGAAGTCTTATCCTAACCATTTTTAGCTATCAATCTTGGGGTTGAGTAGACCTCATTGTGCCCATTTGAATTAGCTTATCTTGCTCCCTAGTCAAGTCGACAATGAATGAATCTAAAGAAGGCATTTTCCATGTAGTGCCAAAGGCACTTTTTGTGGCATTGAAAGTGGAGACAAAGACTGAATAGCTTGGACCTAACTTAGTGAGAATAGAAATGATGAGTTGATCATCTTTCTTCTCTATCCCACATTCTTTCAATTGCAATATAAGGGCCTTAAACTTAGTGAAGAAGTCCTGTAGGGTGTCAAAGTTGCTAGGACTTAGACTTATGGGTTCGTTTTCGAGCTCATGACCTCTCATCTCATCAAGCTTCCCAAATAAGGTTTCTAGGGTGTCCCATATGTCTTTGGGAATCTTGGAGGTTTCTAAATGAAAGAGAAGTTTTGGAGACACGGACAAGCTCAGTAATCCATAGGCTTCATCACTACGGTTGTACCACTTGACCTTTTCAACATCAGTGCTGGGTTTTACTTCAGTACCCATGGTGATCCTATAAAATCTTTTACTTCTAAGAATGATTGATATTTTAACTTTCCATTCATGATAGTTGAAGGGTATTAAGGGTTTAAGTTGAAAATAATCTATTTTAAGCTGAATTTATGTGAAGTTGTGTTGATTGCAAATTGTGAAATTATGTAGAAAGGAGAATGAAAGCAAAGATTGCAAGTGATGAAAAGCAATCACACCCCCCTAAAATGTTGAGCTCCCCTAAATATTTAAGTGCATTCTAAAAATATGTTGGGCTCAGCTAAGAATGTGTCTTAGAGCAATTAGTGTAAGAATTTAAGCAAACAGGACGTCGGACTCAGTCGAAAATGCATCCCGAGAGACCCAAATTTTAGGCACTTTATAGACTAATGTATTTTTAACAAATAGCAAGCCTAAACTATGGAGAATTGAAATAAAAACACTTTTCCAAAACATATCACCCGAATTTGAGCTACCGTTTGTAAGATATTAAAGATTCAATTTTTTGTAAACTACTGTTTTTATAAAAACAACACTAAAACATTAAAAAATGCCTATTTTGAGAGAGACAGTGGCCTTCCAACCACTCATTAGACTTATAATGGAGCGAGGAATCCAAAGGAGGTCTTTGTGAGGGGTAATTGACCTCCTGCCAACTCGGGCCTCACCCTTCATCTTCGACAATCGAATATACAAGCTTTAAAAAAACTCAAATATTGCTCAATCAAAGAACCCCCTCAAAATATATATATATATATATATATATATATATATATATATATGATTTGGCACTTTATATTAGTGTGTTTACAACTACCACTAGCAAGAAATACTAAGTGGTCTTGATTTCAATGCATTACAAAACCCTCATGAAGAGCATATGCTAAAAATACAACTTTGAAATAATATACAGAGAAATAAAAAATACCACTACGATTTGCTCAAAAAATTATAAACTTTCAAAAAAATA
The DNA here is from genome assembly GCA_037957365.1 of Torreya grandis. Taxonomy (NCBI): domain Eukaryota; kingdom Viridiplantae; phylum Streptophyta; class Pinopsida; order Cupressales; family Taxaceae; genus Torreya; species Torreya grandis. The sequence continues at coordinate 1,148,864 of JARHVA010001414.1, read as the reverse complement.
ATCGTCTCAATATGAGGTCTTATGTGAAAGTTATGATCATTCGAAGTTCCCAAAATGAGAACTGTGCAATGTCACGACTGAGAATCTACTATTTTTGAAAAATATTAGCATCAAAATCAAAAACCATCTACACTAGTGCATAGAGCATGAAAGAATAGCTAAAATAAAAAAAAAATCATGGGAAAAGGAGTCCGTATGAGCAAGAATGGAGCATTTGAAAACTGCCTTCAAATTTTCAACTGCCAACAGAGAGGGGTCCTGCTATAGTTTTTTGAGCACGTTTCTACAAATTATATAGAATGTATGAAAAAATTGAAAGATACCCAGATGGGTTTTTTGGGCTACGAACAAAATCTAGAAGGCATTTTTCTTGCTGATGTACAAAAGATGTAGATCTAGTGTAAAATAAACACTTTTAGCCATTAAAAAATGACCCCAGCAACCAAAAAAGGTATGCAAAGGTAGAATCAGCTACCAAGAGATTGCAAAGGCATGTGAAAACCTGCAATTTTGATTAAAACATAAAATATGCAAGTCGATTGACAAAAACAAGATTATTGGATCTTGCAAAATCTTGCCTGCATGTATATGGAGAGACCAAACAAGCCATAGAAGGAACAAGAGCACAAAGAACTAGCAATATCTCCCAATTTTTTTCAAATTTCACAAAAAAATGCCTTAACAAAGCTCTAGATTTCAATGAAAGCAATAGCAAAATAGACAACTAGTTACCAGGGTGGCTCCGATACCATATTGGAGGATTCACCAAGGTCTGAATAATATGGCTGCACAAGTCATGGTTGCATGGAATGAAGCAAGTGAATACACCAAAATGCTAAAGTAAATGAAATCAAACAAAAGATAATTGCATAGACAATTTAGAGAAAAACCAATATTCCATTAACATAAGATGGCCAAAGTAAAGAATATATATAGGAGAGCACGTAAATAACTCCTCCACAAAAGGTGGTCAAGGCACCCCAAGAATAGATTGTAACTCCTCCATGAAAGGTGATGATAGGGTGCTAAAAATAGAGAAGTAAATCACATACCCAAAATAGCTAGTCAAAGGAGTTACTTATGACATTCTTATGACACCTATGACACATCTATGACACACATCTCCACATAAGCTAGCCTATCCCATGAATGTAGAAAAACTCCATGTATGCACAAATATATAATTTCCTTAATTAAATAATAGGAAAATGTAAAAACTTACACTAACAATTGTTAAAAAAGTAAGTACCCCAAACATTTCTGCACCTTCAACTTCAATTTCACAGATCAATCCTCCCCCCTAAAAACCAAAAAGATGAACTCCCTTCCCCTATTCCTAATTCATTTCAGATGTTTGACATAGTCGACCATATCAAGAAAACTAAAATTCAAGTGTCCAAATTTGAATTACTATAATCTAACCCTGAGCAGTTGGATAAGTTGGTTCAGTGTGTAAGGAATAAAACCATCCCTATAGGACCTACTGCTCCAAAGGTAACTTCCACGTCCACCTAGAATAACCTTGTCATTGCTCCTCCTGCTGCTCCCAAAAGGACTGAACCATTTTATGTCTTCTTGTTGATAAATGGACACCAGCTAAACAATTACATCATAGACTCAGGTGCATCTGACAATGTCATGCTTGACAAAGTGGCAAAATCCCTTGGTCTCACACTGACAAAGACATTTGGGAGATGTTTCTCCATGGAGAACAAACAAGTGCCACTATTGGGACAAATCAAGGATGCCTAATTTGCATTTGTAGCATTCTCGAACAAGAGAATCAAGATGACAGTCCTGGTGGTCGATGTACCAGCCTCATATGACATTCTTCTTGGGCAAAATTTCTGCAAGGATGTTGGTGGCAAGTTAAGCATGGACCTATCCGAGGCAAGAATACTTGTCAAAGGCATCATGCAGAGATTGCTCCCTGAGAATGAAGAAAAATATATTGTCACTAAAACATCAGTGCTTGAAGCTCAAATTCTGTTTGAGTCTTCAAGCATGGGTAATTACTTCTTATCCACAGAGGAGGTTCATGTGGTGACTGATGAAACTTTTGAAAATGACAATCTAAAAATTGGCTCAGATGGAACAAAAGAAGGATTGGTAGTACACAATAGAAGTGCAGAAGAATCCTCCCCTCCAAACGAAGAAGAATCTAAGGTAAAAATAGTTCTTGATAATGTATGGATACTAAAATTTGATGGCAGTTGTTCCTCTACTAGTTCAGGATCCAGGATTGTGTTGATATTTCCTCAAGGAGATATTTTTCCTTCTTCATACAAGTTGCAGTTAAGTAACACCAACAACACTGCTGAGTACGAATCTCTACTGCTTGGATTGAAGGCTGCCTGAGATAAGGGCGTCAAGTTCCTTCATGCCAAAGGAGATGTTGAGCTGGTAGTTTTTTAGGGGAGAAATATATACCAAACCAAAAATGAGATATTGCACCACTAACACAATCTATTTTGAGATCAAATTGAAAGCTTTGATGCTTTTAGTATCTCTGCAGTTCCTAGGGGATTCAATGACCGAGCTGATGCTTTGGCTGTTTCATCAACTGTTTTGGTTCATCACTCAAATTTTAAAGGAGATAGGTACACTATTGAATTGGTCTTTCAACCAAGTGTGCCTGATAATGCCAATCATTGGCAAGTGTTCAATGGTGACAACCAAATCATTACCTTATTAGAACAAAAAGATAGCTTTGAACAGCTTCACTTCGAAGGCAATGAGCCTTAGAAGCTTGAACCAGCCCCTGAATAAAGTTTAGACGTAGGTGAGGAATTCCTATAGCTAAAGGGGAATAAAATTCCCAAAGGATTGGTTTCTCTTGAGAAGTTGTTTGACAAGCACGACAGGTTCATCAAACAGCTACAAATGCTTTCAAGCTTCTCCCAGGAATTTGATCAGATAAATTTAGGTACCTAGGAAAATCCTAAGATGGTGAACATTGGGAAGTGCTGCACTTCAGAGGAGAGACTCCAATTTACTGACCTACTTTGACACTACTTGGATGTTTTGGCATATTCCTATGATGATCTGAAGTCGCTCAGGCCTAGAGAAGTTTGCCATGAAATTCCTTTCAAGAGTGATTCGATGCCTTACAAGCAAAAATCTAGGGAGTACAATCCAAAGATATTAGGTACTATTATGTCTAAAATATAGAAAATGCTGAAAGCTAGGATAATTTTTCCAATCCATCATTCCACATGGATTGCCAACATAGTACCTATGAGAAAAAAGAATGGCAAAATTCACCTCTGTGTGGACTTTAGAAATTTGAATTAGTCATCCTTAAAGGATAACTATCCTCTTCCCATCATGGACCAAGTTCTTTAGACAGTGACCGATTCAGAGATGTTATCAATGCTGGATGGCTTCTCAAGGTACAATCAAGTAGAAGTCAGTGAAACAGACCAGCACAAGACTACTTTCACCACACCTTGGGGCACCTTTGCATATCAAAGAATGCCATTTAGGCTGATAAATGCTGTCACCAATTTCCAGAGAGCAATGGACCTTACTTTCAAAGATGAAATGGGTAAGTTCATTGTGGTAAACCTTGACGACTTGACCGTCTTTTCCAAGCATCAACCTAATCATGTGCGCCATTTGCAACTAGTGCTGGAATGCTGTCGCCAGAATGGCATTTCTATAAATCCCAAGAAGGCTTTTTTTAGAGTAACGAAAGGGAAACTTCTCAAACATAATGTATCTTGAGAAGGCATAAATATTGACTCAGACAGAGTCAAGTCCATCCAGGAGCTTACCCTACCTACAAGTAAGATTGCAGTACACTCTTTCTTCAGAAAAGTGAATTTTTTATGAAGGTTCATCCCTGAGTTCACAGAGAAGACTCACCATATAATAAATATGATGAAGGGAAAGACCACTTTCAGCTAGACTGAAGAAGGCAAACTAGCATTTCAAGACATCAAGACAGCAATTGCCCACGCCCTGATTCTAGTTTGTCCAAATTATACCAAGGATTTCATAGTGTATAGTTATGCTTCTAAACACACACTTTCAACAATTCTAGTTCAATAGAACAAAGAAGGTGTGGAATCTCTCATATCCTTCATGAGCTGTCCTCTCAAAGTTCATGAACTAAAGTATTCAAACATGGATAAGCATGCTTATGCAGTGGTAAAGGCAGTAAAGCACTTTCATTTTTATATTCTGAATTCACACGTTACTGCCCTGGTTTCTGATACCACAGTTAAATCCATATTAACTCAGCAGGAGTTTGGAACCAAAAGGGGCAATTGGATTTCTAAAATCTAGGAGTTTGATCTCATTATCAAACCAATGAAGCTTGTATGAGGAAGGGGCCTCTGTCAATTGATTGTTGACAATAGACTTGAAGAAGCAGGGCATGAAAAAATAGAAGTGGAAGACACGCCAATAGTCCTCTTTATCTCCACCACGAATGAGTGGTATTCAAGTGTTGCTCATTTCCTTACATATGGTGAGTGTCTTACCCACCTGTCTCATAAAGAAAAGAGGACTGTTAAACTGAAAACTACCAATTTTGTCATATGGGACAATGGCCTATATAAGAGGAGCCTTGATGGAGTGTTCCTTCACTATGTGGATAAAAAACAACAGAACCAACTTTTGAAGTCCTTCTATAATTTGGCCTGTGGAGGACATTTTTCTACTCCTGTAACTGACCATAAAATTTTGCAAGCCAATTATTATTGGCCTACTCTGTTTCAGGATGCATATAAATGGGTACGAAGATGTGAACTGTGCCAACAGTTCATTGGAAGACCCAAGTTAGTTGCTCTGCCTCTCAAGCCAGTGGTAATAGAAGATCCATTTCAGTAATGGGGAATCAATTTTATTAGTGCTGTAAACCCATCTTCAAGTGCTAGACATGATTATGTCCTCACAGCCACATATTACTTCACCAAATAGGTGGAAGCAATTCTAACTAAGCATGCTACTTCAGAAGTGGTATGCAATTTTCTCAAGAAAAACATCATTTCTAGGTTTGAGGTCCCAACCAAGATTGTCACAGGCAATGCAACTTGTTTCTCATCTCATGAGATCACTCAATTTTGTTTTCATTATGGGATTACCCTCTCCCACTCCTCTGATTATTTTTCACAAGGGAATGGCCAAGCAAAATCAAGCAACAAGAACCTGGTGACCATCATTAGAAAGCTGGTGGATGACAACCAATGAACATGGCATAAAGCATTGGTTGATGCTTTATGGGTAGACAAAATTACACCCAAGAGGGCGATAGGTATGTCACCATTCCAAATTTTATATGGTCTCAATGTAGAGATACCAATCACCCTGAAATTGCTAGCACTAAAATTGGCAAAGGCGGTCGAAGATCATACATATGAAAGCTCCATTGAACAAAGTATCATGTGCTTGACTAAGCTGGATGAGTAGTGAACTATGGTGGTGGATTGAATTACTATGCATCAAAGTTTGGTGAAGAAGATTTTTGACCAAAAAACAAAAACATGTGATTTCTAGATTGGAGATCAAGTTCTGTTATAGGACAAGAGAAGAGAACCAAAGGGAGTGCATGGGAAATTTGATTCCCTATGGAGAGGCCCATTTACTATCCATTAGCTCAATGGTGAAAATAGTTTCCTATTGAAGTATCAAGATGGCACGCCCTTTTCTTTGCCTCACAATGGGAAACATCTGAAGCACTTCAATTCTTGAAGTATCAGATAAGATCACCTGTACATATGTATATTTGTATAGTCTTTAGTTTTGTTTCGTGCTTTTTATTTTCATTTTTGGCCTTTCTTTTTTGGGTAGCATGACTCTGTAGCCCAATGGCATACTTGAAGGCACTGGATATTTTGGTTTCTACTTCCCTCAGCGATTTCAAAATTTTAATTGAAGGAAGTTGCCCAACTGGAGCCAGCTGTTGTTCCCAAAATATGTCACTCATTTTTGGGACAACATATGAACCATTTTGGTCTTGCAGGCCAAAATTATCTCTTCCCTTCTCAAAAATTGTTATGAGTATTCAAATTCTTCATTATTCAAGCTTTTTCAGCTAAGGGACTCACAGGTTCAACATGTTCAACAACTTTAACATGTGATCTCTCACAAAGGAACAAGTTCCCAACACTTGGGCAATTTCAAAGTTAGTTCAACACCTCGGTTCAACCAAAAGGTCCATCAGCAGGCTTCAAATAAATGGAATGAACTATTGAACCATTGAACCATTGAACCCCACCTCTAAAGGTTCAATGACATCAGTAGACTCAAAGAGTTATGCATTTTGGAAAAAAATCAAAGTTCAACCACTTTGGCAAATTCAATAGCTTCGAAAGACTTAGAATAAAAGAAGAAAGATTGAACCCATTGAACCGTTGAACCTTGAACCAAAATGGTTCAAAGGTTTAATGTTTAATGAGTTCAAATGAATGGTTCAAAGTGGTTGGTTCAAGCAATTAATTGAATGAGCGAAACATAGTATTGAATTGTTGAACTGTTAAACAAAAGTTGGTTCAATCAGTTAGTTCAATCGAATGGTTCAAAGGAGTCCCCCAAAGCCCAAAGGGCAAGTGCCCTTATGGAGGGCAGTGAACAAAAAGGAACAAAAAGATATCCTTTGAAAAGATTTTTTGTGGCTAATTTTACAAGGGAAACCCTTCAGACAAAAATGTTTGAAGGAATTCCTTTGGACATTTTGTCTGAAGGAAATAATTTCTTTTTCCTTAGCCACTTTTCTTTAGGCCTTTGATCATTCCTTCAGACAAATGTCTGAAGGATTCGAAGAAGCATTCCGCTCGAAGGACCCCAAAGGGTAGGTACCCTTGCGGGGGCTCTCAACGACCAATAAATGGACCTTTCTCAAGGCCTGAAGGGACACCTTCCCTTCAGGAGATTCCAAAGATATAAAGCTGAAGGAATGATCAAAGGACCATAGGCATATTTCTATGGACTCTGCAGGCCTATTTCTATAGACTCTATAGGCTTGTTTATATCGACTTCGCAGGCCTGTTTCTACAGACTCTGCAGGCCTGTTTCTATAGACTCTGCAGGCCTATTTTTTACAGACTCTGCAGGCCTATTTTTATGGACTCTACAGGCTAGTTTCTATGGACTCCGCATGTTGGTTTCTACAGACTCCACATGATTGTTTCTACAAACTCTGTAGGCTTGTTTCTATGAACTCTGCAAGCTTATTTCTATGGACTTCAGATGATTTGAAGAAGAAGGCTACCTGAAGGACCCCGAAGGGTAGGTACCCTTGCGGGGGGATCTCAACGACTAGGAAATGAACCTTTCTCAAGGCCCGAAGGGACACCTTCCCTTCGAGAGGTTCCAAAGATATAAAGTTGAAGGAATTTCAAAGCTTCGAAAGACTTAGAGAAAACAAAGGCTTCTAAAAAAGAGGATGAACTGTTGAACCTTGAACCAAAATGGTTCAACGGGTTCAACGGTTCAAAGAAAGCTCTGAGCAAAGGAAATAAGTGGAAGATTCCAAAGAGCAGTCCAAAGAGATGGTTGAACCGAAGAGCAAGGAAAGTGAAAGAGCAAGGAAAGTGACTGAACCAAGGAGCCGAGAAGGCCACTCGAACCGTTGAACCAATGAACTAATGAACTTTAAAAGGTTCAAAAGTTCAAGCAACCAGTGACAAATGACGTCCTCACAGACATCAAATTTAGGGTAATGAAATATCTATTGATTTTCAAATGTGGCGAGGAATTTGAAAACAAACTCAACGACCAGTTGAAGAGGGAGCCGAAAGAGCCAACAGCAAGGGAAAAGATATCCTGAGAGCTGAAATTACAACAAAAAAGAGGGAAAGACTAGAAATATCTATGTAGGAGTTATTTCCAATAGGTGGAATAGTCCACTAAGTAGACATCTGAGCTCACAAGCATTAAAAGGCACGTCTTATTTTTCTTCATTAATAAGAAAGTGAGGGGACAACTGCATACTTATTGGGAGAAAGATCAGATGACCCATGCAAAGGAGAAGATATTTTGAGATGAATTGACACGCCACAGTTAAGGCAGTCACTTTGTGCCAGCATGGCCCTCTTTGACTGAACTGAAAATGTATTCAAGGCATTGAATGCAACATGGGCCATTCCATGAAACAAAGTGCCAAGTCTTTCTTGGATGCTATATATTGTAAACTCTTATTTTATGTAGAGGAGATTTTTTGGTTATAGAAGCAAAACTCTACCAAAATTGAGAGGCGATCACTGAGACTTTGAGATCAGATTGTTAATCATATTTCTTTGTTTGAATGAGAAGGCAGGTTACTTTCAAACTTTGTGCTATAATAGCTTGTGTCATTTAGGAAATTGTTCTTATGTCGATTTCTTGAAGGTGTTCTTGTCCATTGAATGAAATAAGCAAAACTAGTGGAAGTAATCAGGAAGGTGTCCTGAAGCCAACTGTGGGAAGACTTTGTGTTGCCACCATTGGCTTTAGTGTGTTTTTTGTTTGTTTCTGTGTAAAGGATCTTGGGATGACTTTGTGACCCCATTTTCCTTCGTATTTCACTCTTGGGTAGTCGAGGCAGAGACTTTGTGCTACACCTTTTTCTGTTGGTTACTACGCCCCTTGTTACCAGTTAATTGTTACTTATCAGAAAGAACTCTTGTTATTTGCTGTAAGACCACTTTTGAAAGAAGAGAAATGCCTTCAGTGTTTTCACCTGAATTTCTCCTTTGTTTGTGAACATCATCTTTGAAAAAAGAGAGATGGATGGTGTTGTCCTACCCCTGAGTGTTATTTTTTGCATATATATATAGTATCCAGCCCCTCATATTTTATAGGGAACCTCCCCTTGATGAGAGGAGAGATTTGTCCCCTTCTGATGTGGTAAAATTGCACATTTGGCTGACCAATCTCCTTATGTTATGGTTGAAATCACCTATTTTGCTCATCAGTTAGCTGGTGATAAAATATTCACTCAACAAGAAGAACCCATGGCATATTTCCGATGTGGAAATGACATAATCCATATCCTCCTCCCCTATGGCTCCTCATTGAAGGGGAGGGGTGAAGTATGGGTCATGATTGTGAGAATGACTTTGTCAATGTCTGGACACTAGATGTGGTGGGTTCTATGGTGGATAATCTAATGGGATGCATATCATGGCATAAGGAGTGTTCCCTTACTTTTCAAGTAACTCTTATAAATACCTAACCTCCATGGATAATTTTTACACTTAGGATTGAATATGCATAAAGGTTAAAGATATCATAAACACCTTATCGTTAATGGATAAATGACAAGTTGATTCTTCATTGTTATATAAGCCATAATTTATAGCTTTTCATACCTGAAACATAATAACAAATTTGAATACATTCCATAAGGAACTATAGATGTCAAAGAATTAATAGAATCCCCAAAGAGTGCCAAACACCATGAGAAAGGCTCAAGATGGTACAGTTTAAAGAGATCATGTATCCATTGCCAAACAAATTGAGCTTTGGGACATGCCCAAAATTGGTTTGGTATAGGGCAGGTACTTGGGCCGATAAAATACAAGATGATAAATACACTATAAAGTGAAATACCTCAATAAACTAGACACCAAATAAATGTGATCTAGGTAACAATTTGGGTGACCATTCAAGTTACAGTTAATTTCTCAAGGTGACCATTTGGTGACAGTTAATTCCTTGAATTTTGTATTGTTTTCATTTTGTTTTGTCAGTGACAGTTATTTCCTCAAGCTGTTATGTCCTCAATTATTCCCTCGAGCCATTATGTCCTCAAGCATTGTATTGTTTTAATGCTGGGACGTATGTCCTCGAGCGTTGTATTTTTTTAATGCTAGGACGTTAAATCATCACCCGTTAATTCCTCGAGCCATGCAATCTCCCAATGTTGTTTTCAAAAATATGTATAAATGCATTGTAACCTAAAATGGGAAGGCAAACATCTCTTCCTGGAGATAAGCCTACATTTGTATTGTGATTGTTAAGTAATACGACGTCTCTTCTCAGAGAATTCATTATTATTATGTTATTTCTATGCTATTGAAATATTCACCAACCAGAACTTCTAAGTTTTGGATCAGTGGTATCAGAGCAGTTTGTCTTAAGAGTGTATGATCCCAAGGATGAGGTTAGGATACAAGAAACTTGGGTGGGAAATGATAGAGCTTCCAAACGTTCCACCTGTGCACTCTAAATGACTTCAAATGGTGGATGACATCGAGACATCTGATCCTTTCAAGGAAATGGTGAATGAAGCCCTCCAGTGGCAACAAGCGTAGATGCTCCAACAATTTGCTCAAATTCTTCAAACACTTCTGATGGGAAATTCTGGCTCCGTGGCTACACATCCTGGCTCCTCATTGAGGGAACTTCCTTTCAGTGCCCCAACACCCTTCAAGGTTTAGGTAAATTTTGATATTCCCACATTTGAAGGCAAAATCAATGTTGATGCAGTGGAAAATTGGTTGGATCAACTGTCTTCCTACTTCTCGGTAAATAAGTTCACTGATGGAGAAAAGCTCACTTTTGCTCTTTTGAAATCATCATTGCCCATGAAAAACTGGTGGGAAGTGTACAAAAAGAGGTTCAGTACAGATATCATTAGCCTTGGGGTGGAACCTACCTAGGATGATTTTATGGAAGTAGTAAAAGAAGAATACTATCCCATCGAAGCATATGATGATCTGTACATACAATGGCAACAACTTCGCCAAGGTAAGGACCAATCTGTTCAAGATTACATAGACACTTTTCATTCTTTGTCTATAAGACTAGGCATTCAAGAAAGTGAGAAACATAAAACTCTCAAATATCGTGGTGGAATACAATGGTACATACGGGGGGAAATGGAACTCTTCAATTTGGAAACCCTCGATGAGGCATATAAATTTGCAGTGAAGATTGAACAGAAGCATGGCAGGAAGAATACAAAGATTGAGCCTTCAAAATGGAAAAGTAACAAGGAAGGTCAAACATGAGGCCAAAATTGGAAGCAGAAGGAGTTTTAGGGTAAGAAATCCCATAAGGGGAAGGCTAGAAAATGGTGTGATTACCACAAAACTAGAACTCACTCCAAAGAAGAATTTTGAGCCATCAAGTCATTGCTCTCTGAGTCACAATACTCAACATCTACTACTCTACCTCATACACAACCCACAGTCAAAGAGGATGAGGAAGAAATCATAGATGTTGAGCCTGACACCATTGTCGCTTCATCACCAACCTATGAGGAAAGACTAGATGATAAAGAAAGATTGTTTCACTCCAAATTAAGGGTAAAAGGTAAGCTTTTGCATTTCATTCTTGACAGTGGGAGTCAAAAGAATTTAATCTCTGCTAAAGTTGTGAAAAGTCTCGATCTATCCATGAAGCCTCATCCAAAGCCCTATAGTGTTGGGTGGTTGAGCCCAAGGAGAGACCTTCGTGTCACCCATCAGTGTCTTCTTTCACATGCTATAAAACCATTCCAAGATGAAGTCTTGTGTGATGTGGTCAATCTAGATGTTTGCGATGTACTCCTTGGTCAACCATTCATGTATGAGTGACATGTCATCTATGAATCCCAAACCCGAAGGATCACCCTCACTCTTGGAACACGGTGCTATAGTGTACCAAAGGTACCACCTCCCACATCTGTCTCCCTGATCAGTGCTAAGCAATAAAAGAAATTGGTGGAGAAGACAAAGCAATTTGTTCTCATGGTAGTCAAACCATAGAAATCCAAGGAGGTAGATGTTGTGGTCCTGACTACACAATCAACACAACAAAAAAAGTAGATAGGATGAATCACAGGAGAATATGATGACTTATTCAAGTCACCTACAGGAGTTCCATTGCATTGCTAGGTAAAACATTCTATTGATTTAATCCCAGGATCACCTTTGCCTAACAGTCCTATGTATCACAGATCAGTCTTGAAGAATGACGAGATAAAAAGATAAATTTAAGAATTGATCCAAAGGGGTCAAATCAAGCCAAGCTCTTCACCTTGTGGTAGCCCAATCATCTTGGCACCGAAGAAAGATGGAACATGGAGGCTTTGCATTAACTACCGATCCCTGAATAAAATCTCTGTGAGGAATTGGTACCCTCTCCCCATAATCGATGACCTGTTGGACCAGCTCTGTGGTGCGAAGTTCTTCACCAAAATTGATCTCAAATTTGGTTATCACCAAATTCCCATCGATCCCACTGATGTTTGGAAAATTGCATTCAAATCTAAGGAGGGACTCTTTGAATGGTTGGTTATGCCTTTTGGCCTAACTAACGCACCTGCAACCTTCATGAGGATGATGGATGACATCCTACGACCCTTCACCAACTTATTCATGGTTATCTACTTATATGACATACTCATCTATAGCATAATAGGGGAAGAACATTTGCAACATGTCTGTAAGGTGCTTCAAACTCTTCGAGAGCACAAGTTGTACACAAATATTGACAAGTGCACATTTGAAATGACAATAATTCAATACCTCAGGTACATTATGCATGAGAAAGGGGTCCATGTTGATCTAGAAAATATTCAAGTTATTTGAGAATGGCCCACACTAAGGACCCTCACAAAGCTTCGCAGCTTTTTAGGCCTTGCAAATTTCTATTGCAGGTTTGTTCTTGGATTTTCACATGTTGTTTGGTCACTAACCCTAGTGACTAAAGGAGAAGCTAAAGCTACATTTCAGTGGGGTGAAATACAACAAAGGGCATTTGAGAATTTGAAGAACAGACTCTACTTTGCCCCTGTTCTTGCCTTGCTAGATTTGCATCAACCATTTGAGTTGATGACAGATGCATCTAAATATGCCATGGGAGCTGTCATCATGCAACATAGCCATCCTATTGCATACCACAGTGAAACTTTCACTGATACAGTCAGGAAATATCCAACATATGATAAGGAGCTCTATGCCATTGTACAAGCCTACAAACACTGGAAACACTACATCTTTGGGAAAGAGACGGTCATCCACAGTGACCACAAACCATTGGAATTCATCCAGATGCAAATCAAACTATGAAATGAGAGGCAACAAAAGTGGGCCACATATCTTTAGCAATTCCACCTGATAATCAAACACAAAAAGGGGAACTCAAATACAACTACAGATTGTCTGAGCCACCCACCAATTACTGCACTCACAATAATTATTGACCTATGCAGACATGAGATTGCCACTTAGGGTGCTCTGTACGAAGTAGATCTTACCTTTGCTGACACCTATCAAGCACTCCAAAAAGGTGAACATGTTTCTGACTTCTATTTTCAAGATAATGTCCTTTGCCATATGGGCCACATCTGTGTTCTTGTTGTAGAGCAATAAAAGATGATATGGGAAGCACACTTTAGTAAGACAGCTAGACACTTTGGTATCGAAAAAACATTGGCAATTCTTCAAAAACACTTATACTGGCCCCATATGGGGAAAGATGTGGAAAGATAACTCAAATCTTGCACCCCATGTGCAATAGCCAAGCCAACCAATAAGAAGCAAGGATTGTACACGCCATTGCCAGAACCAACCAGGCCTTGGGAATTCGTCTCATAGGATTTTCTCTCATGTTTACCCACTTCCAAACATGGCAAGGACTGTATTTTTGTGGTAGTTGATCATTTTTCAAAAATGGATATCATGCTTGCTTGTAAGAAAAATATATCTGCTGAGGAAACTGCTCAACTATATTTTAGTCATGTATGGCTCAATTTTGGTCTCCCCAAGTCCATTGTCTCAGATCGAGATAGCGGGTTCCTGAGCATCTTTTGGTCCACTCTATGGAAGATGATGGATACTAAGTTGATGAAATCCACAGCCTTCCATCCATAGACTGATGGTTAGACAGAGGTGGTAAATTGCTTGATTGTTTACATGATTCTGATGTATCACTCCAAACATCCACGCACATGGGATGAGGGACTTCCTTTCATACAACATGGATATAATCGAGCGTTGCACAACTCAACCAAGCACAGTCCATTCCAAGTATGTTTTGGATTCCAACCCATGGCACCAATTGATATAGCTATTCCATTTTCCACCATGGATTACACACCTCATGGAAGAGCTGAGGTAGCAAAAGCAACAAAGTTTATTGAACAAATGCAACATATCCAACAACAAGTTCACAACATCTTGGAGAAGATGAATCAGAAGTATAAGCAATGCCATGACAAACATAGGATTGCACACCATTTTGCTATGGGTGACAAGGTTTGGTTATGACTTCAGAAGGAACGGATTGCAGGCCCACACAGAAAGATTCGGCCATCTAGACATTGATGAGATTGATCCATAGAGTTTTGCTCCAGTAGAAGAGGATCAGATTGTGGATACTTGGATGAAGACAACAAGAGGACACTCTATTCTACTGTATCGAGTGGTCAAAAGAGGCCAGCTTAGCACCAAGGTGAGTGGCTTATAGAGAATCAAATCAAGACACAGCTACCCCACCTGATGGGGAATATTGATGCAATGGGGACCATTGCTTTTCAAAGAGGGAGGAATGATTCGGGCAACAATTTGGGTGACCATTCGGGTGACAGTTAATTCCTCGAGGTGACCATTTAGTGACAGTTAATTCCTCAAATTTTGTATTGTTTTCATTTTGTATTTTCGGTGACAGTTATTTCCTCAAGCCGTTATGTCCTCGAGTATTCCCTCAAGCCATTATGTCCTCGAGCATTGTATTTTTTTAATGCTGGGACGTATGTCCTCGAGCATTGTATTGTTTTAATGCTGGGACGTTAAATCATCACCCATTAATTCCTCGAGCCATGCAATCTCCTGATGTTGTTTTCAAAAATATGTATAAATGCATTGTAACTTGAAATGGGAAGGTAGACATCTCTTCCCAGAGATAAGCCTACATTTGTATTACGATTGCTAAGTAATATGATGTCTCTTCTCAGAGAATTCATTGTTATTGTGTTATTTCTGTGCTATTGAAATATTCACCAACCAGAACATCTGAGTTTTGGATCAAAATGAGAAAATTTGGGTTTAATATTAGCATTCCAAATTTGGTTGAGATGGGAAAGCCATGTCCTGGGTGAGAAATTTAATTTTAATTTTTATTGAGCTTACCAAGAGCCAGAGAGGAGGGGATCCTCGCTTGATAAAGTATGCCTTATGAATAGTTCTTAAAATGAGTATCAAATTATCACCTCCAATATTTCCACTAAGAATGTGGAGGTTACAAACCTACTTTATGAATCATAATGTATGGCATTAACTCTTGAATGCAAATAATAATTGTTTAGTCAAAGTTATTTAAATTTAAATTTTATTTTAAAGAGGGAAAAGGAGTCATATCATGAGCTGAAACCAAATCCTTAACTATTTGAATTCCTCTTTTGAAAAATCTCAAAACTTTCATACTAGGCAATTCAACAAGAATGAGGCTAGTATTAGTCATGATAGTAGATCACAAGAGATTATGGCATTTTAAGGAAAGACCACTATGAAATCGATCACCAACCCATTTGAAACGATGCTTACTTGATTCATAATATTTCCAAATGATTTTAGTCACAATAGAGCCTTCAATTTTTATAGGTGCTAAAGTGATCAACAGAGTGTGGATACCAATATTTTTCCAACTAGACTTATCTTAGGGATATCCAAAAGATATATAGTGATGGCAGACAATTTTCCAAGATTTATTACCTTCAATGAATTTAAAAAATTATTTATCACATAGGTTAATGATCTTCATGTAGATATTAATGATCCCCATACCTCCTTTATCGTGAGGAAGACAACAAAATTCCAAGAAAATTTATGTAACCCTCGAGCTTGTTTAGCATTAGACAAGAGAAAGTCTATGAGGATCTTAGCCATTTTTTCATAGGAGGCTTTATATGGGACCCAACATGAGGAATAATAGACATGAGTAGTACTCAGAATATTAATACACACTTTGAATTTCCCTACTAAATAGAAGGGGTTGGTGACCTAATACTCAACCTCTTTATCCATTATGTTTATGACATATTGTAACAAATCCACATGGGAAATATCAAAGGCAAAGGAAATGCACAATAATTTGAAATTTTCCCCTCTATGAACCAATCTGACATGAACATCATACTTTTTCTGAAGCATTTGTTTTTATTCCACTGTAAGTTTGAACTAGAAGATTGGAAAATAATTTCTATTAAATGCATATCCTTTATAAAGGATTTTTCTTGCTCTTCCAGTCTTAGGAAAGTATCTTTATAAAAATGTCCATTAATGAGTTGAGAGGATATATCAAGAGGAACATTTCCCCTGGTGAGACCCACTCAGCTCTATGCACTAAAATATATCCAATATCTTCAACAAAAAAATAGATAAGGTTGGTGAAATAGGAAAACCTTGTCATATGGAGTGAAAGAGGTCAAAATTGTTAGACTTGAGACCATTGATGGCTTGAAATCATATATCAATGAGAACATTGCCCCTGAGAAGATCCTGCTCAACTTTATGTGCCAAAATATATCCAAGAGCTTCAATATATAAAACATATAAGGCTGTTTCAAGTTGATAACCTTGTCATATGGAGCAAAAGAGGCCAAAACTTCCAGACTTGAGGTCATTGATATTGAGGTAGGCGAAGTCATTCAAGTAGAGGGTTTGGACAAACAAAATAAAGAATTTTTTAAAGCCAATCTCTTAAAGCATCACAAGAATAAAAGGTTACTTAATCCTATCATAAGCTTTCTCAAAATATAATTTTATAAATATGGTTCTATATAGAGAGAGTCTTGCCCATTCCATGCCTTCTCCTAAAACAATAATGTTATACAAGTTATACTTATTTTTTATAAAGACATTTTTATTAGGTTTGATAATGGTAGATAAGATGAGTCAGAGGTGGTTCACAAGATATATAGCAAAGATATTATAGTACACTTAGATAATGGTGATGGTGTTCCAATTGGTGATAAGCTATAGATCACTAGTTTTGGGAATAAAATTTATATTTTATTCATTAATAAAGGAATCCAAACATTTTTTATTTAGAGCTTCTTTGTAGACTTGGAGGAAATTGGGCCCAACAAAAACCTATGTGGCTTTTAAAATCAATGCCCAGAGCTTTATCATTACTTATGGAATGAAAGGCATGAGAGAGATCATTAAGAGACACATGCACATCACATAAATTTTGGTCAGCTAAACTGAGCTTGAAAGGAACCACATCTAGAGATTTTTTCAAAGTTTGAGCTCGCTGAACGAATTCCTCCTGGGCTTGGAACACTAATATATAGTGGTCCGAAAAAATGGAGATGTTAGGGAGATTAATAATCCTCAGTTGAGATGACTTGATGGCCTTGATCTAATCTCGAGATTATTTGGATTTGTGAGATTTAAATAATTATTTAGAATCCTTATCTCCAATTTTGATCCAAATGGAGGTAGCCCAAATTTTTACCCCTCTAGCTGCATCACTATCTGCCACTTTGATTTGGTGTTGAAGAGGGGTGTCCTAGGATTGCATCTGCAAGTCAAATATATCATGATCAAGGAGATAATATATTATCTAGTATTTTTTGATCATATCCCCACCAAAATTCTTCCAAACACATGTAATACACTTACCATAATGACAGAGAAAGGTGGTGGTGCAAAGGATGGCCTCATTCCACCACTTTATCTAGCTTGTATCATAAGGTGGCCATGAAATAATATTCCACACCTAAAAAATGATACAGATGGTTTTGTCATGGTAGATGGGGGAGTTGTGAAGGAATAATTTAGTGTGTGGCACTTTGAAATGGTTGTTACTCCACTCCACTCTACAAGTGATGAGATTGTGGTATGAGAGAACATATTTAGCGTGCATAATGATAGGCTATCCTTAAATAAGATAAAAATAGAATGCGTTTTGATTTGAATGCATATAACAATCTAAGCTCTTGAGGACCCTATTTACACAAGAACTATAGGTGGACCACATAAACCAAGTAATGAGAGCTAATGAGTACTGCTATAGGTGAGGGTCCACTAGACCCCTTCAGTTTTTAAAATACAAACCATGCCTCACATTATCCCACACACCATTGCATCACCGGGGCGCCAAACTTGTTCTCAAGACTCTCCACCATATTAAAATGTCCTCAAACAAGCCATGTCACGAGGGGTGGGTTGTCAACCAAATATATCCATAAAGTCAATCTATGAGGACCATCATTGGGGGCATAAATATTGAGAACTCTTAATGCATGCCCATTAATATCAAGGATGAGCCAAATAGTTTCATGTGACAGATCATCCCCCATGGAAATAATTAAGGAGAATTTTTTTTTGGAAACCAATATATTGGTGTGGTTGTGATCGCCTTCATGAAGAGTGAAAAATTGAATAGTATTAGACCAAATACATTTTAGATGATTTTTTAGGATAAACTCTAAAATTTGAACTTATTATACACCAAAAAAATTTAAGGTCCCAATTATTAACAGTCAGTTCATTTAGATAATTTACGATAGGACTCTGTGAGACCTTGAACATTCCAAGATAAGACATTCATTGGGGAGTATTATACATATGGAGTTCCCCTTGACCATCTTCAATATCTTCAAGGGCTGCAAAACTATTACAAAAAAGAGTTCGTTGGTTTAGTAATACAAAATCCCTAAGCGATATTGAGTAACGTTTATCCCCATTATCATCTTGGGGATAGTCACCACTACAACAAGGGGCATTACACAACCACATAAAGGTAAGACCACTTGTAGAAGATCTCCCAATAAGAGATAAACTCACGTGAAGTTGAGTAACTTGTGAAACATGGCTCTACAAGCTCATTGGCACACTAAGAGGCTTGGTAGGGAGCATTGAAATAGTGTACCTCAGAAGAGGGTTTTGGCACAAAAGGTGTAGTGACAAGGTAGACACTTTGGTTGCCAACAGATCATATTTTCTTTTCAAATTTATACAACAATAAATTGCTACCTATTTAACTCAAATTTTAATTTTTTCCTTATGTTAATAGCCACACTAATCAATTAAAGCTTTGGTATTAAAGTAAAAATTAAAAGAACATTTATTTAATTAAACATTGATATTAATGTCAAAATTAAAAAGATATTTATCTATTCAATCTAAATTATTAAATATCTCATTTAACAATATTTTTTCTTAATAAATTTAATTAAAGTCTAACATCTCTCAAACTTCTCTGTAAACAATATAAAATATATTAATTTATATATTTATTTTTAAAATTATATAGAAATTAATATATAATTCTAAATTATAAATCTCTAAAATATGTATATAAAAAGTTTTATTTTACTTTAATTATTATAAAAACTTAGTAATTGAATTACAACGAATAAATGTTAAAATAATAATATTTGTATTTCAACTTTAAAAAGAACTAATTCAAGAGCACTAGGTTAAACCATTATATTTTTATTATATATTTTTAAATAAATTTTAATTTTAAATAATATATAATTTTTAAGATAAATTTATTAATTATATTGAGAGGTATTTTATAATAATATTTAAGAATGGTTAATTATAATGTAATGAAAAAATTTATTTTTATATTTTAACTTTAAAATATATTTAAAATATTTATATTAATTTATATTTAATTTAAAATTAATTTGAAAAGTAATTATTAAAATACCATTAAATTATATATAATTAATAAAAGTTATATATTTAATGTGTTTAGAAAATTGTTTTTATAAAATTACATTTATAAATATTAGTGAAATCACTCTTTATATCATTTTAATTTTAAATTTTATGATATTATTATTGTTATTGGTAAAAATTTTTAAATTAAAGTTACAAATTGAAAAATGATTTTTTGAAAAAGATTTCATCTTTTTACAAACGAAAAATCAACAAATAAAAATAAAAATATTCAAAGACCATCAACTAATAATAAACAAATGCTATAAGAAAGAGTATAGTTTTAAAAAAACAAAAATAAAATAAAATCTAGTAACAGACATGCCAACAAATACTAGAAACAGAGAAAACTAAACGACATAAAACAAACACGTATTCTAAGAAATGAAGAGACCAGAAAAATAAATCAACATTACAAAGATCCCACGTACTCGAAGGAGAAGGACTAACCGTAAGCCAAAGTCATTTTTCTTACTTGACGAAAAAGAAAATCAAGATGTCTGTTAAATGCCATAGAAAACCGAAGATTCCGCTTTTTAAGATATTTAATGCAACTACATCGCAAAAAAATATAATTATTTTTTTCTTCTACTTATATTTTCTTACTTTTAAAATAATATATTAATAACCAATCTAGCACTCACCATCTTTTTACGGTAGTTTTTAGGTTTTCAAAAGAACCTTACCTCCTTTCAAATTGAACAACCACCAGCCCTTATAAATTCAAATTTTGAAAAAATAAAATAAAAAATGGCGCAGTGACGACTTAAAAATTAGGTAATCGTAAGTAGATTTTCTCTATTATTTGTGGTTATAAAGGATTTGGCAAATGTCAATAACCTTTAACATGGATTTCTAATAAATAGAATTTGTATGATAAAAACTAGTATGAATATTTTAATATAAATATAAAGAGATATTAATATATATTGAATTTGTTATGTATTATATTAAATATTAAAATTTTAATATAAATTTGTAATAAATATAATTTATAATATAAATTAGTATAAATATTTTATTATAAATGCAAGGAAATATTAATAGATTTTAGATTTATCATATATTATTTTGATTATTGATTTTGTTATTTTTAAATTTAGTTTTATTATTATATTAGATTTTTAAATTTTTTTTGGAATTAAAAAAATAAAATTTTAATTTTATTATATGTTAAAGATTTTTTATTCAAATAATAAAGATGATGTTGTAAAAGGTGTTAACTAGTCATTTACTAAGACATAGATCCTAAGAAATTTTAAAAGAGATGAGATGTGTGCGGGTAAATTTAGTGGAATGGATATTCTTAAATCCTTAATACTAAGCCAAAGAAACATTCTCCTTATTTATTTTGTGTAAAATAATAATTTCAATCATCATTTCAAACAAATTTCTATTGTTTTTTAAATTTATTTATATAACAAATCAAAAGAACATTGAATTGAATTAAATTTTATATTACCTCTATCAACATAATTATTTTGAAAAACTCAAATGAAAAATGCTTGGGCAATCCTATGTTTATTATAATGTTATAATAAAATTAACAATTTGATTGTTTTCAATACATTTTTGAACATATCAACATTGATTTAAATTAATTATTTTATTAATTATATTATGGTTACATTAGTACAAATACCTTAAATACATTTTTTAAATGATTAAGAGATATGAAAAAATAAAATAAAATTAGATTTTCATATTGAATAATTTTATTATCTTAAAAAAAAAAAATTATTATTATTATTGATTAATAATAAATGACATTAATCTAGTTATACCATTATGTTTAGATTGTAAAATATTTTCTTCTAGAGAAAAAAGCTTCTAATTTTATTAACTGATTAAGATATTACAATTTTTGGATTGTCTTATTTGAACAAAAAGAAAAACTTCTAAGTGACACTTAAATAGATATCAAACTTAATATTTGAATAGTTAACTAGATATCAAATTTAAGATCAAACATATTTTAAACAACTCACTTCATTATACTATTTATCAATATAAAAATTCTATCAACATAATTATATTATCACCGTTGAGACAATAATTACATTTAAATAATATAAATAAAAATTTTACAATAAATTGTCATATGAAAAAAATGTGTTTAATTAAAAAATGTTTAATCAAGTGGGTGAATGCTCCAATGTCAATTATGTTTTTACTTGGTTACAAAATGTGTTGACTTATTGAAACAAAATTATATTTTATTGAGAAAGAATTATATTTTATTAGATATTATTTTTTGTGAGATTTTTATTTGTATATGTTTTAGTCATTATCCAAATGATCTCTATGAGTAGTTATTATTCAAATAATATTTTTCAACATTTTTCTCAATAATCATAAGATGAATATTTTTTAGTATTTATCTTAATAATTAGAAGGTAAGGAGATATGTTTTCAATAATTTTATTAATAATCTTAAGGTAAGGGACTTATTTTAGTACACAAGCACCATTAGAATTTTTTAATTGGTGAAGGAACGATAAATATAATTCACCAATTTTATTTTTTGAAGAAGAGTCTCAACACAGAGCTTAGGGTCAAATAATAAAAGTTTTTTTTAGGAAACCAAAGGTAAAATAGTTTTTTCTTTCAAGGGAACCACCATTGCATAAACAAGAGGCTCTTATACCCTTGTTAGTCTAGAGGATGAAAAGACTAAAATGGTGAATATTCCTCACCCTTACTAGTGAATATTTGTGTTTTTGGTTGTGTATTAAATTTGATCCCTTTGATTTGTAATTATTACTAAAAATACATGAAGAAAAATATTATTTAAGTAATGAATACATAGAGGTAATTTGAATAATGACTAAAACATACATAAGTAAAAATCGCATAAAAATAAGACCTACTCAATGATCCAAAAATTGAAAAGCTTTGGTTGAAAGATAATTCAAAAATAAGAACAACACAATTCAAATAATGCTATCTCTGAAAAGAGATGTTTTATTAATCAAAATTGCAGACCCAAACATAGCTTATCTCTGAGAAGAGATGTCTGATTTCCATTTCAGGTTACATATTCATTTATACATGTTTTGAAGGTGTGGGGAGGATGTGGAAGGTCACCAATCTTGAGGGAGATGATTTTTTTTGAATTCCATGATTTACAACAATACAAAATTCAAGGAATTACTATTTTTAGAAACTTACTACTTCTAGACTGCTCTACTAAAATTGAAATTTAGGACACTTTTATTGGGTTTTAGGGGGTAAAAATTCATCACATAGAGCTCCTACCATCTCAAGATGTTTCCATCATTATTAGCTTTCCAACGGTTCAAACAGTGAGTCAATTGGAGCTACGGTGCAAAAGTTATGGCTCCCAAAAGTTTTGCCAACAATTGGGGTAGACCCATCACCCGAATTGTCATCTGAATTGTTATCCAGATCATTCCTCCATCCTTGAGAAGCAATGGTCCCCATTGCATCAATATTTTTCATCAAGTGTGGTAGTTGTACTTTTATTTGATTCCCGATGCATACTTGGAAGGGACTATGATTTATGAAACTGTGCAGGGCCCGATTGTTCACCATTTCTATCTAACCATCAGTCTATGGATGGAAGGCCGTGAAATTCTTTAGCTTAGTATCTATTTGCTTCTGTTGTTGTGTTGTTTGTGTAGTCAGGTCTGTAACATCGGTCCTTTTGGATTCCTGTGGCTTGACCACCATGAGAGAAAATTTCTTGGCACTAATCAGAGAGACAGATGTAGAAGGTGGTACTTCTGGTACCCTATAGCACCATGTTCCAAGAGTGAGAGTGATCCTTCTAGTACTTGATTCATATATACCATGTCGATCATACATGAATGGCTGACCAAACAGTACATCACAAACATCTAGATTGACCACATCACATAAGACCTCATCTTGGAAAGGTTGTATTGCATATGAGAGAAGACATTGGTGGGTGACACAGAGGTTTCTCCCTAGAATCAACCATCCAATATTGTATGGTTTTGGGTGAGGCTTCATGGACAGATTTAGGCTTTTCACAACATTAGCAGAGATTAAATTCTTTTGACTTCCACTATCAAGAATGAAATGCAGAGGCTTACCTTTCACCCATAACTTAGAGTGAAACATCCTTTCCTTGTCATCTAGCATCTTGTCGTGTGTCTGTGATGAAGCAACAATGGCTTCAGAATCAACATCTATAATTTTTTCTTCAACCTCTTCGACTGCAAGGTTTATATGAGGTAGAGCAGAGGATTGTGACTCAAAAAGTAGTGATTTGATAGCTCGACATTCTTCTTTGGAGTGAGTTCTAGATTTGTGATAATCACACCACTTCCTAGACTTTCCTTCCTTTTGCTTCCAATTTTGGCCTCGTGTTTGACCTTCTTTGTCACTTTTCCATTTTGAAGATTGATTCTTTATATTCATTCTTCCATGCTTTTGCTCAATCTTCATTGCGAATTTGTATGCCTCACAGATGGTTTCCAAATTGAAGAGTTCCATTTCTCCCTGTATGTACCATTGTAGTCTGCCACGATATTTGAGAACCTTATGTTTCTCACTTTCTTGGATGCTCAATCTCATAGATAGAGAATGAAAAATGTCAGTGTAATCTTGAACAAATTATTCCTTACCTTGGCGAAGTTGTTGCCACTCTATATACAGATCGCCATATGATCCAATGGGGTAGTATTATTCCTTTACATCATCTATGAAATCATCCCATGTAGGTTCTATCTCAAGACCAATATCATCTACACTAAATCTCTTTTTGTACACTTCCCACCAATTTTTGACAGGCAATGAAGCTTTCAGAAGAGCAAAAGTAATCTTCTCTTTATCGGTGAATTTATTTATAGAAAAATAAGATGAAAATTGATCCAACCAATTTTCTACTACATCAGCATTTATTTTGCCTTCAAATGTAGGGATATCAAAATTCACCTGAACCTTGAAGGGTGTTGGGGCACTGAAAGGATGTGCAGGTGCGGATAAGGAGTTAAAATTTCCCATCGAGATTTGCTGAAGAATTTGAGTGAATTATTGTAGCATCTACGCTTGTTGCTGTTGGAGGGCTTCATTCACCATTTCCTTGAAAGGATCGGATGCCTCGGTGTTGTCTGCCATTTGAAGTCATTTGGAGTGAATAGGTGGATATTCTGCTGGTTCTATTTTCTACCCAAGCTTCCTGTAATCTGACCTCATCCTCAAGATCATACACTCTAAAGACAAACCACTTTGATACCACTGATCCAAAACTCAAAAATCTTTGGTTGAAATATAATTCAAAAATAAGAACAACACAATTCAAATAATGCAATCTCTGAAAAGAGATGTTTTATTTATCAAAATTGCAGACCCAAACATATGCTTATCTCTGAGAAGAGATGTCTGATTTCCATTTCAGGTTACATATTCATTTATACATGTTTTAAAGGTGTGGGGAGGATGTGGAAGGTCACCAATCTCGAGGGAGATGAATTGGTTCGACTTCCACGATTTATAGCAATACAAAATTTGAGGAATTACTATTTTTAGAAACTTACTATTTTTAGACTACACTACTAAAATTGAAATTTAGGACACTTTCATTGGGTTTTAGGGGGTCAAAATTCATTGAGTAAAGCTCATGCCATATCACGACATTCTCCTCATTATTAGCTTTCCTACGGTTCAAACGGTGAGTTAATTGGAGCTACGATGCAAAAGTTATGGCTCACAAAAGTTTCACCATCAATTGGGGTAGACCCATCACCCGAACTGTCATCTGAATTGTTGTCCAGATCATTCCTCCCTCCTTGAGAAGCAATGGTCCCCATTGCATCAATATTTTTCATCAAGTGTGGTAGTTGTACTCTGATTTGATTCTCGATGCATACTTGGAAGGGACTATGATTTATGGAACTGTGCAGGGCCCGATTGTTCACCATTTATGTCTAACTGTTAGTCTATGGATGGAAGGCCATGAAATTCTTCAGCTCAGTATCTATTTGCTTTTATTGTTGTGTTTTTTGTGTAGTCAAGGCTGTAACATCAGCCCTAATTGGATTCTTGTGGCTTGACCACCATGAGAACAAATTTCTTGGCACTAATCAGAGAGACAGATGTAGAAGGTGGTACATTTGGTACCCTGTAGCGCCATGTTCTAAGAGTGAGAGTGATCCTTCTAGTTCTTGATTCATATATACCATGTCGATCATACATGAATGACTGACCAAACAGTACATCACAAACATCTAGATTGATCACATCACATAAGACCTCATCTTGGAAAGGTTGTATTGCATATGAGAGAAGACATTGGTGGGTGACACGGAAGTTTCTCCCTAGACTCGACCATCCAATACTATATGGTTTTGGGTGAGGCTGCATGGATAGATTTAGGCTTTTCACAACGTTAGCAGAGATTAAATTCTTTTGACTTCCACTATCAAGAATGAAATGTAGAGGATTACCTTTCACCCATAACTTAGAGTGAAACAACCTTTCCTTATCATCTAACATCTTGTCATGTGTCTGTGATGAAGCAACAATGGCTTTAGGATCAGCATCTATAATTTCTTCTTCAACCTCTTGGACTACAGGGTCTGTATGAGGTAGAGTAGAGGATTGTGACTCAGAAAGTAATGATTTGATAGCTCAACATTCTTCTTTGGAGTGAGTTCCAGATTTGTGATAATCACACCACTTCCCAGTCTTTCTTTCCTTTTGCTTCCAATTTTGGCCTCGTGTTTGACCTTCTTTTTCACTTTTCCATTTTGAAGACTAATTCTTTATATTCATTCTTCCATGCTTCTACTCCATCTTCACTATGAACTTGTATGCCTCACCGATGGTTTCCAAATTGAGGAGTTCTATTTCTCCCGTATGTACCATTGTAGTTTGCCATTATATTTGAGAACCTTATGTTTTTCACTTTCTTGGATGCCCAATCTCGCAGATAGAGAATGAAAAATGTCAATGTAATCTTGAACAGATTGTTCCTTACCTTGGTGAAGTTGTTGCCACTCTATATACAGATCGTCATATGATCCAATGGGGTAGTATTCTTCCTTTACAGAATCTATAAAATCATCCCATGTTGGTTCTGTCTCAAGGCCAATATCATCTGAACTAAATCTCTTTTTGTACACTTCCCACCAATTTTTGACAGGCAATGATGCTTTTAGAAGAGCAAAAGTAATCTTCTCTTTATCGGTGAATTTATTTATAGAAAAATAAGATGACAATTGATCCAACCAATTTTCTACTGCATCAACATTTATTTTGCCTTCAAATGTAGGGATATCAAAATTAACCTAAACCTTGAAGGGTGTTGGGGCACTGAAAGGATGTGTAGGTGTGGATGAGGAGCCAAAATTTCCCATCGAGATTTGTTAGAGAATTTGAGTGAATTATTGTAGCATCTGCGCTTGTTTCTATTGGAGGGTTTCATTCACCATTTCCTTGAAAGGATCAGATGCCTTGATGTAGTCTGCCATTTGAAGTCATTTGGAGCGAATAGGTGGATATTCTTCTGGTTCTATTTTCCACCCAAGCTTCCTGTAATCTGACCTCATCCTCAGGATCATACACTCTAAAGACAAACCGCTCTCATACCACCAATCCAAAACTCAAAAAGTTTTGGTTGAAAGATAATTCATAAATAAGAACAACATAATTCAAATAATGCTATATGTGAAAAGAGATGTTTTATTTATCAAAATTGTAGACCCAAACATATGCTTATCTATGAGAATAGATGCATGATTTCTATTTCAGGTTACACATTCATTTATACATGTTTTGAAGGTGTGGGGAGGATTTGGAAGGTCACCAATCTCGAGGGAGATGAATTGGTTTGACTTCCATGATTTACGACAATACAAAATTTGAGGAATTACTAATTTTAGAAACTTACTATTTTTAGATTGCACTACTAAAATTGAAATTTAGGACACTTCTATTGGGTTTTAGAGTTTCAAACTTCATTGAGAAGAGCTCATTCCATCTCATGATGTTCCCCTCATTATTAGCTTTCCAATGGTTCAAACGGTGAGTCAATTGGAGCTACTGTGCAAAAGTGATGGCTTCTAGAAGTTTCACCATCAATTGGGGTAGATCCATCACCCAAATTGTCATCTGAATTGTTGTCCACATCATTCCTCCCTCCTTGAGAAGAAATGGTCCCCATTGCATCAATTTTTTTCATCAAGTGTGGCAATTGTACTCTGATTTGATTCCCGATGCATACTTGAAAGGGACTGTGATTTATGGAACTATGTAGGCCCTGATTGTTCACCATTTCTGTCTGTCCATCAGTCTATGGATGGAAGGCCATGAACTTCTTCAACACAGTATATATTTGTTTCTGTTGTTGTGTTGTTTATGTAGTCAGGGATGTAACATCAGCCCTTTTGGATTCTTGTGGCTTGACCACCATGAGAACAAATTTCTTGGCACTAATCGGAGAGATAGATGTAGAAGGTGGTACTTATGGTACCCTATAACACCGTGTTTGAAGAGTGAAAGTGATCCTTCTAGTACTTGATTCATATATACCATGTCGATCATACATGAATGGCTGACCAAACAGTACATCACAAACATCTAGATTGACCACATCACATAAGACCTCATCTTGGAAAGGTTGTATTGCATATGAGAGAAGACATTGGTGGGTGACACGAAGGTTTCACCCTGGACTCAACCATCCAATACTGTATGGTTTTGGTGAGGCTTCATGGACATATTTAGGCTTTTGACAACATTAGCAAAGATTAAATTCTTTTGACTTCCACTATCAAGAATGAAATGTAGAGGCTTACCTTTCACCCATAACTTAGAGTGAAACAAAATTTTCTTGTCATCTAGTATCTTGTCGTGTGTATGTGATGAAGCAACAAGGGCTTCAGGATTAACATCTATAATTTCTTCTTCAACCTCTTCAACTGCAGGGTCTGTATGAGGTAAAGCAGAGGATTGTGACTAAAAAAGCACTGATTTGATAGCTTGACATTCTTATTTGGAGTGAGTTCCAAATTTGTGATAATCACACCACTTCCCAGTCTTTCCTTCCTTTTGCTTCCAATTTTGGCTTCGTGTTTGACCTTCTTTGTCACTTTTCCATTTTGAAGACTAATTCTTGATATTCGTTCTTCCATGCTTCTGCTCAATATTCACTGTGAACTTGTATGCCTCACTGATGGTTTCAAAATTAAAGAGTTCCATTTCTCCCCATATGTACCATTGTAGTATGCCACGATATTTGAGAACCTTATGTTTCTCACTTTCTTGGGTGCCCAATCTCGTAGATAGAGAATGAAAAATGTCAATGTAATCTTGAATAGATTGTTCCTTACCTTGGCGAAGTTGTTGCCACTCTATATACAGATCATCATATGATCTAATGGGGTAGTATTCTTCCTTTACAACATCTATGAAATCATCCCATGTAGGTTCTATCTCAAGGCCAATATCATCTGCACTGAATCTCTTTTTGTACACTTCCCACCAATTTTTGATAGGCAATGATGCTTTTAGAAGAGCAAAAGTAATATTCTCTTTATCGGTGAATTTATTTATAGAAAAATAAGATGACAATTGATCCAACCAATTTTCTACTACATCAACATTTATTTTGCCTTTAAATGTAGGGATATCAAAATTCACCTGAACCTTGAAGGGTGTTGGGGCATTGAAAGGATGTGCAGGTGCGGATGAGGAGCCAAAATTTTCCATCGAGATTTGCTGGAGAATTTGAGTGAATTATTGTAGCATCTGCACTTGTTACTATTGGAGGGCTTCATTCACCATTTCCTTGAAAGGTTCAGATGCCTCGGTGTTGTCCACCATTTGAAGTCATTTGGAGTGAATAGGTGGATATTCTGCTAGTTCTATTTTCCACCCAAGCTTCCTATAATTTGACCTCGTCCTCAGGATCATACGCTCTAAATACAAACTGATCTGATACCACTAATCCAAAACTTGAAAAGCTTTGGTTGAAAGATAATTCAAAAATAAGAACAACACAATTCAAATAATGCTATCTCTGAAAAGAGATGTTTTATTTATCAAAATTGCAGACCCAAACATTTGCTTATCTCTAAGAAGAGATGTCTGATTTCCATTTCCAGTTACATATTCATTTATACATGTTTTTAAGGTGTGTGGAGGATGTGGAAGGTCACCAATCTTGAGGGAGATGAATTGGTTCAACTTCCACGATTTACAGCAATACAGAATTTGAGGAATTACTATTTTTAGAAACTTACTATTTTTAGATTGCAGTACTAAAATTGAAATTTAGGACACTTCCATTGGGTTTTAATGGGTCAAACTTCATTGAGTAAATCTCATGCCATCTAAAGATGTTCCCCTCATTATTAGCTTTCCAACGGTTCAAACAGTGAGTCAATTGGAGCTACAGTGCAAAAGTTATGGCTCTCAGAAGTTTCACCATCAATTGGGGTAGACCCATCACCTGAATTATCATCTGAATTATTGTCCAGATCATTCCTCCCTCCTTGAGAAGCAATGGTCCCCATTTCATCAAGATTTTTCATCAAGTGTGGTAGTTGTACTTTGATTTGTTTCCCGATGCATACTTGGAAGGGACTGTGATTTATGGAACTGTGCAGGGCCTAATTGTTCACCATTTTTGTCTGACCATCAGTCTGTGGATGGAAGGATGTGAACTTCTTCAGCTCAGTATCTATTTGCTTCTGTTGTTGTGTTGTTTGTGTATTCTGAGCTGTAACATCGACCCTTTTGGATTCTTGTGGCTTGACCACCATGAGAACAAATTTCTTGGCACTAATCTAGGAGACAGATGTAGAACTTGGTACTTCTAGTACCTTTTAGCACCGTGTTCCAAGAGTGAAAGTGATCCTTCTAGTTCTTGAGTCATATATACCATGTCAATCATACATGAATGGCTGACCCAAGAGTACATCACAAACATCTAGATTGACCACATCACATAAGACCTCATCTTGGAAAAATTGTATTGGATATGAGAGAATACATTGGTGGGTGACACGGAGGTTTCTCCCTAGACTCAACCATCCAATACTGTATGGTTTTGGGTGAGGCTTCATGGATAGATTTAGGCTTTTCACAACATTAGCAGAGATTAAATTCTTTTGACTTCCACTATCAAGAATGAAATGTAGAGGCTTACCTTTCACCCATAACTTAGAGTGAAACAACCTTTTGTTGTCATCTAGCATCTTGTTGTGTGTCTATGATGAAGAAATAATGGCTTCAGGATCAGCATCTATAATTTCTTCTTCAACCTCTTTGACTGCAGGGTCTGTATGAGGTAGAGCAGAGGATTGTGACTCAGAAAGCAGTGATTTGATAGCTCGACATTCTTCTTTGGAGTGAGTTGTAGAATTGTGATAATCACACCACTTCCCAGTCTTTCCTTCCTTTTGCTTCCAATTTTGGCCTCGTGTTTGACCTTCTTTGTCACTTTTCCATTTTGAAGACTGATTCTTTATATTCATTCTTCCATGCTTCTACTCAATCTTCACTACGAACTTGTATGCCTCACAGATGGTTTCCAAATTGAAGAGTTCCATTTCTCCCCGTATAGTCCGCCACGATATTTGAGAACCTTATGTTTCTCACTTTCTTGGATGCCCAATCTTGCAGATAGAGAATGAAAAATGTCAGTGTAATCTTGAACAGATTGTTCCTTACCTTGGCGAAGTTGTTGCCACTCTATATATAGATCGTTATATGATCCAATGGGGTAGTATTATTCCTTTACATCATCTATGAAATCATCCCATGTAGGTTCTGTCTCAAGGCTAATATCATCTGCACTAAATCTCTTTTTGTACACTTCCCACCAATTTTTGATAGGGAATGATGCTTTCAGAAGAGCAAAAGTAATCTTCTCTTTATTGGTGAATTTATTTATAGAAAAATAAGATGACAATTGATCTAATCAATTTTCTATTGCATCAGCATTTATTTTGCCTTCAAATGTAGGGATATCAAAATTCACCTGAACCTTGAAGGGTGTTGGGGCACTGAAAGGATGTGCAGGTGCGGATGAGGAGCCATAATTTCCCATCGAGATTTGTTAGAGAATTTGAGTGAATTATTGTAGCATCTGCACTTGTTGCTGTTGGAGGGCTTCATTCACCATTTCTTTGAAAGGATTGAATGCCTTGGTGTTGTCTACCATTTGAAGTCGTTTGGAGCGAATAGGTAGATATTTTTTTGGTTCTATTTTCCACCCAAGCTTCCTGTAATCTGACCTCATCCTCGGGATCATACATTCTAAAGACAAACTGCTCTGATACCACTGATCCAAAACTTGAAAAGCTTTGGTTGAAAGATAATTCATAAATAAGAACAACACAATTCAAATAATGCTATTTGTGAAAAGAGATGTTTTATTTATCAAAATTGTGGACCCAATCACATGCTTATCTCTGAGAAGAGATGTCTAATTTCCATTTCGGGTTACATATTCATTTATACATGTTTTGAAGGTGTGTGGAGGATGTGGAAGGTCACCAATATCGAGGGAGATGAATTGGTTTGACTTCCACGATTTACAACAATACACAATTCGAGGAATTACTATTTTTAGAAACTTACTATTTTTAGACTGCACTACTAAAATTAATATTTAGGACACTTCTGTTGGGTTTTAGGGGGTCAAAATTCATCAAGTAAATCTCATGTCATATCACAACGTTCCCCTCATTATTAGCTTTCCAACGGTTCAAACGGTGAGTCAATTGGAGCTACGGTGCAAAAGTTATGGCTCCCAGAAGTTTTGCCATCAATCAGGGTAGACCCATCACCCGAATTGTCATCTAAATTGTTGTCCAGATCACTTAAATTTTTTCATGAAATCCTTCAGCTTAACATTAAAATAGATGATTGAGTTGTGATGGGTAATCTCACATTGGTAATAATTATGAGACAAAAGAGTCTATGAAACGATGGTGTAGTGATGAACATGTTTCTTCGAAAGTAATAGATCTAGATTCAAATTCTACCCATGATAATGTGGACCTCACGGCACATAAATAATAATAATAATAAAACAAAAATGATTTATTAGGGACTCTACTCAACAACTCTTTACTAAAAAAGAAGGCAGCTAAAAAATGAGAAGCTCAAAGTAATGAATTACATTTACCATTCCTCCCTCTTATTAATATTGATAAATGAATAAAAATTTCTCAAAAAATTATATTTAATTAAAATTATTCTTAAAAACTTCCAACTTAATATTAAAATATATTTTTATTGATTTTATAAATTAATTATTATATAAATTTGAATAATAAATATGAAAATAAAATATTGAAAAAATGAATGGTATTGATTTTTACATTGGGAAAAAAAGACGTGAATGTGATACGTAAGTATTGAACATGTCATAGATTAACATGCTACGTGTTAAAAGAGTTATAAGGGCATCATTGTCTAGTTAAAGTAGTATTTTAATAGTTGGAATATGAGTGATATGTTGCGAAAACTCTTGTCGCAAAGGATAATGATCCTAGTCTCATCTTTTTTCATGTATCAGGGTTTGTGAGCAGCAAGAATTGATCCCTGTTGGGTTCTTTGTGAGCCAAACAACTTCACCAATTCTTTTAAGAAAAAAGAAGTTTTTTTAAAGTTTATAATATAAAAAAATAATATTTCGTGATTGATGAAAAATTTTGAAATGTAATTTTTATTTATTTTTTATTTTTTTAAATTATATAACTTTTTCAATTTTTTTCTTTCAATTGTAAATGGTGAAAACATTAAATTTTTTAAAGAAATAATATATTATTTCAAATATATTTATAAAATTAATCTTAATTTCTCAATAGAAAACAATAACTTATACCATTATAATCATTCTAAAATTAAATGAAATTCTAACATATCCATTAAAAATATAAACGTAATATTAAATATAAAAAATTATTATAAAAAATAAATCTAAAAACAATGTACGCATTAACAAGGGTTAACACATCAATATATTTAACACTTTTACATCTAATACGTTCGACATTAACACTAACATTTTACATGAAAACTCTTATACGATAAAATGGTGACTACTAAAACCGAATTGGTAGTAAATTTCCTTCATAAGAAATTTATTGAGCACCTCTATTTCTGCAGGAGGAGGTGAGGGGAGTTTAGATAGTATTTAAAAGGGGCAAGATCGTCACTTGTGATGCAAATAAACAATGACACATACTCCATTTAAATTATGGTAACACCATCCTTGTTCTTTAAATTTGGAGAAGGCACATTAATTTTGAATAATATAGTTATTAAATAAAATTATATTAGTTTTTTTTAAGGATATATTTTTAATAAATTATGTTTGTGAATATAAAATTAATTTTAATAATAAAAAATAAGATTTTGTAAATCATTATTTATAAAATATGAGTTAATATAAACTGCTTCAAAACTACATAAATAAATTTTAAAATTATATTATATACTTTGATATAATATCAAAAACTACCATATATATAAATTTAAAAAGTTAAGACAAAATCATATTATATAATTTGATGTAATGTTAAAAATAAATATATATACAAAGTTAAAGAGTAGAAGTTTTATAATGAATAGTTTATTAGGCACAATATTTGTTGAAGGCCTTATAAATAGAATTACAAGTTAAGTTGGATTAATTATAGATAAATTATATGTTTAAGCATGTTTGATTCAAACTGGTATGTTTCATCAATGTGAGTATCACCTAGATCTAATGAGTGTTATGATAGAAATTGACTCAAAATTAAATCATTGAATCTCAAAATCTTATTACTTAATTTCATGATTATGAAAAGTTATCATTTATATGATTTTAACAAAAAAAAAAAAATGGAAAGATTTTGAAAGATAATTTATAGTTTACAATGTAATAATTTATTTAATAAGTGTAACAATAAAATAGGTTTCAATGTAAGATTTAGAATGTCACATTTTTACCTATATTTTGGAAATAAATATATAGCGGATCATGAGTAAAGAGTATCCACACCATCAAAATCACCTAGGGCATGATCCTAATCTTAACTACTTGACTCTTTGTGTTGAGAATCTAGAGAGATTTGTACCTTGGTAGATGAATATATGCAACCATCATCATCACCATTTGGACTACAACCCTTTCAATTGATTTTTATTTTTGATTCGAACCTCTCAATTATATAGATATAGGCATCACTATTTATATATTCATATTACATCAAGTGGATTACAATATATTAATGAATGTATATTTAAATTAGAATTTTATTTGTATTAAGTTACTATGATCACAGAATTACAACATCTTTGTCTATTTTTAGAAATAAATATATGGTGGATTCACAATATTGAGTAAGCATACATCTAAATCAACGAACTCTTTTGATTAATTAAGCAAACACGAGTAAAAGACATCCACACTATCAAAATCACTAAGGCACGATTTTAATCTTAACCACTTGACTCTCCATATCAAATATATAGAGGGATTTGTATCTTGGTGGACGGATATAAGCAACCATCATCCTCACCTATTGGACTACAACCCTTTTGATTGATTTTTGTTCTTGATTGAAATCTCTCAATTATATAATTATAAACATCAAGTTACCATTTTCACAAAAAAATCAACTATTAAAATCATCTAAATAAATTACAATATTATTTATTAATTAAGAATAACTTGATCCTATTTATTTGATTTTCTATATTAAATATCTCTCTATCTCTCTCTATATTTTCAAGTAAATAATATTATAAATTATTAATCTTACCTATATTACATTCATTCTTTCAATAGTAATAGTAATCTTACATTGAAAAAATTGAGGAGGCCTAAGAAAAACATTCAATCTAATGAACAAAGTGTCAATCCAAATATTTCTCAATTATAATATGAATGAAAAAAAAAATCGTTTAATGCACATTAAAATTGAAGCATATGGCTCAATTCACCAGCCAAGAAGCTAAGCCTTGTACCGAAATAAATGAGCGACTCTAGGTCTACCCCGGGGAGCGAAGAGGCACGCTCTTTAAAGAATGGCTTATGCCAGGCTGGAAAATTAAAAATGGAATATACAATGCCTCTTGAGAATTTACAAAATCAATACTATTTCTAATATTTAATATTTTTTTAAAGTAAGTTTTTTATTTTTTTATCCACATCTCTTTAATTTTTTTATTTTTTTGATCCACAGCTCTTTGCTGAAAAAGAAGCTAAAGAAGGGTAAATAGGATTTGCTAAACCCCGGTAAAACAAAACCAAAGTACAAGAATATCACAGGGACCAAGACCAACAGGTTTTAAACACTAGCCGCACCAGCGTCCAGGGCAAAAACTGCCAAACAACAGCGACTTGTCAGAAACCCTAACACCAACGCCATATTGATTGTGTTCCACACAGTTATCCGTTGAAGAGAGTGACAACACTGGCCCTTCGAACTTGCAAACCCTAGAGGAGAAATAATCTCCAACTCTAGCTCCCTAGACACCCAATCCCTACGCCAAGAGGGGAGATCAAACCAGAGATTAATTTTTTCCATTTTCAGTGCCACATTCTTATTCATATTATTTAAAAGAAAAGAAAAGGAAAGAGTGCAATTCAAGCTCCCTTTCAGCGTCCATCAATCGTTCCATCTCCCTGATCTCTTCAATCATTCCTTCCAAATCTTCCTTTAGTGCCCTCTCCAACTCCTCTTCAACCTGCTCATCTTCCAGCCAGCTCTACGTTTTCTCCGCCTGCGAATACTCATTTCAAACTCTGCCTTCGCTCTGCTCCTCCATCGCTAATTCCCTGACTGGTTCCATAATTTTTTTGATATGTAAAAGGTATTTCATGGAATCACTGAATTACATAGAATAGGCATCTCAGTGTATATTTATAATGTTGAGTAAAGTTTTAACCATTTAACTTTGGGGATGAGGTATTTATAGATATTTGTACTATAATAGATAGCTATAAATATAAATTATCTTTATTAATTAATTAGATAAATGCTATTTGTAAAATTTGATTTAAATTTTTAATTTTAATAAAAATAAAATAAAATAATTATTAATATAACATATTTATAATTAAATTATTTTTATCAATAAAATATATATTTATGATAATTTTAATTTTTATTTAATATTAAATTTGTTTTGGGTAACATTTTTCTTTTATATAATTAATAATAAAATTTATAAAATATGAAAACATTTTATTTAACATCGATATTTTGGAAAGAAAATACTCATATAACTGATTTAAAAAAATTAATGCAAGTAATGCACACATACTAAATTAAAGTTCTAAGAAATAATTTTAACACTACTACTAAGTATATATTAAAAAGTATTTATAAATAAATAAAAAATTAATTAATTCATTCTTTCTTTCACAAATGTGAGTGATATGATGATACTTTCTTTCTTGATAATTATATCATGCTATGTACAAACCATGAATGCAA
The DNA here is from genome assembly GCA_037957365.1 of Torreya grandis. Classification (NCBI taxonomy): domain Eukaryota; kingdom Viridiplantae; phylum Streptophyta; class Pinopsida; order Cupressales; family Taxaceae; genus Torreya; species Torreya grandis. The sequence continues at coordinate 1,111,837 of JARHVA010001414.1, read as the reverse complement.
ACTACAAAATTTAAACACTCTCCAAGTTACTCTTAGATGGTTTATTGAAGCACACCTAAACATTGTAATAACATTTCATAGGTCATCCTGTTGGTTACAAATGGAGACTTCGCCACAGATCTTAAAGTTGCAGACATTCAGCGAATCTCTGAAATGCTCAAGAACCAATCTACCCATCTTTTGATATACAGTTTGGATAAGTCTGACAACCTGAGAGCTCTTGCTAACGAATCTGGGGGCTACTTTGAATTCATAAATGCAAAATTTGACAATCCGTTGTATCAGATAAGCAGCTTCTTCAATTTTATGGCACTTGCACGCAACGCATCAACGAAAAACACAGCATACTGGACCAAGTTTTATGTGGATTTTGGAGGACTTGGAAATATTATCACTGTATCTTATCAAGGTAATCCAATAAAAACCAAGATGAGACTAAACATTAATATATCAGGTTATAACTAAGGAATTTGGTGTAACTTTGTGTTTTTTAACTATGAGATGCAGCGATTAGTCCAAACGGACATCTGGTGGGGGTAACTGCAATTGATATTATTTTGCAATCAGTCCTAACAAATCTGCCTACTGCTCTTGGAGATCGTTTGGCCAGTCGTCCTGCCAACCCAAATGCTCTGGTTGGTCGTATTGAGGTAAGACCTTTAAATATTTTGGATTTCTTTTGGTGATACCATTACATCCTTTAATTTTGAGAAATCCTTTTATATTGAACTACCTTCTAGTTTATGGGTAATTTACATTGACTAATATTTTATTACCTGTGGTTATCTTATATATTCTATTTCTGAATGGTTCAATTAATATTAAGTCGAAAATTCATGTTCATGAGAGAGAAGTTCCTCTGAACCATCACTCAAGAAATATAAGTCAATTTACTGAAGTATTTACATATGGTTACGCTTTGACATTTTACATTTAAGGATTTTGTTTCTGATTGTTGTAATGTGTGTAGCCAACAAATAGTATTTGTGAAACTTGTGATGGTTCAAAAGCAATGTGTGGAAGAACAAGCAATAAGACCTTTACCCAGCTCTATTGCTGTGACAATTGTACTTCAGCCGTGGGGGCTCCTAATACTTCTCCTCCTCAAGTTTTTCCTCCAGTGAAAAATGGTAATAAAAAATGGAGTGCAGGAAAGATAATTATAGCAGCAGTGGTACCTGCATCAGTTGTAGTGTTGGCATTTATCGCATTGTTGGCTTGTAAAAGAACGAGAAGTAAAAAATTCTCCCCATCTCCACTAAGACCAATCGGATCGACTGTCTATGATGTAGGGCCCTATTCATAGGAACGGACACTTCTTAAATCGGTGCAGTTCAGAGATGAGTTCTCTAGATTTTTGTTTATGCAAGTGTACCCACTAAATATATGAAAATATGCATTAAATAGAGTGTTCACTTGAATCAGTTTGTTCACAGGGACATGTCTTTGGGCCCATTTGTATCCAATACATGGATGGATAAAAGAAATTGGGTAATTGCTATCCACATTAAATCTGTTGTAATATTTTTTTTATAATGAATAAAATTCTTCTAGATTTATCTGCAGCTCTTAAATCAATAATAATTAAAAAATAACTATTTCCTTTTAAAATATATTTCTACTTGCTTATTATTTCAAGATTAAAAATTTAAATGTACAATTCTAACATTGAATCACCCTTAACTTACATTTTTTTAGACTCAAAAGAAAAATCTCGCAATTTATTTTATTTTATTTATGGTTATCTTTATATTTGTTATTTAAAACATTTAATGTTAAACAAAAATCGGCAACTTAAGTAGTCTGAAATGTTGATTAAACATTCATAGTTATAGAAGGCCTCTAGAATAATCTACCGTTCAAAATAAATGGGTGGGCGGTGAATGGGAGAATGAACAAATAAAAACACTGGCAAATATAAAACTAAACAACCAGATTAGCCTGCACTGCCAAAGGCAGGCACTTGTCATTCTATTTTAGGCATGGCATTCAAACGCCACGATAGCCATTTGACAAAAAATCTCAAAAATAACATTGTTTTTATGATGGGGCTCCACGCCAAGACAAACCATGAGTAACAAAAAAATTGATAAGAGGGTGGAGAGAATTACGTTGCTGCTACACCAATAGTCGTGAGCATAAATAGGAGATTGAATCAAGTTGACCAAAATCTTATACTTATTGTTAGAAAATAAACAAAGTATTGGGATATGCATTTTTATTGAGAGACTCAGTTAATTATAGCATGTTATTAATGGAGCAAGCTAAACAGGAATCAAAATGTTTCCATGGTCAACTTTGATTTAGTGGGGCTTGTTCTATTCTATTTGTTTGTTAGATGACATATATCTATATATAGAGGATGATATGTTTTGGTGTGTAATAGAGTATATATTAATTGATCATATAAATATAATTAATTTTAATGATGTTGATATTTTATGGACGTCATTTTTTATATTTTTAAAAATTAAATATTTTATTAAATATTAAGTTATTAATTGAATCGAAATTTTTTATACATATTATTTATATTGATTTGATTTGTTAAAATTAATTAATTTATATTTATATAAACATTTTTGCTACATTTTTAAACCTTTTTTTAATTATTGATTACCATTTCAAATAAAAAGGAAATTAAGGATAAGATATTAAGAGTTATTTTTTCAATAAATATATATAACATAAATAGACTAAATATGTTATCTATATTTTTAGATTTTGAGTGGATATTATGGTCTCCCTTCAATAAGTGTGATATTAAATATGTTGCATATGTGATGGTTTATTAAAATATGATATTTTACTTTTTCTATATTCTTCAATTTAAATAAACTTTTGTATTATGTTTAAAATAATTTTATTATTATTATTACTATTATTATTATAAAATGGGTTATTATCATTTTTATGAGAAAGTTTTATCATTTTTTTAAAGGTTTTGTTACAATTTTTTTTTAATTTTTTTCTTTTCTTATATTGATATAGTTTTTATTTTATTTTATTGATTAATAATAGATTAAATAATGTTAAATATTTATTGTCAATGAGATGTGGGTGAATTAAGTAAAGTGGCATTATTATTATTATTATTATTATTATTATTATTATTATTATTATTATTATTTTGTTGATGTTATTTTTATAATTTTCCTTAATCATGTAATATTGATTTGAAACAGTTCATATATACATATCATATTCACAAATTCCAATCATTTTCTTAATCATCTATGAATTTTAGCAACAATTTTACTATATCTTAATTTTTTTTACAATTGATATAATTATGAAAAATTTATTGATTCTCCCATTTAATTATTGTTGCTATATGGAGTGGTTGTAACAATTATTTGTAATTGGTTTAATGAATGTAATGTTTATTTCAATTATTTAAATTTATTGTCAATAATTTAATGCTTTCTTGTATTAGTTTATAGTTACATCAGAAATATAATATTTCTTTCAATTATTAGCGTATATATATATATACACACACACACACACACACACACACACACACACACACACACACACACACACACACACACACACACACACACACACACACATATATATATATATATATATATATACATATACATATATATACATACATATATATATACATACATATATATATACATACATATATATATACATACATATATATATACATACATATATATATATATATATATATATATATATATATATATATATATATATATATATATATACATATATATATATATATATATATATATATATATATATATATATACATATATATATACACATACACACACACACACACACACACACACACACACACACACACACATACATATACATATACATATACATATATCTTATTTTAAAAATTTGGATAGGATTCTAATGATTAGGTAAATCAAGTGGAACTTAATTCTTGATATTGTAGTACAAGAGATGTTATATAAAGCTTAATGTGTTAATGGTCAAGTAGACTTGGTAGCAACCATTCTCTTAAATAAAATAAAATACTTCATATGGGAAGAAAAAATAATAATGATGCCCCATGAAATTTTGTTTTCAATAAGAGGATAAAATCGTCTGACAGTGGTAAATGAATATGCACTCTTAAAAAAAATGAGACATAAGCTTTTTCATGTGCTTGCATTGAATTTTATTAATTATAACTTCATGTTAACTATAATTTTTTTTAAAAAAAAATATAATAATTATTGGTGTTCATATGGACCCGAAGACATTATGAATGCACAGCTAAACCCACAGAGGACAATGAACTATTGCCATAAGAGAGATTGTGCATGTCATTTTATTTTAATATTGTTTTAAGTTAAGGAATATGTTGCAAAAACATCTTACACAAAATATCAACATGTATATGGAATTGGGTATTCCATGTCATGGTAAACATGATGCCTCAAGAGATAGTAGGGCCATGCATGCTCATGTATGTGAAATGATCATGTTTCAAGGATAACATTGTTGAAAATGAGTGTCATAGTGGATGCCATATATATGTGATGTCAGTTACTTAACTAAAATATTTGGTGACTTGCCAAGTGAGAGAAGACAACTTGTTGTTGAGAAAATATGTTGCAAACATTTTCATAAATTTGAGGAATATGAAGATTCAAAAATATTGTCAAGATACCATGAGTTTGAACCTTTGTTATGAAAAGAAGAGACAAAGTTTTTTTTTACACTAACCCTGATGATAATGGAGAAACTTATTTCATTATTAGTATTGAGATGGAAAGGTTGTTGGATATGATGTTCAAGCATTCATCAAATAATTTTATTATAATGGAATCTAGTTTCAACATCAATAAATATGGACTATGTAACTTCAAATATTATTGAATAATATGTAATGTACTCTTATAGATTCAATTCACTAAGATTTTTTGCATTTGAATTAGTATCAACTCTTTAAATTAGTTGAGTTTTATAAGAAAGAGATCAACACATCACTAGCATGGGTTGTTCATCATGAAATAGAAAAATTTGCATTTAAAAATGGTCGCAGGTGATATATGATTGACCAACATCAAATTGATTGGGATGTGGCTACATTTATGATTGACGATGTTATAACTAAGCTATAAGTTATAAGGCAAATGAAATTATGTATATATTACCACTATATGATCTTTTGTTCATCTTGGGCCAATATATTGATGATGGGTCTTGGTTGTTTTTAAGAATGTTTTTAATTGTAAGTAGTTTCTTTGAATTTGGCACATGCATAGAGTAATGGATTAAAAATGTAATGAGATGTGCATCCAATAAAGGAATTTGTAAAAAATGGTTTTCAAAATAAGATAAATTATGCATATTACTTGTGAACTTGAAAGAGTAAAAATTGTTGTTTTTAGTTTTTACATAATGTTTGATGATGAAGAGGAATTTATATAGTATTTCAAGACATATTAGATGAATACTGGTACTCTAATTTTTTTTTATTGTCTCTTATTATATCACCTATTCAATTTCATGTTATTTTTGTTTTAGAATTTACAATCCATTGTCTCCATTATATATGTTAACAATTTTAAATTAAAATTTTATTGCATAGATGTGGGCTAAAATATATCAAGACTTCCCACACTCTAAATAAAACATAAATTATTCTAGTGAATCATACCATTGTTATTTAAATATCATTTTCTTATTTGATCGCATGAAGAAATGTGGCTATAGGATGGACTGGCTACTTTTTGTGCTATTAAATCAAGTTGAGCTATATTATAAGAATCGTAATAGTTTAAATTTATCTTGGGTTTTGGAATTACTAAAAGAAGGAAATTTTTTATTTTAGATGTTATAAGAAGTCTTAAAAAGATTCAAGATTCACATTCCTATCCACATGAGAGTATTGTGGACACTTATTGATCCAAAATCCAAAGCCATGGTTTATTAAGCTATCTTGTCTACTAATTTGGTCCTCAATTTTACATGTGTGAATTCATGAGGGATATACAAGGAAATTAATGAAAACATGTTTCAAAAATTGTAATGCCATTACATTTTCCATAAGCCAAATATAATGAGAGCAGGGAGGATATTATGGTAGAGATAAATGAGGTCTCCAATCATGTTGGAGACACATGTTGTGGGAATTTACATGATGAAATTGAATGTGAAATGGTTAGCTCAAATGATGTCACAAAAAGTGGTACCCATCCTCATAAACTTTCTATTGAGAAATCAGTTGATTGGATGAAATAGGTGATCAAACATCTTCTATGTCAAAGTGGGCCATAGTTGAAGATCTATCTGGATAGGATCAAATGCATGAAGTGTAACCTCTATGGAGTAGTAAAAGCTAAAGAATAACTCAAAAAAGAAGAAACTTATCTTCACAACTAAAAGTTGCATTAACATTCATTAGCCAAAAAGTATATAGGAAGGTACTTTATATAGTGAGGAATTAGGTCACCCAAAAAGGTAATCAACTCAATTCACAATTATAAAATGACTTAAAGTACATTTCCTCTAATGACCCATTATTAAACTAAACAAGCTAATTTGACCATATAGTTAAAACTACACAGTGGAAAAAATACTACACGAACACCCCTTGCCCCCGCATCCCCCCTTAAGCATAGCTTAGGTGGGTACAAGAATTGGGTCTCGACACAAAGCCCTAATGAGGTACCTAAGTACATAGAGATGATATTTAGAGTAGGAAGAAGTCAAATCTACTTGAACCCCAAGAATAACCCATAAATGAAGATACTTGCTCTCAACAAAGGGTTTAATGAATATATCAGTTATTTGTTTCATTGTCTAGATGTAGTAGAGATTAACGAATTGCTCAAGGATGATATCCTGAATGAAATGAATGTGAATCTCAATATGATTTGTCTGTTGATGGAGAAATAGATTCCTAAAGATCTGGATTGTGCTTTGGTTGTCATAGAAAATGATTGTTGGTCATCGAAACTGTATGCCAAATTTAATGAGAATCCTTTGAAACCAAATAGCCTCAATGGTAGCATTAAAAACTCCATTATATTTTTCCTTAGTAGAATATAAAGTAATAACATTATACTTCTTACTTGACTACCTAATCGATCCTAAACCAAGGGAAATACTTTAGCCTAAATTAGACTTATGATTATAAATATCGCTAGCCCAAATTAAATCTATATAACCAATCAAGTCATTGTCGATGCCTAATCTATGGTGAATCTTGAAATTATGAGTACCCGTAATGTAATGGAGAATCCACTTAGCTACTTTCCATTATAGCTCATGTGGTTCCTACATAAATCTAGAGACCATGCCCACATGAGATAAAAAAATGAGTTAGAGTTTATTTACATTTAGCTATGTTAAATTGTTCAATTAAATCAAGAGCATACTTAAATTGTGTAATAGTGATCTTAGAGTCAAACCAAGAGATTTCAATCCTAAGGAACTAATGCAATAATCCCAAGTCATTCATTGAGAACCTATCAAAGAATGTAGTTTTCAATGTTGTGATGGTAGATGAAGATCTCCATGTGATAAATAGGTCATCCACGTATAAAACCATAATAAAAAATGAATCATCTAACTATAAAATATAGACACTTAGATTAGAATGGCATCTGGTGAATCTAATCAAAAGAAGAAAGGAGTCCATTTTGGTATTCTAAGCTCAAGGAGCTTGTTTAAGGCTAGAGATATATTTTTAAAGTTTGTAAACTAAGGAAGAATATTCCACAAATCCCTGTGGTTGTTCCATGTATATTTACTCTTTGAGGTCACTATGAAGAAAGACACTCTTCACATCCATTTGATGAACATCCCAATGATGTGTTACAAAAATGGTGATAGTGATTCAAATTGATTTTATTTTGGAAACTAGGGTGAACATAGATTATTATAGTTAATGCCAGGTACCTGAGAAAAACCCTTTGCTACTAAACATAACATGTCTATAGATCCATCTACTACAAATTTTGACTAGTAGATCCAACTACATAGAACAAGTTTTATTCCCTTAGGAAGATGAACTAAATCACAAGTGTTTTTCCTCAGTAAGGAACCATATTGCTCTTCCATAGTAATATCCCACTTAGAAGTCCCTGATGCCTCATGAAATAACTATGAATTAGAATCAAATTAAATGAAAGCATGTGGGACATTCTATAATTACAAATGGTTTCACCTATTGTCTAATGGATCTCCACCCCATTGTCCAACACTTTGAAATGTCTATCTAGACCAAAGAGGACTAGTGCTTGGAGTTTCAAGAGAAGATTCATCATCCTCTAAAAATATTATGAGAGGAGGAAGTGACTCTTCATCACTACTCTCATCATCAGAGCTAGAATAAGAATCTAGATCATTAGGAAGCTACTTAGGTGGATTTTAATCATTAAAACCATCATCAAATCCAAAAGCATCCAAGGAAGAGGGAGGAGTTTCATGTGTGGATTCTGGAGGACCCTCTTGAAATCAAACATTCCTCTCAATAGGAAACTCATGAGTGGTGGGATGGAGAATCTTGTATTCTTTAACACGATCAAGATATCCAATACCATTTAAATTAAATAAGAGTGTGGTGAATGAAATAATGAACAAATATGAACATTGATAAATATATAACTAAACAAATCTATGATACTATGTAAGTAACAAAACTTAGATTAACCTACACTACCAAAGGCAAACAACTGTTATTCTACTTAAGGCATGGCATCTAAATGCCATGATAGTCTTTGAATTTTTTTTTATAAAAAAATAGTGTTTTTATCATGGGACTCCATGCTAAGACAAACCAAGAGTAATAAAAAAATGATAACATGGAGGAGAGAATTATGTTGCTAATACATCAATACTCTTGAACATAAATAAGAGGATACTGAATCAACTTGACCAAAATATTATAGTTATTGTTAGAAAATAAACAAAGTATTGGGATATGTATTTTTATTGAGAGACTCAATTAATTATATCATGTTATTAATGGATCAAGTTAAACAATAATCAAAATGTTTCCTTGGTCAACTTTGATTTGGAGGGTCTTATTCTATTCTATTTATTTGGTAGATGATGTAAGTCATAGTATTTAAACAAAATGAAGGATATATATATATATATATATATATATATATATATATATATATATATATATATATATATATAAGGATGATATGTTTTGGTATGTGGCAGAGTATGTAAACTTTGATTTGGAGGGTCTTATTCTATTCTATTTATTTGGTAGATGGTGTAATTCATAATATTTAAATAAAATGAAGGATATATATATATATATATATATATATATATATATATATATATAAATATAAATAAAAGGAAGGATGATATGTTTTGGTATGTGGCAGAGTATACATATATTAATTGACCACATAAGCATAATTAATTTTAATGATACTGGTACTCCATGGATGTCATCTTTTATATTTTGAAAATTAAATCTATTTTTAAATGTTTAGAAAACCACACTTATGAATTAAATATTCCTATACAACCATCTATATTGATTTAATGTGTTGGACTTAATTTATTCATATTTTTGTACTTTACCAATTTTTTTAACTATTGATTACCATTATGAATAAAGAAGAAATTGAGAATATGCTATTATTATTAAGAGATAAGAGGCATTATTTTAATAAATATATAACATTTAATATTACAGTGTTGTAAGTATCATAAGATAAGTCATATAAGTGAAATATAAAAGGATTAAGTTATATAGTGCACTAAAGAACATTGAAAACATATCAAAAATATTTATTTGTTTTAGTTAAATATGTTATGGAATTGAATTTTAGTTTTTATAGATATAAATTTTCATATTTTTTGAGTGGTTGTGATGGACTCCTTTCAATAATTATGATATTAAATATGTTGAATATGTGATGGTTTTTTACAATGTAATGTTTCTGCTTTATTCATATTTTCAATTGTACTTCTTCAATTTAGATAAACTTTTGTATTGTGTTTAGGATAAATTCACAATTTTTATTTATTTTATTTATAATTTATTGTTATTTATTATTAAAATTTTTATTTTTTTTTGTTGTATTTTTAATTTATATAGTATAACGGGTTATTATCATTTTTATTAAGAAGTTTTATCATTGTTTCATTTTTTAAGTTTTATTATAAGTATTTTATTTTTAATTTTATTATATTGATATGTATTTTATTTTATTGATTAATAATTGTTTAAATAATATTGAATATTTATCCTTTATACATTTTATTATTATTGTTTTGGTAATTAAAGGTGTCTTGCAACTTTTCTAGTATGGTATTATCATCATGTTGGACTCAACAACCTGGCACATATTTAGGCACGTTATTACAGGGTGAGTCCAATGGACTAATCTATTGAACTTATGCCAGTGCTCTACCTGACACTTGTAGTTCAATCAAAGCTCAAATTTATGATCTAATGGTCATCGTTATAATAGCTTACCATTGAGGTATAACCCTAGGGACACTTTATACTCATCACCATCACCATCACCATCACCATCACCATCACCATCACCATCACCATCACCATCACCATCATATCATCAACATTATTTTTATAATTTTTATTAATCATGTAATATTAATTTGAAACAATTCACAAACATATGTCATATCCTCAATCATTTACAATTTTTATTAACAATTTTACTATATCTTATTTTTTTTACAATTGATAATTATGAAAAAATTATTGATTCTCCCAATTAGTTATTGCTATTATATTAAATAGTTGTAACAATTATTTAAAATTAGTTTAATGAATAGAATGTTTCTTCCAATCATTTAAATTTAGTATCAATAATTTAATATTTTATATAATAATTTATAGTTGTATTAGAAATTTAATATTTTTTCAACTATTAGCCTTTAATAATTATATATATATATATATATTTACAATTTAGATAGGATTGTAATGGTTAAGTCAAATAATGAACCTAATTTTTGATATTATAGTACAAGTGATGTCAAATAAAGTTATTATCTCCTCCTCATATTAAAAATAGATAGAGATAAAATGTGATAATGAACAAATAGACTTGGTAGCAACCATTCTCTTGAATAAAGTAAAATACTTCATATGGGTAGGAAAAAGAAATAATTATGCCCCATGAAATTTTGTTTTCAAGAAGAGGACAAAATCATCTAATAATGGTAAATGACAATGCACTCTTTTAAAAAGTGAGACAAAAGTTTTTTCATTTGCTTACGTTGAATTTTATTAATTATAGTTTATAATTTAAGTTTACATGTTAATTATAAATTAATTGTTTCTTATTTTTTAACTGAATTATTGGTGTTCATATCACCCTACAGATATTATGAATGCACCCCCAGACCCACAGAGGATAATGAGTTATTTTCATAAGAGAGATTGTGCATGTCATTTTAATTTAACGTTGTTTGAAGTAAAGGAATATGTTGAAAAAATATCTTACACAAAATATTAACATGTATATCGAATTAGGCATTTCCTGTCATGGTAAACATTATGCCTCAAGAGATAGTAGGGCCATGCATGCTCATGGGTGTGAAATGATCTTGTTTCAAGGATAACATTGTTGAAAATGAGTATCCTACTATATACCATATATATGTGATGTTAATTACCTAAATAGGATATTTGGTGACTTGACAAGTGAAAGAGAGAACTTTTTGTTGATAAAATATGTTGCAAAAATTTTCATAAATTTGAAGAATATGTAAGTTCAAAAATATTATCAAGATATCATGAGTTTGAAATTTTATTATGAAAAGGAGAGACAAAGTTGTTTTTATTACACTAAACCTAATGATAATGGAGAAACTTATTTCATTATTGGTATTGAGATGCAAATGATGTTGGATATGATGGTTAAACATTCATCAAATAATGTTATTACAATGAAATCCACTTCAACATCAATAAATATGGATTAACTAACTTCAAATCACATTAAACAATTTTTGACATATTTTTATAGATTTAATTCACTAATATTTTTTGCATTTGAATTAGTATCAACTCTCCACATTAGTTGTGTTTGATAAGCAAGAGATCAACACACCGCTAACATGGGTTTTGCATCTTGCAGTAAAAAAATTAGTATCTAAAAATGGTTACAGGGGATATATGATTGGGGTTGAAAATGTTGACTTGATTGGGATGTGGCTACATTTATGATTGATGATTTTTTATTTGAGTGAGAAGTTATAAGATAAATGTAGCTATGTATATATTACTACTATATCATATTTTGTTCATTTTAGGCTAATATATTGATGATGGGTCTTAGTTGTTTTTTTTTTTTTTTTGAATGTTTTCAACTTTCGGTAGTTACTTTAGATTTGGTACATGCACAAAGCAATGGATTAAAAATGTAATGAGATATGCTTCCAACAAGGGGAATTAGGAAAAAATGGTTTTCAAACTAGGAGAAATTATGCATGTTACTTGTGACTTTGAAAGAGTAAAAATTGCAATTGTTAACTTTTATATAAAGTTTGATGATGAAGAGGAATTTCTGTAATATTTCAAGACATATTAGATGAAAAATGGTACTCTAGGAAATTTTTTATTGTCTCTTATTATGTCACTTATTCAATTTCATGTTATTTTTGTTTTGAAATTTACCATTCATTGTCGCCATTTTATGTCACCTATTCAATTTCATGTTATCTTTGTTTTGGAATTTACCATTCATTGTCGCCATTCTATATGTTAACAAATTTCAATTAAAATTTTATAACATAGATGTGGGTTAAAATATATCGAGACTTCCCACACACTAAATAAAATATAAACTCTTCAAGTAAATCATACCATTGTTTTTTAAATATTAAGTTGTTATTTAATCACATGAAGAAATGTGGCTATAAGATGGACTGGGTAATTTTTGTGCTAGTAAATCAATTTGAAATGTATTATAAGAATTATAATAATTTGAAATAAATTAGGTTTTGGAATTACTAAAATAAAGATTTTTTTTGTTTTAGTTGTTGGAAGAAGTCTTTAAAAGATTCAAGATTCACATTGCTATTCACATGAGAGCATTGTGGACACTTATTGGGTTAAAATCCAAAGCTATGGTTTATTAAAATTTCTTTGATAATTTGGTCCACGATTTTACATGTGTGAATGCATGATGGGTCTAAAAGGAAATGAATGCAAGCATGTTTTTCAAGTAATGCCATTACATTTCCCACAAGCTGAATATAATGAGAGTAAGGAGGATGTTATGCCAGATATAAATGAGGTCTCCAATCATGCTGGCAACACGTGTAAATTTGATGTTGAAATTGAATGTGAAATGGTTGGATCAAATCATGTCACAAAAATTGGTACCCATCCTCATAAATGTTTTAATGAGAAATCAGTTTATTTGATGAAATAGGTGATTGAACATCCACCAGATTTTCTTATTAGTGGTTTAAAATGTGTAGCCATATTTTTTACAAATATGTGAAGGGGTGTGCAATGAAATCAAAATAAAATTTAAATTCATTCCAAATCCAAGTGATTTTTGAGAGATCTCTATATATTAAAAAAAATGGTTTCCTTAGTCTTTTGACAAAAGGTAGGCTCACGACTAGTGGAAATAATGAAATAAAATGAAGTGTCACTAGTAGAAAATATTTCACCTTTAAGTTTCGAAAATATCTAGAACATGGTCATGTATCCAATAAAGGAGTGTATTTATTAGGAAATTTAGCTATGGAAACATAGAAAAGTACTCCATTGAAATGTATTGAGGGTGAGATATGAACAGTTGCATCAAATATATCCCACCATCAATGAAGATTGCCATTCAACCATATCGTAAGGATTCTTAAAAATTCAAGTAAATACTTTTCATTTAACATATTTATTATGCATGATGTGGTTTGTAATGTGTTCATAAAATAAATTTAGAGCTTACATATTTGGAAGACTCTGGTTGGGCATTTAAAAATGACTCACCTTATCATGAGTAGTCAAATATGCATTATGTAGATATTTATGATTATCCACCAACCATAAAAGCTGAAAATGGGTTCATAGTTTCGTGTGGAAACTATCCTTTTGTGATGAAATTGATTTTTCAAATTCATATATTTGAAATTCAATGTTGTTTGATTGATGTAGAGACCTATTTTTCAAAGGTCATAAATTTTGACTCATTAATTTAATTGAGCTCTTATTCATGCGAAAATAAAGACAAAGGAAATACGAATAAATACATAATTTTATTTTCTAGTTAAGTTTAATTATAAGATGTTTGGAGAATTATAAAAAATCATTTAGGGCTCTAAAATTGCATTCTAATATTTTTAATCATACTAAAAATAACATAAATTAGATAATTTTATAACCGATCATGAACTTGAGTTGAAAATCATTCAATATTGTGACTTGAGTATTTAGAGGATATGCTTAAAATTTTAGGCCCATAAAAACTTACATGAAAATGTTATAAATAAAATCAAGTTGTTATTTATAGTAGGGGTAGTTAACACTAGGTAGTTTTTATTTTTTTAAATATATATATTTTTTTAAATTTTACATGTCAACTTTAATTTTGAGTTGAGGTTTATTTAAATAATTTTATTAATTCAATTTAAATCAATGAATATTATGGTTTTACAAAATTTTGACTATTATGACTATTGATATTTTTTTGCTTTGTTAGTATGTAGATTATCATATGGTATTAGTGAATAATCGACTATTGGAGGTAATGTATTTGTGAGTTTGTATTGGGTTTTGAAATTGTATTTTTAGAGAGTATTATGTAATCAAATAACATGTTTATATATGTTGAGAGGATGAGGAGAAATTATTCATATGAATAGGACTATGCAAGAGTTGTAGAGGCAAATAGAAAAATTAAACACAATTGTCATAAATCATAAACAAAGGTAATCAAAATATGAAATATATGAAGAAACAATGAGAGATATAGATCATGAATATGAGATTAAACCAAAAAGAGAATGAGAATAATCACCATTAATGGAAGAGAGGATGGTTGGGGTTTTAGAGAGAAAGAAAGAATGAATCAAGGTTGACAATCTAGAATATGGAGGTAGTTTAAAATTAGAGTTGATAGTTTAGATAAATAGAATGGAGAAGTTTTTCAAATGGAAAAATATAAGAGAAGATAAGAAATTAAAAATTTCATGCAAAAAATAAAAGGATTATTCAGTGATTTGGTGTGCTCACTTGCAGAAAGAGATAGAAATAGGGTAAAGAAAATATCAACATGTGGAGCAAGATGGAAAAGAAGGTGTGGGAGAAATTTATTCTAGTGGATTATGTAAAAAGCTTATATAAAATATTCCACAATTTAAGGCAAAAGAATCACAGTGTATACGATTATACATATGAGTTTTATAAGGTTTCCATATGAATGGAACATGATGAAATAGAAGAATATATGGCTATACAATATGTGAATGGTTTGAAGTTTTTTGTTCAAGATGAATTGAGCATGCATAGAATAATTTCCATGGAGGATGCTTATAAAGTAGCTTTTAAGGTAGAATAAAAACAAAATGGATAGACTTCCATAAGATCAACCGGGCCAAGAAGAAGACAATCACCTCCAATAAGGGGATGAGGTAGGTTTAATTCTACTAGAGGAGGATCTCTTTGTGGTGTATAAAATTAAGAAGACAATAGATAAGGGTTTTAATATCAACAAAGAGGAAGAGGGTTTTAGAGAGGATGAGACTATGGTAGTGCTAGAAGGTGGTTTCCGAATTAACACAGGTGTTATATTTGTTACAGATGTGGAGAATAAGGACATAGAGCTTTTGAGTGTCCACACTATCTTGAACAAGAAAGGAGGCAAGAGGACTTCCTAAGAATGAATTTAGTTAAGATTGATACAAAATATAAAAATAGAGAATTTGCAACATCAAACATTAGATAAAATCACATGATGAGGAGAATAATGATCGATATAAGGAAATAAAATGTGGAAAATATGGAAGGTGGTGATGCATGGCTACGAACAAACATTTTTGAATGTGTACTTCATGAGGTAATATATGAAAAGTATTTATAGATGGTGGTAGTTGTAAAAATATGGTTTCTGAATAAATGGTATAGAAACCAAGTTTGCAATGTGCAAAACATCCCCATCATTATCATATTTCATGGTTTAAGAAAGGGAGGGAAGATGAAATAGATGAAAAGGTGTATAATGAAGTTTTCTATAGGAAAACCTTATAAAGATGAAATGTGGTGTGATTTTATTCCAATGGATGCATACCATGTGTTGTTAGGAAGACAATGGAAATCTAATAGAAAGACAATTCATGGTGGATTAAAGAATACATATACTTTTTAGAAAGTTGTTACAAAGGTAATTTTACTACCTCTTAAAACCATGGATAGATAGAAATCATGTTGTCCATAAAATAATTTATTAAAGGCATCAATATGAAATGTTTTTTTATGCATTAATATCAAAGAAAGAAGATATAAAAATAGTGAAATAACAACAAAAACAACATAAGTATTGAAAGAATATGCATATATTATACCCGACGAGCTACCAAATGGTTTACCACCAAAGAGAGACATCTAGAATCATATTGATTTGATTTCAGTGTCAACTCTACCCAATCAAGTGGCTTATAAGATAAGTCAACAAAACATGCATAATTAAATAATAGATTACTAAATTGGTGAGAAAGGATGTAATAAGGGAAAACATGAGTCCATGTGCAATAGCAACATTGCTAACTCCAAATAAATATGGGACATGAAGGATGTGTGTGGATAGTAGAGAAATCAATAAAATTACTATAAAATATAGATTTACTATACCTTGTTTCGATGACATGATGGATGTGCCTTTAGGAGAAAAATACTTTACTAAGATCGATCTAAGGAGTGGATACTACTAG
Organism: Torreya grandis; assembly: GCA_037957365.1. Taxonomy (NCBI): domain Eukaryota; kingdom Viridiplantae; phylum Streptophyta; class Pinopsida; order Cupressales; family Taxaceae; genus Torreya; species Torreya grandis. Next base: position 1,094,944 of record JARHVA010001414.1, on the reverse strand, counting down.
ATTTAGATTTAAGAAGGAGATTAATGGAAATTATTTAAACTTTTAGGACTTAATAGATGTAAATCCTAGATCATTAAAGGGTTGTATAAAGAGTGAAAATACAAATATATATTACAAATAGCTAGTTAAATTGATTTATCTAAAACAATGAGTGTAAGGATAAGATTCACTTATCTAGAGTAAAATGAGTGTCCTTGGATAGTGATGATGTTGAAATAGGTTAGGAATATATCATATATCCCTTTCATTTTTTAAATTTGAGCTTTGACTACTTTATGATTGCAATACAGTCAAAGGGACAATAGTTCACTACACTAGTGTCCAAAGAAGCATGTTAATGTCCTTTTGTGGACAGGGGTCTTGAAACTTTTGGGGATGCTACAAGGGAGATTTAGGGTTTTGTAAATGTGTTCAAGAACTCTTAATATTTATTCGGTACCACTGCTTGGCTGATTTTCCTTCAATACCCTAATAAACACCTACACATATGAAACAAAAATGGATTCAAATGTAAAAAGAATGGGAAAAGATGGGTTGTGGGATATTATAATCATACGATGCATAACCCCTATTATTTTGACTACTACCTAAATTAATTCCAATGATAGGGGTCTCAGATCACATTTAGTTATCTCTTCAAGGAATGTGCATAATCAATGCACACAATATGCTAGAATGACTTATGATTAGGCCCTTATTTAATCAAGCATGTAGATCTATGTATGATCCTGAGTAATATGTAGAGTGCTGAGCTATACTATTGACTAATTTCTGTGTAATTATGTGCCAAAGTAGTAAGTGGTAGATGTAAAATGCCTTGTGAGGCTCTTTATATAAAAGGACCTTTAATTTGAATATAAGATGATTGTTCACTAGATGACAAGGTGAAAGGATAGACAAGATCATAAGAATAGACTCAAAAAAGGGTAAGGACCTGAACTAGTTAAAAATATGATTGTTGGATAATAACATTGAGGTGGACACTAGCACGATGCACTACTATCCAGGGTTGTGCTATTGTCCTATAAGTATACATTTGGATAATGACTATGAAAAATAGGCTAGGACCCCTGTTATTGGGATAACATGATTTAAGACTACTAAGGGTGAAATAAGTGGGGAAAACAAGTCATAATAAAGACCAAAAGACCAAAGTGAGCATTTGAACAAGACCTTCGTTCAACATTAATAACTTCTTATAAAAGAGATATAAAATTTAGTACTTGTGTTGCTTGACCAAATTAGGGTGTGTACATTTCCCCCCTTTTATTATATTAATGCAATAAAAATCAAAGTACTAGAGTAAATGTAAAATAAAAATGTGTACCTATACTTACCAATGTGGATGTGTTATGGACCCGACCCACTTCTTGGTCAAAAAAGTGGACATGCATTTGAAATGTTGGTTATGAAGAGAAAATCCATAATGTGGGTATCCCCTGTACTGAATATGAGTAACCAAATAGATTGTGAGAAACAAAGACCCATTTCCCCCACTCTGATATGTGACTATGTCCTAGAATTAATCTATAATTATGGAGAAACATGCCTTGCTTGTCACCACTTTACCATGTAATTGAGTCTGATAATTAATATATGAATGTAGAGGAACAAGCTCTACTTGACCCCACTCTAATATGTAATTGAGTTTTAGAAGTAGATGTGCTCGAAAGTCAAAACTATTTTTTGACATGCATTTGAAATGTTGGATGTGAAGAGAAAATCCATAATGTGGGTATCCCCTGTACAAAATCTGAGTAACCAAATGGATTTTGAGAAACAAATACGCATTTCTCCCACTCTGATATGTGACTATGTCCTAGAATTAATCTATAATTATGGAGAAACAAGCCTTGCTTATCACCACTTTAACATGTAATTGAGTCTGATAATTAATATATGAATGTAGAGGAACAACCCCTACTTTCCCCCACTCTAACATGTAACTGAGTTTTAGAAGTAGATGTGCTTGAAAGTCAAAACTATTGTTTGACCTACATCCTACATAAATTGGTGTAATTTGTGTTTGGTGTGAAACTATAGATGGCGATATGACCTAATCTGGTGAAATGTTGGTGACAATACAAGTTTAATCTAGTAATATACACATAGAGAATGGTATAATTTTCCATTTCATATATATAACCTACTAAAATCATATGGGCTTGAGGACATGTGCCTTGCATCATGCCCCAAACCTGATATTTGAGCAATTTAGATGTGTATCCTATGCATAGATGTATGTATGTATAGGGACAAGATACTATTTATGTGCCCCCATATTCATAATTTGAGTCAAACTAGGCATTTGGTTATATGAGTATTTGAGTAAATAAAATTGTTTCTATATATCTAAGTCATTGAGTAAATATACGTATCCAAATATCTGATCCAATCTATGTATCTAAATATATGAGTCAATATGTGTATCTATATATCTGAGGTAATCTATGTATCTAAATGTTCGAGTCACTGATTAAATTAATATATTTGAATATATAAACTAAACTATGTATCTGAATATCTGAGTTAATCTATGTATCTATATATCTATGTCAAACTATGTATTTGAATATCCTAGTCATTGAATGAAGAAATATGAGTCAATTGTGTATTTATATATCTAGGCCTAATCGTGTCAGTGTGACTAGAGTATATACACCCCTTTTACAAAGAGATTCAAAATTGGGGTAAGGGTATTGAACCAAAAGTGATACCAATAGGCATGTTAGTGATAGTTAGTGTTGATAATATGATTTCAAGATTGATATTTTGGTGATCGTAGAGGAATTGCTTGTATATTGGGACTAAGATAGACCTATGGTCTATAGTGAGTTTATAAAGGAAATATGATTTTTTATTTTATAGAGTAAAATTGAGTGGGATATAAGTGTAAATGCTATGGTGCAACATATATCATTATTGAGTCCTACACAAAAGAAACAAATCATAAATCAGAGCTATGGTTCTTGATATATTTTGATAGGAAGATTTGGGTAATAGTTGGAGAAATTTAAATGTGAGGTCAACTTTAGTGGGTGGCATTTTTAAAACATAGTTTAATTAGGTTGATTGATTGATTTTGAAAATAATTTGAACCTTTTGATTTGAGATAATTATTGCTCTAAGCCCATAAACATGTCAAGGAGATAAGAAGCAAATGTGACCCACTGTGAGGAGGTGGAGGCGCTCATTCAGGCTGATGAGGAGGTCACTCTAGTAAAGATCCCCTTGTTTTCTATGTATTTGACTTTTTGATTAAACATTTTATTAATTTATCATCATTTAGTTATATTAGGGACCTTTTTGGGAGGATATTGGTAGTGTCCTAGGCGTCACACTACCATCCACAGACCACACTAACATCCAATGCTATTATCCTCTTTGCAACGCTAATGTCTTATGGACTAAATATTGTAATTTTTTATTCTAAATTACATTTAATGATTATTTTATTATGTATATTTATCATTTGGAGATGTTAATGTTTGATTCTATGTATTTTGTAAGTAAATGTGTGTATGAGGGAGTTTTTTAATGGTTAAATGATGGAGTGTTTACACGGTCTACCCTTACTAGATGATGAGAGAGTAGTTGTGGATAGGGATGGTTTGGGTTACATGGCATCACTTTCATTGATTCCCTAGGATTTCCATATGATAACTACATTGTGTGAGTATTGGAATGTTGATACATGTACTTATTAGCTATCCATATAGGAGATTACTGTTACCTTGGAGGATGTGTACGTGATACTGAGATTGCCCATTACTAGTCAACATGTCATTTTACAAGAGGCAACTATGGATATAGATATAGACCAAGCCTCAAGGTATTTTTTGGCCATACCTATAGGGAGCCATCATTGAGGGAATAGTAGTGATGTATTTTTATATGTGATTGTTATAGCCATGTTTTTTAGTTGCAAATTTTTTTGGTGGTATTATTGGATTCACTTATTACTATGGATGGTAGTGGGGTATCCATTTCATTGCATATCAAGGGCAAAGAAACTGAATTACATACTAAGGCCAAAGAAAACATTTTATTTCAATTTCAGAATGTTTATTATTCCTTGGTTAATCCATGTCTATGCATAAAAAGTGGTATTATAAATTCAAAGACATATCATTTTTTGTTCTAAAGATAAAGATCAAGAGTATCATTTTTTATAACAATTTTATGTTCTACATTGAAGTGCACACCCACACCACTTATTTTGTCGCTAAGTGTACACATCTAAGTGGGTTTAGAATTGAACATCTACACCACTTATTTTGTGGATAAAATAACACATGAAAGTGGGCTGAAATGTGTAGGAGGTCATCTTTCTAACATGGTAAATATCAAGCGAGTGCATATATGGATAATTTATATTTACAACTTGTGTACTTATTTAATTTGGTAAAAATAGGGGTATTAGTGCAAAAAGGGGCCCCAAGAAAAGGAGGGGTGGTAAATTTAAAAATTAGGGGCTGATATTTTGAATCTTATGTTTATGCATGTTCATAACATGTTATATAAAGTACCCCCCTCCCCTCCCATGCTAAAATGTAAACACCTAAAAATGGCACCTTGGCATTATTTATTGATTTTTATGCATCTACATTTATATATCATTAATTTTGGTGTATATTTAACCTTATCAATCCATTTTGTCAAATTTTAGTGCCTTTCTCCTCGTGCTTAAATATTTGGAAACATTCCCCTTTATATTTGTGATTAATTAGTCTTGTTCTAGGGCTAATTTTAGTGTTCTTGATCATGTTTTGTCCAATCACTAAGTTAGGGTGCACTCATTCTCTCTTTCTCATTTTTTTCACTTTTAGCTATTGAAAGTCGACTTGCACTTTAATAGGTCCTAATTTTGAATTCAATCTATTTTATAAAGACAAGAAAGGTTACTCATTTTATCATCTAATAGCTATCAAGTAATCATTAAATCATTTGTCATTATTTGATTTTAAATCCCATTTTGGAGTAATATTGGATCCATTGTTTCAAAGTTATTCATGTTATGAAATTTTTATTTATTGATAGATTTAATTATATTTATGGGGTCTCACAAGTTGATGGCTAATTATATACTAGTCATTAACCTCAACAAATCCCCCTAAATTTTTTCTTATTTATTTCCAAATATTATAGGTTACAACTCATCAAACAAGAGGGACAAAGTGAAATGATGAGAGTAAGTGCACAAAACCCAAACCTAAGATTTTTAGTTTTTGATGCTTGAAAAGGATTAATAGTCCAATCCTGACACCTGTTAAAATGCTAAAGGTGGTCCCAATATCAATATTTGATTGACCCTAAAATTTTAGATTTTGGCCATCTTACCTCTGATTACCTATTTTTATGTTTAATTTTATATATTAAACCTTATAAAACATAATATTCAACATATGCCTCTCTAACCTTATACATTTACTAATTGGTATTAAAAATTAATTATAATGGAATGTAAATGTATTCTAATTATTAATTAAAATAACTTCATTTGAAAAACAAGGGTTGACAATTCTCACACTCTAAATAAAAAATAAATTCTTCAAGTGAATCATACCATCATTTTTTAAATATTAGGTTGTTATTTGATCACATGAAGAAATGTGGCTATAGGATGGATTGGCTAATTTTTATGCTACTAAATCAAGTTGAATTGTATTATACGAATCATAATAGTTTGAAATAAATTGTGTTTTATAATTACTAAAATAAGGAAATTTTTTATTTTAGATGTTAGAAGAAGTCTTTAAAGGATTCAAGATTCACATTTCTATTCACATGAGAGTATTGTGGGCACTTATTGGGTTAAAATCCAAAGCCGTGATTTATTATGTTATCTTGTTTGTTAATTTGGTCCTTCCTTTTACATGTGTAAATACATGAGGGGTTTTCAAGGAAATGAATGCACACATGTTTTTAAAGTAATGAAATTACATTTTCCACAAGTTGAATATAATGAGAGTAGGGAAGATGTTATGCTAGACATAATTGAGGTCTCTAATCATGTTGGCAACACGTGTGAATTTTCATGTTGAAATTGAATGTGAAATGGTTGGATCAAATGATGTCACAAAAATTGGTACCCATCCTCATAAATGTTTTATTGAGAAATCAGTTGATTGGATGAAATATGTGATTGAACATCCACTAGATTTTCTTATTAGTGGTCTAAAATGTGTAGTCTGAATTTTTACAAATATGTGAAGGGGTGTGTAATGAAATCAAAATAAAATTTAAATTCATTCCAAATCATAGTGCTAAAGAGGTATATCTATAAAAATAATAATGGTTTATTTAGTCTTTTGACAAAAGGTAGGCTCACGACTAGTGGAAAGAATGAAATAAAATCAAGTGCCAATAGTAGAAAATATTTGCCTTTAAGTTTCCAAAATCTATAGAACACGGTCATGTATCCAAGAAAGGAGTATATTTATTATAAAATTTATTTATGGAAATGTAGACAATTACTCCATTGAAATGTATTGAGGGTGAGATATGAACAATTGTATCAAATATATCCCACCATCAATGAAGATTACCACTCAAAATATTGTAAGTATTCATAAAAATTCAAGTAAATAATTTTCATTTCACATACTAATTATGCATGATTTGGTTTGTAATGTGCTCTTAAAATAATTTTAGATCTTACATATTTGGAAGAATTTGGTTGGGCATTTAAAAATGACTCACTTTATCATGAATAGTCAAACATGAATTATACAGATATTTATGATTATCCACTAACCATAAAAGTTGAAAATGAGTTCATAGTTTCATGTGGAAACTATCCTTTTGTGATGAAAATGCCATGTAAAATTCATACATTTGAAATTCCAGACAATGTTTATGTTTGATTGATGCAGAGACCTATCTTTCAAAGGCCATAAATTTTGACTCATTAATCTAATTGATCTCTCATTCATGTGAAAATAAAGACAAAGGAAATAAGAATAAATCCATAACCTATTTTTCTAGTTGTGGCCAATTTTAGGATGTTTGTAGAACCATACGAGTTCATCTAGGGCTCTGAAATTGCACTCTAATATTTTTAGTCATTATAAAAATAACATAAATTAGATAACTTTGTAACTAAACATGAAACTGAGTTGAAAATAATCCAACATCATGACTTGAGTATTTGTTTAAAATTTGAGGTCCATAAAAACTTTCATGAAAGTGTTATAAATAAAAGCAAGTTGTTACTTATAAAAGGGGTAGTTAACACTTGGTAGTTTTTGGTTTTTTAATTTTGCTTGTCAAATCCAATTTTGAGTTGAGGTTTATTTAAATAATTTTATGTAATTATTTTATTAATTCAATTTTAATCAATGAATATTATGGTTTCAAAATTTTGAGTATTATGCTTATTGATATTTTCATGCTTTGCTAGTCTATGGATTATCATATGGTATTATAGAAAGGTCGATAGTTGGAGGTAATATATTTATGAGTTTGTATTGGGTTTTGAAATTATTTTTTTGGAGAGTATTTTGTGATTAAATAACAAGTGTAAATATGCTAAGAGGATGGGGAGGAATTGTTCATATGAATAGGACTATGCAAGAGTTGTAGAGGCAAATGGAAAAATTAAACATAATTATCATAAATCATAGACAAAGGTAATCATCCACTAATATTCATGAAGGTAATATGGGACATGGAGGATGTGTGTGGGTAGTACAAAAATTATTAAAATTAATATAAAATATAGATTTACTATACCTTGTTTAGATGACATGATGGATGTGTGTTTAGGAGAAAAATACTTTACTAATATTGATCTAAGTAGTGGATACTACCAAATTTGGATTTATGAAAGAGATGAATGGAAGATGGTTTAAAATTTTAAGACTTAATAGATGTAAATGCTAGGTTATTGAAGGTTTGAGTAAAGAGGGTGGATACATATATATATATATATATATATATATATATATATATATATATTATAAATAGATAATTAAATTGATTTTACCTAAAATAATGAGTTTAAGGATAAGATTCACTTATCTAGAGTAAAATGAGTGTCCTTGGATGGTAATGATGTTGAAATAGGTTAGGAATACAGTCTATATCTCTTTCATTTTTGAAATTGGAGATTTTACTACCTTAGAATAGTAATACAATTAGAGGGACAACAATGCACTGTGCTAGTGTCACAATCACCACGTTAATTTCCTTTTCTGGACATGGGTCTTCAAACTTCTTGGGACACTGCAAGGGGGTTTCAGGGTTTTATAAATGTGCTCAAGAACCCATAATCATTATTGTATGTTAATTCTTGGATTATTTTCCTTTAATACCCTAATAAACACCTACACACATGAAAACAATAGAATCAAATGCAAAAGGATTGGTTAAATATGGGTTATGGGATACTAAAATTATATGATGTATAACCCCTATTATTCTAAATGCATCCTAAATTAATCCAACTGATAGTGGTCTTAGATCACATGTAATTATCCCTTAAGGAATGTGCATAATAAATGCACATGATATGCTAGAATGACTTTCACTTAGGCCCTTATTTAATCAAGTGTGTATATCTATGTGTGATCCTAAGTAATATGTAGGTTGTTAAACTATACTATTGATTGATTTTTATTTAGTTATGTGTGAAAGTAGAAAGTAATAGATGTAAAATACCTTATGATTTTCTTTATATAGAAGGAACTTTAATTTGAATGCAAGATGATTGTTCACTAGATGACAAGGTGAAAGGATAGATAAAATCATAAGAAGAGACTCAAAGAAGGGTAAGGATCTGAACTAGTTAAAAATATGATTTTTGGATGATAACACTTAGGTGGACACTAGAGTGATGTGCTACTATCCAAAGTTGGACTATTGTCCTATAGGCAAAAAACTAGGTAATGACTATGAAAAATAGGCTAGGCCCCTCTGTGATTGGGATAACATGATTTAAGACCACTAAGGGTGTAATAAATAAGAAAAATAAGTCATAATAAATACCAAAATACCAAAGTGACCATGTGAACAAGACCTTCATTCAACATTAAAACTTTCTATAAAAGAGCTACAAAAGATAGTACTTGTGTTGCTTGAGCAAATTAGGGTGTGTACATTTCACCCCCTTTTATTATAGTAATGCAATGGAAATGAAAGTACTAAAGTAAAAGTAAAATAAAAATGTGTACTTGTACTTACCTATGTGGATGTGTTATAAACCCAACCTACTTCTTGGCCAAAAATTGGACATGCATTTAAAATTTTGGTTGTGAAGAGAAAATCCATAATATGGGTGTCTCCTATACTGAATCTAAGTAACCAAATGGATTGTGATAAACAAATCCCCATTTCCCCCCACTTTGATATATGACTATGTCCTAGAATTAATCTATAATTATGGAGAAACAAGCCTTGATTGTCCCACTTCTAACATGCAATTTAGTTTGATAATTAATCTATGAATGTGGAGGAACAAGCCTTTCTTTCCCCCACTCTAACATGTAACTAAGTTTAAGAAATAGATGTGCTCAGAGGTCAAATATATTGCTCGACCTACATCCTAGATAAATTGGTGTAATCTAGGTTTGGTGTGAAACTATGGTTCAACTATTATAGACATCCATATGACTTAATCTATTGAAATCCTATTGACAATTTGAGTGTAATCTAGTAATCTATGCATAGAAAATGGTATAATTTTCCATTCCATTTGTATAACCTAGTGAAATCTTGTGGGGTTGAGGACATGTGCCTTTCATAATCCCCCAAACCTAATATTTGAGTAATTTAGATGTGTTTCCTATGCATAAAGATGTATGTATGTATAGTGATAATCTACCATGTATGTGCCCTCATATTCATAAATTGAGTCAAACTATACATCTGGTTATAAGAGTATTTGAGTGTCTGAGTAAAGAAAATTGTGTTTGTATATCTGAGTCATTGAGTAAATATATGTATCTAAATATCTGATCCAATCTATGTATTTGAATATATCATTCAATCTATGTATCTATATATTTTAGCCAATCTATGTATCTAAATATTTGAGTCACTAAGTAAATCTATGTATCTGAATATATAAACTAAACTATGTATATGAATATTTGAGTTAATCTATGTGACTATATATCTAAGCCAAACTATGTATCTAAATATTTGAGTCACTGAATCAGGAAATCTAAGTCAACTGTGTATCTTATATCTAAGCCTAATTGTGTCAGTGTCAATAGAGTATATATACCCCCTTTAACAAAGAGAGCCAAAACTAGGGTAAGGGTATCAAACCAAAATTCATACTAGTAGGCATGTTAGTGATATTTAGTGTGGATAACATGATTGCAAGATCAATATTTTGGTGATCATAGAGGAATTGCTTATAAATTGGGACTAAGATAGACCTATGGTCTATAATGAGTCTATTAAGGAAATATGATTTTTCTTTTATAGAGTCAAATCGTGTGGGATATAAGTGTAACTACTACAGTATGAGGGATATCATTATTAATTTCTACACATGAGAAATAAATCATAAATCAAAGCTATAGTTCTTGAGATATAATGATTGGAATATTTGGGTAATAGTTGGATAAATTTGCATGCGAGGTCAACCTTAGGTGGGCGGCCTTTCTAAAAAATAGTTTAAATAGGTTAATTGATATATTTTGAAAATCATTTGAAAATTTTGATTTGAGAGAATTGTTTTTTTGAGTCCATAAACATGATGAGGAGATGAGGAGCGAATGTGACACACTTTGAGGAGATGGAGGTGCTCATTCAGGCTGATGAGGAGGTCACTCTAGTAAAGATCCCCTTGTTTTCTATGGTTTTGAATTTTTGATTAACTTTTTATCATCATTTATCTATATTAAGGACCATTTTTCAAGGGTAGCATTAGTGTCTTAAGGAAAACCCTATTGTCATGGGCTATCACACTACCATCCATGAATCACACTAACATCCAATGTTAGTGTCTTGTCTTTAATGCTAATATCCTATAGACTAAATATTGTAATTTTTTATTATAAATTACATTTAATTATTATTTTATCATGTATATTTATCATTTAGAGATGTTAATGTTTTAATCTATGTATTTTTCAAGTAGATGTGTGTATGAGGGAGTTTACTAATGGTCAAATGATGGAGTGTTTACATGGACTACCCTTGATAGATGATGATAGAGTAGTTGTGGTTAGGGATGGTTTGGGTTACATGACATCACTTTCATTGATTCCTTATGATTTACATATGATAACTAAATTTATTGAGTAGTGAAATGCTAATACATGTACTTATTGGCTATCGATAGGGGAAATTACTATTGCCTTGGAGGATGTGTACAAGATACTGAGATTGTCCATTAGTAGTCAACAAGTCATTTTACAAGAGGAACTATGGATATAACTATAGATCGAGCCTCAAGGTATTTTTTGTCCATACCTACATGGATCCATTATCAAGGGAATAATAGTGATGTATTACTATATGTGATTGTTATAGCTAATGTTTTGTAGTTTCAAAAGTTTTTGGTGGTGTTATTAGCTTCACTTGTTACTGTGAATGGTAGTGGGTTATCCATTTCATATAGGATGCATGGGATTGTGAAGGTATAGAGGATCATGGGAATGTATAATCATGGGGTTAGAATATGCTATCCCACTTGTTTCAAGATTTATACCATTTTACTCAAAATTTGTACAATGGTGGGAGTAGATCCTTGACATTATTACATTGTTGGGATTATGAGCACATTACATTGGATAGGCCTGAGGGATTTTCACATGAAGATTGGGCATACCCATAGGTATTTGTAAAGAGATAGACTAACATAACTCTTATGTGATTGAGGAGGATGATACATTATCAATAATTATTAGATCGAGTGACAACGAGAGTTATTATTGGAGACTCTACTTGGTATTTCAGGTATAGCCCAATGATGGGATGCAGTTGAGAGAGATTTAGGTGAGTTTATAGTTTCATGATAGATGGAACACATTTTTTGAGAGGTTATAGAATGAGTGTGTGACATGATAATTTGGTGTGGTCTAGGAAGTTCATCCCACACCATGGGTGTGGGTGAGGCATAGTCGAGCAATAAATGAGGCCAAGTAGTAGGCCAAGAACCACAACAACTAATTTGGATTTGATTCCAATTATAGAATGACATTTTGTGATAGAGATACCTAATGTAGATGATTTGGGGGATATTTATTCCTTCTTATTATGATTGGGATGACACAAATGGCTTCCACTATTTCTAAGAGAAGGGTCCATTGTAGAGGATGTAATGGATCCAATACCCATTATAATAATTAAGGATATGTTATCATTTGTGGATTTTAATGGTTTGTTTGTTTAGTATTAGATTATTGATTTATTAAATTTGGTCTATTGTATTATGTTGGTTTGCATAGGTGTAGGAGATAATGAGTATTGGGAGACCATTATTGAGGTTGCACTATGAAAGCTAACACAACATATTTTTGATGATGTCACAGATGATGGGTTAGTAGAGAGGCCTACAAGAATTTTAGGCATCCATGCCCACTTGTCTAATCGAGTGGACATTTACACTACAATTTATAACTAGGTAACTATAGATAGAGATGAAGAACGTGCTGAGTTGTACAGGTTATCTATACCCCTACTCAATGGTCTAGGTGGGGTAGGTAACATGATCATGGATGACTATATTCATCTATAGTGGGATCATGTAGAGCTAGTGGGTTAGGAAGTGTTGCTATGAGAGAGGGAACATAGTCTTAGAGCTCATTATCTATTTATATCTAGAGGTGATGTGGGAACATCTAGCTCTAGTGTGTATGTATCTAAGAGTGAGGGTGATGAGGCTGGTCCTAGTGACCAAGCTTTGATTATTGAGTGATTATGTATTACTATATTGATTTTTTTTGAGTTATTTATATGGATTTGTTGTTATAAGGATATCATATCACTTTTAGTTTTGATTTTTGGCATTGTATACTGGAGTAAATGTTTGATTATATTCATTACTTATGTTGATAAGGAAATGTATTCTATGGCTAGATAGTGGTAATTGGTTTTAATTATATATAGATGTTTGAGTATATATTTAAATTGGATTAGGATTTTTAGTTTTTAGTATTGATGACATAATAATGTTGTATTATAGGTGAGTACAAATCATGTGACTATGGTATGCACTATCTGAATCTCGATGGCATAGTAAACAAGTGACCATATTGATCATATTATGTAAGTGTAGAAGTAGATTCTATAACTTATACTACTAATGTTTCAATATTAGTAGATATATTTACAAACTATATAGTAAATATATTAATAAAATGTCATACTTAAACTATGTTTTGATCATTGTGATCAATGGAAATTATCTTAATTGGTTATCACAATAAGACTGTGATATAATCTCTATGATCTCTGGCAAATATCTTAATCAATTGTCATACTAAAACTATGTTATGATTTGTAATAAATATATTAACTGGTTGTTGTATTGAGATTAGTGGTTGAGTTGTTTTCATTTTTATTACCATGTTGTTTTAGGTAGTTTGATTTATGTGAATTGGTTTCCATCTCTACTAAATATATGGTGCATGATATCTCACATAATTAGATGTACTACAAACCACATGGTTCATACGATGAGTAACCAATGGATATTTGAAAGGAATGTCCTAAAGTAAATCACTCATAGAGGATCTGAATCTAGGAGACTATGGAGAAAGAGATCTTGAATCCCCTTATGTGAATGTTATAATGCCTTTTTGATGCCTAAATATGTGTCATAGGTGCCCAAAGTGGTCAAGAACACTTATTATTTTAGAATTATGAGAATTTGGAGCATGAGTTGTAGGTTATGATAATCATGTTATCTATTGATGAAATAAAGGCACAACAAGTGGAATATTTCATAATATTTATAGTGTTTGGTATTTAAGAGATACCATGGCCAAATAGATGATCTATGCAAAATATGAAGTGCTACAAACTATGAGTTATGATCAAGAACTAATCTAAGGAATAATCTAAGATGGATATTTATAATGAAAATTAAGCTAGAATGAATTGATTATAAAAGGGGAAAAAGGAAAGGTAAGGAAAAAAAGAGATGTTACAGATCTTCATTCCAAATATTATGACAAAGTTCAAATATCATCTAGGCATGCACTTAAACAATGTATGACATGAAGTAACATAAGCTCAAATCCTTTCACACATCAAGAAAAAACCTAAGGAATCTGAAAATAATGCAAATAAAAACTAGGTTCAATTTAAAGATTTTACCCCTGCAAGCAAACAAAATTAGCCCAAATGCAATAAAAGTAAGAAAACGAAATGAATCTAATAAGTTCCAATTAACCTAGCATTGACACAAGTTAACATATTTGCATTCAAATGTACACATTAAGAATTCATAAGAACCTTTCAAATCTAGAAGTTAGAATAAACAAGTGAAAGAGAAGCCATGATAACAAAAGACACAAACAAATTTAGACAAATTTTATAGAATTCCTTGTTTATACTAATTGCTCAAACTTCACAAAGTAATTCTGGCTCTAAGAACTCCCTCCATTTTTAAAACTAACAATGATCCTTTTATAGGATGCGAGGAAGCATGTTAGTCAGTCCTATCCAATTACAAAATTACAAATGTTGGGATAGCTATCTTTTCTACCACTATTCTAGAATACACTAGATTTTCCCTAATATACAAAACTATAGGCAATGTGTTATAAAAACTGCACATGCCTTTAAAAATAATATTCCATGTTTAAAATATACAATGCTTAGCTACTATAAGAATATTCCTAAGTCACTTAATCTGACTTTAATAACCCTCTATTACAAGTTTATCTCCCTAACATGATCTTCATTCTTGAATGTTCTTCTTCAATTAGCTCACGGTCAATAGCTAGTTTCATGAAGAGCTCCTTCATTTGATCTAATAAGCTCTGGTGATCTTTATCCATTCTACCTGATGCCTCCTTAATGATTCAAAATTTACTAACTATTATTTTTGTATTTAGAATCATATCCATGTTCCTATCATTGTCAGCAACAATCTTGCCTATGCTTTGGTGCCTTACCCTTTTCATAAATTAGGAAGCTCCTTGCTTGAACTCATCATCTGTAGTTCGACCAACTGAGGTAAGTGTAGTAGGGTCCCTGATTAAGCTATCCAATATATGCACTATCCTATCTTTAAGCTTCTTGAGTTCATTGGATAGATCCCCAATTTTTTGGGACCATTTACTCACACCTTCCCTTAAAATGCTTCTTCGAGCTATCATTGCCACAAATTTTATTAAATTTCTCATTGGTGGACTCTAGATCGAGTTATCCTCACATAGGTGACAATTCAGTTCCCCTTAGATCAATTAAAATTCTCACAAGGTCTAATTAGGGTCCTCATGATTTCTAGGATTTTTATAAAGGTTTGTATAGTGCTCCAATGGTGGCAGCTATTTGAATTTGTGCAGGCCTTGATTCCAATTGGACTATGTGTTTATACCTTTATGATTCTAAGTCTATAAAATATCTTGAATTAATTGGTCTAGCTTATGTCACTCTATTGTGGCATCCATATGGCATTTTTGTGGCATCCTAGTCATCATTATTCAAAAACATGACCATTTCCTTTGAAAATTTAGCTTTGATCTCGCACTATCTAATCTATTTGTATAAATCAATGTGGTCTATAGATATTTAGATTATTTAGATCCAAATGGATATCTTAAATATGACATCTACGTGCCCATCATTTGACATCCATGTGAATGTATTTGATGTTTGTAAGATCATCAATTTTAATATACCTCCTTGAGACTCTTTATTGAGGTTTATTTAGATGTTTGTGCACCCATCATTTGACATCCATGTGAATGTATTTGACATCTATGCGACCATCAATTTTAATATACCTCCTTGGGGCTCTTTATTGATCATGCCACTTATCACTTCCATGTTTTCTCTACTTCATATGTATGCCACTTGGTAGCTCTATGGGGATTATTCACTCTATATTATATCATCTCTACTGGGTTAATGCAATTTCACCATGTGGTGATCTTGCATTTTCCCATAGATTTGTTGAGACTTCAATGTCTATCTTGCACCATCAGATCACTTTTGTTTAGGCAAATACGCTTTATTGGATCATGATCTGAGGGATGCATCACTGTTGTCATCTTAATATCTTATTAATGAACTTGTGACACTTGTCATCATATTAGGGTTGTGAATAATAAATGCTTGTTATGTTCCATTGGATCAATCTCATTTGAGCAAGCATGGATCATTGATCTTATAGTCAAACATGAAAGTTAGGCTCAAAAATATATATAAATAACTTAAGATAAAATACTTAAGCTAAGTTCTAAACATCATCCATGGGACCTTTGTGAATGATAAAAGACATAACATATGGTCTTAGCCTAAGTTTTCAATTCATATTAATAAATACAAATAAAGTTTTAGGCTAAAGCTAAGTTAGGAACATATTAAAGGGAACCTCAAGAAATAAAAAGACATAGCATAAAGGCATAGCCTAAGGTTCTTATCATATTAATAAATACGATAAACCTTAGGGTATGGATTTAGATTAATCCTTATAACAAAGGGACCATGCATTTACTTAGACCAAGCTAGGATAAAAGGGAACAAAGGGATCATGGGACATAAATGAGACTGAGCATAAAATTTTTAGCCTAAAGTTTGGTCATGTTGAAAAACATGACTAAGCCTTAGGATAAAAATTAAACTAATTCCATGGCATGATAATTTTTCCCACATAAATTTAAACAAAAGTTCTTGTCAAAAATAAAAATTTCCTGCCACACTTGAACTCAAAAGGAGGACATGAGCTAGGGTATTTAGGATTAGGGTTTTAAGCTAATTAGACATGAGTTCAACGTGATTTCAATAGGCCAAAGGATAGTAAAATATAAAATCATCATTAAATCATAAAATATTTATACTTCTCATTCTAAATGGACTCCATTGGAGTTGTGAGTTGCAATGTAAAGATCAAGTGTTAACGACTTTAGGCAAAATTGGATTAGAATCATGAACAAACATGCCAACTAGATCAGGTGTAAATGATCTTCAAATAAATCTAAAGTAAAATCATGCTAACAACACTATGATCAAATGAATTTTCAAATTTAGGGTATAAATTTACACTATTTAACACAAGGGTCCCCATTTTTTAGAAATGGGGGTATGTTGACCTCAACAAATGATGACTTATGGGGGAAACATAACAATATGTTAGAATTTAGAGACAATGGTTTAGACTAATAATTAAGTTACATATTCCATTTGATCAAAAATATTATTAAAATCACTTCTTGGTTAGAATAAATATTGTAAATGAAAAATTAGGATCAAACATCAAGACATAGCCATGATGTGTATGTGCTTTGATTCCACTTACTGATTACCACATGATTTAGAGAAATTTTTTTAGGTTCATGTATTTAATAATTAACATTGAATTTTAACATGTTTGGATATTCATTAAGAACCATGCTTTAGCTCAAGGAAGACTTGGGCATTGCTCTACTACCAACTAGGCATCCATAGCCTTGATAGAGATGCCTTTGACTCCACTCAAGGCCTTGCTCCACTGCCAACCAGGAGTTCATTTCCCCGATGGATATTAACATAATAACCTTTGCCTAGAGAGTCTTGAATATTACAATAAGCACTTATTTTTTAATTTTTATATCATTTTTAACTTTTCAGCAAAGGTTGGGAATAAAGTTAATTAGGTTTACAGATTTGGTCAAGTGTTTGATCTTCAGATAATCATCTTTGGTTGTAAAACTTTGTAATAGGTAATTCATGGTTTTTAAGTTCAATAATTATTTTATCCTAATAATCTAGTCTTTCACATCTAAGCAACATTTTAGGTTATAATTCGGGTGACGGTTCTACCCCAATTGGTGGTAGAACTTCCAGGAGCCATAACTTTTGCACAATAGCTCTATTTGACTCCCTATTTGAACCATTGGAAAGCTAAGAATGAGGAGAACACCATGAGATGGCACTAAGATTTACTTAGAAGGTTTTGACCCACAAAACCAAATGGAAGTACCCCAAATTTCAATTTTAGTAGTGCAGTCTAAAAATAGTAAGTTTCTAAAAATAGTAATTCCTTGAATTCTATATTGTTGTAAATTATAGAAGTAAAAAAACTTAATCTCCCTCAATATTGGTGACCTTCCACATCCTCCTCCTAACTTAAAAATGTGTATAAATGAAGATGTAACCCAAAATGGAAATCAGACATCTCTTCTTAGAGATAGGCATATGTTTGGATCTGCAAATTTGATCAATAAAATATCTCTTCTCAGAGATAACATTATTATAATTGTGTTGTTCTTGTTTCTTGAATTATATTTCAACAAAATCTTTTGATTTTTGGATCAGTGGTATCAAAGCAGTTTGTCTTGAGAGTGTATGATCCTCAGGATGAGGTCAGGCTACAAAAAGTTTGGGTGGAAAATAATAGAGCTTCCAAACTATCTACCTATTTTCTCCAAATGACCTCAAATGGTAGACAACACTGAGACATCTGATCCTTTCAAGGAAATTGTGAATGAAGCCTTCCAATAGTAGAAAGCATAGATGCTACAACAATTTGCCCAAATTTTTCAACAAATGTTGATAAGAAATTCTAGATCCTCATTTGCAACCCCACATCCTTTTAGTGCCCCAACACCCTTCAAGGTTTAGGTGAATTTTGATATCCTTAAATTTGAAGGCAAAATCAATACTGATGCAGTATAAAATTGGTTAGATCAATTATCTTCCTATTTTTCTAGAAATAAATTCACTGGTAAAGAGAAGATCACTTTTTCTCTTTTGAAAGCATCATTCCTCATCAAAAATTGGTAGGAAGCATACAAGAAGAGATTCAGCATGGATGATATTAGCCTTGAGGTGGAACCTACATGGGATGATTTCATAAAAGCTGTAAAGGAAGAATACTACCCCATTGGAGCATATGATGATCCATATATAGAGTGGAAACAACTTCACCAAGGTAAGGAATAGTCTGTTCAAGATTACTCTGACATTTTTCACTCTCTATCTATGAGATTAGGCATCTAGGAAAGTGAGAAACACAAGTTTATCAAATATCATGGTGGATTATAATGATATATACGAGGGGAAATGGAACTCTTCAATCTGGAAAGCATCGATGAGGTGTACAAGTTCATGGTGAAGATTGAACATAAGTATGGAAGAATGAATATAAAAAGTTAGCCTATAAAATAGAAAATTGACAAATAAGGTCAAACATGAGGATAGAATTGGAAGCAAAAGGAAGGGAATATCGATAAATGGTGTGATTACCATAAATCTAGAACACACTCCAAATAAGAATATTGAGCCATCAAATCCCTACTTTCTAAGTCACAATCCTCAATATCTAATGCTCTACCTCATACACACCCTATAGTCAAAGAGGATGAATAAGAGATTGTAGATGCTGAGCTTGATGCCATCATTTATTCATCATGGACCCATGAGGAGAGACCAAATGACAAGGAAAGGTTGTTTCACTCTAAGTTAGGAGTGAAAGGTAAGCCTCTGTATTTCATTCTTGATAGTGGGAGTCAAAAGAATTTAATCTCTACTAATGTTGTATCCTTGAATACAAAAATAACACAACAACAAAAGCAAATAGATACCAAGCTGAAGAAGTTCATGGCCTTCCATTCACAGATTGATGGTTAGATAGAAATGGTGAACAATCAAACCCTGTATAGCTCCACAAAGCATAGTCCATTCCAAGTATGCATTAGAAATCAAATAAAAACACAATTTCCACACTTAATAAAAATATTGATGCAATGGGGACCATTGATTATCAAGGAGGGAGGAATGATCTGAGCAACATTTCAAGTGATAATTCGAGACGGTTCTACCCCAATTGGTAGAAAACCTTCTGGGAGCCATAACGTTTACACCACAGCTCTATTTGACTCCCCATTTGAACCATTAAAAAGATAATAATGAGGGGAATGACATGAGATGTCATGAGATCTGCTTAGTGGGGTTTTATCCTTGAAAACCAAATAGAAGTGCCCTAAATTTTAATTTTAGTAGTGTAATCTAAAAATAGTATGTGTTTAAAAATAGTAATTCCTCAAATTCTATATTGTTGTAAATCATGGAAGTCAAACCACTTAATATTCCTCAATATTGGTGACCTTACACATCCTCCTCCTATCTCAAAAATGTGTATAAATTAAGATACAACCCAAAATAGAAATCATACATTTCTTGTCAGAGATAGGCATATGTTTGGATTTGCAAATTTAATCAATAAAACATCTCTTCTCAGAGATAACATTATTACAATTGTGTTGTTCTTATTTCTTGAATTATCTTTCAACTAAATATTCTAAGTTTTGGATCAGTGGTATCAAAGCAGTTTATCTTGAGAGTGTATGATCCTGAAGATGAGGTCAAGCTACAAGAAGCTTGTGTGGAAAACAATAGAGCTTCCAAACTATCCACCTATTCACTCCAAATGACCTCAAATGGTGTACAAAATTGAGACATTTGATACTTTCAAGAAAATGGTGAATGAATCCCTCCAATAGTAGCAATCACAGATGATACAACAATTTACCCAAATTCTCCAATAAATCTTGATGGGTAATTATAGCTCCTCATCTGCAACCCCACATCCTTTCAATGTCCTAACACCCTTCAAGGTTCAAGTGAATTTTTATATCCCTAAATTTGAAGGCAAAATCAATGCTGATGTAGTAGAAAATTGGTTGAATCAATTATCTTCCTATTTTTTTATAAATAAATTCATCGATAAAGAGAAGATCACTTTTGCTCTTTTGAAAGCATCATTGCCTATCAAAAATTGGTGGGAAGTGTACAAGAAGAGATTAAGTATGGATGATATTGGCCTTGAGGTGGAACCTACCTGGGATGATTTCATAGAAGCTGTAAAGGAAGAATACTACCCCATTAGAGCATATGATGATCTGTATATAGAGTGACAACAACTTTGCCATGGTAAGAAATAGTCTGTTCAAGATTACACTGACATTTTTTATTCTCTATCTATGAGATTGGGCATCTAGGAAAGTGAGAAACATAAGGTTCTCAAATATCATGGTGGACTATAATGGTATATATAGGGGGAGATGGAACTCTTCAATCTGGAAACCCTCAGTGAGGTGTATAAGTTCATGGTGAAGATTAAGTACAATTATGTAAGAATGAATATGAAAAGTTAGCATAAAATTGGAAAAATGACAAATAAGGTCAAACACAAGGTTAAAATTGGAATCAAAAGGAAGGGAAGACTGGGAAATGGTGTGATTACCACAAATATGGAAGACTGGGAAAGAATAATGTCAAGCCATCAAGTCCCTACTTTCTGAGTCATAATCTTCAACATCTACTGCTCTACCTCATACACACCTTGCAATCAAAGATGATGAAGAAGAGATTATAGATGCTAAGCTTGATGCCATCATTTCTTCATCACAAACCCATGAAGAGAGGATAGATGACAAGGAAAGGTTGTTTCAGTCTAAATTATGGGTGAAAGGTAAGCCTCTGCATTTTATTCTTCATAATGGGAGTCAAAAGAATTTAATCTTTGCTAATATTACATCCCTGACTACACAAACAAAATAACAACAGAAGCATATAAATACTAAACTAAAGATTTTCATGGCCTTCCATCCATAGACTAATGGTTAGATAGAAATGGTGAACAATCAAGCCCTCCACAGCTCCACAAAGCATAGTCCATTCCAAGTATGCATCAAAAATCAAATAAAAACACAATTGCCACACTTGATGACAATATTGATGCAATGATGACCATTTATTCTCAAGTAGGAAGGAATGATCTGAGCAACATTTTAGGTGATAATTTAGGTGATGGTTCTACCCTAATTGGTGGTAGAGCTTCCATGAGCCATAACCTTTGCACCATAGTTCTATTTGACTCCCCATTTGAATTATTGGAAAGCAAATAATGAGGGGAATGTTGTGAGATGGCACAAGATCCATTCGATGGGTTTTGACTCCTAAAACCAAATGGATGTACCCCAAATTTTAATTTTAGTAGTGTAGTCTAAAAATAGTAAGTTTCTAAAAATAGTAATTCCTCAAATTCTATATTATTGTAAAATTTGGAAATCAAACCACTTAATCTCCCTTGAGATTTATGACCTTACACATCCTCCTCCTACCTTTAAAATGTGTATAAATGAATATGTAACCTGAAATGGAAATCAAACATCTGTTCTTAAAGATATGTATATGTTTGGATCTACAAATTTGATCAATAAAACATCTCTTCTCAAAGATAACATTATTACAATTGTGTTGTTCTTGTTTCATGAATTATCTTTTAACCAAAGCTTCTAAGTTTTGGATCAACCCTACCTATGAAATACTTATTGGAACTAAACTCAAATCACAACAAAGTTTATAATCTCAAGGGATAAGTAACCTATTCATTATTCTTTACTAGTTTCTCTAATCTATAACATTAAGCTCATATTTCAATAATCCATGATCAATCAATGTTGAGTACACATATCTACATTTTTATACTTTATATTTTCTTTTGAACGTATAAATGTATTTTGAGATGAGGGCTGTCCAAAATGACTTATTATCAGCAAATAATAAAGCAAAGAAAGTAGACACACCAAACAAAAAGTAGATAAATAGAAAGCAAAGAAAAGAGCAAATAAATATATAAAAGCATATGTACAAATAAGGGATAGGAATGAAATAACAAAAGGAAACTAATCTAGCCTACTTACACTGACTCTAACTAGTCTTACATTAATTCCTTGAAGACTCCAAGTGGGATAACAAATAAGTAATGCTTGAGGTATTGCCCATTTGTGGGCAGTGTGAACTCTACTCCCTGTAAGTCTTTCATCTTGAAGGTGTTATCTCCAAATATCTTGGCTTTCTGTATGGACCTATCCATAAAGGTGTGAACTTTCCATGTTTACCCTTAGGCTCAGATGCATTGTCCCAAAGAATAACTAATTCTCCTTACCTGAACAACTTTATTTTTGAATGTTTATCAAACCACCTTTTGACTATGGTTTGGTGCTTGTTAAAATTAGCAAAATCCTCCTCTATTGCATCCTCCATATGTATGACATCCATCAACCTTGAATTTACAAATTCTTGGTCCTCCTCCATGCATTCTTGCATGAACCTATATGTTGGTAGATTGTGGGTGATGGGGAAGATGGGTTCTTGACCATAAACTAGCAATAATGGTGATGCTTTGAGAGC
Organism: Torreya grandis; assembly: GCA_037957365.1. Classification (NCBI taxonomy): domain Eukaryota; kingdom Viridiplantae; phylum Streptophyta; class Pinopsida; order Cupressales; family Taxaceae; genus Torreya; species Torreya grandis. The sequence goes on along the minus strand of JARHVA010001414.1, from coordinate 1,071,637 downwards.
TTGTTTGATTCTGGTTCTATCTTCCCAAAGGGCATACTTAAGAAGATTATGCCATGTTCTAGGTTTGTTATTTGTAGAATTCTTTATAGCCTTCATCAAGTTCTTATTTGTTGATTTAGATACCCCATTACCTTGAGGGTAATGGTTTGATAAGAACTTGAGGATGATATTGTTATCATATACACATTTTGTCATCTCTATAGATATAAAAGTAGATCCATTATCATAGACCAAAGATACAAGTGTCCCAAATCTAGTGCAGTAGATGGTAGTAGTCAGAATGTACTTATGACCATTAAAGGAATTAGGGTTAATGACACCCACAAAATCCATCCCCCATTAAGCAAAGGGTTTATCAATCATTACTAGTCATAGTATCATGGATGCCTTAGGTACTTTGATTTGAATACTTGATATGAGTGGCACTCTCCTAGATGCTTGTGAGTATCTTTGAATATTGTAGTCCTATAATAACCAACCCTTAATATTTTGTGTTCCTTACTCATTCTAGATATATGTCTACTTCCTAGTTTTTCATGGAAGGTGATCATGATATCAGTTGTTTCACTCTTGGAGACACATATCAAGTAAATGCCTTCAAATTTCTTCCTGTATAACACTCCATCCTGGATCAGAAAGTGAGATACCTTGAGCCTTAAAGCTCTTATTTATTCTTTACTTAACCTTGTAAGAAAATAATCATTGATTAGTAAGTGGACAATGGGATCAAACCAATCATTATGTCTAAAACTTTATTACTCTACCTACATAACACTTAACTTGGGGTTAGTATTAGCAATCAACTGAATTAAAACTTGACACCTTACCAATTTTTTAGTCTTCATCTCTAGATAATATTCATGGATAACAAACATCCACTTACCTCTCCTTTCTCCTAGTTCATTTTGACATAGCATGAGCTTAGTGGCACAGTCTGGTAGGATAGCATGCACTTTATTCCTAAGAATATAATGCCTAAACTTTTTCATTGCCTTGACTAAATCACATGCTTGTTTGTTAATCAAAGAGTAGTTCAACTCAATATTTTTAAGGTTAGTGATCATAAAAGCAATATGATGATGACATCTATCTATTTTTTGAGTTAGGACTATAGCTATTGTATGATATAAAGCAAAGGAGTAAAGATAATTTTTCTAGTAATGTCTGGACTTGTCAGTATAGGGGTTTGTCCAATTGCTTCTTTGATTTCCTTGAAAGATTTCTTGGTCTCCTAATTCCAAGTGATCTTAGCATATTTATTTAACATGTCATTCATAGGTCTCACTATTTATTCAAAACTAAAAATAAACTTCCTCAAAAAGTTTATTTTACCAAAGAATGACTTTGATCCCTTCCTATTATTAGAGGGATCTATATTAGCTATTGCATTTACTCTATTATGATATATAGAGATCCATTCCTTATTGATAACACATCCTAATAGTTTCCCTTAATATCACAAAAAATACTTTTCTTTGGGTTGAGATAAATCCCATACCTTATGCATCATTCAAATACCTATTGTAGGTGCATAATATGATCCTCCCTATTTTTAGAAAAGATAGTTAGATCATCCATATATATGATAATGCACTTACCTACAAGACCTTGAGAGGCATGATCCATTTCTCTTTGAAAAGTGGCTCCTACATTTATAAGTCCAAAAGGTATTCTCTTGTAGGAAAATGTGCCCCACTTGATAGTAAAAGAAGTCTTCATCATTTCTTCCTAGTTCAATAGCATCTAGTTATACCCTAAAAATACATCAAGAAAAGACATCATGGTAGACCCAAAAATAATTTAGATTACTTGGTCAAGATAAGGTATGGGTTAATTATCTTTCTTAAATGCTCTATTTAGATTTATAAAATCAATGCATAGTCTGATTTCACCATTTTTCTTCTTGAATGGGACTAAATTAGCAACCAAAGTGGAATGCCTAATGAGAAACACAATTTTGGCATCTAAGATCTTATTAATAGGCCTCTATTTTTTTTGAAAGGTTTGTAGTTTTCCTTTAAAGGTATGGTATGAGTTATGACCTTTGGATCAAAAATCTTTAGATCATGTTATGATATCTTTATATTTGGTCAACATTTCCTTAGATTTTTTGCACTCAGTGATTGTACAAGTTATACCAATATTAACCCACTAAGGTTGACCTTAAAATCCAAGATCAATTACATTATAATCCTTCTCATTTACTTTGGGAATTTTAGCAACCTCAACTAGTCTATCAAAATCAAAGTGTCTCTCTAAGGCTATCATGCCTTTAGGGATCTTATTTTCATTAAAATAAATGAATTGGTCATCAAGATTACCTTCAATTTTGTCATAATCAAGGGTAATTTCATCAATGACATGACCCTCAAATACTCTTGAGCTAGTCATGAAGTTTATGACCTATTGATTATCAATGAATACTTGTAAATGGTTGACAGTATCTGACACTGAGGGATATGGGATTAATTCAATTATAAGGTTTTGCAACTTGGAAATTTGATCAAGAATGAGGTTGGTTGTGGCTAAATGAATTTCATCAACAATGTTGTTTTCTTCCCTAGGGATTGACACAATGTTGAAGGCATCAAAAAATTCAATTAAGTCCCAAACTCTAAATTTATACTTCTTAAGATAGTACAACATTGATATTTACTCTTGACCTAGTTAATCATTAGTTCAGAGTCACCAAAAATTAATATTTCCTTGACCTTATGTTTGATTGTAAATTGTAATCCAATAATAAGTGCTTCATACTCAACCAGATTATTGGTGCATTAAAACTAAAGTTTTTAGGAGGAATTGTACTCTTTCCCAATGGGATTGATTAATACCAATCCTAATATAGGAATTTAATTTACATCTAGCATCATAAAATTAAAGTTTCCATAATCCAAACATAGCATGAGAAGCTTTAGAGTTACATACCTTTGTGGTGTCAAGAGTGTAAACACCAAAATATGAGTTAACCATGTTGATCCTCTCATTGATTACATTGTACTTGGTTATCATATGATTCATTTTAAGTTCCATTTATATGCTTATTTGGTTGGGGAATCCCTTCCAAGGAAACCATATATGTGACCAATCTATTAACATATAACCATTCAAGCTCTTAGTCCAGTCTCTACTCAACAACATCCCATAAGCATCAGGGATGTCTAACACTTGGATGCCAATAAATTGTTAGATCCTTGGTTTAGAAGAAATATGTGTGTGAACATTTAAAAACTAACAAATCACTTTTACTCTTGATTTATTTAATTGAGTTACAACCCTATCAAATTTAATGGGAGTAAAACCTAATTATTCACAAACACCCTTAGGCATAATATTTACACATGCACCAGAATATAAAAAATAATTATGAAACTTCTTACCAAATATCCTAACTATAAGTAGGAAAAAAGGAACATCTACCTTAATTTTGTTTATTGCAACACTAGCATGTGTAGACTTTTGAGACTTACCTTGCTTCTTAGACAAAGATTCCAATAATAGACATCTATGTCAACTCATGCAAGGTAATGTTAGGTTTGATATTTTTCATGTCCTCTACTATGTTATAACTAGTCCTATTGGAAGAATTATATGTATCAACATTTGGTTTAGAAGTACTTACCTTAGGAAGCTCTGGATTATTGTTTGAGGTAATATTAGGATGAGTGTCAAAATTATTTGGAGGATTTGAAGTGGTCAATGATTGCTTATGCTCCCTATTTCTCAGAGGATAAGTCTTCTTTATAAACTACTAAAAATCATGAATCTCTTCAATAATATCTTTAGGCTCATTGTCCTCTTAGAAAGGGAACTCAAATGTCTCCACCATGAGAATTAAATCAGTCAACCTAGATGACCTTGAAGGGCCAGATGTATTTGCATCACAATCCTTATTAGGAATAACTTCAAAAGTATCTAAATATTCTTAAAAGGCTTTAAAAGCATTACAAAATTCAACATAGTCTATTTCCCCGTGGTTAGAAGTGTAATGGACTCTACAATATTCAGGTAAAGCAACATCAACAAGATTTATATTAGGCACATTTTTTATAGTAGATGGTTCATTATTCTTGTTGTTGTGGTAACTATCATTCTAAAATTTATTAGTGGGCCTATTTAACCTTTGAAAGGATAAATTACTACTAGAGATCTCTCCAATATTTCTTACTTGCTTTTTCATATGAAGGAAATCAGTGCTAAGCTTTTAAACTATTTTGAGGATAAAATCACTCTCATTCTTTGGTGCCTCAAAATTATGGACTTGAGCATTAGCATTAACTATAGGCATTAAATATTTTTGACCCTATGGATGAGATCAATTGGTGTCATCATTTAAGAATCCCATGTTTTGAGTAGGATGTGCATGAATCAAAAGAAATTGGTTCAGGATTGGAAGTTGGTTCAAGGTAGACACTTGGTTGGCATTTAGAATGCCATTCAAAATAGGTAAATGTGGATTGACATTAGGAATAGAGTATGCCAATTATCCTTGGCATTACATCTGGTCATTAATGATCATAGCCTCGATATAAGCTAAATCCAATGTATTCATGGGCCCAATAACTCTCTTTATAAACACAAAAGTCATGGGATCCAAGGCATCCTTATAGATCTCTAAAGTTAAAACCTCATTCAGTCTGTAAGGAGCATGTGTGCTAATAGGAGACATTGCATAATCAATATCAAAGATAAAGATAGGCCTTCTATAAAATCATAATAAATACTTTGAATATGTTGATTAGTGTATGTAGTTTCAAAAAAAGAGTGTTTGCAATAATCTATCAGTTCATTAATTTTAAGCTTTTTGATATGAGGATCCTAGGATTTTTAATTATTATAACATGGCTGAAGTAGCCAAGTGTCAATTGATATTAGTGGATATACATAAGGATTAAAACAATTTGATTTTAAAAATAACTATTTATTTTATTAAAAAGGTTATAATGATAGAAAATATATTAAGAACATTTATTAGATTTCCTTATTATGTTATGACAATTTTGGTTATTAAAATATCCGAAATTTTATTTCTCTTTATGTTCCTATAGACACAATTTTTTAGGAGAAATGAATATAATAAGATAAATGATTGTCTCAAATGGTTATTTATATTTTGAATTTGGTATATCTTTGTTATTGAATTTTATTTCAATATTCATTTCATTATTTTATATCAAATTTTAGAATATGCTATTCTTTATTAATGAATGATTAAATTTTAGAAATTGGATTTCATCCTACTATCTAATAATCATTTAAACTATTGTTATTTCAATGATGTTTAGTAAATATTTAAAAAAAATGTACATCATGGTAGTTATCTTTCCTTCTAATTTTTAACTTGAAAAAGTTTATAGTTTAAATTGGCACTAATTTTCATAAACTTGAGCTATTACTAGGATTAAAAAAATTAAGTTTATTTTTCAAAGAAATGTCAAAGTTTTTAAAATAGAAACATGGTTTGTGAAGAATATTTGTCTTCTTTCTATAATATAGTATGAAAATATTAATTTATAGTGAACATAAGAGGATTGAAATTTGTTAATAAAAGAGTAACGATAATCATTTATTTTATTATATATTTTAGACCTAAGAATTAAGTTTTAAACTTTTAGAGTAGATTATTTACTATAGGATAGGTGATTACTATCTTAGATTTCCATGTGTCTATTTTATGATTTTGGTAACCCATATACTAGTTTTTCCACATAATGCTTGGAACGGGATGGATTTTAACTAAACCCCTTAATAACCTATGCATATGCTAAAACATTGAACAAAAGGCTAATATTGGCACTAGAAGAAGGGTTGAGCCTTTCCACCTTAGATATTTCACTTAGGATAACTAGGTCAAGGTCAATTAGAGAAAAACTATTAGCACCTTTGGGAATTCATAGGAAAGTTAAAAGAGATAAATATATCCTTAAAATATTCCCATATATAGGGCCTATTATATACCTATATATAGCCAACATCCAACAATCATGGTAATAGATTTATAATTCAATGGCTATTTGGTTAATAGTCACCACCCAAATGCTCCTGGAGTCACACTTAACCTACTTTGAAACACTAGGAAGTACCTTCCTTTATTCTTAAATGATGGGAGATGGATTAAAAAAGAAAACATATTTTCATACAAGCTCTCTTTAAGAATCCTTAATGTTGTACATAAGGATTTTTTTGTTAGTATCTTCCATTTTAATTTTGAAGGAATCATTCATGATTCGTTTATGAATTTAACACTAAGATCTATTACTAGTTTGTTAAAATTTGAAGAAATTTTTAAAGATAATTTGGAGAGGTATTATATCCAAGTGTTAGACTCAAAGAGTTCACCATGATTAAAAATGAGATCAATGATACCATGAGGGATTTCAATGTAATATTACAATATATGTATATCTATATTCCTAAGGATCTTATAATACCTACTCCCATGTTCTTCCATATGTATATAGATGCATTAGACCCAATCACTTCTATATTTTTAATAAGATCTACTATAGGTATCTTAGTTGAGGTTCAAAATTAAGCAATTGTAGTAGAAACACAATTGGTTCCATGAGGATTAAGTCCACTAATTTTTAAAAACATAGGGATAACATAAAATCCATTAGTATGACATGTTATTGGGACTATATCTAGCCAAAACACAACACACACATTGGATTTAGTTCTAACAACATAATCTAGGTATGTCATAACCTAAAATTTAATACCCATTCAAATAAGTTAGAATCTCTAACCAAAAAGATGCATAAAATTATAAATGATTTCACTAGCCTTAAAATAAAGTTTAATTTTGTTATCCATAGCCACCATGAATAACTTATTCTTTCAAAATAAACAATAACCATATCTAGGTAACCAAGAACCAAAATATTAACTTGAACCAATAAGGAAATAAATCTAAGTCTCTCTCTTCAATCCCACCTCTTACCAAACATTTGTTATAATTATAGGTACCCCATTGGTATTTAGTCCATCACATGGCTTCCCATATATAATTGGATTCTCTATAATTTTTTAATATTTTTGAAATTACAATGAAGGAAATAGAAAATTATGAAGTTTCAATAGTAAAGTAAGATAGCCCATAGGCTAGTGGATCATCAAAATCCCCCCCTCCCCCTTAATTGTTGAAACTTATGACTTCCCTTTGGATGATTAAAATGAACCAAAACTTAATGTATATGAAGTTCACAACTTCCAACAATTTCAACAAAAAAGATATGAGATAAGAACTAAAATAAAAACACAAAACACTTCATCCACTCCACCTAACAAGAAATATACACCACCTAACCCCAAATTTAATAACAATCCATCACTTTCAAAAGTAAACATTAGTTACACCCAATCCATTCAAACATAAATAATCCTCTCAGCTCATCTAGATATAACATAGTGGAAGACATGAAGAAAAACAAGGCTAAAATCATACTTAAAGAATTACCTCAATTATCCAAATAAAGAGATTTGCTTATGAAAATTTATATAACAAAGGAAAGACTAAGGTATCCCATATAAAAGTGATCACTTACAAAGTAAATATTTAAAATCCCCCATTTTACTTATGGTAAAAAAATAAGAAAAAAACTTACATAATTGTCTCGTAGATTTGGGAGAATGTACTAATATCATGCCATATTCTATTTTCAAATAATTAAGGCTTAACCCTATGAAATCACTACACAAGTAGTATAATTAGACAATTTAAATATGACTAAGCTAGGAGAATTGACTATTTTCCACATGCAACTAGATGTAGATCCTAGACTTCATCAATACATATATATTAAATTAATGGAGATTTCACAAGGTTTTAGATTTTTGGTGGGTGCTTTATCAAAATTTTGGAAACTATAGATGCTAGACCTTGTTTAGACAAACTTTTGTACAAAATCAGAATGCTACAAATATGTAATAAATATCAAAAATATATTTAGAACTTACTAAATTTTGAAATATGATAAATAATAAAATCACTAAGTAAAATATAAACTTAGATATAAAAATGAAATGCAAAATGTATTTGGGGCTGAAATTATATGGGAGGATATGTTGATTGAGTGCAGAACTAGAACAAGACTTGTTAGGTTTTTTGGATAGGAGTATTGTATTTAGACATGAAAGTAGTGTGTTATTATCCCTAGGGAGTGACAATGTCCATCAAGTGGTAGAATTTTGATATTTCTTTGGTAGGTTTTCCTTCACTTATGGGTTATTTGGACTCTCTAAGAACTTTTGATCCATTGTGAGAATCATTGTGTATCTTCACCTTTAATTCAAAACCCTCGATCAATGACATAATAATATGAATCTAGCATGGGGTAAAATGAGTTAGCTATTAAAGTATTGGTTAACATTAATACACCATATGTTTATTGCTACCTACATACCAATAATCCAAAAAGGGGTCAAACTCCATGTAGTCCTCTCATGCTATGGTGGGATATGTGAAATACTGATGAAAAATGCTAGATGTTGATGCAATCTTGGTGTGATTAAGTACTTCAACCATGAATTATGACCTTTGAAGTATATTCACACTTTAGCTCAGGGTTATTAGGGTTGTATGTAATCATAATTCACATAAATATGGAATTTTATCTTAATATGAAATTAGAATTTTGGTCCTATTTGATGTGGAATCTTGTTGTGTGCAAAATGGTTTGAAATTTGGATTTATAGTGGTATTTATGGAATTGCTTTAGATGGGTCTTGGTAAACTTGTGAGATGACCTGTTATATGAATTAAAAATTAAAAAATTAGTCATTTATAAATAAGAGGACAAGAATAGTGGAACTTGACACTCCTAGGGAATGTTATTGTCTAATTAGGATATTTTTGTCCAAGGGGCACAAATAATTAATTTTAGTGTAAGGAATATTTTGTGGGTGAGACTAAAATATTTTACAATGAGTATTACAAACATTTTGGGTTCATTGATTTGATTGGAGGAATGGGTCATCCATGTAGAAAGTGAAGGAAGTTGGTGAAAAGGGCCTATTATAAGGTATGAGCTAAGTGTGTGAATAAGTTTATCACAAGTGCATTGTTTTGTCTTAAATGCTAATTTATGTATCTGCATTAAGTATAAATTAATATAAAATTTAAAATGGATACCTAACTATAGATTTCTCTCATATGTGACTACCATGGAAGGGTGTACCAAATTAAATCTGAATTGAAATGGAGTCAAAGAAGAAGTATGTGATCATTAACTATATCTGTAGGAATGACAATGTTGAGGTATTAGGTGACACATCAATGTGTTCACATTAATCACTAAAAAATTCTTCATAAAAATGTTTCACTCAATATAATCACTAAATATTAGAATTTATATGCTAATGGAGACCAATCTAAACAAGACATAAGTACTAGGTTATTTTTAATTGATCCTAGAGTATTTTATTGCTTATTTATTATAATTTACATGTACTAACAATATAACATAGTATGAAACTTTAATCCTTGGTCTAAAATTTGTTATAACTCATGGCATAAATATGATTAGTGTATGCAAACTCTAAAATGATTATTAAATAAATAAGACACATTTTTAGTGTAATTCCATGTTTCCCAACTATTACAAGTATAGATGTTTGGACCTCATTTAATGTTTTATAGCCTTTAACACATTTCCCATACTAAAAGAACATTATTAACTAGATATCAAACTAGATACATATATAATAGACTTATTACCCTTTTCCAAAAAGACATTAAAATAATTTTTGATATAAATTATTACCACACCATCCACTCTTAACAACATTGAATTTTTTTAAGTTTTCAATAATGATGAGAAAATTGTCCAATATTTCACCAATTCAAGGTCATTTTGAGAAAATATTTTGTATGGAAAAGAACACAATGACCAATGTATGTTAAAGAGGATGGAATTTTCAAATTAAAAACCAAAAATATCCCTAAATAAATCATTTCCCTATAAAATATGTTTGACTATATAATTATGAATCCAAAGGTAATTTAGAATTTTATTGAGAAAGACCAACTTCAAATAAATTTAGGTACCCTAAAGGAACCACAAATGAAAAACATAGGGAAAATTTCTCTTAGTGAGAAAAAAATGGTTTGATTAAGTTGTTGATTTAGTTTAAAGAAGTCATTTATTGGAAATATGAAGATTTTAAAATATTCAATTGATGGATCATGATCTATACCATTCCATTTAAGCCATAAATGTAACCCTTTATACTCTTCAATCCAATTTAAAAAACCCTCATAGCAAGGAAATTGATAAAATCCTTTTAGTCAAAACCAATTTTCCCATTCAACATTCATCTTGGGTGCCTAATTTAATCCCTATATGTAATAAAAATGTATAAATTAGATTGTGAGTTGACTTGACAAACTTGAACAAAGATTTTAAAAAAGATAATTATCCCTTGCCTTCTCTAGGTGAAGTTCTATAAATAGTGAATAGATCATAAATGATTCCATTTATAAACATATTTATTTGGTTATAACCATGTATTAGTAAATCAACATGATAGAGATAAAATGGAATCCGTAATTAAGTTGGGAACATTCACTTATAAAAGAATGCATTTTGATATTATTATTGTAGGTAAAACTTTTCAAGGAGCAATAAACTTCAACTTAAAATGGATAGTTGGTAAGTGCATAGTTTTTTACATGGATGTCATTACTAGATTTTTTAATAATAAGAAGCAACATATTCATAATATTTATGAGTTATTTGAGAGGTGTACAAGGTACATAATTTATATAAATTAAAAGAAGTTTTTTTCATGTTGAACAAGGTAATATTCTTAGATTTATTATCACTAAATATGGTATCTTCTTTGACCCAGAAAGAGTTGGGGAAATTTATTATATACCATTTGCTAATATAAAGAAAGGAGCTTACATCACTTTTGGTAATATCAATTGTGTGAGATGATTCATCCCAGAATTTACAAATATTGTGATACCTTTAAATTTTATGTTAAAAAAAGATGCAAAGATAAAATGGAAGGAGGTAGAAAAATAAGATTTGTAAGAAATAAAATAGTTGATCATCTCAACACCCATGGTGAATTTTCAAAACTAAGATCTAGATTTAATTTTGTATTGATTTATTTTAGAACATTCATTTATTGTTGTGGACTCAAAACATCTTAAATAAGATGAGAAACCATTTGCCCTTATGAGCTCCCATATTAAGGATGCATAATCGAGGTATTCCCCTCTTGAAAAATATTTGAAAAATAAGCTTATACATTGGTGAAATTTATCAATAAATTTAAGGCATGCATTCTTAAGAACTGCATTCAAACCATAGTCCATAACCTAGTGGTCAAAGAATTATTAAATCAAATAGAATTGGGAGAGAATAAAAGAAAATAGGTGTCTCTCATTCAAGAGTTGGACTTTTAAATTAATCTAAAAAAAATAGTTTGAGGCAAAGGATTTTTTAAGCTGATTTTATAAGGTATACTTATGAATAAAATAGAAGAATAAGAGCTAGATATTAATCATTATGACAATGTCTTTACCACTCATCCTGAGGAAGTTAAAAGTGAATAGAACATATATATATATATATATATATATATATATATATATATATATATATATATATATATATATATATATATATATATATAGTCTAGTATCTCCTTTTAGTTACCTTATTGAAGAATATCCTTTCAAACTGGTGAATATATTTCAGGTTTAAATCAACACAATATTCAATTGCAAAGGAATGCTGTATAGGAAAAACTATGAAGGAATTTATCTTAGGTACATGAACATTGAGTAAACATAGTTGGTTTTGTAGAAGTCACACAAGGGTTTAATAGATGATCATTACTCAAGAGATACAACTGCACATGAGATCCTTCGTGTAGGCTACTATTTGCCTAATGTTTTCAAGGAAATTCATAGGTATGTTATAACTTATCATGCATGCCAAATATTAGTTGAAAGAAAAAAATATGAAATGCCCTTAAATTGACTTGAGCACTTAAATTGGTCTTATTTCACCATGTCACTCTATAATAGGTAATATTACAGGCCCATCCCTTCATAAGATGTTTTATTTCATGTATATAAAAAATAGTAACTGATAAATACCTCTCTAATCATGTGAACATAGGTTTTCAATTCTTAAGATCAAATCTCACCCTCCCCAAGATAGAATCAACCTACATAATTCATGATTGGTAGTTGATCATGACCTTACGAGTTGATCCTACCATTTACCCTAAGAATTGATCTATTTCAAGTTTAAAACCTCACTTATAGGTTGGTCCATATTTTTAGGATAGCTAGTGTGAGGTTTCACCCTTTTAGATTGCTCTAAAATCACATCTAAGTCACACTTTCTACCACTTGGTAATCAATTAAAAAATTAACTATTGATGCACACACTATTGTACACTTAGTAAAGCTTCCATATTGTCTCTAAATTTTATTCAAATCACTTGAATTATCCCTTATACAAGTAACAATCCTATTCTATCTAAGTCAAGAAAAGCATGATCAAGTATTCAAGACATATTTGAAGTATCACTATCAAACTAATCACTCTAGGTGGGATAAATATGTGGGATTAATTTACATACTTATAGTATTAGATACATAGGCAATTTTTAGTCATTATAGGGGTGATTGGGATTAGATCAACCATTATACTCCCCCTTTTATCTGGTAGGTTTTTAGTTATTATAGGCTATGCCATGGTTTCAAATTTAAAGCTGTCATTTTTAGGTCATTTTTACACAATTAAAGATAAAATTTACATACACAATATTATTTCAAGAAATCATAGGAGTCTATGCCCTTAGTTTTAAGACCATTTTCCTATAAAGATTAAGATGGAATGATTGAAGATAGTAACGATAGTCATCCCATTCTAATCGATCCTAAACTAGAATAGTGTCAATATATAATTCAATTGCACATACATAATTAGATATGTGTTGGTAATTATAGATGTGTTTCACTCATACATAGTAAGTTTGTAGGAAAAAATAGGATAAGTCATAATTTTTCTCTTTGTGCTCTCCATACTTAGTTATTTTATCCATTCAAGCTTTGTCAACTTGAGTACCTTATTTTTTTTAGTTACAAGTTATTAACAACATTTTATACCCCATTACTCATTTTATATAAATTAGAGTTAATACACCAATTAATTCAAAATTATGATGAAACATATTGATGAACCCATACATTTTATTAAAGCATTGCTTCAAAGTTTTGTCTTTGGGTTTAGATATATTCTAGAGCATCTATCACTAAATAATTTTTTTAGACCTTAGATCTAATATATGACACTAAAATATTTTGATTTTGACCTTGGATTCAATATCTAGCACTAAAATAATTTTATTTTGGCCTCAGATTCAATATCTAACAGAACAAGCACTTTATTTTAACCTTGGCTTTTAGGGGAATTTAAAAAATAACAATCCTTTTGATAGGACTTAAATTTTAGATTTTGGTGTTTTCTTCTCAAATTTTAAAGAATATATGGCTATAATGTATGAGAATAATTATTATAAATTCACTAACAATTATATAAAAAAATTAACTAAATCACATGCCAAGACAAAAGCACCATTAACATTTTTTTTGTAAATTCAAGTATGACATGGTCATAAGAGTAGTCATACATTTAGAATGATCTAAGGATTACTCTTCACCCTTAAGTATTACAAAATTATTATTGTTTCAACATTCAATCAAATATTTTAATGATAACTAATCAATGAAAAAAGGCATGTATGACTCCTTTAATTGTTCCTCCCCTTATTCCTAAATTCTTTAATCGTTAGCATCCCACTCCTATTATTTTAACAAGACTTATACTATAATTTTTAGTCCATTTATTAAAAATTGTAGATGTATTCCACCACATCATGAAGGCAACAAACATGTCCATCATCGACTTCATCCACCTCCCACAAACTTTATTGTTGGTGTTTGTATGTGTATTGAACCAAAAGTACCTAATATTTGTGCTTGTGAATCCTTTCAAAATTAAAATATCATTATGGGATCATCCATGGAAGAGTTTCAAAATAAAAATCAATATTTTCATTCAAGGATCACATCATTTGAAAATAATATTACATACAAAAATAATCTAGATCATGTTAGTGTTAATAATCTATCTACATTTTCATTTAAATATTTTGTGTCTCAAAATATATCATGAACATACATCTACGAATATTGATTCAAAAAGTATACAAAAGGCTAATAATACTTAAAATGAGATTATAAGATAATTTATTTAAATTTTTTTGATCAAGTTACCTCTTATGCATCCTTTAAGGAGATCAAAATAATATTATGCATATCATAGATGTATGGGCATCATACAGACATTTGTTGGGATTTGAAGAAAAAATATGAAGTATCATTGATAGTGGTGATTCTACACTATATAAATTAATCAAGCAACATAATCAAACTATAAGTGCATCTTCCAAGGAACAAGTAAAAATAACAAAAATGGAAAAAATATAACAATAAAGACTTCAAAAACTAAAATTAGATAAAGTCTTTAAAATGCAAAATTAGAACAAGAATGTTTACAAAAATAACAAGACGAAAAAGCAAGGTAAAAAAAAATAATACAAATGGAATAGTTAAACAAGTAAAGGGAAAAAATAAAAAATGAAAGGTTATTCAAAAAACATTCCCAAAAATAGAAGTTTCAAAAAAAAAATCAAGATAAGCAAGAAAACACCTTTATGAAAGGGTTTCTTACAAAACGGTTTTAAAAGTAATATGTTCCTAAGACTTATAATGGTAAAAATGTTGTTTCTAAGGATTTAAGCACTATATCTATTTCATGTATATATAAAAAAGATAAGGCTAACACTACAAAATACATGGTTACATTTTCAAGCCATGAAGTTAAATAAGAAACTAATTTTACTCCTAGTACTCAAGTAGTGATACTAGATTCTTCTCCAATTCAAAATGAGATGCAAGATTCTCACAATGATTAACATACTCAAATCCAACATAATTACAATAGGATAATTCAAATATATGTTGTAGTTGGTTTTTCATATATAGATGCAAATGATGATTAGAGTGGCATAGAAAATTTTAAGAAAAATATAAGAAATTAGTGATCTACCATGATGATGACTAAAATGATGATTATGATTCTAATTATGAAAAATATTGGTATGGTACTTTGAATGACATAGAAGATACATATGGGCATCCCCTTGATGAAATATTTAGTTTATAGTAGTATCATTTATTGTACATATCTTCTTTATTATGTGTGCCTTATTTTCTAATGCTTATAATAAAGTAATGAATTCAATCAATCTTCTATCTCTTGGCTCTTTGTGTCTTTTTGGCCCCTTGGCTCTTATTTTTCAATTCCATAATATGAAACATCTAAAAACAATGGTCTAATAATACCACTTTTTATCATTTAATATGTTATTTCTATATTCTAAATGAGTTATATTATATTTTCCATCACAGATAATATTGCTCAGAAATAGTCAAAATCAACTATCATTACCATCTTGAACCAATTGATACTGTCATGTAGCATTTTTACAAAGTTGAATCAAATTCTAAGAAAAATAGCCATAATTCATCCAATTTTTTTTAATTTAATTTACAAAACATTTTTATTCATGTAAAATCATTTTCTATGCACTTCATTGTGCATACATTTGAAAGTGTACATTTGATGAGATAAGGATGTACAATAATTTTTCTACATTCATATTCTATCTCCCACATTCACATATATTGTAATGGCATCTTCCTCATATATGGCTGTGTCATCATTTTAGTGCATACTTTATATTAATACATGCTACATATTGTTTATATCCCTTCCGTTTCTTCTACTTTCAAACCCATGTTTTATCTCTTACTTTATATTAATTTTGTTTCAATTTTGAAAAATTACAAAAAAAAAATAAATTCAAAAATATATAAACTTTCAAAATATTATAAAAATCCAAAATTAGGACCTAAGCATAATTAGACATCTATTTTAATTCATTATCGTATATTATTTATTTCATGACTGATAGATAACATTACATAATTTGTTTATCACACATGCATTTCACTGGTATTCATGAGTGTTATGTGAGACATACATATTTTACATGGACGTATATGTTGGACTTGCTCTACCTAATGGCTATGTTATGCTGGGATCATCCTATCCAATGGTTATACTATTTAAAGATTCTACCATTTTATTACTCTTATACTATGTTAAGCTATATACTCTTTACAATTGTCTTGCTAACATTTATATCATACATTGTGTACATGGATATGTTATTTTCTAGGATATGATCTCATTACATATACAAAATGTGAAATATATTTATAGTTATATATTTCATTTTTATTACTATTTATACATAATATATTAGAATTTGTTTATCTATTATGTGTGACCCTTTTCCCTTGTGTGAAAATAATTTGAGCATCACTATTAAAACATTATTTGGTATGTTTGACATTTAAACATCTCCATTTTATATTTCCCTTGGTCTTATGTGTGAAATATTTGATTGTAAAAAACTTGAAAATGTCCAATTATTATGGCCCTTAGTCTTGTGTGTATAATATTTTATTTTGTGATATTTGCACATGTCCATTGCTTGTCGAACTTAGCCTTGTGCATGAATTTATTTCTTATGTAACATTTGAACATGTCCCTTGTATGTGGCCATTGGACTTATTGTTTAAAATTGTGTTTGTTTTTGTTTTTTTTCCTTGTTGAGCTTGTTAAGTTTGATGAGTGACATGACCCATATCATGTACTAAATATTGTGTAATATAATTATATTACAACTAATATTATGAGATTCATTAATATATTTATTTAGATTCAAAATTTTAGGCCTTGCCTCATATGTTACATACATGACTTGAATGATAAATATATTACTATGATGACATATATTTTCATATATGCCATGATATTCAATGAACATATCTTGATACACATTCTACATTAAATGTTTCTTTTGTGATGAATGATTTTTAATATATATCCCTCATCTAAAAAATGGGTCATTTCAATGGGATTTTCATATGTAAGATAATCATATATGATCAAAAAGCAAATTTTGGTACAAAATATAGTTTCGAATAATTCAAAATTGTTCAAAATTCAATAATTGGTATAGATTGTGGAGGCATATTCCATGCATATGCATTTACATTACAATAACATGTTACATATTTATAAATTTTAGGTGCATGTGCATATAGGATTATATTTACCTTAATTTGGATAAGGATACTACTTAGGTATATAGGGTATAAGGGCGAATATTAGATATATAAAAGGACAGATACTGTGCTAAACATAGATGTACCATATGCTAAATTTAATAAACTAAGATAGTATATTAATAGAAAGTAAAACCATTCTAGATAGGAAAATCATACAAAAGTGATATACTTAGTTGGATTTGATGGTAACACAATGTTGGATTTGGAACAAGCAAAAAATAGGTATGAAGTAGATTTTGGAATAGTCATCATAGTTTAGATCTAGTGGCTTTGGCTCTCTGGATAGTTACATCGACACTACTATATAGGTTTGATGCTAGTGTCTAATATGGAATATTTGTTGAAACAGGATGTGACCACCTAGATGCTTCTAGGTTTGGCTTCACCTTCTCTCTAGTGCATTTAGATCTAGGTCATGGACTATTACTCCTAGTGAAATGGAAAAACCCTAGCTTTCCATCTTTAATGTGACTTTAGGAAAAATAGGTTAGTGGGAACATGGTGTCGAGCTAAAGCATAATGACCCCACTATTAGAGGGCACTACCTACTTTAGCCAATACTCTATAAGAGGGCCTCAGACTCATGTAGTTATTATCTATGTATTGGCTTGTGTGTGAATCATGAAATGTGTGTAAAATAAGTAAAACAATGACCTAGCTTGTCAATTGACAAATAATACCTTATGACTAATCATTTAGTAATTTAGACGTATATCTAGGTTGTTCCTTTAACTGATATTAGAATAGGGTAAAAAAATAAATCTTTTAGTAACTTTAGTTCTCTTTTGGTCTAATTTCTAGGTGAGGAATGAATGAGAGTCAATATTGTATTTATACCAATCATATAGGGATATAAATCTCATTAAATAAATTAATAGGAACATTATAATATGTTTCATTTGAAAATTAGATGACTTTAGGGCACTAGACACATATGTCGGGTAGGATAGTAACGTCAATGTTATTATCTATCCCAAACATTAGTATCTAGGGAGTAAGAGAGCAGGGATAGCCTCAAATGTTATAAAGGTATAATATAAGTACATTTTAAGCATTTTAGGGAAGATCAGATGTCTATGTCATCAATATAAGGTTGGTTAGATTAAGAGATAAGCCAAAGGGCATAATATAGAGTAGATGCAAGGATTGTAGTAGAAAGGCATGTGTGGAACTAAGAAGAATAACCTAGTTCTGAATTTGAAAAGTGTACAAGATTGAGGTGATACATAATCACAAAATATCATCTATATTTTCCCCACTTTAATCTAGTAATAAAATAACTAGATTAAAGGAAAGGAATAAGTACCTTGGCGTGTATGTGAGTTTAATTTTAGTGCTTCATTAGATTTGAATTTAAATGCTTTTTTAATGACTAGCCTATAACCAAGAACATGTTAAAATTTATAATTAGTACATATAATTTGGGTCAAAAGTACTTGAAATAGATTGAAATTGAAAGATTAAGGTTTAGGAGTACACCTATGTATTAATGTAACCACCTTGCCTATTAGCAAGTTGTTTTGCAAAAGATGTATCATTGTAAGGCTATGATACTAATATTAGGATAAATATAGATAAATATTTAAAGTGAATTTATCCAAGGAGATACGAATAGATAGGTTGGAAGGCACATGCTCCCAAATTTTGAGTAAAAATGAATTTCCACATGGTAGTTGAGATTAGATCAACCATACAACCTAATCATAATTTTAACCTAGTGAGTTTGGATGATCAAGTCTAAACTAAAAACTTATAAGGATTGAGTGATTTAATCACCTCAACCATACCAAAAAGATGAACCAACTACTAATGTATATTGGCTCACTAAAGTCCATAAAGGTATGTGGGGGTATTAGTACATGCAATATTTTTGGAATCTGAGATTGATTTGGATTTTGAAATATTAGGCACATGTTTCATATTATATGTAACTTAGATATGTCTCATGTTGAAACTATGTACAACAATGGTATCATGTATATAATTTTGCCACAACTGTGAAATTAAATCATGTAACTATGTGCTTTGATGAATTTAAATAATTGGGTAAGTGTGAAGGACATGATTCTAAAACTTGCCCCCACTATATGTAGAGAAATATGAAACTGATATAAGCACTAATGTGGAGGACATGTTTATAAACATGTCCCCACTATAAACTAGAGATGTTAAATACTGAGTAGATGTGGAGAATATGTTTCCAAAGCATTGACCCAATGAATCTATGAATTGATATAAGTACCATACTAAATTAATGTGAAGAACATGCTTGTAAAGCATGCCCCCACTAAATTTAAAAACTATGAATTTGTGGAATCCATATCTATATGGCATGCCCCCACTAAATTTTCAAACTAGTAATAAGTAATGAATATTGAATAAATGTGGAGAACATGCTTTCAAATCATGCCCCCACTATAATATAGAAACTATTATTGTGTGAAATCCATGCCCATATGACATTCTACCACTAAATGCATTTATTGGTATAAGTATTGAATACTATATAAATGTGAATAACACGCTTCCAAATCATGTCACCACTATAATTTGGAAACTTAAAATGTGTGGAATCCATACCCATATGACATGCCCCCATTGAATTTAAGAACTATGAAAAGTGTGGAGAACATTCTTCCCAAGCAGGCCCCCACTAATATGCCCCCCTTTGAGGTGAAGGCAAAATAATACTTGAAAGTTACCTCACCTTAAAAGGGTAAGACAAATTTAAAATATGTGAAAGTAACCATGAAAGAAATATAAGGAAACATGTCTAGGTAAATGTATCATTGAAGCACATAAAACCAATGTGATCACATGTAGGCCTAAGATGCATGACAAATAGCATGGAAATGTCTAGATAGTAACGATACAATATCAACAACCAAAACACACACACACACACACACACACGAACACTCAAAATCAAGTAAAAAAATAATGGTCTAAGGAGACTGCAAATAATGGGCATGTTCAAATGCCACAAAATTAAGTGGGCATGACTTATTCAAGTGTACACAAAGCAAGGAATAAAATATTCAAATATACATACAACAAGCAATGATATATTTAAATGTCCAATAAGGCAATGAAATATTCAATTATCCAAGAAGATAAACATAAGCACAAGGGTTGTATATAATGAAGCATATTAAGATGCTCTAAAAAATAAGATAATGACAAGGCATAAAACACTCAATGAAGTGCATAAAGGATAAACATAAGCAACCAACATAAACATATCATAGTAGCCCATGGATCAAATGTGTTAGCTAAAAATGTCAAGTACATAGTATATCAAGTACCATGTGCTATCTAATCATGAATAATATATATATGTAAGCTCAAACATGATAGTGTAGAATGATCATCAATTCATATAACCTATGTGTATCAATATCGAAGAAGCAGATGTGTCTAATGACCATATGACATGAGTATAAGGAAAGGCCAACATCTGAAATAAGTGTGTATCATGTATCTGTGTATGCTTGTATATGTATATGTAGGAGGAAATGATATGCTAACCATCAACATGAAACTAACATATAGATTCAAAAGAGCTAATCGAACTTGTAAGTGATGAAAATATTTTTGGATTTTTTTGAATATAATCAATTTGTTTGGTACTTTTTAAAGTGAAAAATATCAACCTATGATCTCATCTACAGGATGATCATAGGTATCTCCCCACTCAGAACCTAGTATAAGAAATTGGTGGTACTGCCAAGGAGCATGTATAGGTGAAATATCTATCACCATAGTAGATGTGATGTTCGATGTATTTATAATATGACTTTGAGGTCATGAAGTACCAATAGAAGGAATAGGGGTTATTGGAATCCATCTTTATGTAATATATGTTTTATTTAAAATATTAATAGTAGGAACATGTTTAGGTGCTCTAGATATCTGAATATGGTGCATAAAATATGAATATTCTATGTAACCCACCATCTATCTCTAATTTAAAGGTATCTCAAGTACTATCTACCTAGTAAAGGGGATTGCTTGTTGTTTACCCTTTTGTGGTTGATTATCCTTAATAGGCTTGATAATTAACTTCCTAGGTTTGAATTTTTCTTGTTCAAGTGGATGTTCATATGGAATATTGGAAATTATAATTACCCCCTTGGAATGAATGTGCTTAACACATGCCTGCACTATATAAGGTACTAATCAAAGAGTATATATCTAATGTGATCACAATAACATGTCAAAGACACCTGTGTAAGGTATAATTGAGAATGTAATACCCACATGTGTGGGACCAACTTGTAAATGTAGATCAATCTCACCAAGAACCTTTTGGGAGGTCCCATCAAATTCTCTAACTGATCTAGTAGAAAGGTGTAAATCATGATGAATATAACCCAAATGAATAAGTAATGTCATGGTGCAAACATTTTTTCTTGTATCATTATGAATGATAACACTATTTATGGGGTATTTATCAGGTATGCTTAAATGGATAGAGAAAGAATATAAAAATATTCATCCTTAATTTCACTATCATCAAAGGTAATGATAGGTTTCTAAACTGTATGAGGTACATGTTGTGTGTAAGTAGAAATAACCCCATCTATTAGGTGTCCATAATATGATGAAAGAGGATGTGAACTATATTCCATTTGGACTTCTGGTTCCTTTTTACAATGGTCTTCCAAATGATTGTCAAATATTCTTAAGGTGATCACTAGGTTATGAACTTGATTCCTTTAGAGGATCATCAAATGTAATTTGTTGATCATCAATGAGGTCCTATATCTTATGCTTCAAGGTATAAAATTTGTTCATAGAATACCCAGGGCCTTCATGATAGTAACAATAAGCATTTGCATCATGTCTTTTGTGTTGAGGTTTATTTACATTAGCCTCTATAGGATGAGGGAGAGATATAAGTTGACACTCTATAAACCATGGAAGTAATGAAGTGGGAGGCTCAAATAAACATGTAAACTATCTCTTTGGTGCATTAGATAGGACAAGTTGATTATGTTATTATGTAACTAAGTTAACCATGGTGGTTGTTTATTTTTTAGGCTCAAGGGTTTTACCATTTAACTTGCTCTAATTGTAAATTTTTTTCTAGATGTAGATGTAGTTGGTGTGTTTTCTAGATACTAGATCTTATTCAGTGACATACATTTCATTTCACAGTCCCATACAACATGGTATAAGTCATTGAAAGATTTAAACTTTTTGAAAATAATGGATACATGTAAAAGATCTATCAAACTTTACTTGAATATGTCATTAAATTCTTTTTCTACCATAGTATTGGTCATTTTGGCTAGCATTGTGTTATATCTCAAGAGAGATTCATTGATTGTCTCATTGGTTCCTTGTTTGATCTTTTTAATTTGAGCATAATAAACCTTTTCAATAATGTTAATAGAAAAGTATGCCAAAAAATAATTTGTAAGAGGCTT
Organism: Torreya grandis; assembly: GCA_037957365.1. Classification (NCBI taxonomy): domain Eukaryota; kingdom Viridiplantae; phylum Streptophyta; class Pinopsida; order Cupressales; family Taxaceae; genus Torreya; species Torreya grandis. The sequence continues at coordinate 1,048,912 of JARHVA010001414.1, read as the reverse complement.
GAAGGCTTTCATGTATTGGAGAGATAAGTCATAAAACCATATTAAAGCATAGTCCTTGAGGCTCCTTGGAAATTATTTGGCCAAAAATTTATCATTAAAAGTATAATCAAGGTGTACCACATAAAAGATTTGAATATGTTGTTCACGATCACCCTTTCCATCATAAAATGTGAACTTAGGTTCAAAAAATTTAGTTGGAAAAGGGTGTAAAGAGATTCTAAGTGTAAGAGGGCTATGCAACACATCTTGCGAATCTATGTCATATGATGACTTGTGAGCCTTTTGTTTAATGTTTGTAACTTTGTCTTTCAAGGTATTTATGACATGAATGAGTGATTCAATAAAAGGCCCAGTGGGATTTAGATTACCAATTTGAGTTGTCACCAAAGTGGATGGAAACATGTTCAGAGTTGCAATAGGCATTGAAACTAGTCTCTGTGTTGGAATAACATGTAATTTCATAATAGATGTATTAATAGTATTTTTGGGGGAAAAAAGTTGAAATACATAAGTTGTGCCCCATTAGATGTATTGAGTTGTAATATGTTAAAGGGGAGGGATGTATCCACTATTTTTTTTGAATTTTTGGCCTCAAGTATAATTTTTAAGATTTTATCAAGATCTTCAAGGTTTTATCGCATGCACTCACAAAAAAATACAATTACATGCACTTGGTCATTGTATACTTGGTAATTTTCATTTGTTTATGGATTTACAATATCATATCCTCTTTTATGATAATCATATCAAGATTTATGATACATTTTGGATGGGTTTAGGGTAAGATAAATATGTTAAATAGACACACCCCAAATCTAGGGTTACACATAGGTTTCATGTAAAATATTATCAATAAGAAATTAAAAATGACATCAATATAAAATTGTAGCTAGTTTAAAACTCTAGGAATAAATAAAATTACATTCACACAAATCAAGTTCACCAAATGTTTAACCCTAATTTGGATAAGGATCTTAGTTGGGTATATAGGGTTATGTATATATAAATTATAAGGTATTTTATTCATTTAAAATGTGAAATTTGGTTACTTGAGTATGGATAATGACACCTAATCCATAGGTCCTCCTACTTACTTGCACAAACATTTTAGATTTTTCTTTCACTGATTCCTCATCATCCACAACCTTCCAGACTTAACCCTTGTAGACCCAAGTAGCTCTCTTAGGCCCATTTCCACCCTACCTAGGTCTCATTACCTCTGAATAATAGTGCCTAAGTTGGATAGGAGTGCTAAAACCCAAGGTGTCTAGTTTTTAGCGCTATTGTCTAAGTGTAATTTTGGTCCTAACGATCATATTTTCTTGAATTATTATGCTAATTCATGTCATCCTAATGCAAATTCATTTAACCTATAATCATTAAATCCCATATAAAAATCCATTCAAAGTCCATTTATAAGGGTTATCACTCATTTACATGAGAGAAACAAGAATACAAGCAAGACTACTCAAGCACTCTTCCCTATTCTCTGCATATAGAAATCTAACAATATTTCAAGCTTATTCAAACCTTTACACCAGTCCCTAGTCATTCCAAGTACACCTATTTTAACATTTAATTACATTTTCATCACACTATTGTACCAAGAATTTCAATGGGAAAATTACACAAATCTTGATCCCTCCTCAGAGTATTGGTATGTAGACAATGTGCCCACACATGGGGTGTGAATTTCATCCAACATATCCTTTACATACTAACCCCTTTTCCATATTTTCCAAAGTTCCATTTAATTACATAAAAAAACATAAGCAAATGAATAATTAGCTCTACAAAGAGTTCTATTGATAGTAAGGATCTAAAATTTGGTACATAGGCTCATCCAGATGCTTTGAATAAAACCTAAAAAAATCATATCTATGTGAGTAGTTTGGAAAATAGTAGAAATACTAGGTCTACAATGCCAGGAAATAAGGCTTCCTATTTTTGGTGGTCCTGTCCAATGAAGAAACAAAGTCCATATCTCAGTTTACGATAGTGTCCTAGTCTTGTTTCTCTAGTATCAGACTCTATCTTAGTCATATTTTCTCTCACTCATTACTATTTTTAGAAAAGACAAAAATAAATTTAAAAAAATAAATCAATGGCTTAATTATTGCATATTATTTATTGATTTTATCTACTAAGACCTATTTATTAAATAGGAGTAAAATGCCATTATTCTCAAAAATAATAAATCATTTGGTGAACCTGACTTACTTTGAATTTCACATAAAACCCCTAAAAACCCTAGGGTAAATTCATATCTAATTTTTTCCATTAATTTTTGAATTTTTTCTTGAGTATTAAAATAAAAAATTCCTCTCAAATTTTAAAATTCAGTAGTAAATTTTAAAATAAATTTATTTCAAACCCTAGTTGCATCTACTAGGTCACATTAAATCAAACACTTTCCCATAAATTTCTAAAATTTATTTTGCATACTTAGCTTAAAAATTCAATTTCAATTTCAATTTCAAACATTCATAGTATTTTCCAAAAATATTTTTTGAAAAATTTCTTGTTGCATATACTAGCTCCTATTTTGCTTCTTAAGGTATCACCTTACATCCATACTAAAATTACAAAAATATTGCTCATTTACTTGATAGATTTTCTTACATTTCTTGCAAATAATAAATAAACCATAATGGGCCCTATCATGTACATGAATGATGAAGTATATCATATGTTAATACAAAGATTCATTCTTTGCATTTTATGCTTATTTTTCATTATATGGGATGATGTTAAGAAAGTTATTATTAAACATGTTAATACATATTTTGCATAACATCCCTTGGAAACTATACTCCATGCCGAGTCATGTTGTATGGTCCATTTTACCCTTCCTTGAGTCACTACCTATTAGCTAAAGAAACTAGTTGACACTTTTTATCCCTCCCCCACCTTGACCCATCAATTATCTTTGCTCTCATCTTGTAACTACTAATTTTATACAGATAGTAGATAATGCGGTTAGAGATCTTACTTGACATGTTGATATACCTCCTCCACCTAGATAAGAGCCCCATCACCCTTCTATTCCTACCCATCCCAGCCTAACCCACCTGCATAAGAAAATTTGCACAAGGCATATGACATTGTTGATCAAATAAGAAACACTTCAGCTAAGATTTCCATGTTAGAACTATTTCAGAAAGCTAATGTATTCATGGACATTCATTATCAAGCACTCACTCTGACTTCTATGCTGATTAATTTAGAACCTTCTTATTTTACATCAGTGGTCAACACTTTAAAAACTATAGAAGATGTAATTTATTTTGATAATGAGGACATGCCTTCTCAAATAGCTATTTATCAAAATTTTCCACTATTCATAGAAGTTCAAGTCAAAACCAACGTAGTCAAGAGAGTTCTTGTTGATAGTGGTTTTGAACTGAATATATGTAATATCACATTCTTACAAGCCCTAGGTGTAGATTTAGTATCCATGCAAAAATCATATAAGAACATTCGAGGGTTCTATGATATACCCCGATGAACATTGGGTACTATTACTTTAGATATCATGATGGGACCAAAAACCCTCTCTATATAGTTCTAGGTCATGTCTGGTCCTCTCCACTATAATGTTTTACTTAGATGACCCTGGATACATGCTATGGGGGCCATTCCTTCTACTCTCCATTGATGTATTAAATTTCTCCATGAGGGATATCTATACATATGTCCAACAGACAACCAACCATTTAAATATTATCTAACTATAGATTCATCTTTAGCTATTTTTCTAGATGGGACACCATATATCATAGTACAACCACCACCTTATAACATTTATCTTAATCAGATATATACATATGAGGTTGGAGAGACTAACACTTCTTTCACTCCTCCACTTATAGTCACACCTTCAATTCTAAATATTTCACCAATCATAGTAGCTTCAGCTATCCTAGCTACTCCTTCAGTCATAATTTTAACACATGTTACACATTCACCATCACTAACAATGATAACAGTAGTTCTAGTTAATTCCATAGTTACTCCACTAGTTATAGATATAATTGAAGTAGTACCATCTTTTACTACCACAGATGATGTGACTCATATATCATAGTTACACCTTATGGTAAATTCCAAGTTACCATATATACATGATGTTGATACATATTTATATACTTCTTTATATGATGATATGACACCCACACTCATAGATGACTATTTGTGTGGATTGAGCTTTACACCAGTTGGCCAAAGAAAGTATAGAGATGACTCTAGATCTCTCACACCACATCTTATAACACTTTTAACATCTCGTACTACACTCTCAGGATCTACTCCAAACTCATGGATATAGACAAATCACTTGGCACATACAATTCACATAATTACCTCTAAGGATATAGAACCAATTATTTAGATTCAGCCAAGAAACACACAACATCAACCATAGTTTATGTTACAGATATTACTTGATCATGGATTGATGACATTACCTATAGTATGACATAGATATATCAGTAGATTATGACAACAAGATGGTCACCCATTTTATACTTTTTATATGATTATAGGACATGATATAAACTCATGCAAAACTTTATAGAAGAGATTAGATAAACTATAGGATCAAAGAATTATTCAAATTATAGCACCACCAACAACACTAGCTACACCACTTCTACTAAATTCATCTCCTAATAGGACAAAATGCCGCAAAGAAAATTAAACATCTCCACCATTAAAGCAACCTTAAGTTCACCTTCAGCATGATGACACCATAATCATAACATTTACAACATATGATGATATTTATGATGATGATCTTGAAGCATTTGATGATGGCTATGACCCTTTTCTCCATTTCCATCCCTATCAGACTCCATCCTTGGATCCTTCCCCCCTCCAGCCTAGTCTTTTTTATTATCATGTACATATTGCTTTCTTTTTATGCTTGTACCTATTCTCTTTCCCACATTTCTTGTATATACTCTATTTTGATTTCTTGTACATTGTTCAAAATTTAAAAAATATAAAATTTTAAAAATACCAAAAACTTTCAAATATAACCAAAAAAACAAAAACATGTAGATTGTATGCACCATCCATGATTTACATTGATACTACTATGTTAGGACTTACATTTGCTATTTCATGTTATTATATATTGATTTATCTACATTTCCATGCTTCTCTTGATCTTATTTGAGTGTGTGCAGTGTCATCCAAATCCTTGCCTACTTCACTCTACCCATTGAGGGGGCATCCTACTTCTACATTTGAGACCCACATCAATATACATACCCACTAGGGGAAGCTTCTACATTCCTACACCATCCAAGTTATGTCATTCCTACACTACACACTCCAATTTATCATGATGATGTACATTACTTACCAGATTACATAGATTACTATATCGACATTTCAATAGTATCTAGCACTTGTGTATCTATTTAGCATATACCTAGTCTTGTACTAAACATGTCTTGCAAAATTTTACTCTTGCTTTGATTAGTTAGATATGATTTTATCTTTCTAGTTATTATATGTTTTCTTTTCTTGCTTCACATAGCTTATTACATTGCATTTTCAGTTCCTACTTATCTCCTGTGTGTGCCTTAGGACATTTTCTAATGTCCTTTACTTTTATTCAAGTGTGTGTACCTTTGTATGTTTGCCAATGTCCCTTTCCTATACTCTTGTGTTTTTTTATGGCCATCATGGCAATCTTGCTTATTTCTATGGTATGTGTATGTGGAATTTGAACATGCCTTGTATATTTGCTTTCCATTATGAGTGACATGTGCCCATGTCCCTTGTTTGCTTTGCCCCTTGTCCACTAATGTATGATTCTTGCTTCTTACTTTGTGTGATTTTTACTTGATTTCTTTTGATTTCTTATCATGCCATGATCCATATCATGCATTTCCTTGCTTTCTTTGATGCTATGATGGACATCTTGCTCCATGCCTCCTTGATAACAACTAACCCTTTTGATTCTATTTCAGTACATTGCACATAATTTCACATTATTATATCTATCTAGGTATTCCCATGTTGATATAACAATATCTCAATACAAATATTGTTATATCTCAAGATATCTTGTCAATTATCATTCATATATCATGTATTTATACAACATAACACACTTGTAGGGATATCTCTTTAGAGGGTAATCATTACATGGTCTTCTTTCCTATGCTTAGAAGAGGGGGAAATAAATAGGGGTTTTGTCATAGAGATAAGAGATCCTAATGGTAAAAAAATTAGTTTTTAGAACACTTAGAACATAATCTAGACATCAGACCAGGCAAAACAAACTAGGTAGACATCAAAGAATCTAGAATAGTGATCAAATTTGGCCCTAGACAATAGCACCAAAGTTGGACTATAGTGCTAGATAGTAGGGTGTCCAATTTTTGATTCTCCTATTTAGATAGTAAAAAGATTAATTGTTCTAGAAATAGACAAAAAGGTGAGTTTAGTCATAGGCTTATCAGCACAACACAGTTTAGATTCAACATGTTTTAGTATAGTTTTTGGTCAGAGAATCCAGATAGAGGTGGCATCATGCACAATATGATGCATCTCATTTATATTTTAAGATTAGGTAGTTGATATAACTTCTAGATCAGAATACATGTTTGAGACACAAATTATTGGGGGCAATGTGCATGGCACACTAGTTCTCCTTTCTTTCCGAGTTTAGTTTATTTTTCCTAAGAATTCTTAATAATTATGTGTCTTACTCCATCTACAAGTGGTTGGAATCAATTTTAAAGTTTGGATTTCATACAAGATTAAATTTTTGAGTACCTGAGTTCTCAATTTGGCTTCTATATAAGCCTATTGTACTAGTTTTGGAGTGGATTTCATATAAGACTATTCTCCATCTTTTGAAATGGCCAAAAGTGGCCTAGTTTCCAAAATACATTCAGCTATCCATGCCAACATTATCAAATCATAGTATATTCATGGGATTCAGGAGCCATCTAATATGTCATCTATTCCATACTAGTATTACTTCATAGCTTCACTTCATCGGGTAACAATCGAGCTAAAGGGCCTACCTTTGTATTCTTGAGCCACCTATTCAGAGGGATTAGACACATAGTCCAAACATCAATTGGCACATGCATGATTCATTAGCTTCACTTAATAGGTGATGATGGAGCCAAAGGGTGTACCTTTGCATTCTTGAACCACTTTTAGGGAATTGAGCACTCAAATCTATTTACAATATTACTTTTGGTACAACATACACCCAACATAATCTAGCATGACAACATGTTTTGTATTGGTTCATGTACTCGGTGAGGTGTATTAATTTCTTTCCTCTCTCTCTTATGTACATTTTGTACATTATTATTTTAGATATATCATATCTAGTAAGAATTGGTCTACTATATATATATTTTATTATAGATTTACACTTGACATCATGCTCTCTCTAAGCACATCCAAGATCAAATAGCTTCATGAGCTTCACCTTCATAGGTAAGTTCAAGTATGCTTTCTTTTTTTTCCTTTATCCTAGTATTTCAATTGTTTACATCATTGTAATAAAGGAGGGGGAAAATTTAGTCATATAAAATGTGAAATTTAGTTACTTGAGTATGGCTAATGACACTCAATCCATAGGTCTTGCTACTTACTTGTACAACCCTTTTAGGCTTTTCTTTCATTGATTCCCAGTCATCCACAACCTTCTAGCCTTAACCCTTGTAGCCCCAGGGAACTCTCTCAGGGCTAGATTTATCCCCCTTAGGTCTCATTCCCTCTCGTTAATAGTACCCAAATTGGATAGGAGCACTAAAACCTAGGGTGTCTAGTTTTCAGTGCTATTGTCCAAGTGTACTTTTTGTCTTAATGATCATAATTTGACAAATCCTTATACTAATTCATGTTAGCTTAACATGAATTCCTTTAACCCATGATAATTATATACCCTATAAAAATCCATTAAAATTTCATTTAAAAGGGTTGGCACTCATTTACAAGAGATAAGCAAGACTACTCAAGCACTCTTCCCTATTCTCTACATACAACCATCTAATAATATTCCAAGCTTATGCAAACCTTTACACTAGTCTCTTGTCATTCCATGTACACCTAGTTTTGCATTTACTTACATTTTCATCACACTATTACACCAATAAATTTAATGGGAGAACTACATATAGCTTTATCCCTCCTTGGAGTATTGGTATGTAGGCAACGTGCCCACACATGGGCTATAAAGTGCATCTTGTGTATTGTTTACACACTAACCCCTTTTCCATATTTACCAAAGCTCCATTTAATTGCATAGAAGACACAAGAACACAACTAATAAACTCTATATGTAGTTTCATTGACAAAAGGGATCTAAAATTTGGTACACAGGCTCACACAGACACTATGAACAAAACCTAGAAAAATAATATCTTTGTGAACAGTTTGGACAATAGCGGCAAGACTAGGACTACAATGTTAGATAACAAAGTGTCCTATTTTTGTTGGTCTTGTCCAATCAAGAAATTAACTCCAAATATTAGTTTGTGATAGTTTCCTAGTCTTTTTCCTTCAGTATCAGACTATGTCTCAGCTGTAACAACCAAGAATAAGCTAAGTCATATTTTCTATTAATCATTACTATTTTTAGAAAAGGAAAACATATAATTTGTTTAAATAAATAAGTGGCTTAATTATTGCATATTATTTTATGATTTTATCTACTCAAACTTGTTTATTAAATAGGAAAGAAAATCCATTATTCTCCAAAATAATAAATTAGGTACAAGGGTGAATAGCAAATCTACAATAGGCCAATTAATGTGCTAAACTCAGATGTACTATATGCTAAATTTATTAAATTAAGATAGGATATTAATGGAAAGTAAAACTATGTTAGATAAATAAACTATACAAAATTAATGTACTTAGTTGGATTTTATGCTAACATAATTCTAGATCTAGAATAGGCTAAAATTAGGAAGGAAGTAGATTCTAGAAGAGTCGTAAGATTCTAGATTTAGTGCTTCTAGATCTCTGGATAGTTTCATTAGCCTAAGATGATTGTGTTGATGTTATTTTTTGAGTTACATGATAGTGTATAGTATGTAATATAAATTAAAATAAGATCTAACCACCTATATGCTTCTAGGTTTAGCTTCACCTTCATTCTGGTGTATTCAAATTTGGGGTTTGGACTATCACTCTTGGTGAAATGGAGAAACCCTAACTTTTCATCTTCAATATGACCTAGGGTAAAAATGAGTTAATGGAAACATGATGTTGAGATGACAAAAAATCATCCCATTATCAAAAGGTGATACCTACATAGCCAATAATCTAGAAGAAGAGCTTAGACTCATGTAGTTCTCCCCTATGTGTTGTCTTGTGTGTGAATCATGCAATGTGTGTAAAGTAAGTATAACCGTGACCTAGATTATAACCTAGAAAATAAGACCTTATGAATACTCATTTATTTCTTCATACTTATAATTGTTATGTTTCTTTTATTGATATCAAAATAGGGTATAATAGAAAATCTCTTGGTAGTGAGAGTGCTCTTTTGGTCTAGTTTCTAGGTGAGAAATGAATGAGGGTTGATATTATATTTATAACAATCCTATCAAGAGATAACTCACATTAGGTCACTTAGGTCGACCATTGTAATACATTTCATTTGTAAATTAGATGATTTAAGGGCACTGGACTCCTGTGTTTAGGTAGGAAAGTAATGTTGACACTACGGTTTGTCCCAAATGTTAGTGTCTAGGGAGCAAGAGAGCATGTATAGGCTCATAATTTGTAGAGGTGTAAGATTAGTACATTTAAATCATAATGGGAAAGATAATATGTATATGTAATCAATTAAATGTTGGCTGTACTAAGAAGTAGGCCAAGGGTTACAAGATAAAGAAGATACGAGGCTTGTAGGAGCAAGGCATGTTTAGAACTAAGAGGAACAACAAAGGTCATATTTTTTCAAGTGTACAAGAATGAGGTGATAAATAATAACCAAATATCATCTACAAATTCAAATAGATATTTACAAAGATTACATATAGTTATAAATTTCACATTTATCACATGGGGACATGATACAAAATCATGCAAACTATACTAGTTTTCAAATTCTGGGGGCATGATATAGATTCATGTCATACTTTCATTATTACTTACTATACATGGTCATGTAATGGGCATGGATTTTATCCAATCTTTTTTTATAATGCATACAAGAACTAAGGTAAAACATGGAAATTGAATTTATATGCCATATATAGTGGTTGATCTAGTTAAAATACATAGTTCATAACTTGGAGATTCAGTACCCTCTAAAATTATATCTTGTTAACCCATTTTTGATTCCAACCTATTTCTATCCTTGGTTTAAAAATATAATCAACATTATTTAAGGTTTCTACATCCCTTAATGGGTTATTTTTTATATACATGTTCACTTAAAATTTGGGCTTCATCACCCTACATTCACCTTGGCTCAACAAAGGAACCCATATCTCCAAATGCTTCATGGGAAACACCAATTCTCTGATACTTCAAGGAAGCATCATCTTCATGAAAAAATACAAGAGCAACAATAATTTCCAACATACATGTGTACTCTTTCATTTTTCTTTAAAATATTTTAAAATTCAAATTACATTCAAATTTTCAATTTCAAATATGGGAATTAATTACTTTTACATCATTTCATGTTTCACTATGAAACACCTTGCATTATTAGATATTTATCCCAAAGGAAAAGTGTGTTGTACACACTCTGGTATATTTCATTTTACTCTAGTAATTTTATTTCTAGACTAAAGTAAGGGGGAATTTAGACACTCAAATTTGGTCATCCCACTTTTACTTTAATTGACTTGAACATTTAAATTGGTCATATTTTCCCACCTCTCTCTATCTTAAGTACTCATATAGGCCCATCCATTTCTAAATTATTATCTTACACCTAAAAAAATATTATTAATCAGTAAACCATATTTAAGCATTTGTATAGACATTTAAAATCCTTGAGATAAAATGTTACCTTCTCCAAGACAGATCAATCTACATGGGTTAGAATTGGAAATTGATCTTGAACTCATCCGTCAATCCTACCCTTTAACGTAGCAACTACACTTTTTTAAAGTTAAACCCTCCCTTATAGGTTGGTACTTATTTTTAGGATAATTAGAACAATTTTTCACCTTTTTATATTGTTATAAAATCACAACTAAGTCACTTATTCTACTACTTGGTAATCATTTGGAAAATTCACTGTTGAGGTACACTTATACTATTACACACAAAGAAAAGCTTCTCTATTCTTTCCAAATTTGATTATAATCACTTGAAGTAACCCTTATCCAAGTTATTATCATTTTATATCTAATTCAATCAAATAATTATCAAGTATTAAAGTCTTTTTTGAATGCATACATGTAACAAATATTCACTATCACACAAAGTGCTTTAGGTAGGATAACTATGTGGGCTTGAATTTCCTCCTTAGAGTATTGGAAACATATGCATTCAAACATCATGGGGTTTATTAGGGTCAACTCATCCCATTACAATCCCCCTTTTAATTTTTTAGGTTTTTAGTTATTTTAAGCCCTATTAGGGTTTCAACTTTGAAGAGCTCATTTTTAGGTTATCCACACATAGTCAAAGGTCAAATTTCTACACAAAGACATATATTAAGTAAGCACAAGCAATTGTACATTCAATTTATTATTTACCCACTAAATTTTTAAGGTTTTAAATGTACATAATAAGTGTAAATCAACTATAAGTTAATCTTAATATGAAGCTATATATCATCTTGTAAGTCCCATAATTACTAGTTAATTTAGTGGTGTTGTGAGTGTGATTAATGACTGAATATGTATTGAATAAATTCAAATTAAGATAATAAATATTTCTATTTTTATATTTTGATTACCTAAAACAAAAAATTAGAGATAAAAATATGAAAAATATTTTCCAAGAAGAACTACTATGCCATATTTGTGCATAATCTTTTATTAATAAGAAAGGCTAAATATAGACCAATTAAAAGTAACTTGCACGATAAGTTAATGTTAAATTAAAAACTTAATTGAAAAATAATTTATCTAAAAATATACTCCAAGATAAATAAAATTTGACCCAATGATAAGATAACTTTAATACGCAAGATGCCTTTCTCAACAAGTATAAACATGCACATTAGACAAGCTAGGCTCCCCAAATTTCTATAAAGTAACAAATTTACTAAAAAATTAAATTTAGTTAACTCAATTTTTCAAATTTTGTCTCACCTCTTGGGGATAAATGGATAAATATTTTATTTTAGTTAAGTACACATTCAATGAACTGGAACCTACTTAACACGTCTAACTATTTTTTAAGAAGTTCCCAAAAAGTGTTCAAAATTGGCCAAATAATTTGTGTATAAAAATAAATAAATCAAATAAATATCATAAAATAATAAAATACTAATAAATAATATTATAACATAAATAAATAAAGTGCTAACATTTACATCATACTCAACATTCCCCCTTTGATGTAAAGAGCATAAATGCTTATCATCTCCTTAAGTTTTCAATGAATATTATTCAATAATAACATGGCGAAAATATCAGAAAATTGATCTTAAATTCTCATATGATCAATGAAAAACAATTGTCATTGCCAAATTCTTTGAAAAAATGATGTTTGAGTTCAAAATGTTTTGTTTTAGCATGTAAAACTGGATTATTGGACATTTATATTATTTCATTGTTATCACAAAAACTTTGTGTTGGTTCAATTTGAGCCTCTCTAAAATAAAATAAGAGTCTAATAAACAATAATATTTATGTGCAAGTTGATGCAAGGGTTGTATATTTAACTTCAATAAAGGATAATGCAACTGTATCTTGTTTTTTTGAAAACAGTGAAACCAACCCACTTCCCAATGTGAAATAATAACCTAAAGTTGACTTCTTATTATCAAGAGATCCTCTCAAATTTGAATCTATTTATTCAATCATACATAATAAAATTGGTATTCTAAAGTGAATAATATAATTATAAATACCTATTACATATCTAAAAATTCTCTTCACTACTTCTAAATGTTTGAGTGACAAATTGTCTATAAATCTAAAAACTATTAAAACCTCAAAATTGATATCATGTCTTGTTGTAGTGAGATACATCAAACCTCTCATCATGATTCTAATTTTTTTTCATCAGTTTAAGGACTCTCATCCTCTCTCATTATATTTTCTCCACTTGTAATTGGGGTGTCCATTGGCTTAGAATCTTGAAGATTGTATTTATTTAACATATCTTGGACAAATTTGGATTGACAAATGAATAATTATTCTTTATTTTGATGGAATTTATTGCCAAGAAATTTTTTCATAAGTCCAATATTAGTAATTTAAAATTATTATATCATAACTTCCTTGAATCTACTCAACATGTCTATAGAGTTACTTGTTAAAAATCAAGTCACCTACATAGAGACATACATATAACACATTAGAACCCAAGGATTGTATATAAATTTTTGGTTCATTTTGGCTTCCTATAAAGAATTTATCCAATAAAAAACTATTAATTACTGTTTACCAATATCTTTGAGCTTGCTTTGGTCCATAAAGAGCCTTATTCAAATTATATGCCCAAAAATATTTACCCTTTACTTGAAAACCTTGTGGTTTCCCCACATATACTTCTTCTTCAATCACTCCATTTAGGACATTAATTTTATGGATTTTATATTATTTAAGATAAGATAAATCAATCATTATTCTTATAGTATCTTGGCATCCCATAGGGGTATAGGTTTATTCACAGTTAATCTCATGTTTCAACAAACCCTTTCGCAACTAGTCTATATTTTAGTTTATCAATAGTACCATCACTCTTGAATTTGGTATTATAAAAACACTTTATTTTAATTAAATAATTGTAATATGGATGATAAAAAATAGTCCATGTATCATTCCCCTCAATAGTATCAACCCAGTCTTTCATTTGACTAACCTTTGCATAACTTTTAGGTTCACTAGCTACAAATGACAATGCAAACATAGTATTTTCATAAAAAAAGTTAATTCCTTATGTTTAATCCTTTTTATCCTTATATCATATTTTTATCTAACAGTTTATCGGTTGGATGTGGATTCAATAACCACTTGTGCTTTTTTTGAGTTAATGAAGATGGATGACTAGTCTCTTGGGAAGAGATAGTATTGTTTCCTATTAAACTAGAAACATGTGTAAAGGTTTGTAAGCCATAGAAATAAATTAAATAGACTTATCACCTTCAATTATTAAATATTTATATATATTATTATAATTATCATACATCTATTTCTCAAAAATATTACAATTCTTAGAAACAATTGTTGATTTACTAGTAGAATTATGAAATTGTATGGTTTGTTTTCATCATCAAATCCTATGAAATTATGATCAATACTCTTAGTATCCAGGTTTGGAGAAAAATAAACATCCTTTATTTCACCTTTACCTTGACATTTTTTGATTTACATGCTTTCCTTTCCTTTAATTTTGATGGACTTTCCATCTCCCAATTGCACTTGGTATTTGAAGGAATCATCTAACTTGTTGGAATCATCTTTGTGACTTTTCATGTAATTAAAAAACTTGAATCAAGAGACAAAAAATATTTCTATTCTCTATTTCCATAGTACATGTGAAATAATAATTTGATTGCTATTGCTCCTCACTTTATTTATCTTAAAATGTTTTACCTGCACCATCTTAATTAGTTTGATTCTTAGTTGCTAGTATCCTATAATATTTTATAAAGTGCCCTAACTTTTTTCAACAATGACAAGTTTTTTTTAATTTTACCTATGAAGTTAGCTTAAAATTTCTCATTTTAATTTTGATTTTTTGAACTTCCTTGATTCTTATTAATATTTTTATTTGGTCTTTTAAAGTTTTACCTTAAAATCATGTGCATAATCTATATCTCCTTCATATAGTTTCATATTATTCTCATGGGACAAGATAAAACCCAAAAACTCATCAACAATTATAGTTTTCATTTCTTTAAAATAATCAAGAGTGATCATAATATGTAACTATTTTGAGATAAATATCTCAAAATTTTCCTTACTATACCACTATCTTTTATAGTTTCTCCATAAGCCCTCATTCTATGCACTTAGTCATTTATCCTTATGAAAAATTCTCCAACTACCTCATTATCTGACATTCTCAAATTTCCAAAATTAATTTTAAGAGTTTGGATTTTTACTTCTCTTATCTTGGTATATCTTTTCTATAATTTTTTCAAGGTATTACAGGCCTCATGGGTATTTTTACATCTTGTAATTCTTGGATAGATGTTTGTGTTTATGACACTCTAAAGATAGAAGAAAGCTTTTGCATCCACCTTTTATTCATGCCTTTTTATTCTTTTCTATTCTTGAGTTAAATTATTAAAATTTTGAGTTGTTGTGTACCCATGGAGATATTTTTACCAACCTCTTTTCCATAAAAAAATTCTCTTCAATTCATCTCTCAAATATTCAAATTTATCACCTTTGAAGATGAAAATATTCACATAATTAGAATTCATTGAAGCCATGATTCTCATGATAATGGCTTAAACCCCTTCCAAACCTTTATTAAATAAATATTTGATACCAAATTAATGTTTTTAATGTATACAGGAAGTACAAATGAACTCTGATTTAATTTAAAAATGAAGCTATAAATCATCCAATATGTCCCATAATTACTAGTTGTTAGTCTAATAGTGTTGTAACTATGATGCATATATAAATATGCACTAAATAACTTCAAGCTACTAAATCTTGTTGGTTTTAAATAGATGATATATGAAATTAAAAAATAGAGATAAAAATATGTAATTTTTTTCCAAGAAGAACTATTGTGCCACACTTGTGCACAATCTTTTATTAACAAGAAAGGTTAAAACTAGCTAATTACAAATAATTTGGTTGATAATTTAGTGCTAAATTAATAACTTAATTAACAACTAAGTTAACTAAAAATAGAATCTAATATAACTAAAATTTGACTTTTAAAAACATTTGACTCAATGATAAGATAATGTTAACATGTAAGATGCCTTTCTCAACAAGTGAGCACAAACATGAACATTAGAAAAGTCAGGGGCCTCAAATCCCTATAAAGTAAGAAATTTACTAAAAATCTATTAAATTTAATTAAATCAGCTCTTAAATTTATGTCCTACCTCTTGAATATGAGTGCATAAACATTTGAGCTCAGTTAAGTACATATTAAATGAACTAGATTCCAACTCATACATCTAGCTATTTTTTAGAATGTTCCTAAAAAGTTTCAAAATTTTGACCAAATATTAAATCCATGATAAAAATAAATTAAATAGCTCTTCTAAACTAATAAAATACTAATAAACCCTATTCTAACATTAAAAATAAAGTGATAACATTGGCATCATAATAACAAGGTCAATATTGACCCACAAAAGATGTAATGACAATCAATCATATCCTATTCCAGTCGATCCTAACCCAAAATAGTGACAATATATGTTTCAGTTGCATATTCATAATCATATCTATGTTAGTCATTCTAACCATCTTTTAGTTTCACATAATTAACTTATAGGTAGAAATCAACCAAGTCTTATTTTTTTTGTTAATGCTCTCCATATTTAAATGTTTTATTATTTCAAGCTTTGTTAACCTCAATAATTTAATTTAATTTAATTTTACTAGTTATAAATTATTTATAATATTTGACACCCTTATACTCATTTTATCTTACTTATAGTTAATACACCAATTAATTCTAAATTCTATTATAAAAAACACATTGAATGGAATAAATCTATAATTGTCAATAAATAAGAGGCACCTAAAACACTATTTTTAGGCCACTCTAGCTGAATACCTCTAATTTCATTAATTTTTTTCTTTCATTTGTCTTATTTCTCATTTTAATTTGGTTTGGTGTGTTTTTTAATCCACGTTGGTTTATATTTTATTTGTCAATTTAAATTATGATAGAGTGTGTTCTAAGTTTCCCTTCGATAAGTGGTTTTCCGTATACATAGTCAATAAAATGATCCCAGTAAAAAATATGTCATGAAATCCCAATCAACATATATAAAATCACTTTATAAAATATTCTTGTGTAAATTATGAAATAAGAGTCAATGTAGGATATCTGATTTAGATTAGATCAAGGTACATAAGGTAAAATAAGGTTGGTTTAAGTAAAATGTTAAGAAAGATCATATATTACTTGAAATCCATATAAATGGAAAAAATAGGAGATGATAATCAAATTAAGTGGTCTAATTGACAAATGTAAATCTAAAGGAAATATTTAGTCTAAGTTCACCAAAGTGATTCAAAAAGTTTGGGACTCTTCATTTTTTCAAAATAATAAGAATATGTGACTCATGTAAACTCTATTAGGGCTATGGATCCCTAATTGGAAATAGAGTAATGCCTAGATTAAATCAAGGGTAACATTTTTAGGGCTATGGATGCTTGCTAGCCCTTGAGCAATAACTAGGCAAATGGGTAATATGTCTATTTAATAATTTAAATATATTTATGTTACTTAAAGGCTATAATTATAACTAAAAACTAATTCAAAATCAGAATTTGGTTTTGATTCAAATTAGAAATTTAAGCTCTAATAGATTTATTCTTAATATAACACCATTTCAAGGGAAAGTGTGATAATTAATAACTCTTACTTAGACTTACTTAAAAATTTAAATTTATTTTAATTTGATTTAACTTTCATATGAAACTATATATTGTAAATTCTACAATTAATCATTAGCATCTTCCCATTGAGTTTCTAATTATTTTCACCAATTATCCCAAGTTATTTAATGAACTCAAGGCCACTAAATTTGAGCCAACAAAATAATGAAATTTCACTAATATTTAAAATTTTAAAATCCAACCATAAATTCAACTTTCAAATAGAATATATATATATATATATATATATATATATATATATATATATATATATATATATATATATATATATATATATATATATAAAATGTGTGTGTATATATATGGTTTTATTTTTGAGTTTCATTTATATTCAAATCTTCATATGTACTTTGATTGAATTAATTTAACAAAAAAATGGAAGGGGGTTATAAAAAATAACTGAGTCATGGATTTTATATTTAAATTTTGATCTCAAGGTTTACTCTATTATGTTATGAAATTTACAATATTTTATATTATCTTAATCATGTATTCAATATTATCTGTATCTTGGACCCAAAATCATAACTTATGTTCCACGGATGTTGCTTTCCTTTCATTAGTGAAGTAGGAAGGAGCCACGTGGCTCCTTCCAATCTCAATTTTTCTCAGGTGAACCTCATAATATCATGACTATGTGATGATATTTTGGGTGATTCATAGATGGTAGATACATGTCTTCATCCCATGCATGGATCCTATAAGGATCATCACTCATAATGTTTTGTAACATAATTTATCCTTAATAAAACATGTACATGACATGTGTCTTGGATGATTTACATTATGTACTCTTAGTTTCTATTTGTTTTGTTAATTACTTGGTGATTTATGACTGTTTATTTTTATTTATTGATGGATTAATTTACTCATGATAAATAAAAGATAATTAAGGTGAAAAATCCATGACGTAACTATTTCAAATCTTGATAGGTGATAATCATTGAAAATGATGCTCTAGTTTTAAATCCTAAGTGATTATTGAAATGAGGCACAATCAAAGTGGGTATAAAATTCTAGCATTACATTATCCAATTGAAGCCTTCATTCAATAATGTCATCCAAAAGATTCACTTATGTCTATGGGAGAGAACTAAGAAATATAGTTTTTGTATTATAGATCTATTTTGGGAGAAACTACAATGACTTGTACTTGTTCTTTAAGAACTGTAAAAAATATTTAAGACCTCAGTTGTGAAGAAGAAAATATGAGGAATATAATAAGTACATCATTTCATAAGAAGGCTATAAAACCATAATTTTTACCTTGTATAGAGATTATCAGAGATGTGTGTCACTACTATGAGGTCAAGGATGGTAAAACTTATTCACCAAAATGGAGAATTATCATTGGATTCACCATCAAAAATAATTTAAGGTTACACTAAACTACATGGGTATATTTGAAAGAGTGGATTCCAAATTTAAAAATTAAATGTTGATTTTTATGAGGTATTGAATAAATGGAGTGAGAACCCCATTTCCTAGAGAACAAAATAAGAAGTGTATTTTTATGTATGGATCTTATGCATACATTTTTGTGAGGTAATAGTTCTAATAAATAAACTATTTGAAAAATCTTAGACATACCATGTTGATGTTGCATTCATAACTTTATTTCATAACATTTTGAAAGAAGGAAATCCCACTAATTAGGGTGATTTAATTTCATTCTATCTCATCAAGTCATTTAAATAATGTAAACAAGGGAAGGATTTTTATATGACTTATTATTAGGTGGATTGTATCAGTTATCCATTTTCATTTAAACTTTGTTTATTTATTCTTTGGTCTCCCTTAGAGAGTAATCCAATAAAGTCATTTATAACATTATATATAGACATTTATATTGACATAATTATGCAAAAAAAAATGCAATAAATTTATTCATGTTATTCATGAGGCCATTCATGACAAAATATTCCAAAATCTCTTCATATACAATGGAAACGATTTCCAAATCATGGAAATGGTTTTATTTCCAAGATTGCATTTTTAAAAGAGTTGAAGGAGCCTTATAACCACCACATGTATTTCTTGTGTATGTACCAGACTATCAGGTTATTATGGATTTTTTTAAATAATTTTCTATAGGTATCACCATACTTTTAAATTAAAAAAATAGGTTATGATACCCATGTTTCCTATGAAATTAGATGAAGACTTATTTTAATATTTCATCATGTGGAGTATAAGAGGGGAGGAGTGGAATCCTTATTATGTTGAAGATAAGTATTAGACTTGGGATCCTCTTAAAATATTAAATCATTTTTTATATTTAATTCGACACAATTCTAACATTCGATTCAAACACCAGGCCTATCCATAGACCAATGTTTTTATGGATGCAAATGATAATCAAGAAGCCATAATTAGGTCGGATAAGGTTGGAAATCCCAGTCATGAAAAAAAATTGAAAAATTATAGAAATTAAAGTTGAATGAAGCTCATGTGAATTCAACCTTTGAAGTTATAATTAGGGCAAAACACTCTAATAATTGGTGTACAGTTAGAGGTAAACCATAAAATGTTTATACTTCCTCAAGTGTCCAAACCTCTATGTTAGGTTTTCATAATTTTCTAGTGGAAAATTTATTTAACTAAAGTTATAGCATCACAAATTTTGTAAATGGAAGTCATTGATGTGGATGATGAAGTTGATACCATTATTTTGCTTAGTAATAATTCAAAACCTATTTTTTCAACCCTAGTTCTAATACATAAACAACTAATTCAAGTATCTCAATTTCTTGTGATTTGTCCATTCCATTTGTTTTAAATTAGAGTATTTTTCCTAGTTCATTAAATTCTCCTCTATAGCTTACACCATCTTTTATTATCACTGAAAATTAATTATAAATTTAGTTGATGTTAAAAATATTGAGGAAAGTCTTCCTAGAATTTATTATCAAAATTGGAAACAAAGATTTGAGTTTTATAGAAACTAAAGGAAAATGAAGACATGGTTATAAAAAAGGAAGCTAAACTTGAACTCAAATATGAATACATGAAAATAAAATCAGTCACTATGATCAAAAGGAAGAGACAAGGAGAAAAAATTATAGCCAATCAACACAGGTTTTGGTGAATTTGAAAAAAATAAAGAAGCCAAACCCCCTCTCCATGATTGAAATATTCAATTATGTGGTTTATAATAGGGTAACTGAGGTTCATGAGTTGTACTATAAAACAATTTTTGATTTAGAAGAATAATTGAGGCAAGTTAAAGAGAGCTCAAAGGATTTGATAATTTTAAAAAGATAAATATGGAATGTCTTATATGATGTAGATCTCACCTTGAATGAACTATATTTTAGTCTTTTTACACTTATATAAATATTGATCTCAGATTAGGATAGTGAAAAATAAGTTGAAAGGAGAAATGAATAAATTATTAAAAATCATAAAAATGGTTGAAATTATAGATGAATCCCAGACTCAGAATGCTTCAATAGAATTCACAAAATTCAAATAAAAAATGTATATTAACTTTGTGAAATTATTTATTAGAGGGATTATAAGAAATGATAAAAAATAATGAGGAAATGGGCAAGGCACTTGAGTCCTTTGAAATGAAAACCCATGAAATACTTTCTTTTTTCAATCCTTGATTTGTAAGTTTTGAATGGAACTTGGATAAACTAGGAAAATTTCAAGGACATGGTTGACAAGATCTTATATGAAAAAAATGTTTAAGTCACCAATTGGAAGTGAGTCTAAGACTACTAAATTGAAGGTTATGTCATTTCTCAAGCTACAAAGGTCGAAAGTGCATTAATAAAAGACATTGTTATTTCAATCTCAAAGATAAAGATAGGCCTTCTAAAAGCATAAAAAAGATATTGAATATGTTCATCAATGGATTTAAATTGAATACATGATTTTTCTCTAAGATATAAGAGGTTATTATTTATAGATTCACTGATAGGAGGATCATAAAATTTTTAGTTGCTATAAATCAGTGGCCCAAATAACTAAGAGTCATTCAATATTAGTGAAGATGTGTAAAGATTAAAACACTTTGGTTATGTAAGGCCCTAAATTTTGTCATTAAGAAGGATAAAAAAATAGAAAATATAGTAAAATACTTTTTAAAAATTCATTATTTATTATATTAAGATAATTTCAATTAATAAAATCCCTTTAAGAATTACTTTCTCTTTATGTTCTTGTAAACACATTTTTTAAGGAAGAATAGATAGAATAAGATCAACTATTGTCCCAAATTATATTTATATTTTATATTTGGTATATTCTTGTTATTGAATTTAATTTTAATCTATGTTTCATTATTTTTATCAAATTTGAACAAATACTATTTTTGATTAACAAACGAATAGATGTTAGAAAGTGGATTTCATCCTACGAGCTAATGATCATGGGAACTTTTGTTATTTGATTATTGGTTACTAAAGATTTAAAATATTGTATATGTTTTGGGAGTTACCTTTGCTTATGCTAATTAGATTGACAAATTTATAATTTAATATTAATCATAATGTTTAAAAGCTTTATCTATTGCTTGGATTATGAAAATTTGGTTTATTTTTTTAAGGGATGTCCAAGTTGTCAAAACAAAAATACGATTGTCAAAATATAAATATGATTTATGAAAAATATTTGTCTTCTTTATAAAATATAATCTAAAAATATTAGATCATAGTGAATATAATAAAATTAAAACTTGTTAATGAAAGAGTAATGATAATAATTTATTTTAGACCTCAAAATTAAGTTGTAAATATTAATAGTAGCTTATTGAATATATGATAGGTAGTTACTAACTTAGATTTCAGTGTCTCTTTAGAGGATAAGCTAACCTGGACACTAGATTTCATATAGAAGGTCTAAAATAATATGCTTTTTTATTAAACCCATTAATAACATGCATATGTGATAAAGCACTAACTACCACATTTTTTACATGTGATTTGGTCTATACAGGACTAGTGAAAGAAATTTAAAAAGTATAACAAAACAAATTCTATTTATATTGGGTTCATCAAAATGGATCTAAGTCAAAATTTCATCACATGTATTCATATAAATGTAGCTTATCAAATCTAAAATAATAAAATTAGACCTAATTAATATTCAAAATCTATATTAATGAATGATTGGGAGAGAAATTTAGAGAAAGAAAATCTTGAAATAATGGTCACAAGTTGATGTTAAGATCATAGATTTTTAGGGCAAAATAGTGAGAACATTAAAAACTTGCAGTGGTCTTAACACTTCAATAAAACCATACACTTGAAATTTTTTGATAAATAAAATTATAAAAAGCATATTTTTGTAACTATAGATATATTTTTAGAACCATATTTACATTTATGGAAAATAATATATAATAAAAATATGATTGGATGAATACGATCATAAAATCTTGAAACCAAAAACTTTGGTCAAATTTATGATATTTCACATTGATTCATGAGAAATTGATATTTTACTCTAACCCTATTAATGAATTTAATCATGTAAAAGATAAAAAAAATATTTATTTTGGAGCATGCACTTAGGTTTAGCAATATTTCAAAGTACCGATTACTCATCAAAACCCTAAAAAGTATACAATATAAAAGACAACATGCCAAGTAAAATATAATTCGGTCAAGAAGTGAAATGTGATGCAATGCCTATTCTATGACTTTCAACACTTCAATGAGTGGTTAATTTTTTTTATAACATAGTAGTAAAATTTTGATGCTCTTCATATTTCCTTAGAATCTTGAATGCCTTCTTTAAATGATTGAATTAGTTGCTTGTGACCATTCATTTTATGTTCTAAATGTATTAATGTAGTATATGTGTTTTAAAATAGACTTATCTATTTCAAATTAGGGTCCTTTTGGTGTGCAAGCCAACACACAATAGGTAGAAAAATGATAAAAAGTTAAGACCTAAAATACGAGGGGACTAAAAACTAGGTCAAAAGGGCCTACATCTAGAAATGAACATTTTATGTTTCTAGGGCTTGAAAAATGTCCATTGTACATTTTTGGTAAAAACCACATAAACATAGAAATAAAGAGGAAGGATAGAGAAAAAGGTAGGAGAGATAAAATGAGTGAAAATGATAGGCAAATATTAGAAACACAAGAAAAATGTGCCAAAAAAAGCCTAATCTTGATCAATGATTGATAAATATATATGCACCTTAGAATTATACAATTTTATTACATAATAGATTTTATGTGACCATTTTTAGGTGTCTACACCTTTGACTTTGTGATCATGAGATGATATATTTTATTTAATAAACAAAACTGCTAATAAAATTTAAAAGTATGTCTAACACTTTTTGAATAAATTGTGTGTCATTTTATGTTCTAAAATTTTAAATATATTTTTATAGATTGTGAAAACATTAAATCTCTAAATTACTGATTAATGATTATTCAATTTTATAGTATAATCCCTCTAAAATATTTATAAAATTTTAATATAAATTTATGATCAATGTGAAAGGACATAAAGATTGAGGCTAACATTATATTTTTTAGATTTTGTTTGATATGATATTTTTGAAGCATATAACACAATGTTGATGTTCTTTATTAAAAATATAAGGATTTCATTGATTATAATATAATGAGTTTTTGTTTTTGTTTTGTTCTAAAATTTTATTTTTACACGGATTAGATGTAGATAATGCTTATTTAGTTTAGTGTCAAGAACTAAGGGGTATCCATTCTACTAAATTCATTCAGAGCATGATCTCGGTCTTATCCCTTTTTTGTATCTTTTAGGATTTATACCTTAATAGATGACTAAAAAACACTTTTTACACAATCATCCTCACTAGTAAATTACAACCCACTTAATTCAAAATAATTTTTTAAAAAAATTATACGATAAATAATAATTAAATCTTTTGAAAAAAACTAAATAAAAAACTTTTTGTAATTAAAATTTGATATTATATGTCATCTTGATTATAAAAATTCATTAAAAACTTCGATTAAGACATAATACATATTTTAAAAAAAAACCAAAAAATCTCGACACAAATAAACATCAACATCAATATCAAACAACATACGATAAACTAATTTAAATTTGAAATTTTATCTTTTTGGATTTTTTTTTAAAGTTTTGCTTGTATTAGTGATGTTGGGTTTGTTTATCCCTGTTTTGGCTAGGTGTTTCAGCCAAAATTTGGCAATAAAAAACAATAATAAAACGTTTTTAACCATAATTGAAACTAAAAATGAATATCTACTTTTTAGAGGTTGTTATTTTAAGTTCTATTTAATTCAAAGATTTTATTATTATTATGAATTATATTGTATTATGAGTAAGATATTTTAAATATATATTTTTTGAAATATCCATTTATCAAGGTACAATTTTTTTTAGATTTTTGATATTGAAAATTAAATAATTAAAAATAAAATTATTTGAAATTGTATTTATATTTGAAATTTGGTATATTCTTATTATTAAAATTTATTTTAATATATATTTTATTTTTTATATTAAATTTGAAAAAATACTATTTTTGATGAACAAATGAATAAATGTTAAAAAGTAGGATTTCATCCTACAAACTAATGATCATGGGAACTTTTGTTATTTAATTGATAATTACTAAATATTTGCAAAATTGTGTATGTTTTCAGACTTTTTTTTGCTTATGCTATTTAAGTTATTTTTTTTTTTAATAATAATTTAAGATGAATGATAATTTTTATAAGCTTGAGTTATTACTTGGATTATGAAAATTTAGTTTATTTTTTAAATGAATATCTTAGTTGTCAAAATAGATATAGGATTTGTGAAGAATATTTGTTTTATTTATAGAATATAATCTAAAAATATTGAATCATGGTGAACATAGTGAAATTAATTTTTTTTTATGAAAGAGTAATGACAATCATTTATTTTAGACCTCAAAACTAAGTTGTAAATATTAATAGTAGCTTACTGACTATAAGATAGGTAGTTATGAATTTCGATTTCAATGTATCTCTTTAGAGCCTAAGATAACTTGTACACTTGTTTTTATATAAAAAATTTAAAATGAGATTTTTTTTCATTAAACTTATTAATAACTTAGATTTCTGCTAAAATATTTACTATCATAATTTTTACATGTGAATTGGTCTATGCATGACTAGTAAAAGAACTTTAAAAAGTACAACTAAACAAATTCTATTTAAATGGGTTCACTAAAATAGATCTAAGTCAAAATTTCATCCCATCTACTCATATAAATGCAATTAAAACTTACCAAATATAAAATAATAAAATCAAACCTAATTAATATTCCACATCTACATCAATAAATAATTAGGAGGGGTTTAGATCAAGCAAATCTTGAAATAATGGTCACATGTTGATAGTAGGATCATGACTTTTTAGGGTAAGATAATGAGAACATAAAAAACATGCAATGATATAAGCATTTCCTTAGAGCCATACACTTGACATTTTTGGTAAATAGAAACAGAAATAACACATTTTTATAATTATAGGTATATTTATAGAATTATATTTACTTTTATGGAAAATAATATATAAAAATTATGATTGGAGGATTACGATCATCAAATCCGGTGCTCCAAAAACTTGGGTCAACTTTTTGACATTTCAGATTCATTCATGGATAATTGATCTTTTCCTCTAATTATATTAAGGAATTTGATCCTTCAAAAAATAAGAAAAAAATTTGTTTGGGGCATGTACTCAGGTTTAGAAATGTTTTAAGGCACCTATTACTTATCAAGGCCCTAAAAATATATATAATATAAAAAACATGATGTCAAATACAATGTAATTCAGTCAAGAAATGTAATATGATGAAATGCCTATCTACTATGACTTTCAACACTTCAGTAAATGCTTGATTTATTTTCCATATAGTAGTAAATTTTAGATGCTCTTCATATTTATTTAGAATGTTGAATGCATGTTCTAAATGATTAAATTAGCTTCTTGTGCTCATTCATTTTATGTCTTAAATCTATTAATATAATAAATGCATTTCAAAATAGACGTATCGAGTTAAAATTAGGGCCCTTTTGGTGTGCAAGCCAATACATGAGTAGAAAAATGATGAAAATTATGACCTAAAATCCCATGGGACTTAAAACCAGGTCAAAAGGGCCCACACCTAGAAATTAACATTGTATGTTTTTGGGGCCCCAAAAATGCCCATTGTACATTTTTGGGAAAAGCCATATAAGCAAAAGAAAATGAGGGAGAAGAGAGAAGAAGGTAGATGGGATAAAATGAGTGGAACATGATAGGAAACTACTAGAAACACAATGAAAATGTGTCAATAAAAGCATAATCTTGATCAATGATTGATAAACATATATGTACCATAGAACAATACAGTTTTATTACAAAATAAATTTCAAATTAACCATTTTTATGTATCTACACCTTTAACTTTATTATCATGCGATGATATATTTTATTTAATAAATAGAACTGCTAATAAAATTTAGAAATATATCTAACACTTTTAGAATAAATTCTATTATTTTTATTCCAAATTTTTCAAATATATTTTTATAGATTGCAAAAACATTAAGTATTTAAAATTTATATAAACATATTTTTTCAATAATATTAGTTAATGATTGTTAAATTTTATAAAATTTCACTCTAAAATATTTATAAAAATTTAATATAAATTTATGATCAATGTGAAAAGACATAATTTTTAGTTATGTTTGTTAGATTGTATTGGATATAAGGATTTCATCGATTATTTTTGAAAAAAACTTACAATAAATGTGTAATTGACATTTGAGATTATGTATCATATTGGTAATACACATTTTAAAAAAGAAAAAAGAAAAGTAAAACTCCTTTAACACAAAGAAATATCGATATCGATACCAAACAAACATATGATAAACTAATTTGAATTTGGGATCAAAATAAAACATTCGAAAATTTGTTTTTTTTGGATATATATATTTTTCAGTTTTGCTTATATTTGTAGCAATGTGTAGACAAAATTCAACTATAACAATGTGAATGGTAGTATTTTCAAAGAAATGCATGTATTACAAATGCGTTACAAGTAAATTTTGTAGCTTTTCACGTTATTTTTGTTTGTTTATCCCCCCCTTTTTTTGGCTCGGCGTTCCAACCAAATTTTGAAAATAAAAAACAATAATAAGACACTTTTAATCATAATTTAAAATAAAAAGGATTCTCTACTTTGTAAAGGTCGTTATTTTAAGTTGTATTTAATTTAAATATTTAATTGATGAAGATGATGGTTGTTTATATTTATCCATTAAGGCATAAATTCTTTTGAATATTGTTTATGGAGAGTCAATTAGTTAAGGATA
Source organism: Torreya grandis (assembly GCA_037957365.1). Taxonomy (NCBI): domain Eukaryota; kingdom Viridiplantae; phylum Streptophyta; class Pinopsida; order Cupressales; family Taxaceae; genus Torreya; species Torreya grandis. The sequence goes on along the minus strand of JARHVA010001414.1, from coordinate 1,020,861 downwards.
AGATCATGTTCTCAGTGATTTTGATGGTGTGGATGCTCTTTAGTCTTGACTGTTTAGTCAAGGAGCTCACTAATTTAAATATATACTTACTCATCATTATAATTTGCTATATATTTATCTTTGAAATATGAATAAAAATATCAACATTCTATGTTATTTAGTAACTCCTTGTAATGCTTAAATATTCAATAACACACACACAAACACACACACACACACACACACACACACACACACACACACACACACACGTGTGTGCGTGTGTGTGTACTAAGAGATTAATTTTAAACTTTTTATTTTTTATTTTTTTGCATTAAAGATAATTAGGGATAGGCCTTAACTAGTGAAAATAGTATAAAAAATTATCTTAAAAATTATGGGAATCGAATGTAAGTATCCTTTATATTAAACACAATGGTTTGGGATTCAATCATTTCGATAGTATATGTGTGTGTGTGTGTGTGTGTGTGTGTGTGTGTGTGTGTGTACTGAGAGATTAATTTTAAATTTTTTATTTTTTATTTTTTTGCATTAAAGATAATTAGGGATAGGCCTTAACTAGCGAAAATAGTATAAAAAATTATCTTAAAAATTATGGGAATTGAATGTAAGTATCCTTAATATTAAACACAATGGTTTGGGATTCAATCATTTCGATAGAATAAGAAACAACTTTTTTCTACCATGAATTTGAGGTAACAACCATTGAGAGAAATAGAAATATAAGTTTTATATTAAGATAAAAGTGAGTCTACAAATAGTTATCTATTCCTATCAAGCATCAAGTATATTTTATCTCTATGGGGAGAGGGTAAATTACATAGGCCCATATTCCCCATTATTCATATATTTTACTAACAAAAAGACCATTAGCAACATTTTATTCTTCATCTACCACAATTGTTGTGTCTAGGGTGGCTCCCTATTATGTAATTTCCTTCTATGTTGGCTTTCCCTCAACATTATCATGAGTTTTAGAAGGGAAACATGAAGGGGAAGTGAAATTTGCATCTATAGAGAGTGAAATTCCCAAATATTCCATTATCTATGTCTGTCCTTTGCTGATAGTTTCTAGGCCCTCCAAAATTAGGTGTTGATGACGAAACTCATCCATACCTAGGTAGTTGATTGAATCATATACATCACTAGTATCCTCATAGAGAGAAAAAGAGGCCACATCAATTGCCAATAAGGTGGCATGACTAAGATTTTGATCTAATTCAAACTTATTTCATCTACCAATAGTATTCATGGGATCCATCAATAAGTTTATGAGCAGTGAAACCACTTCTAGTTTAGTCACCTCTAAACATTGATATCCACCTAGATCATTATTAAAATCCATTAGGTTAGGTGAGGGTGCTTGAACCTTAAGGCTATAACATCAATTGATTAGTCCCCAAGGACCTCCACTGACTCCCTTTGAGCCTAGAAATTATCCATAGATCACAAAGTTTCTAAAAAATCACTCTTGTTACAAGACCTAAAATAGGGGAAAGGGCATGGTTCCCCAAGATAAACAATCTCCATCATTAGAAGGAAGAAAATTATTTCAATTTATGAGAGTATCATAGAAGAGAAAGACCACAAAAGATATGTTATTCCAATCTCAAATCAACAACCCCATGGAAACCAATAAAATGTAGTTTGTGTAGTAAAAAAGTAAAAAAATCGGGACTATCAATAGACTTACAACAAAACCCAATAGAGATGGGACATTCGAGTCTTACATATTATATGAAAATGAAAAATGGCACCTCCCATCATCACATGACACCAATCACTAAGTCCTTCTTACACCACTTTGTTTTCCAATTTAAGGAGGGTGAACCAAGATATTTAGCAAGATTAAGTATGTGCAAGGGAAGGGCATGTTATGGTGTGTTCACATTATTAAGTTTGTAATAACACAAATATAGTTAGTTAAAACAATATTATGTAAATAGGTTTGTGTGGTATATTATTATTATGAATAATAATAATACTATATGGAGGAGTTTGATATATATTTTTTGTTATACATATGAGTGTTTATAGGGATCTTAAGATCCCCATATATAGCTTATATAATCCTATATAAGTGCTTTCTATAGTTTCATATGAAATAAATTGGAAGAAGAGTGTAATAGAATATTATTATTTTGTGTATTCATTATCTAAGAATATTTCCTAAGTGTTTTCTATTTAGCTTATAAACTAGAATCAAATTTTGGTATTAGAGTAGGAAGATCCAAATGAGAGTCTTTGCAGGTATGTTCATGTGAGGAGTTGTGAGAAATCTTGTGCCTACTATGAATTTTGGACAAAGATCAGAAGTAAATAAAGTCACATGTAAGATTGGTGATGTGAGAAACTATGTAGTAAATTAAATTCACCTATGCATATTGCCTTTCCTCCATACATGTATCTACATCCTAGTTCGAGTATTTGTTTCTGTAGTTTGTCAACATAAGTGCTTCATATTCATATTTATATGATTCTAAATTATCAAAGATTCTTTGAGAACATCATGCAAGCAGTGATTCATTTTGTCGTGATTATTCGATCTCTCATACACATGCTTAAGTGTTTTATTAATGTTTGAAAATATGGTGTGCAAAGTATGGAGCCTATTAAATATTCAAATCTAATCGATGTAATCTTTGTTCTATATCTCCATATATCATAGGCTCAAATTTTTTTGGTAGAGACTTCATACGTCATCTCCATATGATTACAGTATGGGCAAGTTGCATGTATGCTCTGATTGAGATTGTTTGCTATCTGGGCTATGCCTATGCAAATTTTTCCATCTCTCAAGAAATTTATAGGATCTGAGAGGTGTTCAGCCATGCCATTTTTTCCATTCCTCAAATGTTCTATTTAGATGTCTAACTGAGACATGTCGTTCACTACCATTCATATTCTATGCAACATATGTGGTAGTACAAAATACAACCAACAACATTTAGGGTATGTTCAAAGCTAGTTTTTATATTTAATTATTTGTTAAGCTAGTTTGTATTGAGTCGTATGATTTTATAATTTATATTATTGGTTTAATAATATTATTCATTCTTGGAAGTCAAGAATTCAAGTGATTTAAATTTTTAGGATTTTATTTGTTATGATTCAAATAATCAAACTATTCTATTTTGTCCAAAAATGTAAAAGTGTTTAATAAAATGGTTCTTTTTAAATGTATAGGGTGTTATTTTGTAAAACTTACAAAGTCCAAAATGTTATAAATGTCAAAAAGAATTTAAAGTGTTATTAAGTCTTAATTTTTTGTGTCATAGTCAAGTCAATCTTAATTTTGTAAAGGATGCATTATCGATGGAAATTGATGTCCTGTTTTGGTCTAAAATCATAATGGACATCCCATAGAATAAAATTACTAGCTTCAATTTACACACATGGAAAGTCAAAATTTAGATGCTTTTAATGAACAAAACTTTATGGAAGATAGTGAATGGAAATGAAGTAGCACCCACGGATGTAGCAAAGTTAGTAGAATGGCAATAAGGATAATAAAGCCACAAAAATTATTGCATTCGCTCTTTCTAACTCTAAGTTACATTATGTAGATCTTGAAAAACCATTAAATGTAATGTGGGAAAAGTTGAAAAAAACTATTTGGATTAAAATCAATAAATGCAAAATTTTCCTTAAACTACAATTGTTTAGATTAAAAATGAATGATGGGGTCAACATGACTAGTCACATTACTGATCTAAGATTGCTTATGAGATAGCTAGTAGACGTTTAAGCTTCAATACAAGATGAAGATGTAAAATCCATAGTATTGGAAAGATTTCCTTCCAAATATAGAAATGTTGTTTTCACTCTTGGATAGATGTCTTCATAGTCACTAGAAGATATGATTTTATCTCTTCTAGCTAAAAAAAAGGACTAAAGAAGATGCAAAAGAAGAAAATGAATTGTAATTGAAAAAGAAGCACAATAATTTATCCAAAAATAAGGAGGAAATTGAATTCTTCTACTACAATAAAAAGGGACATACATCTTCATATTATAGAATTTGAGCTAAATAATTGCTCGATGGAAAAATTAAAACAAATGAAGCCAATATTATCAATGAATAGGAATTAGATATTTAGAATGACCTAAGTAAATATTATTTTAAATGCAAGTAGGGTTTAACAACTATAAACTCCAAGATTGAAGTAATAATTTTATCCCATGTCTACTCCTCTGAGTGATTCTCTTATTGAAAAAATATTTTATTTATTTTTAACCATAAATTAAAGTATATTATGAATAAGTTGATATCCTAGAGGAGATACAACACTTTTGATTTTAATGATATTTTCTAGCATCTCAAAGAATCACTCATTATTTTATGGAATGCCCAAGCACAATTAAATCTAGTGAAGAAGAAACCCCATACCTTCTAAGTAAACTTACAATGTAACAAAATATTCTCCATTGATTCCTCTTGTTCTCGATAGAGGAAACACATGGAAGACCTAAAAAATCCTCTTTTTACCAACTGATCAAAGGTTAAAATATTATAATGAGCTACCACCCATAGGAAGGTATTAACCTAAGGAAGACTATTACTATTCTAAACATGAGTGGAAATGAATTCCTTGTTACCAATTCTTTCAGAGGATATAATGAAAATATCATAGCCTACTTAGCCAAAGAGCTCACTAATTTGAAATTTTAAAGTGTGAGAACTATTTTGAGATGAACAATTCATGTAAGATGAGTGTAGATAAATATTGAAATTTCAAAGTGTCTAATATGATATTTTAATGTCTACAAATTACCTCATTTTATTATAGTATTATAATTCAATGAAATTACTTGAGAAAAATTATAAATATATACCAAAGTGTGTAAAACAGACTTCATCTGTGGGAGAAAACTCAAAATGCACAAGCTACTCCAAAAGAAAACTGCAATGAAAATCTAGTAGTCAATTTCCATAGAGTGAAACTTAATATCTAAAGTATAATTAAAACTTTTAATTTGAAATAGTAAGGAAGGAGTAAACCTATATGTGAGTAAACCATGTTGCCTTATATCTTGTTAAGGATGATTCTTCCTTGTTGAAGCACCAAAGAATAGTTATTCCTTATTAAAGCACATGGAGAACATAGTGAGATTGAGGGTGATTGATACAATATTTTAAATTTGACTAAGACAAGGGCTATGAACTAGAAGATAAATTCCCTCAACACACATATAACTAATATAACACTAATTCTTGTAATCCCAAGATGATAAAGTGAGAACCACACATTGGGTTTTCTATGGGTAAGTCCATGGTTATTGACCATCATTGAACCTCAACGTAAATTAGCTCAAAGTCATGAATCAAACATTATAAATATACTTATAGATTCAATTTTTATGCATGCTTAAAAATAATTAATAAATAATTACAACTGTGCAAATATTTAAATTTTCATGGACCAACATCATGCCCCACTAAATATTGTGCCAACTAAGTATCATAATGTGTATGAACCAACATCATGTCTAATTAAAATCTTAAATATTGTGTATGTGTATGAAGTAGCATCATGCTCAGTTGAATTTGTCATATAAAATGGAGTATACATACCTCTAAATGTATCTAAATCTATATCAATTTTAAATCTATCACTCATGGAGTATATATGCCCTACATATGCCTCCAAAATGTGTTTAAAGATAGTAAATAATTTTCCAAATATGATATATAAATCACATTTGATGTATAAAATATGTATGTTGTACACCAATATATTCATGGAGGATTTAGTCTCAATGACAAAGAGCAATAATATGCCCCACTTTTGAGGTGAGGGATGGATCCTACAAATCACTCATTTCAAAAGAGAAGTGAACTATATCAGGTCATGCATAAATATAAAATTATATTAAATAATGTCAACATGTAGATATTATGTCATCATAGTAATGTATACAACATCAAGGGATGCATGTAATATAATGGAATAGAAGTGGTATGCCAAGATAGATCTATATATGAAGAACAAAATATTAATTATCACTAAATAATACTACACATTAAAGAAGTTCATGATATAGATCATGGTACAATAAATAAAGGGGAAGTTTCATGATATGGAGTGTGAAACTTATAAAGTAGCAATCATAAAATATCAACATGCAATGTCATAAAATACCATAGAATGCCACACATAATTCCAAGGGGCCACATATAAGGGACATAAATATGTCTCTAATAATGAAAGCTAAAGAGCCACAAAAAGGGGCAAGAATCCTAAAAAAACAAGACTACAAAGCCATAAACAAGGGAAAAAATGTCACAACAAACAAGGCCAAGGATTCACAAGTAAGTTCAAAGGACCACACATAACATATAAAAATATTTATCCTATGATACCAAGGTAAAAAAAATTCATAAAACATAGAAAATATTAAAATTAGTCTATGTTATCCATATGTATTAGTATCATAGCATAAAAAATAGAATATCTATGTAGCATTGTGTGATAAATAAGTAATTATGAAGGTATGTGTAAGAAATGTATGTATCTCAACATGGTAAAAAGTTCATAGGAAGATGTAACCTATGGAAGTAGATTCCTCTAGCATTGGAATGGCCCCTAGGGATAGGAAATGTCCAACATATAAATGTTCATGTATGATCTACATGTCTTACAATACACTCATATACCTCATTAGATGCATGTGTGTGTCAAAATAATATGACATCTACCAAAAATGTGATAAATAACATATGTAAACAATTTAATATAACAATTATGTGCCATGATTTATGTAAGATAATGTCATAGCCAGATATGTAAAGAGTGTAAAATGTGCAAGACACAAGTGTGTGAGATGTTTCATGAAAATTACGTATCAATAAAATATTTTGGGTAAAATTCAAGTGTATGTGTGTACCATACTCCCATAAATAAAATCATAAATATAATTATTGAATGGGTAACATGTCCCAGAGTGATGATGAGTAGTCTCTATGGATAACTATATATTAACATAATAAATGCATAGTTTTAATACCCTCAAGGGTAATAATTTTTCTTACAAAGGTAATCAAAATGATGTGTCCCTCTTGAAGACCATGAAATAACTATATATATCAAAATATGGTATTAGACACTTGGATATGTTAATCTTAAACTACACTCATCCTACATGATTTGTGCATATCTAAATAGTTCTCACACACCATTATCACACACTTACTAATTATGATCCCAATGCATCATAAGTTTATATCAATCACCTATAGGAACATTCATATATGTTAAATAAGTGAAATATCCTACCTAGACATTCCTATAATACTTCATTTACATTTATGTCTCCCAAATAGTAATGTTAAACTCACATAGTAATGTTAACATTATTGTCCTTCAGCCATAAATTAATATTTCTCAAAATAAAACCATTTTCATAGGTCAACCCATTCACCTAGCATGATGGTGGAATGGGAAATGACCCAATTGAGAAATTATAACTACAAATTTAGGTTAATCATATTCATCAATATGGAATTATCAAGTACCTATCAAGTATACTACTACCCATTTCCAAATTATTCCCAAATTATAAATCAATCATGAAGAGTAATCATCAGTCGAGTCTAAAACATAGCAAGCTAGGTCAAGTGCCAACCTTTTTAATATCAAAGCCATATTTATTTTTTCATACAAATAACACAAGATAAAATTACATATTCACACTAAGAAGAAGAATTGCTTCTGGCTTTACTTCCCTCTTCATATTATTGGATATGTAGGCAATAATGAATCATTAATGAAGGTGATTAGGGTTAGTTCAACCTAATTACATTTACTCACTTTATACATGTTTTTATCCTTCACAAGTGGACCTATGGTTTTAAGGATAAGGAGGTAATATATAGAGTTATAGATGTAGTTTAGGGTCACAACTAATACATATAAAGAGATATCAGACATAAACACTACACTATATGGTCACAAAGAGACAAATATAATTAGGGAATTAATGCCAACCTCAATCACTACCATCGATGCTTCTAGCTAGGCCTGATGGTACAAAACCTATATGCATAGAGACACAATGTATAATCTAGATGAATCACATGCCTAATTATAGTTTACTTCCACACAATAATAATCAATTAAAAATATAATAAAGCTAAGTATATTGATCTCCTTAGTACTTTTCATTAATAAAAAATAACATTATCATTAATAAAAAATAACATTCATATTTATGATTACTTTACATATATTAAAATCATAATTAATTTTTCATGTTTGTCTAATTATGATGAAAATTAATATAAAAATATATTAAATATATTGATGAACTCATATATTACTTGAACATTTCCAAATACTAGGTTTTCATTAGGGTTTCATTCATTCTTTCTAGAGTTTTAGGTTTTATGCCTTTGGGTCTCATTTGAAGCCTGATACTCAAATTGGATTTGTGATTATTTACATTAATAACAATTCATACTTTGTCTATATCCTTCTTTATAATTTCATGTTGATATCCTATGCAACCTAAGAAGTCTAGTTCCCTCGTTCCTCTAAGGTGAAGTGCTAGGCTAAGTGGTTTGAAAATTGAACAAAATCATAATTATTATAAATCAATGAAAGTGAAATAAATATACCTTATTATTCATCTTATTTTTATGTTGATATTAACAATGAATATGTGAAAATTGATAATAATGTTCAAAAATGTAATCTAAAACATTATCATCAAGATAACCAAGATTATTGTTAAGTTTTATTTTATTCCACTTCAACGTAACATGCTCATGCACCCTAGTCTTGTGCGATATGTGCACAAAACCCATACACTAGGATTAGTTGTATCAATAAATCATGTAAGACTTGATGGAACCAAAATGTTAGGGTTTATTTTATTCCACTTCAACTTGACATACTAGGCCATATTTATATATTTTTATATATTAGTGCATCTTTATCCATTGGGGAAAATAAGTCCACCACACCACCTCATCCTCATACAAGGATACACACAAATTAAAATTTTTATGATGTTATCTATACTATATGGTTCCATATATACACATTAATTATCCATCTTTCCTATGGTGGGGCATGCCATTCCCCATTTATGATAAAATCCTCATAGCAGGATACACAAACATATTGAGTATACTATGATGTTATCTATTTATATGTTTCACATGATCATACAACCCATATATCCACTTACCTCTATGTGGGAATTATTATTTATCCTCATCCACCCTACAATTATGTTTTTTCCATGGTATTTTATACAATGTTATATATTCTATATGGTTGCACTTAGACATGTTACTTGTCTATCTTACTGATGACATTCACATGTTGATATTTCATGATGGTTACATATGGTTTACATGATTTTATTATACAATGGTTACATACACATGACTATATGAAATTTTGAAATATTTTCAAATCTTTGGCAATATACTATTATAACACATTATGTTTTTAACTTTATCTTTTAGTATGGGTGGTCATAAAATCAGGTTCTTACAATCCCTCACCTCAAAAGGAGGGTATATATATATATAGATATTTTATGTATAGTTTTCATAATTGTATAAAATATTTGAGAAAAAATATTGAGTGATCTTGAGGGAACTAAGAGCACTAGACATTGTCCAATTATTGAATTCATGATCAAGAAATGTATTAAGTTGTCAAAATTTCCTAAGAAGTGCTAGCTATGTCTAAAAAGTTATAATTTAAATAATCACATTTTATTTATTTATCATATAATATAAGATTGATTGAATATAAATGCATTTAGTTTGTCTTATGATCATTTTAAAAATTATAATTTTTTTCAAAATTACTAAACCTAGCATTGTGTTGATACAACATTGATTTCTTGTGGGTATATGGCCATTGCTTACATGTAGAAATTTTATAAAAAATCAAAGTGTGAAGGGATGCATGTGAATTTTTCATCTTGCCTTTCTAGGTAAGGTAATGAATATGTTTAAATTATACATTGTTTTACTTTGGTGCATGTATGCAATCACTCACATATGCACATAAAAGTATGGGCATTATGTAGACACCTAGTTCTAGTTTTGGGATTGTTATTTTAATAATTTTAGTGTTATTTTGAGCATATTTTTAATTAACTAATGTAGGTACTTATTGATTATTTTCAATTGTATTTCCCTTGTATCCTTCTTCTCCACATGCCCCTGTCTTACTCTATTTATTATATTTTTTTTCTCTTCTATGATTTTTAGATTTGGTGATCTCCAAATGTATATTTCTCTTGCCTCTCTTTTATTCCTTTATTTTGTTTTTTACTATTTTTATAATTCTAGGACACATTTGGTGGCTACAAGCTTATAACCAAATCTATCCTTTTTAATTTTATCGGACCTTAGCCCCTTGTAATTATCCTTTTCTTGTGTGGGCTTGATTTTTTTACTTTTTTGTCCTTCGATTAGATTAAACAATAATAGGTCCTTAATTTGAATTTGATAAGGCTATAGATACAAAACCTCCTAGAGGCATTTTAAGAACAAGGGGAAAGAGAAATAATCTATAATTTTCAATTATAGGCACATTATACAAAGAATTATTGATTATATTAAGTATTTATATCAATTTTTAGTGAAAACTTGTACTAAAATAATGATAGGAGAATTTTACATGTAGTTTTGACCACACATAAGAAGAAGAGGAAATTTTTCCTCAAAATATACATTCACACTGCATTAGAACTATACAAGTTCTGATTTTGAGCATGTGAGATATATAGCAACAATTCCATCAAGATTTCCTAACCCACCTAACATTTTCCTTTTCCTCTTGAATGTATTTTTCAAAAAGAAAAATAAAAAATAGATGAATTACATAATTTTTGCTATAAATTTTGGAGAGTGACTATATATAGTGTATGAAATCACATTATGCACCTGTAAAAAAAAAACATTCAAATTAAAAAATGGTTGGAATATAAATTTGGAAGTCGAATGTTCCATGGACATATTAAGATGCATAGTGTAGTTTTTGAATCATTAATTATAGAATCAAAGTTATAAATTTCACATAGTGTTGAACAAATAAATGCATATCCCAAATCCATTCTCATAATTCCATATTTATTCATATGTGTGTCATTTTTCAGTCTTTTTCTTTAGTTTACATTTTTTTAATTCTAGTCTTATCATTGTTCATTTATTTTTGATATAAGACATAAGGTATATTAGTGTTTTATTTGGATTGTAATATATGTAATCTCTATTTTGTGCATTTCTTTTCAATTTTCTTAATGTCATTATACAATAGTGCCCTTATTTATTAAAACACCTATTTCCTATGGTAGAATAATACCCCCATCTTTTCTCCTTGGGATTCATCGACACATAACTTCTATGGAGCCTCTCACACCCATGTGTATAGTGATATTGTGATGCTTAAGATCATTACATGAGATTATCCTGCATACATATAATCACAAGATTGATATTCACATATGATGGATCTACTTCTATATTTTTTTGTATTAGGGGCATACTACTTGGGCTTACTTTATTTTTTAATTTAGGGAATCATATCCTTAATTATATCCTTGAGATTCAAATTATTTATATCTTAAGCATACTTGAGGCATAACTTCATTCTGTATCACATGACTACATCAGGGCATATTATTGCTATACACTATCTCATCCTCATATGAGGGTGCACACACTTATCAAGATTCACATTATGTTCTCTCTTATATCATGATTTCACATGGATATATTAATTTTCCATCTCTCCTATGATTCATAGTGTAACATATAGTCTTCATTCAATTTTAATCCTTATACTATCTAGATTTATTTATTACTATTAAGCATACCTGATGATATTTTAGGATGATTACATACATACGTTTTATACAAATTTTTGAAGGATTGTTCTAAGCTTTGGTTATTTTATGTAATGAAAACTGATTCACCTAACTCTTTTGTTTAAGATGAGTGAGTGAAATAGTAAGTGATGAAATATATCACCTCAAAAGTGGGCACATATATAAATATTTTCAAGATTTTTCAAAATTGCATGAAAGTGAGAAAACTATTATCAAGATTTTCAAAGACTGATAACAATTGAGTATAATTTAGAGATATGTTGAGATATATGAGAAAAATTGAATAAAATTTAATTAAATGAAAGAACTATATTTTGAAAGATGACATGTATATTCTTATGTAATAAAAAAGTAGACTTAAATTATTAGTTTTCACTCTAAAAGTTATAATCATCAAAAAAGTGTGAGAAGGTTTTGATTGTGCTAGTTACAATAATATGGTTCACACACCATTAAATATAGTCATTCTTATGATCATTTTAACAATTTTATTTTTGGATTTATTATATTTGCATTCATTTGATATAATAATGATTACTAGTGGGAAAATGACAATTTCTTACATGTATACTAGAGTTTTGATAAAAATAAAAGTGTGAGTGGAATTTTACTTGAGTGTTTCATCTTTCCTTCCATATGTAAGTTCATGTACTTATTTGATTTATTTTATTACTTTGATGCACACATTTAATCACATCACACATGCATATCAAAATATGGGGATTATGTAGACATTGTTTTGGTACAAATCATATTATTACAAAAATTTTAGTGTTATTTTGGGTATATGGATCATCAGGTTAAATTAGGGTCTTATTGGTGATTTTATATGTTTTATTCCTCTATTTATTAATTTCCATGTTGTCCTATGGTATTTTGTTTCTTCTATTGTTTATATTTTATCTAATTTTTTGTGTTTAGAGGACTCCTTTTCTCCATATTGATTTTTTGTCTCTTTGGGATGGATTTAAAGGATGCCTTATGTGTTTAATACATATTTGATGGATTTCTTAATGTGTCCTTTATGTTTTTTTGGGCCCTTTTCCCCTCCATAATGTTTTAATTTTTGGACCTATGATTTTCACTTATTTCATGTTTTCTTGGTTAGATTGCATGCCAATAGGTTCCTTATTCAAATTTAAGATTTTTTTTACCTTATTTTTTTATTAGTTAACTTAAAAAAGATAATTGAGGGATAATTTTTATAATGTATTGAAATAAAACACTGATTTAAATGTCAATGCAAAATTTGATTGCATAATTTCACCTATTATAAATATAAAAAATACAAGGGACTTATATATTTAGCATGTTTCTATTTTTATAGGTCTAAGTCTAAATGTAGGTGACAAAAAATGTTGAAAAATGGATTAGAATTTGCTAAGATTAGGAAAAAAAGTGTCTAGATATTCCTAGACAAGTATGTTATGATTTGGATGTTGTCATCTAACATAAGTGTATGTTGTTTACAATTTTTTCTTATAAATATATGCCTCATAGTTTTATAAAATGTCATTACCCATGATTCCATAATTATTTTCCTATGAAATAGCAGGTGCCCATTGTGTTCCCAAATTCAAAAAACATGTCTCCTTATCTTCAAAGTTTTAGTTCCACTATCAACACTAGGTTTAGGTATATAAAGGTGAAAGAGGTGAGTTGAGTTGACCCCAACCAATCCCAAATTGCTCACTTCCTATATATCCAATACTCCAAAGAGGGAATTCAACCCGCATTTAGATATCCCCATTAGATTTATGTATGTATTGGTGATCTTTTAATGAATGTAACCTATAATATAGCTTTCAACACTTGATAATGGAAAGCTTAGATTGGATTAGGTTCTTTGAACTAGATAGGACATACTCCTTATTACTTATTTATGAATTAAAAAATATGGGGAAGTCCGTTTGAATGTGAAAGTGAAAGAACAAGTTTTCTTAGTTATTTTTTGACAATGCTAGATGATGTTAGACAATTAAATAGGATTATACCTATTGTGTGTTTATATGAGACTCTTTGGGTAGGTTGTCACACCATTTACATGTGAAATATAAATGCTTAGCCATAAGAATGATGAATTTTATAAATGATAATTACTTGACACAGGGATAGGATTGTCAGAGTTGGACACCTCCATAATTCTAAGATGTTTGAGTATGATAGATTAATTTTAAGGTTAGTAATATGATATCATGATCTAGAGATATTATGATTATTATTTTGAATATGTTATGCACATACTAGAGAATTCTTATAGTCTATTGATATAAAATAGTGAATATCAAGCCTATATAAAGCACATGGATAGGAGAGAAGGGTGTGGAAGAGCCATATGTTTATGCACAAGTAATTTAGGGTAAAATTAAGTCAAGACTAACATTTAAAAGTGTATAATAACATATTTTAGTGTTTACATATATATATATATATATTAAAATCCTTCTATAAGAATCTTAATAACAAATATTAAGAGGAAGACAAATATTAACACACTCTACAAAAGATTTTTTTCTACTAATGGAATTTTAAAAAATGAGGTATTTCCATCTTGTACAAAAGGAAGATTATGAAAATGTCATGTAGTTGTATTTCACTTAAGGAGAGAAGGTAGATATCTTACTCTAAAAATTCCATTCACACTACACAAGAGCTACACTAAATATTATTTTTTGCATATAGGATATTTAACTAAAACTCTTTAATGAGTTTCCATTAGCTAGTTAAACATTTTATTTTCTATTATTATTGTAATAATTTGTAGTGAAATGGAGATAGATCAAATTTTTTTCTAAAAAATAACCAAAGTGATCATACAATCAAGCTCAGTATCTAACAACACCTTGATCTAAACATTTAAAAAACATAAAAAGTAGTGTAGGATGAAATTAACCACTCGTAATAATTTTGGTGATTTCACATGTACCTATTCAGTAGCCTATTGGATATGTATGGTATAGATTTGGATATTTTATAAATATATCCTATCAAATTTTTATAGTAAGATTCACATTGAGCATCATATATACACCTACATATCCCAAATCTAATACGAAAAATAAGAATAATAACTAGGTGTGTTATTTTTATAAATTCAATGTTTGTTCAATATTTTTTGGTTTCTTTTAGTTTACCATGTTTAGCCATAAGGAATATCTGATTATTGTTTATAATTTTATTATATATGATCTCCCTTGTTCGTTACTTTTAGTATGTTGTCCATAGGTTTATTATCCCTAGCGAAAATTCATTAAAACAAGATGGGATTTCTCTTATTCGATTTATCTATGTGTGTCTAAGTAATAGATCATAAATCCCATTATATAATATTTTTTGGAACCATATTAATAAGGTATAAATACATACAACGACTAGTGTAGTAATACCACTTATGGGTGTTTATGTAAAAAGGTTACTAATCTTAAGTATAATAATTATGCCAAGTAAAATCATTGAGTATACCCCATACTAGAAATAAATGACATCGATATTAAAGTTTCAATTTAACCATTGTCTATTATAATGCCATGTTTGATCTAATAATGCAAAAAAAATCATGTATATAAAGTGGACCATAACTAATATTAATGTTTATAATTTCATGGTCATAAAATGTAATAGATGGATCTTGATTATAGGAACTAGAAACAATACTATAATAACATCTAAAGGATGATAATTAAAAACTATTGGTTAATGCATAGGTAGCACCATGTGAACATTGCACTATTTTTTACTTTCATGGTTCAAAATTATACTATTAAAGATTAGGCAAAGTGACATATTCATTCAATTTTGTATTATAACCTTCAACTTGTATGCCAATACTATCAATTAGATATTGTATCTTATGTCTCAATGAAAAACACCAATTGGTAGTATGTCTTGAAGATATATGGTAGTCACAACTTATTTATTCAAATCATATCCCATTTGAAAATTTTATGAATTATATATCTCATGTTATGGAGTAATGATATCATTTTGATAACATTTAAGAACTTGGTAAGGATATTTTGATAATCTTATAAATTTCCTATGCTCTCTAAAAAGTGGAAGAACTAGTCTATTGGGAGTTTGTGAAACTATGTTTACACATTTTACTTGTTCTTAATTGGAAATGTTGGAGTGTCATTATCCTTAGTTAATATTATCACACATTTAAATTTGAAGTTGTTTGTAGAGGAATTGGTATTAGACCCATATTATTGGACATGTGTTATGTAGTTTACATTATTCATATTTGAACTTCAATATAAATATGAAAAGGGGATAAAATGAGGATTTATTGACCCTTATAAATGTGGTGGTAATAGTTGTGTTGTAGGATTTGGGGGTGAATCCCAAAAATTATTTTTAGTCCTCATTTGTAGTTTCAAGCCCAAGTGAGTGGTTTTAACCCATGTTATTATATGGATGGTATTATATCCCATAGTTTTATGGGAACTGTGATGGGATATATATTTTCCCCATGGCTTATGTACCCATAGTAATGTAATACCACTTAATATGTTACCTAATAATGTACATAAATATAATCACATATTCATTAAGTTAATAGATAACATCAAACTATGTTTTTTTTATTAAGATAAAAATGTGGTCTCAACAAGAATTAAAAACCTAATACAAAAATGAAAGATTATGTAGTGACAAAATAAATAATAAAAATCATTAAAACTAACTACATAACTATCCTCGAATCAAAATAATAATACACTGTCTACAAAAATTTAGCAAAACAACTACAGTCATCGACTAAAGATCATCAGAGTTAACTATTCTTTTTTATTTTTTTCCACAAAGGTCCTCCAATATGATTCTTATTGAACTCTTTTTTTTGTTATATTTATTAATACTACCTTTCCTTCTCTATCTATAGATGATAAAATTTATGAAATATTAAAGAGATCCTACTTACCTATAGAATTTTCTAGATTCCATTGCCACTTCTTTGGTAGTTTTTTTAATTTGAACCTCTCTTAAATTGGGTCTGCCTATTTTGACTTCCGATCCAACCTCAAATTTATTACTAGAGTTTATAGTGATTCTAAATTTGTAGTTTTGATATGTTCTAGTGTATTTAACTCATTGGCTTAGTAGAGTACTTGGGACCTTTTGTTCCTCGTAAAAATTACTCTCCTTCAAGGAGACTTTTCCATGTCCCTGAATATATTTCCTAGTATCCCATCTTCCATCCCAAACTGATTACTCCTAATTTTAATTCTCTATGCTTTCTTCAACTTTTGATTTTACCATAACTTTTCTACTTTGGGTGAGCATACCTTATAAATTATATGTCTTTTTTTGGGTGTGTTGGGGATTGGGCCTTGACCTATCCCACAATTTGGCTATCCATAGAATGTTTCTTTGTATATTACCTTTCATCATGCCTTTGATATATATCAAATTTAGTATATTTGTCATTTTCATCCTTATTTTTATTGTCCTTATCTTTAAAATCTTTATTAGATGAATTGTGTTCAATTTCATTTTATTTTATTTTTTAAACATGATTATGTTGATTGATATCCAAACATTTTATGGTTTCATGACCTAAATTCATAAATTTAGAGCATATTTATAGTGTATTATCATATTTAATTTCCCCAATCCATTATCCATACTTTAATCTCAATTTTATAGAGATCCATAAGACTTTATATGGGGTTACATTGACACAAAATCTAGCAAAGATTAGATGTTTCATAGACTTTGTAACCTTGAAAATGGTTAATAACTATTATATGGCTCAATATATATGTTTAATAGTATCCTATTCTAAAAACTCTATGGGAAGACTATGAAGACTAACCCATACATGGTTCAATTCAAAGGATTATTTTAAGGGATCAAAGCCTAGTCACCATTTTTGAGAACCAGATTATTTTTCCCTAAAAACTAGGGTCCTCCCTCAAAATTACTACAAAAATCCTCTTGGATTGTAAGATAAATAAG
This sequence comes from Torreya grandis, assembly GCA_037957365.1. Classification (NCBI taxonomy): domain Eukaryota; kingdom Viridiplantae; phylum Streptophyta; class Pinopsida; order Cupressales; family Taxaceae; genus Torreya; species Torreya grandis. The sequence goes on along the minus strand of JARHVA010001414.1, from coordinate 1,003,047 downwards.
GAGAAAACTATTATCCATGGCTAGAATTTCTACTTGGCCCTTGGTTCTCCATTTTCTCTGAGCCTAATATTTGAATACAACTATATTAGGTCTAATTCTCATAAATTTACCAATAAAAGTATTTTCCATATTGAGACTAGCTCCTTCCACCATCTTATCTAGAATGTTAAGGAAGATCTCTTCATCTTCAAAATCAAGGTTAATAATAATGGCCCTTGGATTAGGGGATAAAAGATACATTTACCTACTAGCCCATCCACCCAATATTTTTAAGCTCATATATCCCTAACAAATGACACTTTTGGGTCATTTAATAGTTACCCAAGTACTTTTTGAAGCCTATTTCCCTTCCCAATTCATTAGTTCTATTGTGGAATTCCTCAAATCCATTTTATTCATCAGGGTTGCCATTGTCCTAATCCTATCTAGATTTTTCCCACCCAAACTCAATATTGAAAATTTGAAAACTTGTTCTCCCACTCAAGCTCTCCATTCCTTTACTCGATATTTGGGGTGATAAATTTTAACATCCCATCAAAAAAGAACTATGTTATTTTATTGTAAATAATTGAGTTAATGAGGTAAGGAATAAGGTTACTAGATTATGTTTTTTCATGAAAGGATTTTACTGAGTGAAAATTTTGTGTATCTTATGTGTGTATGTACCATTTTTATTTCTATATAAAATGTTATTATATAAAAAATTCTTTTATTGAGTTATTTTATATGTCTATTTTGTCTTAATCTGGTATTAGCTTTGTTTTAATATTTAGGGTATTTTGATCTAGTGATAAATTATGTTTTATGCATGATAATTTTTGTAAAGGAAAATTATGGGAAGCACAAGGATATAGATCTAAAAAAAGTATGGAAAAAATTTTGATTTATGGAAAGTCAAGATGGAATATATTATTGTATACATATATCAATAGGTTGATGTATTAGGTGTGCAACCTAAAGATATGAAGTACGATGACTAGGACAAGATGGACCAAAAGAAAAGAGTGAAATTGGACTATTTATTTCAAATTATATGATGTTTAATGTATCTAAAAAAATTATAATAAGTTTTGGGATATGATAGGGACTTTGTATCAAAAAAAATTATCTTGTAAAGATTTTTTTTCTTTGAAATAAGATGTATTCCTGAAGGATGCATGATAGTGATTCCTTGAAAGATAATTTAAATGAATTTAACACTATGGAAAGTTAGTTTCTTTTAGTTGAAATTAAAATGAAAGAAGAAGATAAGTGTATTAATCTACTATTTTACTTTCCTCATTATAAGTACATTAAAGCTTGAGGATGTACCACATTTATATTATTAGAGGAAATGAGAAAAAAATCCATGGAGGATTATCAAGAAAGGATTATATCTACGTGATAGGTCGTTCCTAAGAGAGAAATAAAAATAATTCAAGGGATAAACTATCAAACTATAGATGTAAATTTAAGGCTTCTGGGGAAAATTAGAGGAAATGTTTGAATTATTGTAAAAATGGGCATTTTAAGAAATGTTTCATATATAAAAAGGTTGAAAAGGGTAATTAATTTAATTATTCCCCTTATATATAAATAAAAACCTATAATGAATACTTGGGGGACCTATTTTTGGCAGCTTCAAGTACACTTGAATGCCACGATGCATGTCAAATTGAACCAAGTGGCTCATTTCATATGACCCCCCATAGGGAGTGGTTTTAGGAGTATGAAAATATAAATGGAGGTGATTTATTAATAATATAAAATTGAAATTATCATATCATATTTCAAAGAAGAGTTAATTTTATGTTCATGTATGGACGGATTAAAACCCTCCCTAGTGTTATACACATTCTAGGTTTGTCTAGAAACGTAATTTATTTAATAAAGATGAATGATGTGAGTGTGTAGGTGGTATTTAGTTATGTTATTTGAAATATGGTTTGTGGAACCATGGTATTTGAAATAAGTGTATTGGAAAAAAATCAAGCTTGAGGAAAGCATTGTAAGTGATGGGGTAGATAATTCTATTGTTCCTAAGGTGAAAAATGAAATAGATAAACCCTTTGTGTTGACTTTTAAAAATAAATGGCAAAAGATGATGTGATATATTGGAGAGAAATGATTTTGAGCATGATAAAATAAGGGTATGGCTAAATGATTTTTTGATTTTTACTTATATTTATATTTATTTGATCATTGTTTGTTTGGTAATAAAGATCAATTAAAGTTTTCCAGTAGTGTTACTAGATTAAACAAAATTTTATAGTTAATAAATATTGATGTGCTTGGAGATGTGAAGGTTCAAAATATTTTTATTATGTTTCTTTTATAAATTATTAATCAATATAATTTTTTTAATAAATTCAAGGATTTTAAAGCTCTTGTTGAAAACTGGATAGAGAAGAAGATAAAGGTTTTGAGAATTGACAGTGGTGGAGAGTGCCACTCAAATGCATTTAACTAGTTATGAAAGTAGTATGGAATAGAAAGGAAAAATATGAATCTATGTGCACCATAATAGAATAGAGTTACACAAATAATGAGTAGTAATATTATGGATAAAAGCATAAGCATGCTTAGTGGTGTATACATAGAAAGGAAATTATGGATAGAAGCAGTCATAACTACTTGTTACCTGATTAATATATTTCTCACATGAAATATTATTACTATAACTAGATATAATTATTGAAATGATAAAGCCCTCTATAACGTCTTTGTATTTTTAGTTATGATGTTTATATTCATACTTTTAAAGAAAAAAACAAAGTTAGACTGAAAATAAGGTAAGTGTATCATTATTGGAAGATAAGTGTATCATTATTGGATATAGTACTAGTGTAAAATGGTATAAACTTTTAAAATATAGAAAAAAATTAATTATTTAAAATCATAATATAATATTCATATAATTTAAATGGGTTCTAAGGAATAGAAGAAAACCAAAGGAAGAACAAAAAATGGGCTTATTGAATCAGAAGATGGAAAATCTATGTCTAAATATGAATAAATTGAAGAAGATGAACCAGAAATGGAGTTTTCTAAGAAATATTAAGATGAAGCAAAGGGTGATGACATAGAAGAGGATAGATCTTGAACTCCAACTTTGAGAAGGTCATATCAAATTAGAAGGAAAGCATAAAGGTGTATTCAATGTAATTTTTGATCTATATTTATTTTTATTGGTGTCATATATTACTAATGAAGATCCCAAAATTGTAACGATCCCCTTAATTTAATGAGGAAATTTTTTAATAACAAAGCCATTGATGAAGAACTGGTTTCGTTGGTTAAAAACATGGTTTGGGACTTGGTAAAATTTATTACTAGTGGAAATATTATAGGCTATGAATGAGTGTTCAAGAAGAAGTAAATTGAAGAATGAAAAATGGTAAAGTATAAATATTACTTGTTAGCAAAGGGATTGCATTATGTACAGGGGAATTATTTTGGTGAGATTTTTTCTATTATTTCTAAGCTAACTTTAATAATATTTAATTTGGACATTTTTTTAACATTCAATCTCGCAATAGAATAAATGCATGTAAAGAATGCATTTCTACATGGGGAGATTAAGGAATACGTCTATATGGCTCAACCTAAAACTTTTAAGGTGAAATTAAAGGAGGACTTGGTGTGTAAGCCAAATAATTATCTTTATAGTGTAAATCAATAAACAAGGATGTGTAATCATAAGTTTGACAAGTATGTGTTGGGACTTAGGCATGTACAAAGAAAAGTTGAACATCATGTGTATTTTAAATAAAGAAGGTGATATATTTTTAAATCATATTTTTATATGTAGATGATATTTCATTATGATGGTGAGTGGTTTATTTACTTCCTAGTGATGTTACACTTCTCAATCTCAGGGACACTCACAGACATAAGACTCAAAATAAAAACCAAAAGACTTATTTATTGTTGTTTAACTACACTCACACACATATACACTCTCCCTTCCCTCTATGACTATGAATACTATTGTCCTTGGTTTGATGATTAGGTTACATGAAAATAAATTGATTTAGTAGGATCTTATCTCTACTCTAACACTCTCTGAGCTTCTCCCAAACTTTCTTGATCCTATGTTGTGTACCTTGGATGATCTAAAGTGACTCTCTAACTCTCCTCCAAACTCATTTCAAATATCAGTGGCTTGACACTAAAATATTACTACTCTCTTCAAACTCAATTTGACTTGGATAATAGTCCACACATCATGTATTATTGATTGCGTTAGTTAATTTACCTTTTTTTTTTGACATAGGAAAAATTGTCAGGTGTTGAAAACTAATAATTATATAAAAACCAAATTCATACAATGGTGGTTTCATAACTACTGTCGACATTAAGTATTATTTTCATCATTCTCCCAATAAAAGGTCATTTTGACTAATGGGAGATTACTAAAACCATCCTTCCTTCACTTGCTTACCCTTTGGAACTCTTGATGATACTTTTTTTGTACATTGATATTTTTCCATGTGTGTAACATTTTTGAAAGAGATAAAAAATGTCATAACAAAATAAATTACACAAGTGCACACAAGGACCCAAACCCATGTTTGTGGATGATGAAAGATAGTTTTTAAAACTAAATGCTTGTTCATTATGTTAATTTGTAATAACAAGGAAATGATCAAGTGTGTGATATATTAATTATCACCTTGGTTTACTATGAAAGATCTAGGTGCTAAAAAGTTAATTTTGGGGATGGAATTTAAAAGGGACTTACCAAATAGTAAATTTTGGTTGAACTAAGGGGGAAAAGATCAAAATTTTGGATCACTAGCCACAGGGTTAACTAATTATATATTATCATTGCATAATTATCTAACTTGAAACACTCTTCATAGTGTTCTTTATTAGTTTTAACCATTGATAATGTTTGAGAAGTTGTGACACCCTAAGACCTAAAACAAATATATTTCTATAAAAAGTCTAAAAAATACAAATATTTCATAAGAAATAAAATTTTATTGCATATTTGTGTTCCTCTAGAAAATTATACAATTTTAAATAAAATGACATGTCAATTTGACTTCGTATGTGAAATTTATGGCCTCTAAACGTTAGTGCATTTGGCTTAGTGACAAAAACCCACTAATGATTTTATAAGCTTCACTAAAGGTTACATAACTACCCCAACAATTTCATAACTACTTCAGTCACTTTGATTGTAAACACTGGTAGTTTTCAAAGGAGATAAAGAATAGTGTGAGAAATGACTATAGGCAGTACCTCTTCATCTTTTAATTCTTTTGGGATTCCATTTTGAGCTCTCTTTGGTGTCTAATGTGTGTGTGGGGGGGGGGGAGAGGGTCTTTGTAATCATATGAGTTGTTCTTAACAAGTTTTAATCTTGATTTTATGTGGTTTTTTAAATTAAAGTGTGGAAAGGAGAAGGAAGTGAGCAAATTGTAGATCATGTGAGTGTTTGAACATATTATAAATAAAAATATATTCACAAAGGCCTAAATAAGGTATTAAAATTGTAATGGAAGCATGAAATAGTGTAAAAAAAGATGATATCCCTCACTTTTGGTGGATTTTACTTTGTTTTGCATTTCTTCAGGGTAATATGGTATATATTTTAATTTTATATTGCTAGTTCCTTTATCTATATATTTGTTCAAGTATTCCTTTTCAGTATACAATACTTAAAATTTGATCCTAAGCACATTCAATGAATCTTTTATGCAAATTAACAATTAAATTGTGATTTAAGAAATGAAGGAATTTTTAGAAATGTATAGGATCCATGTTAATGAAACTTAGTGTGGAATATCAACCTAGTTTATAAATCAAAATATGTTGAGATGAATTGTAGAGGTTTATAATGGAGAAATGTAAACATGTATCTACTCCCTTTCATTTTGGTAGAAATTTATCTACTAAGTAGTGCCTCTAGACACAAGAAGAAATTTATGACATGTCTCAAGTTCCTTATGTAAGTGTTGTTAGAATCTTGATGTATGTAATAGTTTACACTATGTTTAACATTACCCATGTAGTGGTAGTTGTGAAAAAAATTATGTAAAACACTGGGAAGGAAAATTAGACCAATACGAAAAAGATTATCAGATATATACATGGAACTTTAGATTATGCGTTCATGTACAAAAGAATATCTAGTGAGAATAAATATATGAATTTACAAGGCTTTCTGGATTATAACTATATTGGACATCTTGACTAGTGAATACAAATAAGTGCCTATGTGTTTAGATTTTTTGAGGGAGAATTATACTTGATGAAAAAAATATAGGAAACTATTTTTTTTTGTAATATCAAGGTATAATACATTGTAGCCACTCATGTAAATAAGGAAGCAATATGGTTAGAAAGGATTTGTTTGATTATTAGTTTTTTACAAAAATTTTTATGGATAGAGTGTGAAACCCAAAGTGCATTATTGATGTAGGGGGATCTTGGAAGAGTTAAATAATGTTTTTTGGATTCCTATTGGTGCATGAAAATTTGAATTGGAATCTATTAGGAGTTTCTCAACTTTTGTTAATTTTAAATTTCAAAACATCTAATAAGGGATTAAGGATGTTTTAAAGAGTCTAGATGAGTCTTGGTGTGATGTATTTATTGAAAAATAATTTAATATACCTTATGGTCTTAAAATAGGTCTTATGAAGTGGTTTTTAATCCTAGGTATGTGTTAAGTTTAAAATATGAAGTGGAAGTCATGTTAGGCCACCACCCTATGTGGGTTTTAGAAGTTTTTGGATGTTTCTTGATTCAATAAATAGTTAAAAGGTTTATTTTGAGAGTGATTTTATATGTTATAATGATGATAGAGTCTTAAAGAGTCCATAGGAATGAGAGGATGTAGTGTAACAAGGTAGACATGGTGAAAGTCTGCCAAAGACTATGTACATGACTGTAAGAGTCCCTCTTGTTATAAATAAAACTTGTGGATGATTATGTTATTATATAAAAAACCATTCTTTATTAATTATAATTATTGAAGATATTTTTTAATGATTATTTGGTAATTAGAGGTATTACCTTTTTGCATTGAGAAATTGTTATAGTCTTAACAGGTCATTGTTGTGTATGAGTTGAATGAACTCTTTGTGTAGAGGAAAGATTCAATAAGGAAAGGTTACTAATTTTTCAATGTCTTTAGTAAAAAATTTAGATATTTTATCACATTCTCAAATTTTTTCTTAAAATAATTAGTGTCTTTGTGAATAAGTAAACTACATTCTCTATTTTGATAAGTATAGTCCACAATCTGAGTTTATGCATTGAATGACTAAGAAAATAAGAGTGTATAAACTTGTCTTAAATATTAGAATCCCTGTGGTAATGTTTTAATTTATTATTTTCAAGTTTTCAAGAACATATTCAAGGGTTTTATAAAGCATCTAGTATTTAGTTTTATACTCAGGCAGACTCCTATTGGTAAAGGTATTCTCATGTGGAGATTGTGCATGATGGTCAGGTAAGAAAAGGTTTTGGTAATTCATCATAATTCAATAAGTAGAGTTATCCATTAAGTATAATGTGTCAAGGAGTGTAAATTTTATCTAATTCTATAATAGTTACAACAAATATAATCCTATTTCCCCTTTCCTATGTTATTTGGCAAAGTCTGAGCATTCTCGTAAACTGGGTAAATCCATGAATGGAGTATCAATCAATGGAAACAACCAAAGATTCATATTTGGAAAGGTTTAATTTATCTAACCAAATGTTCAAATATGTTTTGAGAACCATATTGTCATTAAATAACCTTAATTGCATGAATGAATACCCAACATACTATAATAGGCTTGGTTGGTTAAAAGGTGATTGTATAACTTTGAAAGAAATGATACAAAATTGATGATATAGTGTTTGAAGGCAATTAAGGTAAGTGGTTAGAAGATTTTTAAGTCTATATTGAACATTTTATTGAATTTTTGTATGATTTGTTCCTTCCTCTTAAGTATACAGATCTGGTATGTCCTTTTCACCAGTATAATCAACTCATATTTGAGTTAGAAATATTTGAAAGAGGATTCGAAGGAACTATATAGTGATTGGAAGAGTAGATTTGGGTCAATATAGAATTATTTAAAATTAATTTAGGTCTTGAAACCTCATCATGAGGAATTTATGTCTTTTAATGTGCCCTTAGCCCTAATAGTGGCTTGGAAACCCTAGGTTTAGGGTTTGGAAGATTTTGAGAGAATTAACTGTCTAAAAAGGCTCAAAACTTGTAGTCTTTTCAATTTTAAAACTCCATAACTTATTTTTGTTTTTTTAGAATGTGTACAAACTAGAGAGTATATAATTGAAGGATTGTGTTGTTTTAAGCTAAGAAAAGACCTCATTGAAGAGGTCAAAGAAGAAAAGGGTATTGGTGTTGAGGGTAAGATTGATATAAGAGTTGATTTATCTAAAGGAAAATAATGGGTGGCTAAAAATGTCAATATATTTCCTTGGGATTCTATATTTTGTTTAGACCAATGAGGTTTGCCCATTTGGAGTGTTAATTAGGGGGTCAAGTAAGTCTAAAGGTACCAAACTTTGTAAAGCAACCTAGTTGTGTGTAGAATTTTATCGATAAAGGGTATTCAAAAATGTATTTTTTTTATAGATGATTTGTTTTACGAAACATAATCAAGAATTTGTCCCAAAATAGGGCTAATAACAAGCCAAAGCAAGAAAATGACTTTTGAGAGAAAAGAAAGAAATGGATGATGAAAGTAGTCTAATTTTCTTTAAAATAGTATGTTAGATTATTTTAAGTGTTTTTTAATACTAAATTAACTAGGTGATTGTGTTTGATCAACCAAAACAAAATAGGCCTAGTGTTGGCAAGGACTTGTAAGTTTGCAAGCAAGAATAAGAAGAATTAAAGACTAAGGGGATTAGCTCTACATCATTTGGTATTAGTTCAAGAAGATTCCTTGGGAAAAGTGTGAGTATAGGTATAGTTTTATGATTTTATTTGTTGACTACGCATGTGAATGAAAATTGTAAGAAAATAGTTGAGCAAGAAGGAGTCTTTGGAAGGACAAAGTAGATTTAGGAGGTATGAATAAATTTATGGTTAATACCTTGTTTTGAATATATTGCTGATGATGAGTTGTAGGTAAAATAAAGAAAATAGTGAAATGAAGAAGTGGCATCCCTTTAGAAAAGAGAGCTATTAACAAGCTCAAGTGAGAGAGGCAAGTTCATAAGAGATCTTGAGAGATAGATAACATTCCTAGTGTAAAAGGATAAGAGTTGGAAGGCCCAAGTGACGTCTGATATAGGAAGTTCTAGGTGTGAACCAAAAGAGGGAAGTGGTCCAAGTGAGGCTAACAACACTAGATAAAGGGTGAAGTAGAGAGAAAAGAGATATATAGGGTTCAGATGAACAACCACAAGAGAGAAATGTTAGCAAGAGAAAAGGAAGAGATAAAAATGGAAAAATAAATGAGTAAAATGAGGAAGTATATGATGAATTTGGAGTTTAGGATGATGGATTTGCTAGAATATTGTGAACAATGGGTTAAACAACAAGAGGTGTAAGGCCCATGGCAAGGATGGGTGATCAAGAAAAGAATGAAATGGACCATAGAGCTATTGATGAAGAGGAACATACATGGAATGAATACCTTGAAGAAGTGAAACATGAACATACCAAACCATGAAGGTTTAAAAGACAACATGTTGCCAATAGATCAATATGAAGATGAAGAAATAGAAAAAAGAGTTATCATAGTGGACAAGGTTAAGAAGGGAGAATAAACGATGAGTAAACAAGAACTTGAAAAAGAAGAAAAAGGAAAGAAGATGTCCATTCGAGAGGATCTTAAAGGGACATTATGGTCTCTTTGTTTTATAGCCAACATTGTCTTTGAGTTTTTATATACAAGTATGAAGATGGCGAGCAGCCAATTCAAGAGCCATGTGTGAAATTTGACAAAATATAGGGACTAATTAGTACCCATGTAATAAAAATAATATTAAGATGATAAGAGACAATTTAAAACTATTATAAATTGAGAAAATGATGCTAAGGGAGTCATTCAATCACTCCATGAAGAACTAGAAGGTGAAGATAAATTTGTTGATGCCTTGGAAAGCATAGAGGAAATGGAAGTGACAATGGATCACATGAGAGGAGTTGTCCATAAAATAAAGAATATTGGATATTGGTATAAGTAGTAGAATGAGTAATAGTAGGTAAGATAACAAAGGAACAATTTGAAGAAGAAGCACAAGCATAGTGTGGCAGTAAAGAGCACACACATTAATACAAGAATTTAAATGAAGGATAACATTGGAGGCAAGTTATTTTATCCCCTTGGGATTATGATGTAGGGGAATCTTGGAAGAGTTTAAAAAGTGTTTTGGTTTCCTATTAGTGCATGAAAATTTGAATTGGAGTCCATTAGTAGTTTCCTAACTTTTGCTAATTTGAAATTTTAAAACATGTAATAAGGGATTGAGGATGTTTTAATGAGTTTAGATGAGTCTTGGTGTTAGGTATTTGTTAAAAAATAATTTAATAAATCTTATGGAATTAAAATAAGTCTTATGAAGTGGTCTTTAATCTTAGGAATGTGTCAAGTTTAAAATATGAAGTGGCAGTCATATTAAGCCACCACCCTATGTGGTTTTAGAAGTTGATGGATGTTTCTTGATTAAAGAAAAAATTATAAGGTTTGTTCTGAGAGTCATTTTATATGATATAATGATGAGAGAGTCTTAGAGAGTCCTTGGAATGAGAGGATGGAGTGTAATAGGGTAGACATGGTGAAAGTCTGCCAAAGACTATGTATAATACTGTAAGAGTCCCTCTTGTTATAAATAAAACATGTAGATGATTATGTTTTTATATATATAAAAAATTCATTATTAATTATAATGATTCAATATATTTTTTAATGTTTATTTGGTAATTAGAGTTATTATCTTTTTGCATTGAGAAATTATTGTAGTCTTAGTAGGTCATTGTTGTGTATGAGTTGAATGAACTCTTCTTGTAGAGGAAATATTCAATAAGGAAAGGTTACTGAGTTTTCAATGTCTTTATTAAAATTTGTAGAGATGTTATCACATTATAAAACTTATTATTGAAATAATTAGTGTCCTTGTTAATAAGTAATCTACATTCTCTATTTTTGTATGCACAGTCCATAATCTGAGTTTCTGCATTGAATGACTTAGAAAATTAGAGTGTATAAAATTGTATTAAAGGTTAGTATCCCTATGTTAATGTTGTATTTTTTCTCTTAAATTTCTAAATTACATATTCAAGGGTTTGATAAAGCATCTGGTATTAAGTTATATACTCAGGTAGACACATGTTGGGAAAGGTATTCTTATGTGGAGATTGTGCATGATGATTAGGTAAGAAAAGGTTTTGTTAATCCGTCATAATAAAAGAAGTGGAGTTATCCATTGAATCTAATGTGTCAATAAGGAGTTTATATTTCATCTAATTTTGTAATAGTTACAAAAAATAGAGTATTAGTATTTTTAAAGGTTTCATCTATCTAACCAAATGTTCAAATATGTTTTTATAATCATCTTGTAGTCATAGAACCTTAATTACATGAGTGAATACCTAGAATACTGTAATAGGCTTGGTTGTTTGAAAGGTGACTGTATAACTTTGAAGGAAATGATACAAAACAGATGATCTAGTGTTTGGAGGCAATTAAGGTAAGTGGTTGGAAGGTTATTAAGTATATATTTAACTTTTTATTGACTTTTTTTATGATTTTTTCCTTCCCCTTAAGTATACAAATTTGGTATGTCCTTTTTCCCACTATAGTCAACTTGGATTTGAGTTAGAAATAGTTAAAAGAAGATTCAAAGAAACCATATAGTGATTAGAAGAGTAGATTGGGCTCAATATAGACTTATTTAAAATTAATTCAGGTATTTAAACCTCATCATGAGGAATTTATGTCTTTGAATGTGCCCTCAACCCTGATAATGGCTTAGAAACCCTATGTTTAGGGTTTGGAAGATTTTGAGAGAATTAACTATTCATAAAGGATCAAGCTTTGTAGTCTTCTCAATTTTAATGTTATGTAACTTATTTTGGTGGTTGAAAAATGTTTATGTAATGGAGAGTATGGATTTAAATTACTAAGTTGTTTTAAGCTAAGATGAGATCTAGTTGAAGAGGTCAAAGAAGAAAAGGGTGTTGATGTTGAGGGTAAGATTGAAAAAATATCTGATTTAGCTAAATAAGGATAATGGGTGGCCAAAAATGTCAATATAATTACCTAGGAGTATTTACTTTGTTCAAACCAAGGATGTTTGTCCATTTGGAGGGCTAATTAAGGGGTCAAGTAAGTCTATAGGTACCAAACTTTGTAAAGTAACCTATCCTAAAATCTTGTGTGTAGTAGGTGATTGATAAAGGATACTAAAAAAGGTATCTATTTTTCCTAGATGATTTTTTGTACATAATAGAATCAAGAATTTATTCTGAAACATGGCTAGTAGCAAGCCAAAGCAAGAGAATTACTTTTGAGAGTAAACAAAGGAAATGGATGGTAAAAGTAGTCTAATTTTCTTTGAAATAGTATGTTAGATTATTTTATGTGTTTTTGAATCTTGAATTAATTAGGTGATTGTGTTTGATCAACCAAAATAGAATAAGACTAGTGTTGACAAAGAAGACTTGCAAGTTTGCAAGTAAGAACAAGAAGAATTGTAGGCTAAGGGGATTAGATCTACATCAATTATTCTATAAAATAACCCCAATTATTATTATTCATTAAAAATATTTATGTAAAATATCATTATATAAGATAAATTGTTAAAAATAGGAATTTATTAGAAGGATTCAAATTATGAGCATTTCTATTTTTATAATAAGAATTTTAATTCAAATCATCATTTGAAAAAACAAAATCTTGGAAAGGCATGAAAATCTAAAACATATTATATCTACCATTCACAGTTTGATCATTTTTAGTATAATCAATAGTAGAAGAATAAGTTTCACTAATATGAAGTTTTTTGAATTTAAAATAAACTTGAATATTAATTAAACAACTTAAAATATAGATGGATTATAACAGGATTCAATCAACATCCTCAATTCCCTATCGAGAAAGGTTCAACCATCCCACATAATTATCCAAAGCATAGATGATGCTAGATGTCTCCTTCACTCAACTAAGTGTACGATCATGCAAATATTATGAGAAGGCAACACAGTGGTGGAAACTCTATCAAATATGTGAGTACTCAACTCAAAAATCTCTATGTGGATCAGACCCCTTAACATTCCATCCTGTATTTAGACCTTGATCAATAATTATGCAAAAATACAACCTCCTCAAGCTTATAATAGGGATACACATGAAATAAATAATAATGATTATTAAAAGGATTAAAATCACTTTATGTCATAGTATTGACACCAAACTTAAATCCAATGGTGAAATATGTCACTTCAAAAAGTATCCTACCAATGGTTGTGTAATAAAACAAAACATTAGAATTTTAAACTAGTACTTGGCCTACGGCAACCCTCAACATTAATTAGAAACAAGACCAACATCATGGGAGGTGATTAGGACCATCATGAACTAATTTACTATGTATAATTCAAAGTTAAGAAATGTTTTTGGAGGATGTTGTAAAAATGTACAATCATGGAGTTTATGCTTAGGATTGATGGGCATGATGAGATTCTGGCTAGGGATTTTGTGATGGGTTAGAAATAACACTGTGTGACCTTTAGCAGAGTTACTATGGAAGTCACATAGGAACTCATTTGGGATGTTACTGACATGACTTGTTAGGGCATGAAGGAGTTAAAAAATAAGGATTAGAAATAGGAAATCATGTAGGCCTTCTTTGAGATACACACTGTCGCCAAAACAAACAAGAAAAAATCTCCAAGGGATGACCTTCTGTGGATATGGATGGAATTATTCTTATAGGTAATGCACTACTTAACTTTAGAAGGAAAACTCACCCATATCTTTTCACACCATTTCTTACTATTGAACAACCTTAAAGTTGATTAGACTAGGCTGCCATACTATCTCTTCATGTCTCTAGAATTCACACTCCTATCATTCAATGAGAAACCCATGATTGACATAATCAACTGAGTATTAATCCCCCTTCTCACTAAATGAGTGACCCCCATGAGAAGCCAAGTAATTCATATAGTGAAAATTAGAAGAGAGAAGAAATTTGATAAGGATATATTATATAAGGGAAGAAAGAGTGAGTCCTTTCTACCTACCTACCTAGATCATCCATGGGAGGTAGGGAACAAGGACAAAGGAAAATCCTGTGATCCTTCTCCCCTATAAAAGACCTTAAGTAAGAAGGTGGACCCAAATCCTTAGTTCTAATCAACTATTGAAAACCCTAAATTTAAAATAAATGAATTAAATTCAGTAGAGGTTTTGACGAGTGATGATTATTCAACCTAGATTCTAGAGGGTTATATGCAAAATTAATTGAGTTCTATGACAATCTACAAAAACTGGGCAAACAACTAGTGTCATACATAAAATAATGGGATAATTCAAACAAGAAATTGATGAGTTGAGGGAAGGGATAAGGGATATAAAAAAATGAAAGGAGGTAAGCTAGAGGGAACCCTAAAAGGAAAATAAATCCTCACCATCATCTTGAGGAGATACAACACCAATAAAGGAAAATTGATAGCTGAGAAAGTCAAAGGATCAATAGAACAAGGGGAAAACATGGTGGAAGGATAGAGAACTAAAACCAGATGCAAGATAAGTAATAGTGAAAATAAGAATATGGATGGTATTAGGAAGGAGGGTCACCCCAAGGAAATTTAACATGTGGCTTTATTTTTAGGCTTTTTCTAGGTCTTTTTTGTTGAAACTCTACTAACTTTTTGCATCTGATTGGTCGAGCGGGCCTTATTTATTTTTGTATTAGCTGTACTTTTTTCTTTATAAATGATGGTTTTTAGGTCCCTATAAAACCTAATATTTACCTATTAAATAAAAAATTAAACAACCTAAAATAGATTATAATTATCACCATTCAATCTAGCACTTCACTTAGATGGATTGGTAGATGTGGCCTTATTAATGGGAATAATATGTAAACATGAGGAACATTAAATAAGATAGGGATAATATTAAATAAATGATAACCATATCTAAATTATAAACTCATATGTGACAAGTATGAAAATGTAAAATAAAACTCTAGAGGGATGAATAACTAGGAAACCCTAATTTTGACTATGTTAAAAGAGAGGAGGGGTTCACTAATTTGTTCTACCAAATAGTGACACTAAGGTTAAATGACAATATGTAAATTAGTAAAACTAGGGTATGATAGGGATCTAATATAGTAAAATACTAAAAATAATCAAATCTAAACTATGTTCAAAAATATGCATTGAAAATATAAAGAAATGATTGAATAAACAATGGAAATGAAAGAGAGGGAAAGAAGAATAAAATGAACCCATATGGGAATTGAAACTAAAAATATACAATTTCAAGAAAAGAGCTAGAACTAATATAAAACATTCTCTTGAAATTTGATTGTGATCTCCATCTAGGTTATAATTAGTAGAGGGTTTGTTATGTCTAGGTCATAATTGGTGGACAATGGATTTTATCCTTCAATTTCATCCTTTACAACTAATTTTTTCCCTTCTATAGTTCTGGAATATGTAGCTTTAAGTTTTTCTTCACATACTAAGATTGGCCTAGTTTTTATCTTCACTTTGTTTAATTTAAAATCAAATATTTGTGATTTTCTTCTCCTTTGATCTTAACCTAACCTTTAATAAATGTATTCATAAAAGAGTGGTGTGTGAAAGTTAGTTAGATAGGGAAACATATTGAAGATTTTTATCGATATATCCTACACATAGAATTATGGATATATGTAGTTCTAGTTCTTGTGAGTGAAATCCAAACCAAATTAGAGATAATTTTTCATCTCCTTTACCTATATTATCAATTAGAACTATATGATTTGTTATGACCTTAATTTGGCATAAGATCTAATGACACAATACTTAGATTCATGTTGGTGAAATGTAGGCTTGATGTACATGCTCTTGGATAAATGTGAAAAATTATTAATAGAGGTTGGTGATTGTGTAATAGACAAATGGCTTATAACAGATCCATTTGATATGATACCTTGCACATGGGATATGTGTAATGTCTTAGGATATTTTTTATATATAAGACACTTAAAACATAAAATGACCCTATATAATAGTGATAAGATTAAGTCAAGATGCATGAAACTAGGTCAAGGTGGGAAGTGCCCAAAAAAAGATGTGGGCCAAAATAAACAAAGGGTTGATTCTTATCCAGAGGGGAAAAAGGCTCAGAACATGGATAGATGATAGGGATCCTTGTTTATATATATATATATATATATATATATATATATATATATATATATATATATATATATATATGTATGTATATGTATATGTATATGTATATGTATATATATGTATATGTATATATATACATATGTATATGTATATATATGTATATGTATATGTATACATATATATATATATATATATATATATATATATATATATATATATATATATATATATATATATATATATATATATATGTATACATATATATGTATACATTTGTATACATAAATATATATATATATATATATATATATATATATATATATATATATATATATATATACATATGTATACATACATACATATATATATGTGTGTGTGTGTGTGTGTGTGTGTGTGTGTACACATACATACATACATTATATATATATATATATATATATATATATATATATATATATATATATATATATATATTGTATGTATGTATGTGTATACACACACACACACACACACACACACACACACACACACACATATATATATGAAGTGTATTCGAATAAATATAGATGAATCAATAATAATAAAACTCTAATTCAGTTTAAAGTGTTTGAAATTAACCAAATGTACATAAGTAGAGAAAATGTGATAAACATGACAAAGACACTATGGAAAAGGGTCTTGGTTTAAAATTAGGTTCCCAATAGATTATACATAAAAAAAGTAACATAATAAACATAAAATAGATATAAATAGTATGTAAATCATATCACACACACAATAAATTAATACCAAAAATAGAGTATACAAAGAAATAAAGGAAATCATATATCACACAAAGTAGATTTGGAAAGAAAAAAAAGTTATCACACACTACATGCATGTGAAACATAAAGTAAGTAGAAAAACTAGATAACTAATCATGGATAAAATACCATAAATAAGCATGACAAGTCTATATATAGAATAAATGAACGTATAAGAACACACCTATAAATAAACTGTAAGATTGCATTAATTCTTAGTGAAGAAATTAATAAAGTTATAACATGCAATTGTTGAAAAATAATATTTGTGAGGTTACATTGTGGTGCACATTATTTTATAAAATAAATAAATAAATTATTTAGCATTTACACATAACCAAATATTTAAAAATTAGTTGTATGAGAAAAAAATATTATGGTTAATTTAAAGGGGTGGACTAGTCATTTGCAACTATCCACAACCCTTATACAAGTGTTTTAACCTTTTGCTGAAATGCCATTTTTTTAATTGTTAAAAATCATGATTTAATAAAGTGGCAGTCTTCCAATTTTATGTTCAGAATTATGAATAAGTGAGGTGAAGAAAAAATTAACTCGGTCTATAAATGTTTCTCAAATAATATAATAAGTTTTGTGATTTTTTACCCCATTGAGATTTTTCCATGTTAAAACTATGTAATGTGCATTCTCATTTATTTATGAATTATTGCATTATTATTACAAGTTATGTAATTAATTAGTTTATTTATTTACCCATCATTCATATTAAACAGATATTATATTCTTTCCATTAGTTATTCTAACATGGTACCAAAGACACAATTTTTTTAACTTGTTTGTAAGTAGTTTGAATTATTCTTAGAAACTGTTACATAAATTAATACCTTAAGGTCGTATGAAATAAATATTATAATTTTTTTTAGAATTGTTTTGTTGGACAGATTGTGATAAAATTTGTAATAGTAAATATGTGAATTATAAATAATTATATGAGAAATAGAATAATACAAATTATTATAAAAACATAAATAAACAAAGGGTTGATTCTTATTCAGAAGGGCAAAAAGCTCAAAACAAGGATCAAGATAATAAAAGGATGGATAATAGGAATCTTGGTTTTTATTTTATATATTATATACATGTATATATGTATGTATGCATATATATATATATATATATATATATATATATATATATATATATATATATATATATATATATATATATATATATATACATATACATGAGAAATATAATAATACAAATTATTATATAAAAATGAATAAACAAAGGGTTGATTCTTATTCAGAAGGGCAAAATTCTCAAAACAAGGATCAAGATAATAAAAGGATGGATAATAGGGATCTTGGTTTTTATTTTATATATATATATATGTGTGTGTGTGTGTGTGTGTGTGTGTGTGTGTGTGTGTGTATGTATGTATGTATGTATGTATGTATGTATGTATGTACATGCATGCATGCATACATATACATACACACACACAAACACACACACACACACACACACACACACACACACACACACACACACACACACACACACACACACACACACACACACACACACACACACACACACACACACACACACACACACACATACATACAGACGTGTGTGTGTGTGTGTGTGTGTGTGTGTGTGTGTGTGTGTGTGTGTGTGTGTGTGTGTGTGTGTGTGTGTGTGTGTGTGTGTGTGTGTGTAGTATATTTGAATAAATATAGATGAATCAATGCAAATAAGACTCTAATTGGGTTTAAAGTGTTTGAAACTAACCAAATGTATATAAGTAGAGAAAATGTGATAAAACATGACAATGACACTATGGAAAAGGGTTTTGGTTTAAAACTAGGTTCCCAACAGATTATACATTAAAAAAAGTAACATATTAAACATAGAGTAGATCTAAATAGTATGTAAATCATATCAGACACACAATGAATTAATACCAAAGATAGAATATAGAAAGAAATAAAGGAGATCATATATCAAATAAAGTAGATTGGGAAAGAAAATAAAGTTATCACACACTACATGCATGTAAAACATAAAGCAAACAGAAAAACTAGATAACTAATCATGGATAAAATACCATAAATAAGCATGACAAGTTTATATATAAAATAAATGAATGTATAAGAGCACATCTATAAAGAAAGTTTTAAGATTGCATTAAAGCATAGTAAATAAATTAATGAAGTTATAACATGAAATGGTTGGAATAATAATATTTGTGTGGTTACATTGTGGTGCAAATTGTTTTATAAAATAAATAAATAATGTATTTATCATTTACACACAACCAAATATTTAAAAATTAGTTGTATGAATAAGAAATTATTATGGTTAATTTAAAGGGGTGGATTAGTTAGTTGCAACTATCCACAAACCTTATACAAGTGTTTTAACCTTTTGGTGAAATGTCATTTTTTTAATTGTTAAAAATCATGATGTATGGGAGTGGAAGTATTCCAATTTTATGTGAATAATTGGGAATAAGTGAGGTGAAGAAGAAATTTACTAGGTCTATAAATGTTTCTCAAATAATATAATAAGTTTTGTGATTTTTTACCTCATTGAGATTTTTCCATGTTAAAATTGTGTAATGTGCATTCTCTTTTGTTTCTGAATTATTTCATTATTATTACAAGTTATGTAATTAATTAGTTATTTATTTACCTATCATTCAGATTAATGAATATTATATTCCTTCCATTAGTTATTCTATTAAGGTACCAAAGAGACAAATTTTATAACTTATTTACAAGTAGTTTGAATTGTTCTTAGAAACTATTATATAAATTACTACCATAAGGTTGTATGAAATAAATATTATAATTTTTTTTAGAATTGTTTTGTTGGAAATATTGTGATAAAGTTTATAATTTTAAATATGTGAATTATAGATATGATTAAAAATATATATAATTTTATGAGAAATATAATAATACAAATTATTATATAAACATATGTATTATAAAAAACAAACAATTTTTTTTGTTGTTTTTTTTTAAAGAAAGGAAATAATAAATACAATAAAAATGAATAAATAATTCCCCTAAGTTTGTTATGAAAATTATTAATCCTTAGTTTAATTTTATAAACACCAATTCCATAACCTTAAATATATAATATAGTAATTTTCAAAATGTCTTCAAAAGTAACTACTAAAATTGACCAAATACAAAAAAGCCTTCTTATGGAGGGGCAATGAAGAAAGATTCAAATATAACCTAATTACATGGGAAAATGTTTGTATCCCATAAGCAAATGGAGGTATCATTTTGAGAAGCATCAAATCAATGAATAGAATCATGTTGGTAAAAATGGGTTGGCAAATGTTGAAGGAAAATGGTGAGTGGGTAAGAATTATCAAAGCTAAATACTTGAAAGGAGTGTATGAGGATGAATTCCTTGGGAATAATGCCCTACAAATGGATCAACCTTCTAGAAAGCTATAAACAATTGAAAAGATCTCGTAAAGAAAGGTATTCTATGGAAAATTGGCAATGGTGAGAAAATTAGCTTCTGAGAAGATGTTTAACTATCCTCCACCCCTTGTCCACATAGGGGATTTGGGTTGGGTGGTATAGAGACCTCAATCAAAGATGGGGACCCAAAAGCAAAGATTAATGGGAAATGAATGAAGATGTAAAGTGTTATAAAATCCTCCCTAGTGAAGGACTCTCACTAGAAGAATCTTAGGATATTCATACCCTCAAATCATCATCAATTTAGGTTCTTATCCATTCCATTCAAAAGGAAGATCATTTTATCTAGGCTACTAAAGATAATGGTTCTTACTATGTGGCCTTAGGACATGCCACCAACCATAATTTAAAAAGTGAATGGAGTTTTTGGAAAAACATTTGGGTGAAGCACTTGACTCCTAAAGTTAATTTCTATTTTTGGTTAGTGACATGGGATACAATTTTAATGGTAGGTAACCTAGCCAAAAGAGGACTGATTATCCCCAACAGATACCTAATATGTTAGAATGTGTAAGATTTAGTCCATCACCTATTCCTTGAGTGTCCTTTCATCTTGACACTCTTTAACTAACTATTTAGTAGATTCAACTTGACATGTGGCAGGTTGGGTTAAACTAAATAAAATCCTTGACCTCATAGTGTAATGGAAATACCCCTAGAATATCCATTTCCTAGACTTTCTTTGGCATCTCATGCTTCTTCATTAGTTCTAGTGTGTCTAAAAAGCCTACAATGATGGCTTTTTCCTAAAAAAAAGATACCATCCCAAAGGTGCCTTCATCTATCTTTTCCAGGCCATTTTGGAAAATTTGAAATCTTCCCCCCTCCCCCAAAGACAAATATCTTACCTTTCCTTTAGCTTTATAGATGCTTAACAACTAAGACCTTACTCAACTCAAAAATATTTCCTCGAAATATATAATATTCAATCATACAAAGTGGAAGGCTCCACCATTTGGTTGGGTGAAACTAAACTTTGACAGTTCTACCAAAGCAACCCAAGACCCATAAGTAGTGGAGTTATAAAGATTTCAAAAGGGTAGATGTTGGCTACTTATGTAGGTCCTATGGGAACCCAAAAAAATCACCCTACAGAGGCCAAAAAAACCATTTGTGGTATATAGTTGGTTTCCAAAATCAATTAGAATAGAATCATTATGGAGGGTGATTCGATAAATATCATAAATGCTCTGGAAGGAAAAATAACCCCCTCACATACTATAAAAGACCTTATCGATGATGTCAAGCAACTCTTGAGGGGCATGAATCACGTACAAATTATCCATACCTATTATGAAGGCAATGGGGTAGTAGACATTCTTACCACCATCAGAGTTGAACTGTACATTTTAAAAAATTATCATGATGTAAACAATGTTCCTAATGATGTTTTCAATACCTTATAGGTTGAAAGTACCACTATGTGATAGAAACATCATGTCACTGCATGTGTATAGCATTTCATCCGAGGGGTGGTTTTTTATTATGATGATATGTAATTATGTCTATTGAAAGATGCACAATTTCCATAAGGTGATATTGGTGGGCTTCCTAAACTCCATTTTCATTATTCAAAATTAATCCATCCATAACTTTCCACCTGTTCACCTCAAATCTACAGACACTACTTCAATGTGAGCAGATAGGGAAAAGCTTGAATCCATTTCTTGTACGAAGGTACGTGGCCATAAAAAATTCTAAAATAAACTCAAATACAGGGGCCTCATCGAGTTCATGGAGAGAATCATAGAGCATAATACAAAAGTGGCCCACGACTTCGTAGCGGCTTGGAATAAAAAAAAGGTGATCATTTATGACATAGTAATCACTGTTACAAAAAAGTTCATTGGGGAAATGATTAGTATGTCTTGTGAGGGTACTAAGTCATTCAAAGACCAAACAAAGAAATAGGATTTGCTATAACAATTCCTCCAAATGAATGACTTTTTGAAGACTAAAAATAAAGGCTTCCCATGAGTAGATCTCCCTATTCGTAAGTACATGAATGTAAATACTATATAACTCTTGAATGTAAGTACATAATGATCTTTTCACACCACTTCTTATCATTAAATTAATTTATTAGTTATAATATAAGTCTTCCTTTCATTCTACTTAAGTCTCTTGAAAGCACCATTTCGCTTCACTAAGTGAATGAGACTAATACTATCCTCCACCAAGGGTTTATCTTTCTTCTCATTAAACACAACCAGACCCTACATGGTTTGGAGGTCCCCCTAGGGCATCCTCTTCTAGGGAAGACTCCCCAAAGGAGGATCCTACCTCAGGATCCTATCCACCCTCTGAAAGCACCCCAAATAAAACCTTTTCAAATCTGCTAAAGATGACCTCCCCCTCAAGTTGTTTATACCTAAAAATAAGTTGATCATCCTCAATGTGGGTCCTTCTAAGGAGACCACTGGGAAGGGTAAAGCCATTTTGTCAGAGGAAATTAAAAGGAAAAAATTGAAGTTATAGAATTTCAAATCCAAGATGCAAGAGGTAGGGTTGGCCCTTGCCAAACTTATATAAGACTAGAATGCTCTACATAGATAGGCTGAGGCCATGACATAGTCTTTCATCCATTCTTCTCAGCTAGCCCTGACCCATGTTATATAGTGTCTAAAGATCTTGGGATTCCCCCACTAAGTTCCCCCATGGTGGTCTCCTCAATGTAGACTCCCTTGTAGGTCAAAGGATAGAAATGACCTCGTATGATCTTTCTTGGAGAAGTAGCTAAAGGACCTAGGAACCACACATGGGCTAGGATCTCAAATATTAAGCAAGACATCCCAGTGAAGAATCTTGAGGATGTTGAAGACCCTCTATAGGGACATCCCTCCTAATATTTGTTTTTAATTTTTGTGTTCCTTATTTTTGGTTTAATATAGTGGTTTTTTGATATTTTGGTTGGATGACCTTTACTCGCCTTGTTGATACTTTGTAAATTTCACTTTGGTGGTTCCAAGATTCCTATAAAACCTATTTTTTTACCCTATCAAATTAGAAAATGTTAAGATAAGTTAGACTTAAAGAAAAAATATTATTTATAGTAAATGTTCTTAACCTTAAATATTTATTATATTAAATTTTTTTATTATGTTAAGATAAGCTAAAGAGCAAGTAATTTTTTATAGATTATTTTTTATCCTAAATATTTATTACCCTAATTTTATTTTACTATATTAATAAAATTTAAAGTTAAAGAGAAAATATTCTTTATAGTAGTTTTTTCTATTACCTTAAATATTTATTATAGTAATTTTATTTTACTACAATATGTTAAGTTAAAAAGCAAGTATTTTATTTTAGTAATTTTTTTTTTATGTTAAGTTAAAGCCTTGCACAACCATTTCTTATTATCCTTAAAATATTTCATTATAATTATTTTTTTGCTATGACATGGTAAAGGTTTTTACATGTAAAATAGTGAATAACAAAAGGATTAATTTTTTTATGTAGATTACTTTATTTTCTTATATATAAATATTATACTTATACAATAATATATAAATAATGACATAATTTGATAAAATATTCAAAGAATAAGTTACGATTATGGTAGTTACTTAATTTGAGTTATATGTTTCAAAACATATATTTTATTTAAGTGAAATTTTAAGGAATTTAAGTTAAATTTTGAATATATAGCTATAAAGTTATGGAGTGTTTTTAATAGGACTAAGAAACTTTTCATCTAGGAGACACAACAACTAAAAATATAAATACTTATCAATAGAAATCTCAGGAAGTTATGGTGATCATTCTAAGGAATGTTAAGTATGAATTCATACGCCATGTCAGTGATCAAGCATCTCTTAATGAAGCTTATAAAATTATTAAATCAATGCATGAAGGTACATGATTTTCTAAAATTATTAAATTTATTCTTGAACTTATGACAACCCCTAGGAAAAATTTAATAATTTTAAAAAGTAATTTTTGAATTAATAGTGAAATTAAGGGAAATAAAGGTGAATCTTATGCACCATTTAACCACAATGTTCAGGTGCCTCATTCCAAAGTCTGTGGATGGAGCCCAAAGTATCTAAATGACATCCAAACCCTATGGGTAATGTCAGAGTCTTATGACAATGTCTACACTATGTGAATAGAATTTAGAGTGTCTAGAGTCTCTAGATGATGTCTAAAGTCCATGGATGACATATAGACCATAAATAAGGTGTTTAGAGTTTCGAGATGACATCGAGACTATTGAGTGTGGAACCCTTTGGGTATATCACATGACCTTAGAGAATATTTTGGGGGCCTAGAGAGCTCCAAGGATGTGGGGAGAATAGTTTTCCCTACTCCACCTTTTGTGGAACCTTGCTCCAATGTGAGTGGAATATTCCTTATATTTTCTAATTTCTATGTTTCCATATTTTTTGGAGTCAGTTGTTGGATGAATTTTTCCATGTTGACTTCCCTGATCTTAGCGAGCTAGTTATTTTTCAGAAAAGGGGATAATTTTCTTGCTACAAGGAGTTGGTTATGATCACATGTTGTTGGTAAATGTGCCCTTAAAAGGTGGAGACCCACTCTTGGCATGTTCCTTCATGAATGAGATTTTGGATGAGCTTGCTTAGGTGGAGGAGGGTTTTCACAAGTTGGATAATGCTTATATTGGATAAGCATTGCACATTTCTCCTCTTTTTATGGATTTTCCTTCATTTGCTATATATACAGGGTGTGGTGTGGCCTTTAGAGGTTGATGGTTCATTTGTAGGGTGTGACTATGAGGATCAAAGTCAAAGTGAAGGTGTTTTAGCAAAGTGCAAGTGTTTATTATAGGGTGTGGTTTAGTAACTTGTGAGATATAACATTATGTAGGTGTAGGTGAAAGTGCATCTTTTTGTGGAACATTTTCTATAGGAGATTTTTTTATCTCTATGAGATTTCATTGTAATATTGTTTTAAATTGATATTTTATTTAATAACTTTCTTGGTGGATGTAGCCCACATTGGGTGAACCATGATAGATCTATGTCATGTGTGTTTGATTCTTGTTCTCTCCATTTTTATGCTTTCACAATATCTATGATTTGAGGAATATATTTGTGATGCATGCTATTTGATAATTTAGATTTGATTTATGGTCATATTAAATCTAGTTTAAATTTTTTAATTCCGAACAACTAGTATCAAAGTCATTGGTTGTGTGTTTTGCTGAAGTGGTAAATCACAAGAAAGTTATTAGCTTGAGTGGAAGCTATGGGAAAAGAGATTAGATTCAGAATTGAAAAGTTTGATGGTAATAATTTTGGTTTTTGGAAAATGTAGATGGAGGATTACTTGTATCATAAGGAGCTTCATCTCCCGTTGGAGGGGAAATTAGAACAATCTGTAAGTATGAGTGATGTGGATTGGTCATTGCTTGACATGAAGGCATTGTGACCCATTCAGTTATGCCTTGCATCTTTTGTTGCATTTAATATTTTTGATGAGAAAACCACAAAATATCTCATTGATAAACTTGGAAAGTTATATGAGAAATCCTTTGCTTCTAATTACTTTTTTCTTCTGAAAATATTGTTTAACATGAAAATGTCTTAGAATAGTTAAATAGCTAATCACCTAAATGATTTTAATATGGTTTTAAGTATGCTCACTTCAATTGGAATTAGGATTGATGATGAACCTAGATATTTGATAATCTTATGTTGTTTGCCTGATAGTTGGGATAGTTTGGTTATGGCTGTGAGTAATGCAATCCCTACTAAGGGAAGCTTGAAATTTGAGGATGTTTTAGGTGTGATTCTTAGTGAGGAGATGTGAAGGAAAAGTACTAGTGAATCATCTTTAGGTAATGATTTATCCATTGATACTAGAGGGAGGAAAAAGACAAGAGCAAAGGTAACCATGGAAAGTCAAAAGGTAGATCTAACTCTAGATCTAGATCTAAGATGATATGCTAGCATTGTGGGAAGAGTGGACACTAAAATAAGGATTATGGTCACTTTTGGATAAGAATGCCAACAAGGAGGAAATGAATGAGTTAAATGTGACATTAGGTAAATCATGTTAGGATGACTTAATTCTTTCTATGGATAGTTTTTTTGAGTCTTGGGTATTTGATCTAGGGGCTTCTTTTCATGCCACCCCACATAAGCATTAATTTATTTATTATGTTCAAAAGAATCTAGGACATGTTTATCTTGGTGATGATGAACCACGTGAGATAGTAGGGAAAGGTTGTGTTTAGGTTAAGATGCAGAATGGGAACACATGGATCCTTAAGGATGTTAGACACGTGCCTATGTTGAGATGGAATTTGGTTTCAATGGGGTAATTAAGCATTTTTAGTATTGTTTACTATAGATTATTGGAAAGTTACCAAAGGTATTCTTGTGATCTTGAGAGGTAAGAAAGTCAGTACTTTATATTTGACTAGTAGTGTTGATTCTATTGATTTAGTTGTTGTAGATGGAGATGCAACTATGTGGCACTATAGGTTTGGTCATATGAGACATAAGGGCATGTAGATATTAAACTATAAATTGCATAGATTGAAATATCTAGATCTATATTTTTTTGAGAATTGTATGTATATAAAATAGAAGTGGGTGAAGTTCATGAAGGTTGGACCCACAAAGAAAGATCACAAGTTAGGGTTGGTACACTCAGATGTATGGGGATTAACTCAGGTATCTTTTATTGCTAGAATCAATTATTATTTTACTTTTATTGATGATACAACTAGAAAATTTTGGGTTTATTTCATTTAAAATAAATTTGAAGTATTTGACACTTTTAAGAAGTGGAAAGCCTTGGTTGAGAATGAAATAAGTCTCAAATTGAAATTTTTTGGATTAGATAATGGAAGAGAGTATTATAATAATGTTTTCTTTGATTATTTTTTCTAACAATGGAATCCATAAGCAAAATATGGTTCTAAGAACTCCACAACAGAATGGGGTATCTGAAAGGATGAACAGAACAATAATGGAATGTGCTAGGAGCATGAGGTTACATATAGGCTTGCCTTTATAGTTTTGAGGAGAAGAAGTTAGCATGGTAGTATATCTGATTAATAGAGGACCTTCTCTGCCTTTGGATGGAGGCATTCCTGAACAAGCTTGGTATAGTAAGAATGTTGATTATTTTTTTCTTAGTGTCTTTGGATGTGATGCTTTTTCTCTCATTAAGAAAGAGGATAAGACCAAGTTAGAGACTAAATTAGAGAAATACAGATTTGTTAGTTATGGTGAGGATGAAATTGGTTTCATTTTATGGAACATTAAATATAAGAAAATATTTTGGTCTAGAGATGTAGTCTTTAGTGAAGAGGTCATGTATAAAGATCAATTATAAGAATAGGAATATGAATAGAAAGAGTACATATTTTTGGTCGACATTGTAGATGGAAAAGTATCCAATGATTTAGTTCAAGAACCTTCTACATAAGGACTCAAAACTCCTATGGTAATAAGGATTTCTAGGGTAAGAGGAGCACCTAAACATTTTTCTCCTTTTTCAAATTATTTATTACTCACTAACAATGAAGAACCAGAGTGTTATGAGGAAGGAATGTAGGTAAATGCAAACTTGAAGTGGGAGTAAGCCATGGATGAAGAGCATAGATCTCTTATGGAGAACCAAATGTGGGGTTTGGTAAGGCTACCAAAGGGAAAGAGTTCATTTCAAAATAAGTGGATCTTTAGAATAAAAGAAGAGGATGAAAGGATAAAAATGTATAAGGCTAGGATGGTGGTCAAGGGGTTCGCACAAATATCAGGTATTGATTTTGATGGGATTTTCTCTCATTTTGTTAAAATGACTTCTATTAGGACTATTCTTGGTTTAGTTATAGTTGAGGATTTACACTTAGAATAGTTAGATGTGAAAATCGCTTTTATTCATGATGATTTGGATGGAGAGTTGTATATGAAGTAACAATAGGGTTATGAGGTCAAAGGGAAGGAGAACTATGTGTGCAGACTAAAGAAAATCTTGTATGGCCTGAAATAAACTCCACAACAATGGTATAATGAATTTAATTATTTTGATTATAATAAATAAATTCAAGTATTTTAAAGCTCTTGTTGAAAACTAGATACAGAAGAAGATAAAGGTTCTAAGAATTGACAGTGGTGGAGAGTACCACTCAAATGCATTTAACTATTTATGAAAGTAGTATGGAATAAAAAGGAAAAATATGAATCTATGTGCACCATAATAGAATAAATTTACATAAATAATTAGTAGTAATATGATGGATAAAAGCATAAGAATGCTTAGTGGTGTATACATAGAAAGGAAATTATGGATAGAAGTAGTCATAACTACTTGTTACCTTATTAATATATTTCTCACATGTAATGTTATTACTATAACTAGATATAATTATTGAAATGGTAAAACCCTCTATAACATCTTTGTATTTTTAGTTATGATGTTTATATTTATACTTGTAAAGAAAAAAACAAAGTGAGACTGAAAATAAGGTAAGTGTATCATTATTGGAAGATAAGTGTATCATTATTGGATATAGTACTAGTGTAAAATGGTATAAACTTTCAAAATATAGAAAAAAATAAGTGTTTAAAATCATAATATAATATTCATATAATTTAAATGGGTTCCAAGGAAGAGAAGAAAACCAAAGGAAGAACAAAAAATGGGCTTATTGAATTAGAAGATGGAAAGTCTATGTCTAAATATGAATAAATTGAAGAAGATGAACTAGAAATGGAGTTTTCTAAGGAATATTAAGATGAAGCAAAGGGTGATGAACTAGAAGAGGATAGATCTTAGACTCCAACTTTGAGAAGGTCATATCAAATTAGAAGGAAACCATAAAGGTGTAGTCCATGTAATTTTTTATCTATATTTATTTTTATTGGTGTCATATATTACTAATGAAGATACCAAAATTGTAACGATCCCCTTAATTTAATGAAGTAATTTTTTTATAACCAGGCCATGGATGAAGAAATGGTTTCCTTGGTTAAAAACATGGTTTAGGACTTGGTAAAATTTATTACTAGTGGAAATATTATAGGCTATGAATGAGTGTTCAAGAAGAAGTAAATTGAAGAATGAAAAATGGTAAAGTATAAATATTACTTGTTAGCAAAGGGATTCAATTATGTATAGGGGAATTATTTTGGTGAGATTTTTTCTATTGTTTCTAAGCTAACTTTAATAAGATTTAATTTGGACATTTTTTTAATTTTAATCTCGCAATAGAATAAATGCATGTAAAGAATGCATTTCTACATGGGGAGATTGAGGAATACATCTATATGGCTCAACCTAAAAATTTTAAGGTGAAATTAAAGGAGGACTTGGTGTGTAAGCCAAATAATTATCTTTATAGTGTAAATCAATAAACAAGGATGTGTAATCATAAGTTTGACAAGTATGTGTTGGGACTTAGGCATGTACAAAGAAAAGTTGAACATCATGTGTATTTTAAATAAAGAAGGTGATATATTTTTAAATCATATTTTTGTATGTAGATGATATTTCATTATGATGGTGAGTGGTTTATTTAATCCCTAGTGATGTTACACTTCTCAACCTCAGGGACACTCATAGACATAAGATTCAAAATAAAAACCAAAAGACTTATTTATTGTTGTTTAACTACACTCACACACATATACACTCTCCCTTCCCTCTATGACTATGAAGAATATTGTCCTTGGTCTTATGATTGGGTTACATGAAAATACATTGATTTAGGAGGATCTTATCTCTACTCTAACACTCCCTGAGCTTCTCCCAAACTTGCTTGATCCTATTTTGTATACCTTGGATGATCTAAAGTGACTCTCTAACTCTCCTCCAAACTCATTTCAAATATCAGTGGCTTGACACTAAAATATTACTACTCTCTTCAAACTCAATTTGACTTGGATAATAGTCCACACATCATGTATTATTGATTGCGTTAGTTAATTTACCTTTTTTTTTTGACATAGGAAAAATTGTCAGTTGTTGAAAACTAATAATTATATAAAAACCAAATTCATACAATGGTGGTTTCATAACTACTGTCGACATTAAGTATTATTTTCATCATTCTCCCAATAAAAGGCCATTTTGACTAATGGGAGATTACTAAAACCATCCTTCCTTCACTTGCTTACCCTTTGGAACTCTTGATGATACTCTTTTTTTACATTGATATTTTTCCATGTGTGTAACATTTTTGAAAGAGATAAAAAATTTCATAACAAAATAAATTACACAAGTGCACACAAGAACCCAAACCCATGTTTGTGGATGATGAAAGATAGTTTTTAAATCTAAATTCTTGTTCATTATGTTAATTTGTAAAAACAAGGAAATGATTAAGTGTGTGATATATTAATAATCACCTTGGTTTACTATGAAATATCTAGGTGCTAAAAAGTTAATTTTGGGGATGGAATTTAAAAGGGAGTGACCAAATAGGAAATTTTGGTTGAACTAAGGGGAAAAAGATAAAACTTTTGGATTACTAGCCATAGGGTTAACTAATTATATATTATCATTGAATAATTATCTAACTTGAAACACTCTTCATAGTGTTCTTTATTAGTTTTAACCATTGATAGAGTTTGAGAAGAAGTTGTGACACACTAAGACCTAAAACAAATATACTTTTATAATAAGGCTAAAAAATACAAATATTTCATAAAAAATAAAATTTTATTGCATATTTGTGTTCCTCTAAAAAATTATGCAATTTTAAATAAAATGACATGTCAATTTGACTTTGTATGTGAAATTTATGGCCTCTAAACATTAGTGCATTTGGCCTAGTGACAAAAACCCACTAATGATTTTATAAGCTTCACTAAAGGCTACATAACTACCTCAACAATTTCATAACTACTTCAGTCATTTTTATTGTAAATGCTAGTAGTTTTCAAAGGAGATAAAGAATAGTGTGAGAAATGACTATAGGCAGTTCCTCTTCATCTTTTAAGTCTTTTGGGATTTCATTTTGAGCTCTCTTTGGTGTCTAAAATGTGTGTGTGTGTGTGTGTGTGTGTATGGAGAGGGTCTTTGTAATCATATGAGTTGTTTTTAACAAGTTTTATTCTTGATTTTATCTGGTTTTCTAAATTAAAGTGTGGAAAGGAGAAGGAAGTGAGCAAATTATAGATCATGTGAGTGTTTGAACATATTATAAATAAAAATCTATTCACAAAGGCCTCAATAAGGTATTAAAATTGTAATGGAAGCATGAAATAGTGTAAAAAAAGATGATATCCATCACTTTTGGTGGATTTTACTTTGTTTTGCATTTCTTCAGGGTAATATGGTATATATTTCAATTTTATATTGCCAGTTCCTTTATTCATATCTTTGTTGAAGTATTCCTTTTCAGTATACAATACTTAAAATTTGATCCAAAGTATATTCAATGAATCTTTTATGCAAATTAACAATTAAATAGTGATTTAAGAAATGAAGGAATTTTTTGAAATGTATAAGATCCATGTTAATGAAACTTAGTGTGGAATATCAACCTAGTTTATAGATCAACATATGTTGAGATGAAGTGTAAAGGTTTATAATGGAGAAATGTAAACATGTATCTACTCCCTTTCATTTTGGTATAAATTTATCTACTAAGTAGTGTATCAAGACACAAGAGGAAATTTATGACATGTCTCAAGTTCCTTATGTAAGTGTTGTTAAAATCCTGATGTATGTAATAGTTTACACTATGTTTAACATTACCCATATAGTGGTAGTTGTGAAAAAAATTATGTACAACACTGGGAAGGAAAATTGTACGAATATGAAAAATATTATTAGATATATATGTGTAACTTTAGATTATGCATTCATCTACCAAAGAATATCTATTGAGAATAAATATATGAATTTACAAGGCTTTTTGGATTATAACTATATTGGACATCTTGACTAGTGAATATCAATAAGTGCCTATGTGTTTACTTTTTTTAAGGGAGAATTATACTTGATGAAAAAAATATAGGAAACTATTTTATTTTCTAATATCAAGGTAGAATACATGGTAGCCACTCATGTAAATAAGGAAGCAATATGGCTAGAAAGGATTTGTTTGATTATTGGTTTTTTACAAAAAAATTTAAGGATAAAGTGTGAAACCCAAAGTGCATTATTAATGTAGGGGGATCTTGGAAGAGTTAAATAATTTTTTTTGGATTCCTATTGGTGCATGAAAATTTGAATTGGAATCTATTAGGAGTTTCTCATCTTTTGTTAATTTTAAGTTTCAAAACATCTAATAAGGGATTGAGGATGTTTTAAAGAGTCTAGATGAGTCTTGGTGTTATGTATTTATTAAACAGTAATTTAATATACCTTATTTTCTTAAAATAGGTCTTAAAAAGTTGAATTTTAATCATAGGTATGTGTTAAGTTTAAAATATGAAGTGGAAGTCATGTTAGGCCACCACCCTATGTGGGTTTTAGAAGTTGTTGGATGTTTCTTGATTCAATAAATAGTTAAGAGGTTTATTTTGAGAGTAATTTTATATGATACAATGATGATAGAGTGTTAAAGAGTCCATAGGAATGAGAGGATGTAGTGTAACAGGGTAGACATGGTGAAAGTCTACCAAAGACTATGTACATGACTGTAAGAGCCCCTCTTATTATGAATAAAACTTGTGGATGATTATGTTATTATATAAACAAACATTCCTTATTAATTAGAATTATTGAAGATATTTTTGAATGATGATTTGGTAATTAGAGGTATTACCTTTTTTCATTGAGAAATTGTTATAGTCTTAATAGGTCATTGTTGTGTATGAGTTGAATGAACTCTTTGTGTACATGAAAGATTCAATAAGGAAAGGTTACTAATTTTTCAATGTCTTTAGTAACATTTTTAGAGATTTTATCACATTCTCAATTTTTTGCTTAAAATAATTAGTGTCTTTGTGAATAAATAACCTACATTCTCTATTTTGATAAGCATAGTCCACAATCTGAGTTTGTGCATTGAATGACCAA
This sequence comes from Torreya grandis, assembly GCA_037957365.1. NCBI lineage: Eukaryota > Viridiplantae > Streptophyta > Pinopsida > Cupressales > Taxaceae > Torreya > Torreya grandis. The sequence continues at coordinate 969,502 of JARHVA010001414.1, read as the reverse complement.
GAAAATAAGAGTGTATAAACTTGTCATAAAGATTAGTATCCTTGTGGTAATGTTTTATTTTGCTATATTAAATTTTTCAAGAACATATTCAAGGGTTTGCTAAAGCATCTCGTATTCAATTATATACTCAGGCAGACTCCTATTGGTAAATGTATTCTTATGTGGAGATTGTGCATGATGGTTAGGTAAGAAATGGTTCTGGTAATTCATCATAGTTCAATAAGTAGAGTTATACATTAAGTATAATGTGTCAAGGAGTGTAAATTTTATCTAATTATATAATAGTTACAACAAACATAACCCTATTTCCCTATTTCCTATGTTATTTGGCAAAGTATAAGCATTCTCATAAACTGGGTAAATCCATGAATGGAGTATCAATCAATGGAAACAACCAAAGATTCATATTTGGAAAGGTTTAAATTATCTAACCAAATTTTCAAATATGTTTTGAGAACCATCTTGTCATTAAATAACCTTAATTACATGAATGAATATCCAACATACTATAATAGGCTTGGTTGGTTAAAAGGTGATTGTATAACTTTGAAGGAAATGATATAAAATTGATGATCTAGTGTTCGAAGGCAATTAAGGTAAGTGGTTAGAAGATTTTTAAGTCTATATTAAACATTTTATTGAATTTTTGTATGATTTGTTCCTTCCTCTTAAGTATACAGATCTGGTATGTCCTTTTCACCAGTATAATCAACTCGGATTTGAGTTAGAAATAGTTGAAAGAGGATTCGAAGGAACTATATAGTGATTGGAGGAGTGGATTGGGGTCAATATAGAATTATTTAAAATTAATTTAGGTCTTGAAACCTCATCATGAGGAATTTGTATTTTAGTGTGCCCTCAGCCCTGATAGTGGCTTGGAAACCCTAGGTTTAGGGTTTGGAAGATTTTGAGAGAATTAAATATCTAAAAAGGCTCAAAATTTGTAGTCTTGTCAATTTTTAAATTCCATAAATTATTTTTGTGGTTGTAGAATGTGTACGAACTAGAGAGTATATATTTGAAGGATTGAGTTGTTTTAAGCTAAGAAGAGACCTCGTTGAAGAGGTCAAAGAAGAAAAGGGTATTGGTGTTGAGGGTAAGATTGATATAAGAGTTGATCTATCTGAAGGAGAATAATGGGTGGATAAAAATGTCAATATATTTCCTTGGGATTCTATATTTTGTTTAGACCAATGAGGTTTGCCCATTTGGAGGGTTAATTAGGGGGTCAAGTAAGTGTAAAGGTACCAAAATTTGTAAAGTACCCTAGCTATGTGTAGAATTTTATTGATATAAGGTATTAAAAATTGTATTTTTTAATAGATGATATGTTTTATGATACATAATCAATAATTTGTCCTAAAACATGGCTAATAACAAGGCAAAGCAAGAAAATGACTTTTGAGAGAAAATAAAAGAAATGGATGATGAAAGTAGTCTAATTTTATTTAAAATAGTATGTTAGATTATTTTAAGTGTTTTTTAATACTAAATTAACTAGGTGATTGTGTTTGATCAACCAAAACAAAATAGGCCTAGTGTTGGCAAAGACTTGTAAGTTTGCAAGCAAGAATAAGAAGAATTACAGACTAAGGGGATTAGCTCTACATCAGTTGGTATTAGATCAAGGAGATTCCTTGGGAAAAGTGTGAGTATAGGTATAATTTTATGATTTTATTTGTTGACTACGCATGTGAATGAAAATTGTAAGAAAATAGTTGAGTAAGAAGGAGTCTTTGGAAGGACAAAGTTGATATAGTAGATTTAGGAGGTATGAATAAATTTATGGTTAATTCCTTGTTTTGAATATATTTCTGATGATGAGTGGCAGGTAAAATAAAGAAAATAGTGAAATGAAGTAGTGGCATCCCTTTAGAAAAGAGAGCTATTAACAAGCTCAAGTGAGAGAGGAAAGTTCATAAAGAGAGCTTGAGAGATAGATAACATTCCTAGTGTAAAAGGATAAGAGTTGGAAGGCCCAAGTGAGGTCTGATATAGGAGGTTCTAGGTGTGAACCAAAAGAGGGAAGTGGTCCAAGTGAGGCCAACAAAACTAGAAAAAGGGTGAAGTAGAGAGAAGAGAGATATATAGGGTTTAGATGAACAACCACAAGAGAGAAATGTTAGCAAGAGAATAGGAAGAGATAAAAATGGAAAAATAAATGAGGAAGTATATGATTAATTTGGAGATTAAGATGATGGATTTGTTAGAATATTGTGAACAATGGGTTAAACAACAAGAGGTATAAGGCCCATGGCAAGGATGGGTGATCAAGAAAAGAGTGAAATGGACCATAGAGCTATTGATGAAGAGGAAAAGACATGGAATGAATACCTTGAAGAAGTGAAAGATGAACATACCAACCTGTGAAGGTTTAAAAGACAACATGTTGCCAATAGATCAATATGAAGATGAAGAAATAGAGAAAAGAGTTATCATAGTGGACAAGGTTAAGAAGGGAGAACAAATCATGCCTGAACAAGTGCTTGAAGAAGAAGAAAAAGGAAAGAAGATGTCCATTTGAGAGGATCTTAAAGGGACATTATGGTCTCTTTGTTGTATAGCCAACATTGTCTTTGAGTTTCTATATGCAAGTATGAAGATGGCGAGCAGCCAAGTCAAGAGCCATGTGTGAAATTTGACAAAATATAGGGAATTATTAGTACCCATGCAATAAAAATGGTATTAAGATGATAAGAGACAATTTGAAACTATTCTAAAATGATGCTAAGGGAGTCATTCAATCACTCCATGAAGAAGTAGAAGGTGAAGATGAATTTGTTGATGCCTTGGAAAGCATAGAGGAAAGGGAAGTGATAGTGGATCACATGAGAGGAGTTGTCCATAAAATAAAGAATATTGGTTACTGGTAGAAGTAGTAGAATGAGTAATATTAGGTAAGATAACAAAGGAACAATTTGAAGAAGAAGCACAAGCATAGGTGTGGCAGTAAAGAGCACACACATTAATACAAGAATTTGAATGAAGGATAACATTGGAGGCAAGTTATTTTATCCCCTTGGGATTATGATGTAGGGGAATCTTGGAAGAGTTTACAAAGCATTTTGGTATCCTATTGGTGCATGAAAATTTGAATTGGAGTCCATTAGGAGTTTCCTAACTTTTGCTAATTTGAAATTTCAAAACATGTAATAAGGGATTGAGGATGTTTTAATGAGTTTAGATGAGTCTTGGTGTTATGTATTTGTTTAAAAATAATTTAATAAATGTTATGGCATTAAAATAAGTATTATGAAGTGGTCTTTAATCCTAGGAATGTGTCATGTTTAAAATATGAAGTGGAAGTCATGTTAAACCACCACCCTACGTGGGTTTTAGAAGTTGATGGATGTTTCTTGATTAAATAAAAAATTATAAGGTTTGTTTTGAGAGTCCTTTTATATGATATAATTATGAGAGAATCTTAGAGAGTCCTTAGGAATGAGAGGATGGAGTGTAATAGGGCAGACATGGTGAAAGTCTGCCAAAGACTACGTATAATACTGTAAGAGTCCCTCTTGTTATAAATAAAACATGTAGATGATTATGTTTTTGTATAGAAAAAAAATCATTATTAATTAGAATGATTCAAGATATTTTTTAATTTTTATTTGGTAATTAGAGTTATTACCATTTTGCATTGAGAGATTATTGCAGTCTTAATAGGTCATTATTGTGTATGAGTTGAATGAACTCTTTGTGTAGAGGAAATATTCAAGAAGGAAAGGTTACTGAGTTTTCAATGTCTTTATTAGAATTTGTAGATATGTTATCACATTATAAAACTTATTATTGAAATAATTAGTGTCCTTGTTAATAAGTAACCTGCATTCTCTAGTTTTATAAGCACAGTCCATAATTTGAGCTTCTGCATTAAATGACTTAGAAAACTAGAGTGTATAAAATTGTATTAAAGAGTAGTATCCCTATGTTAATTTTGTATTTTTTCTCTTAAATTTCTAAATTACATATTCAAGGGTTTGATAAATCATCTGGTATTTAGTTATATACTCAGGTAGACACATGTTGGCAAAGGTATTCTTATGTGGAGATTGCACATGATGATCAGGTAAGAAAAGGTTTTAGTAGTCCATCATAATAAAAGAAGTGGAGTTATCCATTGAATCTAATGTGTCAATAAGGAGTTTATATTTCATCTGATGTTGTAATAATTACATAAAATAAAGTATGAGTATTTTTAAAGGTTTAATCTATGTAACCAAATGTTCAAATGTGTTTTTAGAATCATCTTGTAGTCATAAAACCTTAATTACATGGGTGAATACCTAGAATACTATAATAGGCTTGGTTATTTGAAAGGTGACTGTATAACTTTGAAGGAAATGATACAAAACTGACGATCTAGTGTTTGGAGGCCATTAAGGTAAGTGGTTGGAAAGTTATTAAGTATATATTTATATTTTTATTGACTTTTTTAATGATTTTTTCCTTCCTCTTAAGTATACATATTTGGTATGTCTTTTTCACCAGTACAGTCAACTCAGATTTGAGTTATAAATAGTTGAAAGAATATTAAAAGGAACTAACTAGTGATTAGAAGAGTAGATTGGGGTCAATATAGAATTATTTAAAATTAATTCAGGTCTTTAAACCTCATCATGAGGAATTTATGTCTTTTATTGTGCCCTCAGCCCCGATAATGGCTTGGAAACCCTATGTTTAGGGTTGGGAAGATTTTGAGAGAATTAACTGTCCATAAAGGCTCAAAATTTGTAGTCTTCTAAATTTTAACATTATGTAACTTACTTTGGTGGTTGAAAAATGTATGTAATGGAGAGTACAGATTTAAATTACTAAGTTGTTTTAAGCTAAGATGAGATCTAGTTGAAGAGGTCAAAGAAGAAAAGGGTGTTGATGTTGAGGGTAATATTGAAAAAAGAGCTGATTTAGCTAAATAAGGATAATGGGTGGCCAAAAATGTCAATATATTTCCCTAAGAGCATTTACTTTGTTCAAACCAATGATGTTTGTCCATTTGGAGGGCTAATTAAGGGGTCAAGTAAGTCTATATGTACCAAAATTTGTAAAGTAACCTAACCTAAAATCTTGTGTGTCATAGGTGCTTGATAAAGGTTACTAAAAAAGGTAATTATTTTTCCAAGATGATTTTTTGTACATAATAGAACCAAGAATTTATCCTAAAACATGGCTAGTAGCAAGCTAAAGCAAGAGAACTAATTTTGAGAGAAAACAAAGGAAATGGATGGTAAAAGTAGTCTAATTCTCTTTGAAATAGTATGTTACATTATTTTATGTGTTTTTGAATCTTTAATTAATCAGGTGATTGTGTTTGATCAACCAAAATAGAATAAGACTAGTGTTGACAAAGAAGACTTGCAAGTTTACAAGTAAGAACAAGAAGAATTGTAGGATAAGGGGATTAGATCTAAATCAATTATTCTATAAAATAACTCCAATTATTATTATTATCATTAAAAATATTTATGTAAAATATCATTTTATAAGATAAATGGTTAAAAATAGGAATTTATTAGAAGGATTTAAATTATGAGCATTGTTATTTTTATAATAAGTATTTTAATTCAAATCATCATTTGGAAAAAAAAAATCATGGAAAGGCATGAAAATCTAAAATATATTATATCTACCATTCATAGTTTGATCATTTTTAGTATAATCAATAATAGAAGAATAAATTTCACAAATATGAAGTTTTTTGAATTTAAAATAAACTTGAATATTAATTTTAAAAAATTAAAATATAGATGGATTATAACAGGACTCAATCAACATCCTTAATTACATATTGAGAAAGGTTCAACCATCCCACACAATTAATCAAGGCATAGATGATGCTAGATGTCTCCTTCACTCAACTAAGTGTATGATCATGCAAATATTATGATAAGGCAACACGGTGGTGGAAACTCTATCAAATATGTGAGTACTCAACTCAAAAATCTCTATGTGGATTAGACCCCTTAACATTCCATCCTGTATTTAGACCTTGATCAATAATTATGCAAAAATCCAACCTCTTCAAGCTTATAGGAGGGATACACATGAAATAATCATGATTATTAAAAGGATTAAATCACTTTATGTCATAGTAGTGACACCAAACTTAAATCCAATGGTGAAATATGTCACTTCAAAAAGTATCCTACCAATGGTTTTGTAATAAAACAAAACATTAGAATTTTAAACTAATACTTAGCCCATTGCAACCCTCAACATTAATTAGAAATAAGACCAACATCATGGGAGGTGATTGGGACCATCATGAACTAATTTACTATGTATAATTCAAAGTTAACCAAAATGTTTGGAGGATGTTGTAAAAAGATATAATCATGGATTTTATGCTTAGGATTGATGGGCATGATGAGATTCTAGCTAGGGATTTTGTGATGGGATGGAAATAACACTGTGTGACCTTTAGTGGAGTTACTATGGAAGTCACATAAGAACTCATTTGGGATGTTACTGGCATGACTTGTTAGGGAATGAAGGAACTAAAAAATTAGGATTAGAAATAGGAAATCATGTAGGCCTTCTTTGAGATAGACACTGTCGACAAAACAAATAAGAAAAGATCTCCAAGGGATGACCTTCTGTGGATATGGATGGAATTATTCTTATAGGTAATGCACTAAATTTTTGAAGGAAAACTCACCCATATCTTTTCACACCATTTATTACTATTGAACAACTTTAAAGGTGATTAGACTAGGCTGCCATACTATCTCCTCATGTCTCTAGAATTCACGCTCCTATCATTTAATGAGAAACCCATGATTGACATAATAAACTAAGGATTAATCCTCCTTCTCACTAAATGAGTGACCCCCATGAGAAGCCAAGCAATCCATATAGTGAAAATTAGAAGAGAGAAGAAATTTGATAAGGATATATTAGATAAGGGAAGAAAGAGTGAGTCCTTTCCTTCTACCTACCTAGATCATCCATGGGAGGGAGGGAGGAAGGACAAAATAAAAGCCTGTTATCCTTCTCCCCTATAAAAGAGATTAAGTAAGAAAGGAAACATAAGTCCTTAGTTCTAATCGATTATTGAAAACCCTAAATTTAAAATCAATGAATTAAAGCTAGTAGAGGTTTGGAGGAGTGATGATTATTCAACCTAGATTCTAAAGGGTTATACGCAAAATTAATTGAGTTCCATGATAATCTACAAAAATTGGGCAAGAAACTAGTGTCATACATTAAATAATAGAAGAATTCAAACAAGAAATTGATGAGTTGAGGGAAGGGATAATGGAGATAAAAAAATGAAAAGAGGTAAGCTGGAGGGAACCCCAAAAGGAAAATAAATCCTCACCATCATCTTGAGGAGCTACAATACCAAGAAAGGAAAATTGATAGATGAGAAAGTCAAAGGATCAATATAACAAGGGGAAAACATGGTGGAAGGATAGAGAGCTAAAACTAGAAGGATGATAAGTAATAGTGAAAATAAGAATATGGATGGTATTAGGAAGGAGGGTCACTCCAAGGAAATTTAACATGTGGCTTTATTTTTAGGCTTTTTCTAGGTCTTTTTTCTTGAAACTCTACTAACTTTTTGCACTGATTGGTCGAGCAGGCCTTATTTATTTTTGTATTAGCTATACTTTTTTATTGATAAATGATGGTTTTTAGGTCCCTATAAAACCTAAGCTTTACCAATTAAATGAAAAATTAAACAACCTAAAATAGATCATAATTATCACCATTCAATCTAACACTTCACTTAGATGGATTGGTAGATGTGGCCTTATTAATGGGAATAATATGTAAACATGAGGAACATTAAATAATATAGAATTAATATTAAAGAAATGATAACCATATCTAAATTATAAACTCATATGTGACAAGTATGAAAATGTAAAATAAAACTCTAGAGGGATGAATAACTAGGAAACCCTAATTTTGACTATGTTAAAAGAGAGGAGGGGTTCACTAATTTATTCTACCAAATAGTGACACTAAGGTTAAGTGACAATATGTAAATTGGTAAAAATAGGGCATGATAGGGATCTAATATAATAAAATACTAAAAATAATCGAATCTAAACTATGTTCAAAAATATGCATTGAAAATATAAAGAAATGATTGAATAAGCAATGTAAATGAAAGAGAGGGAAAGAAGAATAAAATGAACCCATATGGGTATTGAAACTAAAAATATGCAATTTCAGAAAAAGAGCTAGAACTAATATAAAACATGCTCTTGAAATTTGATTGTGATATCCAACTAGGTTATAATTAGTAGAGGGTTTGTTATGTCTAGGTCATAATTGGTGGACAATGGATTTTATCCTTCAAATGCATCCTTTACAGCTAACTTTTCCCCTTATATAGTTCTGGAATATGTAGCTTTAAGTTTTTCTTCACATACTAAGATTGGCCTAGTTTTTATCTTCACTTTGTTTAATTTACAATCAAATATTTGTGATTTTCTTCTCCTTTGATCTTAACCTAACCTTTAATAAATGTATTCATAAAAGAGTGGTGTGTGAAAGTTAGTTAGATAGGGAAACATATTGAAGATTTTTATCTATATATCCTACACATAGAATTATGGATATATGTAGTTCTGGTTATTGTGAGTGAAATCCAAACCAAATTAGAGATAGTTTTTCATCTCCTTTACCTAGATTATCAATTACAACTATATGATTTGTTATGACTTTAATTTGGCATAAAATCTAATGACACAATACTTAGATTCATGTTGGTGAAATGTAGGCTTGATGTACATGCTCTTGGATAAATGTGAAAAATTATTAATAGAGGTTGGTGATTGTGTAATAGACAAATGGCTTATAACAGATCCATTTGATATGATACCTTGCACATGGGATATGTGTAATGTCTTAGGATATTTTTTTTATATAAGACACTTAAAACATAAAATGACCCTATATAATAGTGATAAGATTAAGTCAAGGTGCATGAAACTAGGTCAAGGTGGGAAGTGCCCAAAAAAGGATGTGGGCCAAAATAAACAAAGGGTTGATTCTTATCCAGAGGGGAAAAAGGCTCAAAACATGGATGGATAATAGGGATCCTAGTTTATATATATATATATATATATATATATATATATATATATATATATATATATATATATATATATATATATATATATATATATATATATATATATATATATATATATATATATATATATATATATATAGTGTATTTGAATAAATATAGATGAATCAATACTAATAAGGCTCTAATTGAGTTTAAAATGTTTGAAATTAACCAAATGTACATAAGTAGAGAAAATGTGATAAACATGACAAAGACACTATGGAAAAGGGTCTTGGTTTAAAATTAGGTTCGTAATAGATTATACATAAAAAAAAGTAACATATTAAACATAGAATAGATATAAATAGTTTGTAAATCATATCACACACACAAAAAATTAATACCAAAAATAGAGTATACAAAGAAATAAAGGAAATCATATATCACACAAAGTAGATTTGGAAAGAAAAAAAATTTATCACACACTACATGCATGTGAAACATATCATGGATAAAGTAAGTAGAAAAACTAGATAACTAATCATGGATAAAACACCATAAATAAGCATGACAAGTCTATATATAAAATAAATGAACATATAAGAACACATCTATAAATAAACTATAAGATTGCATTAATTCTTAGTAAAAAAATTAATAAAGTTATAACATGCAATTACTAGAATAATAATATTTGTGAGGTTACATTGTGGTGCACATTATTTTATAAAATAAATAAAGTATTTATCATTTACACATAACCAAATATTTAAAAATTAGTTGTATGAGAAACAAATTATTATGGTTAATTTAAAGGGGTGGACTACTCAGTTTTAACTATCCACAACCCTTATACAAGTGTTTTAACCTTTTGCTGATATGCCATTTTTTTAGTTGTTAAAAATCATGATTTAATGGAGTGACAGTCTTCCAATTTTATTTTAAGAATTGTGAAGAAGTGAGGTGAAGAAGAAATTAACTCGGTCTATAAATGTTTCTCAAACAATATAATAAGTTTTGTGATTTTTTACCTCATTGAGATTTTTCCATGTTAAAAGTATGTAATGTGCATTCTCATTTATTTCTGAATTATTTCATTATTATTACAAGTTATGTAATTAATTAGTTTATTTATTTACCCATCATTCATATTAAACAAATATTATATTCCTTCCATTAGCTATTCTAACATGGTACCAAAGACAATTTTTTTAACTTGTTTGCAAGTAGTTTGAATTATTCTTAGAAACTGTTACATAAATTAATACCTTAAGGTTGTATGAAATAAATATTATAATTTTTTTAGAATTGTTTTGTTGGACAGATTGTGATAAAATTTATAATAGTAAATATGTGAATTATAAATATGATTAAATATATATATAATTATATGAGAAATATAATAATACAAATTATTATATAAACATATGTATTATAAAAAACAAACAATTTTTTTTGTTGTTTTTTTTAAAGAAAGGAAATATAAATACAATAAAAATGATTAAATATTTCCCCTAAGTTTGTTATGAAAATTATTAATCCTTAGTTTAATTTTATAAACACCAATTCCATAACCTTAAATATATAATATAGTAATTTTCAAAATGTCTTCAAAAGTAACTACTAAAATTGAACAAATACAAAAAAACCTTCTTATGGAGGGGCAATGAAGAAAGATTCAAATATAACCTAATTACATGGGAAAATGTTTGTATGCCAAAAGCAAATGGAGGTGTCAGTTTGAGAAGAATCAAATGAATGAATAGAATCACGTTGGTAAAAATGGGCTGGCAAATGTTGAAGGAAAATGGTGAGTGGGCAAGAATTATCAAAGCTAAATACTTGGAAGGAGTGGATGAAGATGAATTCCTTGGGAATAATGCCCTACAAATGAATCAACCTTATAGAAAGCTATAACCAACTGAAAGGATCTCCTAAAGAAAGGTATTCTATGGAAAATAGGCAATGGTGAGAAAATTAACTTTTGAGAAGATGCTTAGCTATCCTCCACCCCCTTGTCCACATAGGGGATTTGGGTTGGGTGGTATAGAGACCTCAAACAAATATGGTGACCCAAAATCAAAGATTACTTGGAAATTAATGAAGATGTAAAGTGATATAAAATCCTCCCTAGTGAAGGACTCTCACTGGAAGAATCTTAGGCTATTCAGACGCTCAAATCATCATAAATTTAGGTTCATATACATTCCATTTAGAAGGAAGATCATTTTATCAAGGCTACTAAAGATAATGGTTCTTACTATGTGGCCTTAGGACATGCCACCAACCTTAATTTAAAAAGTGAATGGATTTTTTGGAAAAACATTTAGGTGAAGCACTTGAATCCTAAAGTTAATTTGTTTTTTTGTTAGTGACATGGGATACAGATTTAATGGTAGACAACCTAGCCAAAAGAGGATTGATTATCCCCAATAGGTACCTAATATGTTAGAATGTGTAAGATTTAGTCCATCACCTATTCCTTGAGTGTCGTTTCATCTTGACACTATTTAATTGACTGTTTAGTAGATTCAACCTGACATGTGGCAAGTTGGGTTAAACTAAATAAATTCCTTGACCTCATAGTGTAATGGAAATACCCCTAGAATATCCCTTTCCTAGACTTTCTTTGGCATCTCATGCTTCTTCATTGGTTCTAGTGTGTCTAAAAAGCCTACAATGATGGTTTTTTCCTAAACAAAAGATACCATCCAAAAGGTGCCTTCATCTATCTTTTCCAAGCCATTTTGGAAAATTGGAAATCTTCCCCCCTCCCCCAAAGACAAAGATCTTACCTTTCCTTTAGCTTTACAGATGCTTAACAACTAGCACCTTTCTCAAATCCTAAGTTTCCCCTCGAAATATATAATATTCAATCATACAAAGTGGAAGGCTCCACCATTTGGTTGGGTGAAACTAAACTTTGATAGTTCTGCCAAAGCAACCTAGAACCCATAGGTAGTGGAGGAGTTATAAATAATTCAAAAGGGTAGATGTTGGCTACATATGCAGGTCCTATGGGAACCCAAATAAATCACCTTATAGAGGCCAAAGAAACCATTTGTGGTCTATAGTTGGCTTCTAAAATCAATCAGAATAGAATCATTATATAGGGTGATTCGATAAATATCCTAAATACTCTAGAATGAAAAATAACCCCCTCACATATTATAAAATACCTTATCAATGATGTCAAGAAAATCTTGAGGGGCATGAATCACTTACAAATTATCCATATCTATTAGGAAGGCAATGGGGTAGTAGACATTCTTACCACCATTGGAGTTGAACTCTACATTTCAAAAAATTATCATGATGTAAGCAATGTTCCTAATAATGTTTTAAATACCTTACAGGTTGAAAGTACCACTGTGTGATAGAAACATCATGTCACTACATGTGTATAACATTTCATCCAAGGGGTGGATTTTTATTATGATGATCCATAATTATGTCAATAAGAAGATGCATAATTTCCATAAGGTGATATCGGTGGGCTTCCTAAACTCCATTTTCATCATTCAAAATTAATCCATCCATAACTTTCTACCTGTTCACCTCAAATCTATAGACACCGCTTCAATGTGAGGAGATAGGGAAAACCTTGAACCCATTTCTTGTACTTAGGTACGTGGCCATAAAAATGTCTAAAAGAAACTCAAATACATGGGCATTATTGATTTCATGGAGAGAATCATAGAGCATAATACAAAAGTGGCCCATGACTTCGTAGTGGCTTGGAATAAACAAAAGGTGATCATTCGTGTCATAGTAATCACTATTACAAAAGAATTCATTGGGGAAATGATCAGTATGTCTTGTGAGGGTACTAAGTCATTCAAAGACCAAACAAAGAAATAGGATTTTCTATAACAATTCTTCCAAATGAATGACTTTGTGAAGACTAAAAATAAAGGCTTCTAATGAGCAGATCTCCCTCTTCGTAAGTACATCTAGGTAAGTACTATATAACTCTTGAATGTAAATACACAATGATATTTTCCCAACACTTTTTATCATTGAATTAATTTATTATTTATAAGATAAGTCTTCCTTTCATTCTAATTAAGTCTCTTGAAAGAACCATTTTGCTTCACTAAGTGAATGAGACTAATACTATCCTCCACCAGGGGTTGATCTTTCTTCTCATTAAACACAACCAAACCCTAGATGGTTTGGAGGTCCCCCTGTGGCATCCTCTTCTAGGGAAGACTCCCTAAATGAGGATCCTACCTCAAGATCCTATCCACCCTCTGAAAGCACCCCCTAATTAAACCTTTTCAAATATGCTAAAGATGACCTCCCCCTCAAGTTGTTTATACCTAAACCTAAGCTGATCACCCTCAATGTGGGTCCTTCTAAGGAGACCACCGAGGAAAGCCATTTTGTCAGAGGAAATTAAAAGGAATAAATTAAAGTTATAGAATTTCAAATCCAAGATGCAAGAGGTAGGGTTGACACTCACCAAGCTTATATAAGACTAGAATGATCCACATAGATAGGCTGAGGCCATGACATAGTCTTTCATCCATTCTTCTTAGCTAGCCCTGACCCATGTTATATAGTGTCTAAAGATCTTGGGATCCCCCTAATAAGTTCCCCCATGGTGGTATCCTCAAAGTGGACTCCCTTTCAGGTCAAAATATAGAAATGACCTCGTATGATCTTTCTTGGAGAAGTTGCTAAAGGACCTAGGAACTACACATGGGCTAGGATCTCAAATATTAAGCAAGGCATCCTAGTGAAGAATCTTGAGGATGTTGAAGACCCTCTATAGGGACATCCCTCCTAATATTTGTTTCTAATTTTTGTGTTCCTTATTTTTGGTTTAATATAGTGGTTTTTTGATATTTTGGTTGGATGACCTTTACTCGCCTTGTTGATACCTTTTGTATTTCACTTTGGTGGTTCCAAGATTCCTTTAAAACCAATTTTTCTACCCTATCAAATAAAAAAATGTTAAGATAAGCTAGACTTAAAGAAAAAATATTATTTATAGTAAATGTTCTTAACCTTAAATAATTATTATAGTAAATTTTTTTATTATGTTAAGATAAGCTAAAGAGCAAGTAATTTTTTATAGATTATTTTTTATCCTAAATATTTATTACACTAATTTTATTTTACTATATTAATAAAATTTAAAGTTAAAGAGAAAATATTCTTTATAGTAATTTTTTCTATTACCTTAAATATTTATTATAGTAATTTTATTTTACTACAATATGTTAAGTTAAAAAGCAAGTATTTTATTTTAGTAATTTTTTTCTATGTTAAGTTAAAGCCTTGCACAACCATTTTTTATTATCCTTAAAATATTTCATTATAATTAATTTTTTACTATGACATGGTAAAGGTTTTTAGATGTAAATTTATATTGAGTAACAAAAGGATTAATTTTTTTAATGTAGATTCCTTTATTTTCTTATATATAAATATTATACTTATACAATAATATATAAATAGTGACATAATTTGATAAAATATTCAAAGAATAAGTTACGATTATGGTAGTTACTTAATTTGAGTTATATGTTTCAAAACATATATTTTAGTTAAGTGAATTTTTAAGGAATTTAAGTTAAATTTTGAATTTATGGCTATAAAGTTATGGAGTGTTTTTAATAGGACTAATAAACTTTTCATCTAGGAGACACGATAACTGAAAACATAAATACTTATCAATAGAAATCTCAAGAAGTTATGTCGATCATTCTAAGGAATGTTATGTATGAATTCATACTCCATGTCAGTGATCAAGCATCTCTTAGAGAAGCTTATAAAATTATTGAATCAATGCATGAAGGTACATGATTTTCTAAAATTATTAAATTTATTCTTGAACTTATGACAACCCCTAGGAAAAATTTAATAATTTTAAAAAGTAATTTTTGAATTAATGGTGAAATTAAGGGAAAGGAAGGTGAATCTTATGCACCACATAACCACAATGTTTAGGTGCCTCATTCCAAAGTCTGTGGATGGAACCCAAAGTATCTAAATGACATCCAAACCCTCTGGGTAATGTCTAGAGTCTTAGGACAATGTCTACACTATGTGAATAGAATTTAGAGTGTCTAGAGTCTCTAGATGGTGTCTAAAGTCCATGGATGACATATAGATCACAAAGAAAGTGTTTAGAGTTTCGAGATGACATCTAGACTATTGAGTGTGGAACCCTTTGGGGCTATCACATGACCTTAGAGAATATTTTGGGGGCCTAAAGAGCTCCAAGGATGTGGGGAGCATAGTTTTCCCTACTCCACCTTTTGTGGAACCTTGATCCACATGTGAGTGGAATATTCCTTATATTTTCTAATTTCTATGTTTCCATATTTTTTGGAGTTAGTTGTTAGATGACTTTTCCCATGTTGATTTCCTTGATCTTAGCGAGCTAGTTATTTTTTGGAAAAGGGGATACTTTCCTTGCTACAAGGAGTTGGTTATGACCACATGTTGTTGGTAAATGTGTGCTTAAAAGGTGGAGACCCAGTCTTGGCATGTTCATGAATGAGATTTTGGATGAGCTTGCTTAGGTGGAGGAGGGTTTTCACAAGTTGGATAATGCTTATATTGGATAAGCATTGCACATTTCTCCTCTTTTTATGGATTTTCCTTCATTTGCTATATATACAAGGTGTGGTGTGGCCTTTAGAGGTTGATGGTTAATGTTTAGGGTATGACTATGAGGATTAGATTCAAAGTGAAGGTGTTTTAGCAAAGTGCAAGTGTTTATTATAGGGTGTGGTTTAGTAACTTGTGAGATATAGCATTGTGTAGGTGTAGGTGAAAGTGCATCTTTTTGTGGAACATTTTCTATAGGATATTTTTTTATCTCTATGATATTTCATTGTAATATTGTTTTAAATTTCTATTTTATTTAATAACTTTCTTGGTGGATGTAGCCCACATTGGGTGAACCATGATAGATCTATGTCATGTGTGTTTGATTCTTGTTCTCTCCATTTTTAAAATTTCATAATATCTATGATTTGAGGAATGTTTTTGTGATGCATGCTATTGGATAATTTAGATTTGATTTATGGTCATATTAAATCTAGTTTAAATGTTTTAATTCCTAACAACTAGTATCAAAGTCATTGGTTGTGTGTTTTTCTAAAGTGGTAAATCACATGAAAGTTTTTACCTTGAGTGGAAGCTATTGGAAAAGAGATTAGATTCAGAGTTGAGAAGTTTGATGGTAATAATGTTGGTTTTTGGAAAATGTAGATGGAGGATTACTTGTATCATAAGGATCTTCATCTCCCTTTGGAGGGGAAACTAGAACAATCTGTAATTATGAGTGATGTGGATTGGTCATTGCTTGACATGAAGGCATTGTGACCCATTCAGTTATGCCTTGCATCTTCTATTGCATTTAATATTTTTGATGAGAAAACCAAAAAATATCTCATGGATAAACTTGGAAAGTTATATGAGAAATCCTCTGCTTCTAATAATTTTTTTCTTATGAAAATATTGTTTAGCATGAAAATGTGTTAGAATGGTTAAATAGCTAATCACCTAAATGATTTTAATATGGTTTTAAGTATGCTCACCTCAATTGGAATTAGGATTGATGATGAACTTAGATATTTGATAATCTTATGTTGTTTGCCTGAAAGTTGGGATAGTTTGGTTATGGTTGTGAGTAACGCAATCCCTACTAAGGGAAGCTTGTATTTTGAGGATGTTTTAGGTGTGATTCTTAGTGAGGAAATGTGAAGGAAAAGTACTAGTGAATCATCTTTAGGTAATGATTTATCCATTGATACTAGAGGGAGGAAAAAAGACAAGAGCAAAGGTAACTATGGAAAGTCAAAAGGTAGATCTAACTCTAGATCTGGATCTAAGATGATATTGTGACATTGTGGGAAGAGTGGACACTAAAATAAGGATTATTGGTCACTTTCAGATAAGAATGCCAACAAGGAGGAAATGAATGAGTTAAATGTGACATTAGGTAAATCATGTTAGGATGCCTTAATTCTTTCTATGGATAGTTTTTTTGAGTCTTGGGTATTCGATCCAGGGGCTTCTTTTCATGCCACCCCACATAGGCATTATTTTATTGATTATGTTCAAAAGAATCTAGGACATGTTTATCTTGGTGATGATGAACCACGTGAGATAGTAGGGAAAGGTTGTGTTTAGGTTAAGATGTAGAATGGGAACACATGGATCCTTAAGGATGTCAGACACGTGCCTATGTTGAGATGGAATTTGGTTTCAATGGGGTAATTAAGCATTTTTATTATTGTTTACTATAGATTCATGGAAAGTCACCAAAGGTGTTCCTTTTATTTTGAGAGGTAAGAAAGTCAGTACTTTATATTTGACTAGTAGTGTTGATTCTATTGATTTATTTGTTGTAGATGGAGATGCAACTATCTAGCACTATAGGTTTGCTCATATGAGACTTAATGGCATGTAGATATTAAACTATAAGTTGCCTAGATTGAAAGATCTAGATCTAATTTTTTTTAGAATTGTGTGTACAAGAAATAGAAGTGGGTTAACTTCCTGAAGGTTGGACCCACAAAGATAGATCACAAGTTAGGGTTGGTACACTCAGATGTATGGGGATTAACTCAGGTATCTTCTATTGCTAGAATCAATTATTATGTCACTTTTATTGATGATACAACTAGAAAATTTTGGGTTATTGCATTTAAAATAAATTTGAAGTATTAAGAAGTGGAAAGCCTTGGTTTAGAATGAAATAAGTCTCAAATTGAAATGTTTTAGATTAGATAATTGAAGAGAGTATTATAGTAATTTTTTATTTGATTAATTTTCTAACAATGGAATCGATAAGCAAAAGATGGTTCTAAGAACTCCACAGCAGAATGGGGTATCTGAAAGGATGAATAGAACAATAATGGAATGTGTTAGGAGGATGAGGTTACATATAGGCTTGCCTTTCCATTTTTTAGTAGAAGAAGTTAGCATGGTAGTATATCTAATTAATAGATGGCCTTCTATGCCTTTGGATGGAGGCATTCCTGAATAAGATTGATATAGTAAGAATGTTTATTTTTTTTTCCTTAGAGTCTTTGGATGTGATGCTTTTTCTCTCATTAAGAATAGAGGATAAGACCAAGTTAGAGACTAAATCAGAGAAATACACATTTGTTAGTTATGGTGAGGATGACATTATTTTCATTTTATGGAACATTAAATATAAGAAAATATTTTGGTCTAGAGATGTAGTCTTTAGTGAAGAGGTCATGTATAAATATCAATTATAAGAATAGGAATATGAATAGAAAGAGTACATAGGTTTGGATGACATTTCAGATGGAAAAGTATCCAATGATTTAGTTCAGGAACCTTCTACACAAGGACCCCAAATTCCTATGGCAATAAGGATTTCTAGGTTAAGAGGAGCACCTGAACATTTTTCTCCTTCTTTGAATTATTTGTTACTCACTAACAATGGAGAACCAGAGTGTTATGAGGAAGGAATGTAAGTAGATGAAAAATTGAAGTGGGAGTAAGCCATGGATGAAGAACACAGATCTCTAATGGAGAACCAAATGTGGGGTTTGGTAAGGCTACCAGAGGGAAAGAGTGAATTTCCAAACAAGTGGATCTTTAGAATAAAAGAAGAGGATGAAAGGAGGAAAATGTGTAAGGCTAGGATGGTGGTCAAGGGGTTTGCACAAATATCAAGTATTGATTTTGATGAGATTTTCTCTCATGTTGTTAAAATCACTTCTATTAGGACTATTCTTGGTTTAGTTATAGTTGAGGATTTACACTTAGAATAGTTAGATGTGAAAATTGCTTTTATTCATGATGATTTGGATGGAGATTTGTATATGAATTAGCAATAGGGTTATGAGGTCAAAGGGAAGGAGAAATATGTGTGCAGACTAAAGAAAATCTTGTATGGCCTGAAACAAAGTCCACAATAATGGTATAATAAATTTGATTATTTTATGTTAGAACAAGAATATCAAAGGTGTCATTCTAACCATTATGTGTACATCAAACATTTTTTTGATGGATCCTTTATTATTTTATGCTTGTATGTTGATGACATGTTACTTGTAGGAAAGAACATACAATATAGTCATATTCTTAAGAAATAACTTAGTGACTCTTTTTCTATGAAGGATTTGAGTGCTTCAAAGTAAATCCTTGGTATGAGTATTTTTCATGATAAGAAGGAGATGAATTTGATCTTATCCCAATCAGAGTATGTGAATAATGTTTTGGAATGTTTTATCATGTTGGATGCTAAATCTATTTTGTACTCCTTTGGCAAGCCACTTAGATTATCAAAAGAGTATTATCTCAAGATGGAAGATCAAAAGATTAAGATGTCCAAGGTACCGTACTCATCGATAATAGGTATCTTGATGTATGCCATGGTTTGTCCTAGGCCATATATTGCCCAAGTAGGGGAGTTGTGAGCAAGTATATGAGTGATCCAAGTTATGAATGTTGGCAAGCAGTGAAATGGATTCTTCAATATTTGAGATGAACCATGAATGTTGCATTATGTTATGGTAGATTAGGTACCACTTTGCATGGTTATGTGGACTTAGATATGGTAGGGTATATTGATAGTAGGAAAAGTATGATAGGTTATATACGTACTGTTGGAGATACAATGGTTAGTTAGATTTCCAATATACAAAAGGTTATGGCTTTGTCAACCACAGAGGTAGAGTATGTTTTTTACATAGAGGCTAGCAAGGAGATGATTTGATTATAGGAGTTATTTCAAGAGTTGGGGCATGAGTAAGAAGTTGGGAGACTACACAATGATAGTTAGAGTGCTATTCATTTGACAAAGAACTCTGCTTTCCACTCAAAGATGAAACACATTCAATTACATTATTACTTCATTAAGACAACTTTGGAGGAGAACTTGGTGAAGCTAGAAAAGATTCATACTAGCTATAATCCTATGGATACGATGACCAAGGTGGTCAAATTGGACAAGTTGAGACTATGTTTAGATTTGGTTGGCCTTAGTGGTCATGGAACAATGATATATTTTATTCAAGAGAAATAGTCTCCATGTGGGAGATTGTTGAGTGTGGAGCCCTTTGGGGATATCAGATGACCTTAGGAGAATATTTTGGGGGCCCAGAGAGATCCAAGGATGTGGGGAGAAAAGTCATCCCTACTCTACCTTTTACGAAACCTTTCTCCACATGTGAGTGGAATATTCCTTACATTTTCTAATTTATATGTTTCCATATTTTGTGGAGTTAGTTATTAGATGCATTTTCCCATGTCGACTTCCTTAATATTAGGGATGTTTTTTTGGAAAAGGGGATGCCTTCCTTGTTATAAGGAGTTGGTTATGATCACATGTTGTTGGTAAATGTGCCCTTTAAAGGTGGAGACCCTATCTTCATGTGTTCCTTCATGGATGAGATTTTAGATGAGCTTGCTTAAGTGAAGGAGGGTTATCACATGTTGGATAATGCTTATCTTGGATAAGCATTGCATGTTTCTCTTCTTTTTATGGACTTTTCTTCATTTGTTATATATACAGAGTGTGGTGTGGCCTTTAGAGGTTGATGGTTTATTTTTAGGGTGTGGCTTTGAGGATTAAGTTTAAAGTACAGGTATTTTAGCAAAGTGTAAGTTTTTATTACAGGGTTTGGTATAACATTTTATGAGAAATAACATTGTGCAAGTGCAAGTGAAAGTGCAACTTTTTATGCAACATTTTCTATAAGATATTTTTCTATCTTTATGAGAGTTCATTACAATGTTATTTTATATTATCATTTTATTTGAGAACTTTCTTGGTAGATCTATCCCACATTGGGTGAACCATGGTAGATATGTGTCATGTGTGTTTGATTCTTGTTCTCTCCAATTTTATGCTTTCATAATATCTATGATTTGAGGAATGTCTCTATGATACATGCTCTTCCATAATTTAGATCTGATTTATGGTCATATTAAATTTGGTTTAAATGTTTTAATTCCTAACATAGACCATCTTGACAATATCTATAGTCTTTAGACATTTTATAGATTTTTTGGAGATCATCTAGAGTTTGTGTATAACATATAGTGTCTCTGGATGGTGTTTAGACCCCATAGACAACATCTAGTGTCTCTTGATAATGTCTAGTGTCTCTAGAAGATGTTTGGTATCTTTGTGTGATGTATATAGTTTTTATATGGTGTTAATAGTTTTTAATAATTATCCAAGCCTTCTAGATGTCATACACAACCCATGAAATATTTCCAGAACCTGTGGACATCATCCATAACCTATGGATGACATCCAAAAATTATGGGCAATGTTTAGAGTCTATGGGTAACACCCAACAAATATGCCTATAAATATCCATGAACCCTTGTATATTCTCATTTTTATCATTATATTGAGTTATAACATAAATATCATCATGAATTATAATCTCATCCTTGACACTGAATCTCAGAAATGGATTCCCACCCTGTATCTTCTACCCCAATTCAAAAATTTATATACATAAATATTATTTGCCCAAAAATATTGAGGTGGATAGAAAATAAGGACACTTACAATGAATGGATAAATATTTAAGTTGTTTAAGATTCCTTATTTACATGCCCTATTATGATACAAACATAAATTTGCTAAATATTCTCATGTCTAGTTACAAACCTCTTTTTGGAGAGTTTTCTTGTACCCTCAACTCTTAGATTATTACTTTTGGAACCTAACCTTTAGACATATTGTTCTTGAAAATCTTGCCATATATAAATATGGAACCTATAACAATGAAATCTATTTTGATTGATGAAGAAAAAATATATCTGGAAAGTCACTTAGGATTGACTTTCAATTCAAATGCCTTGATAGGTAATTCTTTTTTTTAATTAATATTCAATGTTTTATGTATGGACTTCAAAAGTTAATGTCATTTATTTTGTAATCAATTTTTTATTTCATTACAATCACTCCTAATCATTCACGAAGGGTAATTTTAGTCAAAAATATAACAAACCCATATCTAAAATCTCTCACTGAATTTTTCTAGGTGAAGATAATTTTATAGGGAAGACTAGTAGAAATTATCTTTTGGGATATAATATACATTGTTCATTATATTAGTGGAAAACAATTTTATTAGTGTACATTAATTTTTGATAAGATAAAAAATGATTTGGATTGTGATTTTCAAAGTGACACAATTTTCATTTCTAATTTTATTTTGGGTTTATACTATGAAGCATATCAAGAGATGAAGAGAATAACTATTCCAACTATCTTGGATGAAAAAATAAAATGTAATTCTATGGCCCTTGATGAACTAGAGGTAAGTTTGAATTTTACTTGTTATGCCATAAATTTCTCATGTTAGTTACTTGTTACAATTCAGATTATTTTGTTTATTTCTTTGTAATAGAGAAGAGAAATTATTTCTCAATTAATAAGAGAAGCTACACTAAATAAATATCAGCCCCTCAAGATATCTAGGGATTGTCTTTCAAATAGGGGTGATGACATAAATTTTGGTGTGGTAACACCATTAATAAGGATAAAAAAATATGAGGAATTCTATCTAACCTACCACCACACAACATCAGCTAGACACATCCCAAGATATAGGTTTTAAAAGTTTTAAAGTTTACTGAAAATTGATGTAACAAAAAAAATCAATATTTATCATTGATAATGTTTCACTAAATTTTACAGTGGCCTCCATTACTGGTAACATTTTACTTTAACCTATTGGTCCTGCTCAATATTTTACTTCAGTGCAAGGTATGTGACTTCATATTTACAATTGTGCTCTATATTAAATTATAATAACATCAACATGGTAAATTAAATATTATATTGTTTGGTATAAAAAATTTCTTCACCTACTCTTACAACATGTCCACTATTGTAAAACATATTGATAACTCAAAGTATGGATCCTAATGTCTCTAACCTATAATTTAGTCAATCAATTTGAATCAAGATCAATTATAGTTACCAATCCTTGTAATGATAATGTTGTAGATGTTATGATAAATATATTAGAAAATTTAAATGTAGAGGCATAGGCATACTTAAACAACTGGGAAAGAGATCAAAACCTTTGCCTCCTTGCCAATGTAAAGAGAGATATGAAGCTTTGGAAAGCAATATTTCTTTTAGAAATTATGATGACACTTTTGTAATTTTTATCCTACCAATGTTTTTTTGCAAATTATAGTCAAAATATGACAACCTAAATAATGAAGCATAATTACTTACTATTCATCTAAAAAAAACATAAAATCATAAATGCAGTGATTGCATGGAAGGAAAAACTTGTGCTCATAAAAAAATAGAATAATACATTGAGGAGGATAATCACAGAACATGACATGGATCTATAAATTATATTAAAGGAGAAAATAGATGAGGATTCCTCTATACTAATAGTAGGAGATGCAACACACAAAGAAATGAAACAACTTGTAAATATTAATGCTATAGCCAAGGATTTTATTAGAAAAGGTGTCCTAGAATTTGATTCAAGGAAAGGGGAAGCTATGAAAACATCATCCACTTCTCAACAACAAATTTTAATTGTTTAGATTGAATTATGTCTCCTCAATTCATGTTGAAAATATTATATTATCAATTATATCTTTCTCTTTAATGTAAATGGGAAATCTAAACTAACTAAACTATGGAGAGTTGATTTTAATGTTATGTCGACACTGAAAAGTTTATATTGTAAATGAAACTTGCAAGTTTAAAGATAATTATATTTTTCTATTTTATTGTATGCATTTTGTCCATGATAAATTTTTTATTATATTAGAAATTTACTACTTAAGAAGTATAGTGATAAGAGCATAATTCATTTTTGTATAATATTCACAACCACATGAAACAATCTCTTCATATAAAAAAAAGTGTAAAATAAATATTTTCCATGCATATATCCTAATTTTTTTTAACAAAGCTTAAAGTTTGAACCATTGTAATATAACTTATTTTTTTTTAAAAATATTACAATAACATAATTTATGTAGTCTTGAAATTTACATAATACTAATGTTTCAGTGTTTTTCAATATTACTTACCCTATTATGTTGTTTTTAATTTTATGAGATATAAATGACAATATATAAATAAATTACAAAATTGAAAGTTGAAACATACATACTAAAATTCAAGTAGCTGAAATAGTTTTTTAGTATCCCATTCGTCATAATTATCATTTGTTTGTATTTTATCTGATGCATATACAGTCTCAATATCTAGATCATGTCTATCATTATCTATATTAGTGACTCTTCTTATTTGAGTGAGTGAATTCCAAATTTGAATCACTCTATCATAGGGAAATGCATCCAATGGGTAAAGTGAAACATACAATCTCAATCATGTCTCTATATTTATATCCAATCTATTACAAAGTTTTGATTTAAAAAAATATAATGCACTAATGACCCTTTCATCTTCCATAGAGACCAAAATAATTTTTTAAAATATTCCATACAATTAAAAATATTCACTAATATTTTCATGTTAGATGGTATTGGGATAATGTTTTTCTTCATAGCTTTGTAATAGCACCACTTTTAGTTGGCTCATTTAGACACTTATATTGGTAATTCATTGTAAGTCTGAAATGGGTTGACTGGGTTGTCAATAAATCCTTTCACAAAAGACTAGAATTAAAACTCCATTGCTATTTACAAACTAAAAAAATATTTAATGAGAGTACCCATGTATCTGAGAAATAAATTACTGATTCATTCTTCACCATCCTTAGCTATCTAAAATATGGGATTCAACACTCCTATGGCTTCAAGACACTGATCCCTTTGAAGACATTTTATAATATTTTAAATTTATACTTTTTCATTCTCAATTTTATCCATGTTTAAACTATAACAATATAGTAAAGAATATGTTTTGCAAGGACTTTTTTCAATTTCTAATCCTGCTATATCAACTCATTTCTAAAACAAGTGCAGTGGTATATCTTTTCCATGAATGAAGATATAAATATGATCCTTGATATTTAATTTAATTTAATTTAATTTTTTTTTGGATCCTTAATATCTATTAAATTTTTATAACTAGAAAAAATAGGTAGCCTAAAACTATTTTTCCTTGAGTACATGACATCAAGAGATTGACAAACATATTTTCTCCAATGTATAAAGTCTAAAATATATATGGATCTCTCTTGAGCATGTTTTGTCAAATACTAATTTCATTTAACATTAGGATAATACCACATAGTGTCAAAATAATTTACAAATGTATTAAATGGTACAACAAATGTTTTTCCTTGTGGACTTCTATATGGTATTTAAACATAAAAATTGCCCATCATGGATATTCTTCAAAAAATTTATATGCAGGCTCATACATAAAAATCCATCCTGTTTCATTATATTTTAGAATATTTTCACCATAGATAACCCCAATTATAAATTTTGGAAGCTCTAAAATTATTTTTAGACTGCTTGAAATATAAGCATATAAGACATGGTAAGTTATTCCACTTTTGAGACATTTTCAAATGTGCTTACAGTTTTGAATGCAAAAATCATTCTCTAGGACATGTAATGAATAGAAATCATATATGGGATAAATTTTGTCTATGATTGAACACACAAATCATTTCTATTCCCTTGCATTACTATTGCACCATTAGTTCCAACACAAACCAATTTCATATCTATAACATAATCATCCATCCCAAAAATGTCACTCAAATTAGAAATAACCAACTTGAAAAGGTTTTCCTCATTGTAATTTTCAACCATGTTATGTATAGAGAACATATGAGATTGCCTTGAATGGTTATTGAAAGTGTAAACATGGATATCAACCCATGTTGTGTTGTCAACTATTATGTCATCATCAATGGATAATACATCAAATATTGAATTTTTAACTTTTTCTTTCAGATCTTCCTTCTCAATCATTGTAAGACATTTTCACATATATAAAGCAATGCCATCTAACCAATGTGATTATGAAATTTTATGGATTCCATTTTGTTGAAACTGATTCTTATAATCTAAAAAATTAATATAGATGTGCCTCTTTTAAGAATGTGATAGATCATTGAGAACTATATATTTTTGGCACATTGACTAGACTACATAAATTTTCGTATTTGAGTTATAATTTTTCCTCATTTATCAATTAGATGTCACATATGTCTCCAATTATTTTCATATTCTTCCATGTATCTAACATGCATGCATTCATTGGCATACTTCATCTCTATGTTTTTTTATTATTTGTCTATCTTCTTTTTCTAATGACACATATACTTTGTCACACTATTTCTCAATTATGTCCATCTTAAGTTGAATTTTATTGCCCTTTCCTAATTTCCAAGTACATATTGTACATTTACATTTACTTGGGTTATCATTACTATTTTCTTGATCTATTGGTTTAATGAGAGGAAATTTTGCTTCCCACTCAAACTTAAAGAACTTCCAATTATCCTTCCACATCTCTTTCTTTACATAGTTTTTTGAGTAGTTTTAATGATTAAACTTTATGTCTATTGAGTATAAGTATCTTCTACTGGATGGATCTTATCATCTAGAATGTCCTCAAGTCTCATCTTACTTGGCAAAAAATTTGGATTTTTATTTGCAATGAGATTTGTTATTTTATGAGATTTATAAATTTATTTTAATGTTTATATCATATCATTTGGGTTGTGCTTCATTGGAGTAATGCCATAATCAGGTATGTCTTCAAGTGGTGGCATGCCATCATCAATAATATATTCAAATGGTGAAATTATATTATGATTATTATTTCATTTAGAAAAGCACTATCAATTGAAGGATCTGTATGCATAAAAGTTTTATTATTATCCTTGAATTGTAGAATTATAGTTACTAGAATAAATAAATAAAAATTATAAATCATTTATACTTGTATTTTGAGTGGGTGTAGGTTAAATTTACTTAGGTGTTCTTGATGGCTACCAAAATAAGATAATATGTTATTTATTGCTGATAATTACCCTAATCTCTTACCATTATCACCAAAAGCCATCATAAACAATGTTTTTTATAAGACAAGTTATGGCCAACCACTTGTGCACAACTAGAATATTTACTATGCACTGTGGCTTCCATACCTAGTGAATACCATCAAAAACTTATGGATGTTGCATAATCTCTTTGGATACCATACAATCCCTTTGATCATCATCTAGAGTTTGTTACCATAATTTATCACCTTTGGTTGTCATCTAGACTCTATGGCCATTATCTAGACTCTATAGACACTATCTAGTCCCTCTAGCTACCATCTAAACCTTGTGGTTGTTATCCAGGCATTATAGATGTCATACAATCCCTCTGATCACTTTCCTTTCTATATGACCATCATCTAGAGCTTATATTCATTACTAAGTACCTCTAGTCACTGTTCAAACCCTATAGACATTATATAAACCCTATAGATGTCATCTAATACCTATGGCCATCTTACAAACCCTATGGATGACATTTAGGCCCTCTGGATAATGTTCAATATATCTGGTTACAATATAGATCCTAAAGACACTATCCAAATTATGGACACCATTCAGATCCTATAGACACCCTATGATATTTTTGGTCATCATCTAGGTCATGTGGACATTATCTAGATTTTATGGATACCTCCAATCCCCTGGTCATCATCTAAAGTTTGGGGTCACCACCCAGAGTGTGTGGATGACATCAAGTCCCTATGGTTATTATCTAGAGTGTGTATGGTATCCATAACATCTAGAATATGTAGATTCTATAATTTCAATCTTATATCAAATATATTTAGGTGGATATTCTATAGATTTGATTTATAATATATAATATATGTTGGTGAAATCGAGAAGAATGTCCTTCGAGGCCATGGTGATTTATAGTCACAATTGTAGAAGTAGTTATCAATGATAGGTGAGCTTACCTATAAATCTCATTTACAACCTAAAATTTTAGGTGACCCATCCTCTTTCTTGGTCCAAAAAAACTTACAAATCCAAATTTTAGAAAAATAAATATTTGTGAATTAATGAAGCTTCGTCACTAAAAACCCTAATGAAAGTTGATGAAAATGTTATTAATTTTTTTGCTAAAATTAAAAACATCAAATCACAATTACATGGATGTAATTGTAATTTAATTCAAGGTAAACTTCTTTATTTTATTATTCAGTGAAATATCCATGACAAATTTCAAAATTTTATTTCCATTCTTAACTCTAAATATAGAATAAAATAAGACATATATGACCTGACTACCCTTTTGACACTTCTCATTAAAGAAGATTAAGTAAAGATGGATTTTTATTCTAAAGATAATGTCACCTAGACACTTCTCACTCAAAACAATATTCCCAAAATTAATAAAAACTAAAAATTTAAATCAAAAATATATTCCCAAAAGTAATAAAAATTTAAAATTTAAATCAAAATCCTTCAATGTCAATAATAAGGATGGGAACAAGAAACCTGCAAACAATAACTATAAAGTCAGATTTAACAAAAATTGAAAACCATGTGGTAAACTTGGTCATAAAAGAGAAGGTTGTTATAAAAATAAAAAGGGACTAAATTATAAATACCATAAAAATAACAAAGGGATGAAAAATTCTAATCAAAATCTACATAAAAATCAAAACTAGAATCAAAATAACAATCAAGATCAAAATTCTAAGATTGTTTCTATTTATGATAATTTGTTTGCTTCTAATGATAAGGAATGGATTTTAGATAGTGGTGATTTGTAACACATGACACACATGTCTAGTATTTTATTTGGTACTAAAAATATATATGAAATAATATATTGAGGGGATAATTCATTTCTAGAAGCAATGAAAGAAGGTAAAACAAAATTTTTAAATGGATTCTTAAATGATGTTTTTTATGTTCCTAAACTTAAAGAAAATTATTTTATCTTGCTATCAGCTTATGCATTATAATTTAATTTTAATAATTATTAATTCTAAATGGTGAATTAAATATTAATTTGGTTCTCTAATTTATAAATGTATTCAAAAGAATGGCCTTTATATTTTTAGTAATTTTTCTTCTACATCTTGTCTTTCCTCTCAAATTAGAAAATAATCTCCATTATGGCATGGAAGTCTTAGACATGTTATCTTTAAGAGTTTTTGTGATATGTTGAAACATAATATTATAATAGGATTACCTAAAATTAGAAATTATCATGAAACATGTGTAGGTTTCTTATTCATTAAGCAACACACTCAAGTTTTTCACAAACATCACGATGCTAACTCTTTTATTCCTTTATAACTTATTCATAGTAATGTTAGAGGAAATCTTGAGGTTTCATCTCTTAATGGATATTATTATGATTTAAATTTTATTTAATGATCACACTAGAATGATTTGAATTTATTTTATAAATAATAAATTTGAAGTCTTATCTAAATTTAAAAAAATTAAAACTTTTATTGAAAATTATTCTAACCTTTAAAAATTAAGAGATTAAGAACTGATAATGGTGATGAATACATTAGTAAAAGAATTTATTCATTTTTAATTTAATATGGTTTTAAAATATAACTAACAAATCCCTATTATCGATATTAAAATGTAAATGTTGAGAAAAAAAATGCTATACTAGAAATGACTAAAATTATGTTGCATTCAATAATTGTTCCTAAGTTTCTTTGGGTCAAATACATGAACATTATTGTAAATATCATTAATAGAGTTAATCATAAATATATAAATATTTATACTCATATATTAAAATTATTTAATAAAAAAATAAGTGTTTCTCACCTTAGGATATTTAGAAGTCCTACTATTTTTATTCCTTAAGTGAAAAGAAAGAAACTTGGTTCTACCTTTTACACTTGAATTTTTGTAGGTTATGGAGGTGTAATTAAATGATTAAGGGTTTATGATATATTGAAATGGTAAATCATTAAAATAAATAATGTTCAAATTTTTTAAAAATCTTCTATAAACCTTCTGTAGAACCCTCTCAAGTTTCCTCATATGAAGACTTGACGCTTCTGTTCCTCCTTAAGAGGAAACAAATGCCTTATAGGAAGATGATCCAAATTTGGATAATTTTGAGTTTAAGGGGGAACCTTATCCATTTTATATTCAATCTAAAATACCTAAATAGGATGCATCCTTAATTTCTAATCTTGAAAATCTAAATAAAATGACCAAAAATCAACATATTTATCATGCTTTAATGAGTCTGTATGAATGTGGACCTCAATATTTTGAGGAATATATTTGAGAAGATATATGGAAATATATTATACAATTTTAAAGTAAATCCTTAATTAAAAATCAGATTTGGGTTCTTTTCCGTCTTGTTAGGATCTACAAGGAATGTCTCACAAGATATACATGGAAACCCTGCTAAATCAGCTAGGGAAAAATCATGGGGAAAAGGTAGCATCCAAAATTCATATTCATCATCAAATATATTTATAACATAAAATCATCTTAGAAACTCATTTATAATGCTTGTAATCACTTAGGTGAACCAAGATTACAACCAAGATTTATAGGCTCCAACCTCTAAGATGCAACATGCAACTCCATCATGATGCTAACACCATAGCATCCTATCAAAAAGAGCTCAAAGAATAATGATATGAGTGAATGCACCAATTCAATATGCTATGTTAGATGCATATTGTACAAAACAATACTGAGCAAACACATACATGCAATTGCAAGAATGAATAAAAGAGAAATGATATAGGAATAATCCATACACTATTGCATTAGAATATGAAAGGGAATAGGTACATATATATTTGTAGGAGGAAAGATGTAATCCATTCCATTAAATGTGGTATTAAAATTTCCAAATAACCAACATGACACTAAAGCCTCTAAGCAAGTAATATACAACCGTATAGCCAAAAATCATAAGAAAAAGGCATACTCCAACACCCCCCATAAGCACAACTTATGTAGGTGATGATACATAAAAAATTAAAAAGAATTGGTCCTAACAACAAGGCCTGATGAGGTACCCATGTATAATGCAATCTCTCATAAAGTAGAGAAAAAGATAAAACCTAGTGAGAAAAACTCCCCCCCAAAAAGGACAAAGAAGAAGAGAAGAGGCTAGAAGGCCCCTCCTAAAGATGTTAAAGTTGATGAAGTTGACTACACCTCAAGAAGAGCTCATAGATGAATGAAATTGATCTTAGTGAAAGGTTTGGTGAAGATATCAACAACCTGCTCTGAAGACTAGAAAGATACTAAGTCAATTACCTACTCATAAATCAACTCCTGAATGAAATTCATATGAATCTCAATGTGTTTAGTCCTCTGATGAAGGACTAGATTCTTACAAATTTGAATGGTGCTCTGGTTGTCACAAAATATGAATGTAGGATGCTTGATCTAGATACCAAGATCAGAATGAATTCTCTGAAGCCAAATACTCTCAGTAGCTACGTTAATATCTCCCCTATACTCTACCTATATGGAAGATAAAGTAATAGCATTCTACTTCTTACTCAACCAACTGATGGGGCTAAAACCTAATGAGAAACTATAACTTGCAGTGGACTTATGACTCTGAGTGTCACCATCCCAATCTAATTTTGTGTAGCTGACTAAGTTAAAATATGAACCAACCCTATAGTTTATCTCATACCTATGTGAACCCTGAATGTAGTGAAATATCTTCTTAGCTACTTTCCAATGTAGCTCATGGGGTTCTTGCATGAATCTCAAAAAAATGCCAACACCATAAAAAATGTCTAGTCTGGTGTGAGTCAAGTAAATAATTCTACCAATAAGTTAACAATACAAGGTAGCATCGACCAATGTAGTGGATTAATTTGACTCAAGCTTGACTCCAAACAGGAATGGAGTAGGAAATGGCTTACAGTCAACCATATAAAACTATACCAAAATATCAAAAGTGTACTTAGGCTATGAAAGTGAAATTCCTAAATCTATTTGAGTGATCATAATGCCAAGTAAGTAGTGTAGTAAGCCCAAGTCAGTCATAGAAATCTATCCTGAAGATTTTTATTCATTAGTGAGATAGTCAAAAAAGAACTCCCTATGATCAAAATGTCATTAACATATAAAACTAGTATCAATAATGAATCATCCTATCACAAGTACATATTGGGATATGAGTGGCATCTAGTAAAAATGAAGGAATCCATTTTGGCATATCAAGCTCGAGGGGCTTGTTTGAGGCCATAAATGGATTTCCTAAGTCTGCACACTAAAGAAAAACCCTGAATAAACCTAGGTGGTAGATCCATATAGATCTCTTCCTCAAAGTCTCCATGAAGAAATGTACTCTTCACATATATCTAATGTACACTCCATCCATTTTATATGGCTACAATGAGTGTGAGTTTTATTACATTCATCTTAGCCACAGGTGCAAAGGTCTCTAAGTAGTCAATGCTAGCTACCTGTGAAAATCCTTTAGCTACAAATTTATCTTTGTATTTATCAACAGACCCATCTATAGCATACTTGGTTTAATATATCCAATGACATCAAACCATATTTCTTCCCTTAGGAAGAGAATTCAAATCCCAAGTGTGATTTCTAATTAAGGAATTATATTCTTCATTCATTGTTCTATCCCACTCCATTATGCCTGAAGCCTCTCTAAAAGTCTATGGATCTGATGCAAAAGAAAAAAAGGCATGTGGTCCACCTTGAAATTCTGCTTGAGTATGTTTGTGATCATCTAGATCCCTTTCCCAAGTGCCTACACTCTCAAGTGTCTGCCTACCCTAAAGAGGTCCTAAATTGGGTGAGTTAGGTGATGAATCCTCATCCTCTAAAGCATGACTAAAAGTGGATGAGGATGACTCCCCATCACTTTGCTCACTCTCAAAACTCAAAGATGTGGCCTCTACCTTAAAAATCTACTATGCATGATCTAAATCATCGAATTGTTCATCTTAAGTGAGTGAAATTGATGTAGAGGGGGAAATGTCAAGTAAAGAGTTAGTGGGACTCTCCTAAAACCTAACACTCCTCTCAATAAAAAATTGATGAGTCATAGGATGAAAGAGTTTATATCCCTTGACCCCATTTGGATATCCCATAAAGATGCAAGGTTTGGATTAAACCTCCATTTCCTTACATTTATTTTTGGGAATATGTTTTATCATTGGTTATCTAAAGACTCTAAAATACTACACTTTCAGTTTCCTATTATGCTAAGCTTCATAAGGAGTGATGCCCTTTAAAGCTTTTTGAGGAACCAAGTTCTAGATGTAACATGCACAATTGATGGTTTCTACCCATAACTATGGAGTCAATGATCTAGAGTGAATCATACAGTTGGCCATATCCTTCAAAGATTGAATCTTGTGCTCTATTACACCATTTTGTTGAGGAGTGTATGGAACCACCTACTAAAGATTAATCCACTTAATAGTACAAAAATACTCAAATCTATGGTTGATGTACTCCCCCCATTATCTAATCATAAAATTTTGATGCATTTTCCATATTGCTTCTCAGTTAAAGCCTTAAAATGTCAAAAATTATGAAAAACTTCAAACTTTTATCTAAGAAAGGAGACCCATGTGTATTTGGAAAAATCATTAATGAAGGTGAGGACATATCTGACCTTGGTAAAATAAGGATGGGGAAACTACCCCATGACATCACTATGAATCAACTCAAGAGGTATTGTAGCTCTCCTAGCTTTGCCTTTGTCAAATTTTTCTTTGGGATGTTTTCCAAGGACATAACCCTCACAGAATCCCTTAGAGAATTTAACTCTAGTCAAACTATAACCATATGATGTTGACTCAATTTTTCAAGATAGTAGTAGTTGATGTGGTCGAACTACTCATGCCATAATTTGCTAGCTCCATCTGAATGGGTAACCAATGTAGTAGGAGGAACATCTGGAGCAAATGGGAGAAGGTATATAGCCTAGAATGATGATTATCCTTCCCTAATACAACTATAGAGTCACTATGTATCTCTCTGACCTTAATTGAATCGGATGTGAAATCGACTCCCATGCCCTACCCTATGTGTATAATTTGATACACTAAAATAAGATTAATTAATAGTGAAGGTACACTTAAAACATTTGTTAATGCTACACATTCAACTTTGACATTACCTCTTCTTACAAGCTCTACTAGAGTATCATCACCCAAAGTTATGGAAGACATGCTACAGGTCTCTAAGTTAAGAAACTCAACCTCTAACAAACCCAAATGGTGTGAAGCACCAGAATTGATTTTAAAGATGAATTAGATGCGAAAGCCACTACAACTAAAGATTTGCCTTTAGGTTTTTCCTTCCCTTATTCTTTTATTTTAGAAGATTATTTGGCTGATGATGACTATTTGAAAGACTCAGGGACCCCTATATTATTTTTTAGGAGATGTGTAAGGTGGTCAATCTATTTCTTCATACATTTGTGCTCATCATGCCTAGACTTCTTGTAATAGGAGCACTTAACCTTTTATATCTTACGTTTCCCTTCAGAGGATGGGGTCTTAGTGCTAGTTTTAGTGGTGGTTTTATATTATTTCTTCTTCTTAAGATCCTTACTCTTTTGTTTATTATCGTTGTTGCTAGAGGCTCTCAATTTCCCATTATCAATAATGAAGGCTGAAGGTTTGGAAGACTTGAGGGTTCCCATCTAGATTTATTTTTCATGTTCCTTAGTTAAATTAGTAATAAATTCATCTAAGGATGGAATTGACCAGTTGCCTCCCATAGCTTTCTTGGTCGCATACAAGGTAGAGACAAATACAGAGTAATTAGGTCCTAGTTTTGGAAGTATAGAAAGAACTAACTGCTTGTATTTATTCTCGGTTACACACTCCTTTAAATGCAATCTAAGTGAATTAATCTTGGTGAAGAATTCTTCTAGTGAATAAATTTTTTTAGGACTCAAACTAATTAGCTCAATCTCAAGCTCATGATGATTTAATGTGTTTTTTATTGTTCTAAAAGATCAAAAGTGTGGATAAAGAGATAATTGCACAACAAAATCACAACCACAAGATGATTCTCCCTCCCCCACCCGCCACCAATTTTGGTAATTCATAAAATAGTGAAATTTATAATCAAAATTGGCTCAATGTATGGGAAATAAAAAAAATAAACACTTTTAAAATAGATGGCACTCAAATATGAGCTACCATTTACAAGATATTAATGAAATAATTTCTTTTAAATAGCCTATTTTGAATTAAAAATGCACTAAAAAAATTTAAAAAGCACCCTTGAGTGAAGTGAAATTTGCCTTCCAACCACTTGTTGGAACTAGATCAGAGTTAAGAATAATGTGGTTCAATATTTTGAGGGGGATTTGGCCTATTGCCAATCTGAGCCTCAACTTTATCTTCAACAAGTGAAGATACAAGCTTTAAAACACTGAAAATTTAATTTTTAAAAATGTTTTATAATGAATTTGATTTTTAGCATACTAAATGATGTACAAATAAAATAAAGTCATTAAGGTAGAAAATAATATGAAAAGAAATTACCATGTGAATATGAGGCTAGATGTGGACGCACCAAGGAAGTGAAGGCACCAAAAATGGGATGCCAAGTGCAAAAAATAACTTCCAAATTACTCAAAATGAGTAGATCCAATTTCAATAGTAGAAGGTATATCCCACTACTCTCAGATTCCAATGCCCAGTAGCTGAAAGTGGTTTTTTTCTCCTTCAACATAGGTCATACCAGAGTGACAATAGAAAACCAATGCCAAGTGTCAAAAATAACTCCAATGCTGGAAAAAAATGTCAAAATAGCAAGGGAGGATGCCAATATGATTTTCAATGCCAAGTTGTCTTTTCTCTTGTAGATTCAATTCTAAGGTCTAATGCCTTCTCTCCTCTGGTAGATCTCTTGATACCAAGGTGATCAAAATGAGATAATTAGATTTCTTGATACAAAATTAGATTTTTATACACAAAATAATAATGTAGTTTTAAAAATGGTGCAACATATTAGATATGACAAGACATCTGAGATGAAATCCAAATAAAGGATGCCAAAATAAATATCCTCCAATGCTAAAATAAACATCAAAATGAAACAAAATTGTAGGCAGATCCAATGCTAGAGAGATCAATACAAGGCAAAAAAATATTGAAAAAAAAGTCAATGCCCCATATAAGGAGCCAACACCTTTGTTCCAATTCCAAGCTTAGAAGTGTGAAACTAGATCCAGATCTTTCTATACCAATGCAAAATCATTCTCAGGTCCATGCTTCTTTAGAAGATTTCTCACACTTCACAAAAAAAAAATGTCCACCACTTTTCTCTAAAATACTTGAGAAAAAAACACCAAGCCAAGATACAGATCCAATCAAAAGTGGCATGCCAAAAACATCATATTAAAATGTAGGTAAAGTCTAGGGTTTGAATATATCAATATTACAAATAATGAATTCACAAAATCTTAGATTTGAAAGAAATCAAAAAAATGAACCCAAGATTTGATAAAATTTGCAGAATATACCTAGCAATCCTTAGATCTAGATTAGCTTTGATACCATATCAGAATGAGATCCAAGATTATTGATCTGAGTGAATGCACTAATTCAATATGATATGTGAGATGCATATTGTACAAAACAATACTAAGCAAACACATACATGAAACTGCAAGAATGAACAAAAGAGAAATGAGCCAGGAATAATCCACACACTATTGCATTAGAATATGAAAGGGAACAGGTACATATATAGATTGTAGGAGGAAAGATATAACCCATTCCATTGAATGTGATATTAAACTTTCCAAATAACCAACATGACACTAAAGCCCCTAAGCAAGTAATATGCAATCGTGTAGCCAAAATCCATACACCAACACATCCAAGGTGAGCTCCAAAACATCAAAATCCATCTCTATCAGCTAAGATAAAAAACCTTCAAGATATAATTAGGTGAGCCAATATAACATATCCTTTCAGGCTCTAACCTCTAACCTCAAGGATCTGCATGCTTCAACAAAGTAGATGAGCCATGCTCTTATCTAATCCTTACAATCTCTAACCACCTAGAATGAATGATTCTTACAACCTAAACAACTAGGTGAGATAATATTACAATAATTACAATATCTAACCTCCTAAAATATACAAGCCCAAGGATTGCATGAATCCTCAAATGGAATCCATAAGGATTACAAATGGATTATAAATTACAAAGGAGAACATAATGTTGTATAGCATTTTATAGCAATGAGAGAGAGGGAGAGATAACTTCATGGCTATTCAAAAAATTTCCCACATTTGAGTGGGTTTCATGTGATCTTGGTGGTGGTTGTCCCCATATGTCAAAAGTGATAGAAAAATGACCCTCCCTTGACAAGATCCATGTTCACCTTCATGTGCCTCCAAAACATGCTCCCCACTTCCACAAGTGAGTCGAAACACTCAATAGTGTTCTTGTCTTTTTCATCAAGGTTCAACAAAGTGGACAATCCAATTTAGACAAGATTCCATCCTCTTTGATGTGATTCCAAATATGGTGTCCCATCC
Organism: Torreya grandis; assembly: GCA_037957365.1. NCBI lineage: Eukaryota > Viridiplantae > Streptophyta > Pinopsida > Cupressales > Taxaceae > Torreya > Torreya grandis. The sequence goes on along the minus strand of JARHVA010001414.1, from coordinate 932,015 downwards.
ACACATGTGAGGCTAAGTAACAACAAAGAATCCTTGTCTTATTCATCACATGTGATCACAAGAGTCCAAAAGGTATTGTAATCACCTTTTGATGTTTCCTAGACATGTGAAAAATGGATCCTATTAAAAATTTTACCCCATACTATGACCCTTATATTTTCCACCATGTGATAACCTACATGTGACAACTAAAGACAAAACATGTCAATAGTGGAGTATTACACCCCATACTTGTCACATGATCTTGATCACATCATGGGACCTTTCACGGGCCTTTCTTCCACATCACCTTCTTAACACATCAATTGTATTCCACACCACTTACATTCCAACTCATCTACACACCTACATGCCATATCACCCACATGTCATGTCACCATGAATAGTGATTCTGAGTAGTACCTATGAATAATGACCTGTGAATAGTGAATTGACACCCTAACAATCTCCCACTTGAATTCATATACATAGGACTTTACCACACTTATGTCTTCTACCAACCATATTCCATCCATCTATCATTCATGCCCACTTTAATCACATACAAGTGAATTATAAGTTTTATGCACTACTAAAATTCTCTACCTTGATTGTATTTATCAACATTTTCTCCTTTATTATAAATTTGTAGCAACTAAAGTGAATCTAACATCAATATAGAGCCATCCTTCTTCAAGATTCTACCATGAATTGATCACTACTATCACTATTTGGAAGTATCTAATTTAGTGCACACAATGGCATACATGATGCTTCCTAATCCCAATGAATAGAATACACAAGACATCCATGTCTTCTACTCCTCTATTATATGTCACTTTGGAAGACAAATTAAAACACAAGAAGTGGGATACTTGAAGTTTTTGCTTTCATGTCCACTACTAAGCTCTCATCCTAGTCACCCGAGCCATCTCATCATTGATCATGTTGGATCCTACAACCAACATGTCATCTAAAGATAGTAGTGACCTATACTAAACCATGGATCTTCATGAAGATATTCATGTACCACATCAACATGCCTATTGAAACCCATATAGTGTTTGGTTCTACAAACCCGCAACTCTTTTCCTCATCCTCATAGCCTCCTAGCTACTCCGCCTCATCACAAGACCACCATATAAGAATGATGCTTTTTCATCCAACTAATCCAAACGTGAATTACAACAAGTGCACATAGTGATCTTGATAGTATTTATCAATAGGAGATCAAAACCATAAAATTTAACACATGACTCCTCTATATGTAGCATACTGCTACCCACCACAATCAATGTGGTACCAATCCATAATTCTAGGGAATTCATCATGCTACATAGTACATCACTGCACCTAACAAGTTTTTAAGCCTCAAATATATAATCAAGCTACATCCTACTCTACCACATGGCAAACACATGACCTCCGTCTATATAACCTTAGGTCATATTTGTTCTTCTCCATCCACTAGGTACAATATCAAGTTTCTTGCACCTTCTCCTCTACATGGAATTTTTGCCTCATCTCAAATCATAAATTATGTTATTAGGATCATACAAATTATGCCCCTTATCTAGATAAGAAACTCCATATCATAAATGGATTCCATCTTTCTCTACCATAATCTATACAATTACTTCTTCAATAGGAACACTATATTGGTGTTGATCCGTCTAGTAAATCTTCTATTAGCTTTTCCTCTATTCTCTATCTTCTGCTAAGAGAGAAATAAAAATCATGCAATTTTTTTTTTGTTTCATATCTTAGTATCTCCATCTATATCTCCCACTTTCATCAACTAGCCAACAACTATGGATCTAATAATAGTTGTTAGGATCTACAAGGCATTGCTCAAAAGATATACATGGAAACCTTGCTAACCTAGCTAGGGAAAAACCATGGGGCAAAGGTAGAATTTAGAATTCATATTCATCAATAACTCTCTCTATAACATTAGATCCTCTCATCAACTACATTTTAGTTCTTATATGCAATCAGGTAAACCAAGTTTGCAACCAAGCCTTACAAGCTCTAACCTCCAAGCTGCAATATGTAACTCCATCATGATGCTAACACCATAGCATCCAAGGTTAGATCCAAAGCATCAACCTCCATCTCCATGAGTGGAGATAATAAACCTCCAAGATCTAACTAGGTGAACCTAGCTAAGATAGCCTTTCATGCTTTAACCTCTAACCTCAAGGATATCCATGCTTTAATAAACTAGGTGAGTCATGCTCTTATCTAAGCCTTACAAGCTCTAACCATCTAAGAATGAATGATGCTTATAACCCAAAAATCTAGGTGAGATAAGCTTACAAGAATTACAAGATCTAACCTCCTACAACATGTAATCCCAAGGCTTGCATGGATCCACAAAGAGAATCCATAAGGATTATAAATGGATTACAAATTACAAAGGAGAACATAATTCTTTATAGTAATATATAATAATGAGAGAGAGAAGAGAGAGAGGGAGAGATAACTTCATTTTTACTCCAAAAAATCATCAAATTTGATTGGGTGCCATCTAATCTTAATTACTTGTCCCCATGTGCCAAAAAGTCATCAAAAAATGACCCTTCACTAGACAAGATCCATGGCCACCTTCATGTGGATCCAAAATCTGCTCCCAACTTTCACAATTGAGTCTAAAAATTCAATAGTGTTCTTATATTTTTCATCAAGGGTCAACAAAGTGGACCATCCACTTTATTTAATATTCCCTCCACTTCCATGTGTTTCTAAATATGGTTCCCCATTCACACGTGTGAGGCCAAAAAATTATAAATCATCTGCGTGTTCTTATTGACATGTGTGTCAGGAATCTAGAACAACAAATATGCTCTGATACCACTCGTTAGGATCTTGCTCCTCAGAAAGAGCACAGTATGATTACCAAATATAAGCAATTGAATATGCGGAAATAACCAGAAACACAAGTAACTAGAATTCACCAATAGCACAGAATATGAGAGACAATACACTATCTTGTATTAACACTATACAGAAAAGAATACATCAAAGAGCCACCACACTCTTTCACCTTACAGAGATTCGCCACACCTCAAGTATACAGTAATTCTTCTCACACACACTCTCCTACACAAAAACGGTCCCAACAATCAACTCACACACAGAATTGGTGTTCATCTCACCAACCAGTCAGTAATAACCCTGCCGGTACACCAAGCACTCTATAGCACTTCAAGCTGATCTCTCATGAACTTGCAACCTGCAATTCAAAGACCAAACTTACATGTAGATCCCCAATGAGCTTGCAACAACATGCAACTCACAGATCTTACCACTAGAAGGAACTCTTCCTTTCTATCTCATGCCTTAAACATACATGCCAATGGGTCTATAAATAGATCCCTAACTCAAACAATAACTTAGACTCTTAATTTAGACAATTATCCTCGCAGCCCAAGACTCTGGCTGGTCTTAACATGCAAACTCATCGTTCACTTAACTAATTGTCTGTGAAACGAACACTTCGGGAACACACAGGCGACCGACGCCGGTCCCTGCTAGTCTGGTTCTGCCGACGTCGGCCGACTTCCTGCCGTCACCGGTGGCCTTCTGCACTGGACTCTGTCGACGTCGGTCCTGCTGCCGACGCCAGTTCCTGTAGAACTCAGCAACCATCTATTCCTTAGTTTTCAAAGGTTGAAGCTTTTAGCTCCAAAACCTAACAATCTCCCACTTGGAGATAAACAGCTGCAACCTGTACCTGTACCTATACACCGTCTAGTTTGTTTCCTTGGCTTTGTATCCCTCCTCAAGATCACTCTTGAAGACCAACCACCACAAAATCCATGGTGCAAAATCTGTCATCCAAATTACCTACCACATCCGCATCTACGACCATGTAGAAAAAGAACTTGACCCTGCATATCATGTGCACCTGCTGCTGGTCCCATTGAACTGCCCTTCAGTATTACTTTCCCGGATTGACTCCAAACTTGTGACAACTCCCACTGCTTGGGAAAACTCAGGTTTAGTACATACCATGCACTCAACCTCATTATGTGAATCAAGACACCTGTTCTATGAACTGTCCAACCATCGGCGTGCTAACCGGCTTCACACAATCATCCTGAAACAAAGTCAACAAGACCTCCATGTCTCTAGAACACACTCATGCCAAAGAATCTTGCTGCTCTCAGATTCTCCATGACAAACCCCTGAACTAGCTTTACCTTTAGTTCAGCAATACCTGTATATGTAACCCTGCAACAAGCACATCATACAGAAAATAGGATAATGTAGCTAATATTATCCAACCTGGTAAAGAGAAACACAATGATCAAACCTCCATTGCCCTGCAGCTAATACAAGATCATATACCCTGATCTTCCATCTCACGTATCCATTTCCGCTCTTCTTCATCCTCAACATCCATTCGTCTCTCAGTGCTTACTTCCAGCTGGCAACACTACCCAGAACACCTGTTAGGTTCTCTTCCAAGGAATCACATCCTCATTCATGCCAAGCTCCCACTGTTTCTTGGATCTACCTGTTCTGCTTCTTCAACAACTTCCTGGTCCTATGCCATAAGTGAGCAACAAGTAGTGTAAAGAAGGGAAATGACGAATTTAAGAACTTACTTACACCTTCAGTCCTCCATATGGGCGCTTGAGACTCCATGACAACTCGTTGTCCACCCAAAATTCGTCTCAGTAACCGATGCCGGTCACATCTCAGTCTACAGCCGACCGATGTCAATTCCCTGCGACTGCCTCCCTGCCGACGTCGGTTTCCCCTGGCCGACGCCGATCTCTTTTCTGCCCTGAGTCACCGACGTCGGGCTGCACATAGCCGACATCAGTTTCTGTCTGGACACCGACGCCGGTTTTCCTACTGACGTCGGTCTCTGTGTTTTTCTTGTGAGACCTGACTTTTTCCCGCGAGCTCTTTTTGGATCAAAACCTTGTCCAAATCACCCTTGCTCTGCTCAGAATTCCTCTGCACCTTGTGCTGAACTCTGTCCGTCACTTTCTCCTTGAAAACCAAGGCTTTCCTATTCTTGTCACTAACATCGGATTCCTCAAGAAACCTCACCTTCTTCTTCTGCATACAGAAACCACGATCCATGCCTTCCAAATCTGAAAGCACACTCTTTGACTCAAGAACCAGCATCTCCTTCTTATCTATGTGACCAAGCCTATCAAGCCACATCTCTGAATCTACAGCTGAAGTAGATAACGCAGAAAGAGAATCAGTAAAACAAGTAGATAGATAAAGCGTACCTACTTTCTTACCTCTAGCTACAACAAGTGTACCCTTGGTAACCTTCCAAGAGTCCGCTGTGAGAGTTACTGTGCAACCCTCTTCACCCAAACTTCTAACAGAAATCAGATTCCGCTTCAGAACTGGGACATGCATGACCTCCTTTAACACCCATGTGTCACCTGTCTGCAATTTCAGCTTCACTTTGCCTTTGCCAACAATCTGACAAGGCTTACCATCCCCTACACAAATTTCTCCAAAGTCTCCTTGGACATACTCATGAAAAAATTCCCTATGTGGGGATGCATGAAAAGAGGCACCAGAATCTAATACCCAAGATTCTACTTTATCCAAAGAACATACCAGAGCATCCTGTGCAACGTAACCCGCAACATCTGCTTCTTCTCCATGTTCTTCATGGTGATCTTCACCCGATCTGCAATCTCTCTTTAAGTGCCCTTGCTTTCCACATTTCCAACAGGTTATTCTGCCATACCTGGACTTGGATCTTTTGCCTATCTTCGACCTTGATCTCCCACGCTCTGTCTTCTCTCTTGGCCTTCCTCTTCCTTCAACACTCAAAGCATCTCCAGATGATTCACCTGTGCTTTTCCTGCGTATCTCTTCATTCAAGATCACACTCACAACATCATCCACTTTTAAGACTTTTGAAGGAGACACAGTATTAGAAACTGCCATTACCAAACCTTCCCAACTTTCAGGCAATGAACACAAGATTAAGAGAGCTCTAAGTTCATCATCAAATACAATATTCACTGAACTTAACTGGTTTACCAAACCATGGAAATCACTAAGATGGCTATGAATAGATCCACCTTCCAACATTTGCAAATTAAATAAACGCTTCATGAGAAATACCTTATTTGAAGCCGAGGGTTTTTCATACAAATTTGCCAAAGATTTCATCAACTCCACCGTTGTCTTACACTGTGATAAGCTGGAAATCACAGATGAATCAAGACTCAATCTAACAGATCCCAGAGCCTTTCGATCAAGAACCTCCCATTCTTCATCTTTCATATCCAAGGGTTTGCTAGCAACCCCACCCAACGGTAAGTACAAATCTTTCTGATACAGATAGTCCTCAATCTGCATCCTCCATAATTGGTAGTTCTTGCCATTAAACTTTTCCATTCGTAGTTGACTGCTTTCTGCCATTGCTCAACTCCCACTCAGACAGAAACCCTGTGAGTAACCTGTAATCAAAACACACTACCCAGATCTACACCAATCTGTTAGTATCCCAACCAAAAGCTCTGATACCACTTGTCAGGAATCTAGAACAACAAATATGCTCTGATACCACTCGTTAGGATCTTGCTTCTCAGAAAGAGCACAGTATGATTACCAAATATAAGCAATTGAATATGCAGAAATAACCAGAAACACAAGTAACTAGAATTCACCAATAGCACATAATATGAGAGACAATACACTATCTTGTATTAACACTATATAGAAAAGAATACATCAAAGAGCCGCCACACTCTTTCACCTTACAGAGATTCTCCACACCTCAAGTATACAGTAGTTCTTCTCACACACACTCTCCTATACAAAAACGGTCCCAGCAACCAACTCACACACAGAATTGGTGTTCACCTCACCAACTAGTCAGTAATAACCCTACCGGTACACCAAGCACTCTATAGCACTTCAAGCTGATCTCTCATGAACCTGCAACCTGTAATTCAAAGACCAAACTTACATGTAGATCCCCAATGAGCTTGCAACAACCTGCAACTCACAGATCTTACCACTAGAAGGAACTCTTCCTTTCTATCTCATGCCTTAAACATACATGCCAATGGGTCTATAAATAGATCCCTAACTCAAACAATAACTTAGACTCTTAATTTAGACAATTATCCTCGTAGCCCAAGACTCTGGCTGGTCTTAACATGCAAACTCATCGTTCACTTAACTAACTGTCCGTGAAACGAACACTTCGGGAACACATAGGCGACCGACGCCGGTCCCTGCTAGTCTGGTTCTGCCGATGTCGGCCGACTTCCTGCCTTCGCCAGTGGCCTTCTACACTGGACTCTGCCGACGTCGGTCCTGCTGCCGACGCCGGTTCCTGTAGAACTCAGCAACCATCTGTTCCTTAGTTTGCAAAGGTTGAAGCTTTTAGCTCCACAACCTAACAATGTGATCACAAGAGTCCAAAAAGTGTTACAATCATCTTTCAACCTTTCTTAAACATTTTAATAATGGATCCTCTTATAAATTTAACCCCATAACTTGTCCCTTGTCTTTTTCACCATGTGACAATGCACATGTGACAACTAAGGACAAAACTAGTCCATAGTGGAGTACCATACCCTACACTTATCACATCGTCCTGATCACATCCTAGGACCCTTCATGGGCCCTCCTAACACATCACATTCCTTCCACATCACCTTCATGCCAACTCATATGCATACCAACATGCCACATCACCCACTTACCTTATCACCATGAATAGTGATTATGAATAGTGCCCATGAATAGTGACTTGTAAATAGTGGATGCATACCCTAACAACTCTTCCTCCTAAAATAAATATTATTGGTTAGAGATGGCTTTATAAAATTAAATCTAACTCAATTTGGAAAATTGACAAATTTAAAGCTAGGTTAGTTGTTTAATGATTTAGTCAAAAATATAGTATTGATTATGTTGAAACCTTTGATTATTTGGAAAAATGATTACTGTTAGATTACTTATTGCTCTCGTAGCCCAAAATGGTTGGGAAATACATTAGGTGAATGTTAAAATTACTTGATCTAATAACTAATTAGAAAAATAAATATTTATGACTCTACCAAAAGGTTTTAAACAACCAAGCAAAGAACATTATGTATGTAAGCTAAAAAAATATTTGTGTGGTTTAAAATTAACTCCTTGAGTTTGGTATTCTAAAATCACAACATTTTTTAAAGAATTATTTTTTTTCTAATTTCTATTCTTCAAATGATCTCTTTTACAAAATTTAAAATAGTCATATTATCTTAATTATGTTATATGTAGATGATCTTCTCATAAATGGAATTTCTACTTATTTGATTCTTAAATATAAATCTAAACTAAATAAATATTTTGAGATTATTGATCTAGGCATACTCCATCATTTTATAAGCATATTTATATTTTAGGATAAAAAATCTATCTTAGTATCTCAATCTCATTATGTACATAACCTTTTGGTGAAATTTAATATGATTGATTGTAAGTCTATTTATACATCGATTGAAGTTGGTGTTAAGCTTAATCCAAACCCTGTATGTGAGAAAGTTAATCCTCCTTTATATATATAATTATTTATAAGTTTGATTTACATAACTATTATGAGCCTAATATGTTGTAGGTGTTGCTTCTAGATTCATGCAATATCCATGTCTAGATCATTAGAAATTAAAAATAATAATAATTAAGTATATCAAGGAAACTCTTAATTTTCATTTATATTCTTATTCCATTGATGATAATAGTTTATATGGTTATTTTGATGTTGACCATGCTGGTGAAGTTATAGATCATAAATCTACCTTTGGATATGTGTTTAAATTCACTGCAAGTGTTATTACTTGGAAAAATAAAAAGTAACCTATTGTTTCTATATCTCATACAAAAGTAAATTTATAAGTGTTATAATATACTAAAGAATAATTGTGGCTATAAAGGTTATTATAATAACTCCAAATGGGTGTCTCTCACTTTAAAATTATTATTTGTGATAATTAAAGTTGTATAAAATTGACACAAAAAATTAATTTAGCACCAAAGAATGAAACACATCGAAGTTCATGTGCACTTTATCTAAGATAAAGTTCTCAATGCTTATATTGATCTACATTATTGTCCTAATGATTATTAAGTGTTTATTTTCACAAAAACACTTTGTAATGCAAAATATTACAAATTTATTAAAAAAATGGGCCTCTAAAAAATTCCATTCAAGGGAATTGTGCATGTCAATGTCACCTGGTAATGGTCATGTGTTCTTTCTCTTCTCTATACTCCTAATCTATTGTAAAATCATTTTAAAAATTCACTCTATGTGATTTTTGTATAAACCTCACTCTACATGAATTTTAAGTGTACAAAATAACCAATCATGTCTTGTAATATAGGTTCTTATGTTATAAAATATTCAAAATAATCGTGAGCTTATCCATGTGAAACTATGGGATGTAGTCTCACTATCATGCTAGATTTAATCACCTTATGTGGCATAAGGATTATAATTATTTTATTTTTTAATAAAAAGATGATCTTGGTATGATGAAGGTGTTTAAATCCTTCAAGTGTTACATGCTAGCCTAAACTCATCATGGATGGTTTGTGGATGATAATTCTTATTTTTTTTATAAAAATGTGACTACGACATGTATACCCACTAAACGTAAAAGTATTGGAAAGATAATATTTATGGGTTACAATGTGGTCTACATTGTTCCATAAAATAAATAAATAAATAATATATTTATTATTTAAACACAACCAAATATTTAAAAAATGGTTGTATGAACAATAAATTATTATGGTTAATTTAAAGCGCTGGATTAGTTGGTTAAAATAGTCCACAACCCTTATAAAGGTGTTTTAACTTTTAGTTAAATGCCATTTTTTTATTATTATTAAAACATAGTGATTTATGGGAATGGTGGCCTCCAAATTATATGTGAAGAATTTGAAAAAAGTGAGATGAATATAAAATCAATGGGTCTATAAATGTTTCTGAAATAATGGAATAAGCTCTGTGGTTCTTTTACATCATTGTGGTTTTCCCATGTTAAGATTATGCAATTGACTTCTCTTTTATTTCTTACATTATTTCATTGTTACTACATGTTATTTATTTATTTATTTTCCTATCATTCATATTAAATAAATATTAAATTCTTTATGCTAGTTATTCTAATAGAAATGATATCAAGAGATTCCCTCATGATCCACTAGATTAATAATGGGATGTTCCCCTAGTTTACTATGAATCTTGAATCATATACGTATACCTAGTTCAAACAAAACATGCAATTATATCAATAATCTCATCAATAACATGTATATAATAAACAATTTTAACATAGCCTTTATTAATAGGTGTACTATCATAAACATATAGTATGTACCCTAGCAAAATAAGAAATAAAAAATATTTAAGTAAAATAAATTAATACAAATAAATCATAGAATAGCATAGAGAGTGTTTTCATGAAGCACATATATGTGCATAAAAAGGACAAGAGGCAAATTATTTGGAATATAATTTTCTACATCACTATAGTTTAATTTTTTTGTACCTTGAGAAAGCATATGTGCACAATGTAAAACATGAGTAATAACAAGAAATCAAGAAATGAATATAAGGACATGCATAATTTTATACAAATCCTATTATAAGACATACATTAAAATTGTGTTTTGTTGAGAGTAATCCATTATAGACTTATTAACCTAGATATCAAGGGATTTTATTGGATTCCAAATATATTGGAAATATTTCTAAACATTGTCATTGATGTTATGATTTTAACTACCCAAACATGTGCTATTTAGACCATAATGTATACTGTTAGTTATAACATGTGTGTGATAATTCATATGTCCTCGCTTAGAATCCTTATGTGTCTTGTCATCATTTTTATAGCTAATTCTTTTATAGAATGGTTGGGATAATGGGCTCTATTATGACTTGTTATATTTATCTAAGTCATTTACCCATATAACCTAATATTTTATACATATTTGAGTCCAAATCCATATTTTCTCAAGGATGTTCAAATAAGACCAATAGATTTATCATTAATATTTGTGACACAAAAAATCACCCCTAATTGATTATCTACTCTTATCCTCACTTGTTATTTCCTTCGCAATTATTAAATAAAATTTGACATTCCATAATTTTGAGGGGTTATACAAAGACCTCCAATATCAAACACATTCATAACATCTCTATATACCTTAAATTATATTGGTGTAAAAATTAGTTTTGAAAATTTTTCATATATGTTATCAACTTGGTAATCATTCTCCTCATTTTCTTCCTCAACATTACTACATTTAAAAAAATCAATGATTTTCACTTCATTGGATTAAATTGTTGAAATAACACTATAGTTAGCTGATTCTTATTTATGTGATAAAAAATGTGCTTTTAGATTTAGTAATATTGAAAAATATAAATGATGCATTATCTATGGGTCATATATAAATTATTACATCATGTATGAACTTCAAACATCTAGATAAAGTGGATGGGATAACTCCAAAGTCATGGATCCAAGGTCTCCCAAATAAAATATTATAGTTCACATAATGAGGTATAATTTGACATTTTGTATCTACTTGTTTTGTTCTAATAGATATATTCAATGTAATTTCTCCAAGATCATTTCTTTCTCGATTATAAAAACCATTAAGTATCACATTATTTATACTAGAATTAATTAAGAATTATAATTAAATCTAATTGGAAATGTAAAATATTAAAATATGATCTAGGAATCTAAATAAGACAAATTATTATAAATACAAAGATATACAAAAGTTATAGAAGTTGTAAATTACTAAAAATAGATACTAGGGATAGGATTAGAGAATGTCTTTAAAAACACATTAATTTATAATGTGTTAACTTTTCATGAGTTATGATTGTTTTAAATAACCTAAAAATAAAGATGCATCCAAAACTAGATATTTGATTTATAATGGAACAAAGTTATAAAATATGGATAAGGTTTTAGTGCAATGTTGTTTACTACTGTAGCTTTCCCTAGATAGAGTGTGAGTTGGATCTAAAAATATGGGCTTGTTCACCTCTGTTTGTAGTTAAATTGTTTCTATTATGAGCTTGATTTGACACATAAAATAAATGTAAAATAAATTACCTATCCATACACAAGCATAGGATAAAAAATATTGTATGTTGGAATGGCTAAGCTATCCTTAGAAAAATCTTTATTGACTAAGTGTTGCCTACATAGCCCAAAGACCGAGTAGGTCAATGCAATTCTTCGTTTAGGGAAGATCTATGAGTGAAACTAACAATGTTTTGACTAGACTACTTGTAAAATGTTTCTCTTAACTTAAAATTAAATAATGTTAAAATTGGGTAAGGATTGTGGTATTGGAGAATAACTGAAATAATAGTATTTAATCAGAAGATAGATAGTTTTGAAATCATAAAATAGATGTATTTTAGTGAGAGATAGTTAGTTTAGATTGTTACCTTTGATTTTATTTTATATGAGGATCTTTCAAATATTTATGATAACTAACCTATTGACCTACACATGAAATCCAGTATGATGCATGTCATTTTGAAAAGATTATTGATAGAGGATTGTAGACAAATCTATAATGCACCCTTGTCTACCTAGTGCACTCTTGTCCAACATGAATAATGAATTCTTAAACCAAATTGGTAGTGAAGTATATGTTGAATAGGTATGAATAGGAATAAAATAGGGAAATCTAGAATACATGCATAGTGATTGCAATACTTTGAAGACCTTAGACATTGTGGGTTATCGAGATGGTAGATTAACTAATCAATATAAATATGTGAAGGAAAAGAATTATAAATCATTTATTTATTGAATTTAAATGTTTAAATTCCCTCCACTTTATTCTAGTGATACATAAAATTACTATAGTAAAGGAGATTTGATATTTGAGTGTGTATGCCAACTTTGTATTTTTCATGTAGATGTGCATGCTCTCTTCTTGAGGCATATAGAGAAGTGTTGAACATGTGTTGAATTGAGAGTGATCAAGTCTCAATTTGAAGAATAAATGAATATGCTTGAGTTGGAAATATTATATCATTCAATCCTCAAATATTACACTATAATATTTATGAAGAAGTGGGAACCAAAAAAGTGGTTCGCTAAAGTGAAACGATGATGTGGAGATTCAATAAACTAAAAATTTGGCTCACTTGTTAAACTGAAAATAATATGTGGGAACCAATACATGGATATATAAAGTGAAACCAAGACATGGAGTGTTACTAAGATCAAACGTGGTCCAATTTCAAAGATGAATCACACTTTTATAGATAGATCTAGATTGAAATTTTAAATTCTTAAAACTTTGATGATTGAAAAAGATAATATGAATTTTTAGGGTATTATCTTGGAAATAAATTCATATCATGCCCCCTGTATTGTATATAGTGTTAATTTGATCTTTTGAAAACTATTTGAAATCTATAAATGTTTTCACACAAGTGTAGCTGTGTTCACATCGTTATAAGAGTGGAGTGCACACACAAGTTAAATGCCACTACAGTATGACAATTCTATTTTTTCATATTATAACCTATCAAATCTAAAATGTATTGCTTCACAAATCTTGTACATAAGCTCATTATGATGCCTCCATTTTGAGATGAAGGAAATTATCTACAAATCATTTGTCTTAGAATAAAAATTGAGAGTATTTGTGAAAGATCTAGTCAAGTAATAACATGTCAATATTTGAATTATATTTGAATATATATGATTTAGTATTAAATAATATTAATAGGTTGGATACTACACTGCATCATTGGTATTTAATATAGAAATGAAGTAGTGTATGAAGCATGCAAAGAACTTACAAGCATTATATATGTTTTGTTTGCATAATATTGGATAGATTAAGTGTTTGAAGAACAAAATTAGTATGTGCATGATATAGACAATTTCATCATATAAATGTGTAATATATACTTAGTAATGCATGTTAGCCATCATTCCACCATAATAGTGTAAAATGAACATGTAATAAAAGTCACACAATGTCATGCAAGAAGGCCCAAATTCCACATACAAGAGAGATGTAAGAAGTCGCATAGAGTTATAAAATTTGTATAAATGCCACACATAAGGCTCAAAGGATTAATACAGAGGGAAAGTAAATTTTGCACAAAAATAAAAGACCAAGGGCCACACACATAAGGCATGATGATGCCATACAATCAAGATGGTATATGCTGAATGTATACAAGGCCAAGGGTTGCATACAAGAAGAAAACAAGTTGAAGCATTTTATGTAATAAAATAAACATATGAAATAATCACATATAAACTATAATTATCATCTTTTGATCATATGTGTCTATGTATAATTTTTATCAAATAGAATATTTAACATGACACATGTGAAGTATGAGTGAAAAAGGGACATATTTTCATTATAGCTCAACATGAAAAAGAGGTTTTAGAAAAATAAATCCAATAAGATTTTTTGTATAGAATAATGAAATGCCCCAACTGAGGAAGGTAATAGGGTAGAAGGATATCCCAGCATTAAAACTATGGAAATGTATGTTTTAAGCTTGAAATCTAATTAATATATGAGTATATTCTCTGCTCTGTGATGAAAAACATTATAAGAAGTCCCCATTATTGTGTTGTAGTTAAAATTAGAGATGTAAAATACATATGGAAAGGAACATAATAGAGGACATGGATGTATTGTGTTGCAGTCTAAATTGTGTGCCTCTACCCTGATTGATTGTATACAAGATTTTTCAATTAGGAAAACTTATTCTATCTATGAATAATTTTTATTTTTGTATAAATGTGTCATGTTTCTATGTAGAAATTGATCAGATACATAGAAGACCTATAAAATCAATGATCTAGACCTACACAAGCACACAAGAGAGATCAAATGTAAAATTAGGGAAAATGGGGGATGTGGAAATGATTGAGTTATCCTCAAAAAATTTCTTTTTGATTTAGTAATACCTACATAGCAAGAAGGGCTTAGGGTAATGTTGTTTTGCCTTTAAGGAATATCATATGAGTGAAACTAACAATGTTTTAATTCGAATTATTGAAAAATTATGCCCTTAAACTATAATTAAACAAATTTATACCTCGCTAAGGACTATGGCATTTTATTAAAATTAAAATAATTGTCTTTAATTAGAAGATAGATGCTTGGCGGGAGGGGGGTAAGGCCTATCTAATATAGATAATGAGAGAAACTAGAAATGTTTTGATTAGAATGATTGACACATTATGCCCTTAAACTGCAATGAAACAAATAATATTATTTACTTAGAAGATAGATATTTTGAAATAATAAAATGTTTGTTTTTATTAGTAAGAGCTAGTTAGTTTCAAGTGTGACACTTAATAAACACTTTTATATAAGTATATTTTGAATATTTATGATAAAAAACCTATTAGTTTTTGTAGGAAATACATTATGAAACATGTAAATTTGAAAAGATGACCGTTAAATCAATGTGAAAAAGGTCTTACTACTAGATAAGGCCACATTGCACCCTTGGCTACCTAGTGTGATCTTATCCAATAGGAAAATAAGATTTTGAAACCAAAGTGATAGTGGAGTATATGTTGAATAAGGAGGAATAGAGGGAAATATAGAATATATTCATATTTATTGTGATACTTTTAATGTTTTCTTAGAGATTATGGGTTATCAAAATTGAAGATTGATTGAGCAACAAGGACAAGTAGTATTAATAATCTATTAATTAAATTTTTGCATCTACACATATATGAATTATAAATGAATTTTATTCCAATGCCTATATGAATTATAAATTTATTTCATTCCAATGCCTAATCAAAAGTGAAAGGTTTCACTTAAAAAAATTAATCTTGAACCATTTTCAACAAGTACTCTTTTGATTCCTATATGTAACTTGAAAATTCAAGGTTAAATGTTGATCAATAATATATTTTGAATGATGTTCATCATCCTAAAAGGTAATTAAATTCTTTTTATATTTAAAATATGTAATTATAGAAAAAAATTGAGATGGTTGGGCATGACTTGAAAATGTTTTATACTCTAATGCTTGCTAAACAATATCTTTAAAAATTTTGATTTGTAAATAATTATATAATTGATATATTTGTTTGAGTGTTATTAAATTGATACATTAAATATAATATTAGGAGCTTAAGGGAGATTTTAAGGATTTATTTAACTATCCCCATCTTGATATTGAGGAAGATTATGCGAGACTATTGCATTATTTTCTCTAGCCTTTTCTTTAAAATTGATAATTGACCCAAAATGTATAATCACGTATTAATAATTAACCCCAAATGTGTCATGCATTGATGACTAGGAATGGGATTATATATATATATATATATATATATATATATATATATATATATATATATATATATATATATATATATATATATATATAGAGAGAGAGAGAGAGAGAGAGAGAGAGAGAGAGACTAACAATTTTTATAATAAAAATAACATGAAACACAACAATATAGATGTGCTAGGAATATACCATGTATATGTAAATATTTGAAACCAAAACATAATTGAATCCATATAATAGTGTTCATGTTCATAAAAAGAGACATATTACACATACAAACATAAAATTTACAATAATTTATATAATAAATGGATAGGGATAGATAAATATGACTATAATAAAAACTATATGAAGAGACACACAATAGAATAATTATAGTAACAATAAAATGAATTAAAATGTAATGATATGGGATAAAAACTATAACCCTAAGAAAAAAAATGTAACAAACAATACTAGGAAAAATTAGATTTATCACACATAAAGAAAAATTTAACCTTAGAAGACTACAAAGTATGTAAGACAATGAAAGTTCACCAAAATTTGATATGGAAAATTTGGGTTTATATCAAACTATAATACATCTACCCATACACTTGTAATTAAGTCTAATCATGATCTAATATGGGACTCTCCTGGTCTATCTACAACATTGCCATCCCCCTCAAACTTGACATGATTTGTTCGTGGAGAGATGTAGAATTATTCACTACCAAAAAATTATTTGTTGGACTCACCATTTACCCTTGGACTCCAAGCTCCTAGTGGGTCAAATCCTCATTTGATCTCCTTCACACAATATGCTCCTAACTAGTCTCCCCTTTTAGATGATGTCCCAGCCACTTTGGGCTCTCCTGGTGGTCTTTGATGAGGAGGTGATCAAGAAAGTGCTTTTTGATGAATCTTTCTTCGCAACACATGGCATCATCTGTAGATTCACAAATCTCTAATCTAAACTCTAAGATCTCCATCCCTGGATCTCGAAAAACTGGCAATCCCTCCTACAAGGTAATCTTGAAATTTACTCTAGTTCTAAGAGTTTTTTAATTATTGTTTTTGACTCCTGCAACGAAAAGGATTTGATTCAAAACCAGTTTTAGATCTTGAATATCCATCCTTTGATTATGAAACCATGGTCCCCCCTTTTTAACCTGCTTATTGAACCAATGAATGAAAGTCTTATTTGGATTCACCTTTCTTACCTCCCTTTCTAGTTCTGGTCTGAACCTAGCTTCAAAGCCATATGCAACTCCCTGAGTAAATTCTTGCAAACCCACCCAAATACTACTATGTTTTTGTATACCACCTTTGCCATAATTTTGGTCAATATTGATACCTCAAAGGATTTCCCTGATAAAATTGTTATGGAAGTGGATGACTGTTCTTGGTCCCAACCTCTTGACTATGAAGGTTTTTTATTTCATAGCTGAATCTATTTTAATACATGTTACTTAACTAAAGAGTGCGAGCTTCATAGAAAAAAGAAGGAATCTTCTTAGTGGTCATAATTTTACCCCATCCATCTCACTGCGAATGCTCCCAAATCTGAGAATGATGATTCAAATTCGTCTTCAGATGAGCCTAAGCCTCCTAATGTAGATTATGCCAATCAACAAGACTCAAAAGGGGAGCTTAAGGCAGACCCTCCAATTTTGGAAATGTTCTTTTTGTTCCTTCTCGGTCTTTGGTGGAAGTCCCATTCGTGTGGGATCTTGGTCTCTCATTCAGTTACTGTTGGTAGAGGCATCATTTTTTAGATTTATTGATTTATCTTTTAGTTTCTCCTTTGTAAAAGATTACGCAAAATTTCAATCCCATTTTTGACCCTATAAAATAAGAAAATTAAGTCTAATCATATCTAAAATAATAAAATTGCACTTAATTATTAAATGTTGACCTTTATTTTTGTATGCATTAGGAAACTCTAAATATGGTTAAGTATGATGATGTGTACATGAGACACAGAGAATAATATTAATAAATATTATAATGACTTAATAAGGATGATACACAAGAAGTAAAATGTGCATTTTTCAAGTAAGAGAAAACACACTTTTGTTGGATGGTGGAGCCTGATCTTATTATAATGTTTGGTTCTTGATAGGGGGTGTGGGGAAATAATTCCCCCAACTATGGTTGTCATGGGGGTTACAAGCCCCTAGCAAGGGTTTGGGGCCAATGTCCCTAAAGACAAATTGAGATAAAAATACATTCTAAAATATTGTAATTTTGTAGTAAATCTAGACCATTCACTTTTAAGTTGCAGATCTAATGATAGAAATTATGTTGTACATTTTTTCCCTATATGTAACCCTCCTTTTGATATGAGGGCATTTTAATTACAGTGACATGTTGTATGTGAGTGAAGGGGATATTGTAGGTTTTTCCTTTCATTTGTTAGACTGAATAATAAGGACTAGCTATTTTTGTGTGAATGTAGTCCATATTAGGTGAACCACGTTAAATCTATGTCTCTATTGTGTTATGCTTTCTATATTTTATTTCCATCTTTAATCCATTAATATTGATTTATGTTCTATATTCATAACAATTTTTTAAGTAACAAAGACATGGTAGAAAGAAACATAAAATAGTTCAAGGAAAGAAAGATCTGGTAGGTGATAAGTACCTAGATATTTGTTGTGTGGATGATCAAGGATAAATAAGAGGTAAAATAATATACCATGAAATATTCATAGACATTGAAGATGTGTAATTACATCTGGACTAATTAAACAAGTGCAAGTTTATTTTGAACAAACTAACAAGAACTAAGGTGGTCCTATAAACTTATAAACATTCCCCTCAATATCTCATTTGGGACACCTTGGATTCATTGTAATTTTTGAAGAAGGAATTTAATTGAGGATCAAGCTTAGGGTTTAGGAATGGAATGAGCCTTGAAAGGCAATTGTATATTTTGTGTATCTTTTTATCTTGAATACTTAAGAGGAAATTGTTAATGGAGGTCATGTACATGATTGTTTTCCATTATATGTCAATGATTAATGAGAATGAATGGATTTTTTTATTCAATTCATATATGGGTCAAAGTTTACTTATTATTAGTGAATGATAAAAATTTTATGTGTGATATATCTTCACATATTCTTATAGAGGACAAGTATTAGTTTTAGAAGAAAAATATGATGGAACAACCAATATTGCTATTGTCAGATTTGATTAATTTCATTTAGGTTGATTATTATTCAATTCAGTCATCAATAGGAATTCTATTGAACTAAGCAACTAGGCCGACTGAATACTATATAGTGAGAATATAAATGAGTCTAAGAAGATGTATACAGGCTAGGATTAAGAATTCTATGCAATGGTACAAGCTACTAAGAAGTGGAGGCATTTTTTATTGCCTAAAGAATTCATTTTATACATAAATAATAAAAATTTATATCTCATAAACAACCAAGGTAGGATGAACCAAAATCCCAAGGAATGGGTTGAATTTATTCATATAAAAAACATATAAGTGGGAAATCCAATAAGGTTTCAAATACATTGAGTAGAAGACATTTTTTAGTGAATGAGATAAGAATATAAGTCATTGGGCTTGACCCAATGAAAGATTAATATATGAGGCGGATTTGAATTTTTTAGATGCATGAGAAACATACAAAAATCTAACAATCATGAAACACCATAGCTAGAGTATTTGATACAAGATGGATTTATGTTCAATGTCAAAAAATTTGCACACCTTAAGGTTCTTTAAGGGATAAATTATTTAAGGAGAAACATAGTGAATACTTAGCTAGTCACCTTAGTGTGGATAAAATTTTGGTGTAGCTAAGTGAGTGTTAATATTAACACAAGATGAACATGGACATTAAAATTCTAGTGTAAAGCTGTAGGATTTTCCAACATGCTAAGGCAAATTTTTAGAATTTTGGGTTGTATCAACCATTACCAATTTTGGATAGACTATGGGAAGTTTTGAACATGGTTTTTTTCTTTTGCTACAAAGATATCAAAGAGGTAATAAATATATTTTTTTCCAGTGCATAGATTTTACAAAATGAAACACTTTATAGAGTTTAAGAATACTAGTGATGCCATGACTGTTGTAATTTTATTTTTTAATAAATTGTGAGATTGCATGGCTTTCCAAGGAGCATTGTATCGACAAGGATACTTGAGTTGTTGGAAATTTTTGGAGGATGATATAGAGGAAAATAAGAACAAGATTGGATTTCAATTCAACCTACCATCCTCAGATAAATAAACATAGCTAATGAATCATAGTCTTGGTGATTTAAAAAGATGTTTGTTGGGTAGCGATTAAAATAATGAGATTCGACATTAGCACAAGCTAAATTCACATACAATAATTCAATAAATAGAAGTAAAATAGTGAGTCCATTCCAAATTGTCAATGGTTTCAACCCTAGAAGAGAGTGTGAATTCATAAGAATGTCAGATATGAGAACAAGAGTATTGAATTATAAGAGTGTGTGGTAGCTATTCATAATGTTCATATGGAGGTTAGGAAATGATTGGTAGAGAATAATATAAAATACAAAAATCACATTGATCAAAGAAGAAGATAACATAATTTTGATGTTGGGGAATTAATAATGGCACATTTTCATAAGTAGATGTTTCCTTGAAAGAGGAGCATAACAAGCTCAAGTAGAATAAAATATGACACTATAGAGTTATGAGAAGTTTCTTAGAAAATGCTTATTAAATCAAGTTACTGGATGAAGTGTAAATTTCACCTATCTTAAATGTATCATATTTTTACCTATATTTTTAGAGACAAGGTAGTGAGAAAGTATTAATTTTAGATTCTTCAAGTATAGATTGGAGGAATAAGTTGTTAGAAAAGGCAAAGGATAAAATTAAAGCCATAATGGACTCAGATATTGGAATAAATATAAGAGGAAGAGAATATTGAGAATACCTATTGAAGTTGCAAAATAGGATAGCTAAAGACACACCTTGGTGAGTACATTTGAATTTTCCAAACATGGAAGAACCATTGAAGAAATTGTAAAGGTTTAATGAGTAGGATCTCATGAAAAATTTCATTTACCCTAGGTGTCTGATGTCTAATCATTTGAGTTCACAATCTATCTTGCATCATCTAAAAATTTTGGTTGGTTTCTTTTACACACTTCTATAAATTTGTGTTATGTTGTACAACTTGTCATTCTTGTGACACATTGCACATGTGGAAAAAGATCATTGACATTAACTCAAAGAACATAAACCATAAACCTACATGGAAAATAAATACATGGAGGTTGGTTTTGGTCATATTCCATGGGTTAGATTAAAATTATGCATGAAGCATGACAAAACCACTACTTTAAGTAGATGGTATTTTTAAAATCACAACTATCATGGTGGTTTCACAACAACCTATCTGTATATACTAACAGTTTTACTTGTATGGACTAGAAGCATAGATTAACTACCTAAATTTATCAGAAATGATTTGTGTACTTATTTCAAAATAAAATGAATCTCAAGTGGTGTGGTAGGATCTCAACATCAGCCAAAAAATATTTGAATTCAGTTTTGGAAGGGATAAAAAAGAGTAATATCCACCATCTAAGAAATAGAGATAAAGAAAAGTGAGTGGAGGACTGTATAACTCCATAATAGAGGAGAGTTGAGGAGTAAATTTGAAAATCTTTAAGGGTATAGGTGTAGAGATAGATGCTTGTTGAGAGGCATGTGTTCATTGTTGCACAATCCTTGGACTAAGTGTTTATTATTCATAGTGAGGAGATGGGTAAAGCATTAGATGTGTGTGTGTAATCTCTGCAACCGAACATCAATAAAAAAAAAGCCTTTATTTCTATTCTGATTCTTATATCATTAAGAAAGTGAGAGTAGAGAAGCACCATTGGTGAGTAAGGTATCTATTCAATTCATCCCATTCATCCCACCTACAAAATAAATAATTATTCAATTTTTATGCTTAATCACTTTATTATGAATTGTATTCGCTAATTTTTAAAACAAAATTACATAGTGAAAGGAAATTAGAAGTATTGTAAACATTAAATATGATTAGATGAATGATTTGGAATGACTAATTGAATTAATATTTTATACTTAAACATGCTAATTATGTTAGTTTGTTTCTGAACAAGTTTATATGATATATAATTTATGTTAATATTCATTTTGGATACAATCTACATAGAACCATATTTCATGAGTAGTGGTTCACAAGAACCCATCTCTCATATCTTTGAATTGTCCACTTGACATTGATTGCATATAGGTGATGATCATAATGTTAAATTATTGGAATGAAAGGTCACCACTTGAGCTAAATAACACTTAACCATACAGTTTCCCACAATCAAGCCCACATAGCTTATTATCCCATTTGTAAAACATTCAACACAGATTCTATCCTAATCATAATTTTAATGTGTATTGTCCTCACATCTCAAATTGAGGCATATGTATCATAAAATAAGTTTGTAATTGTCATGTTTCCCTTGATGGTATGTTGAACCCATGGGGACTTATATTGCATAATGATGACAAAAAGACTCAACAGATTCAATATTAAGGAATCAAAGACATGTCACTAAATACATACAATGTTTCGACTTCATTTCCCAAAGTACAATACCTAGCATTTCAATATTAATTTGGTTGTTGGGACCAGGCAACATATAAGGTTTTGATCTTAATCCACCCTTCCTCTTCTTCAATGGAATGACAAACATAGAGAATCTATGTTGTGTACCGAGGGCAAAGAAGACATTTTATTTCACTTTCAACATGTTTATTATTCCCTGGTTAATCCATGTTTATGCATAAAAATTGTATTACAAGTTCTAAGACTTATCATTTTTTGTTCTAAAAATAAAGATTAAGAGTATCGATTTTAATAAAAATTTTATGTTCTACTTTGAAGTGCACACCTACACCACTTTTTTTGTGGCTAAGTGCACACATTGAAGTGGGTTCAGAAATGAGCACCTACACCACTTCTTTTGTGTCTAGAATCACACATCAAAGTGGGTTGAAATGCATAAGAGATCACCCTGATAAATACCAAGTGAGTGCATATATGGATAATTTATATTTACAACTTGTGTACCTATTTGATTTGGTATAAAATTGGAGCATTAGTGCAAAAGGGGGTCCCAAGAAAAAGAGGGGTGGTAAATAAAAAAATTAGAGGATGATATTTATAATATTATGATTACACATGTTCATAGCATGTTATACAAAGTGCCCCCTTCCCTCCCGTGTTAAAATGTAAACACTTAAAAATGGCACCGTGGCATTATTTATTGATTTTTATGCATGTTTATTTATATATCATTAATTTTTTAGTAAATTCAACCCTATCAATCTATTTTGTGAACTTTTAATGCCTTTTCCTTCCCACTTAAATCCTTGGGAATATTCCCCTTTATTTATGAGCTTAATTGGTCTTGTTATAGGGATGCCTTTAGTGGTCTTGGTCATGTTTTGCCCCATCACTAAGTCGGGGTGCACTCATTCTCCCTTTCTTCTCTTTTTCACTTTTTGCTATTGAAAGTTGGTTTGCACACTAATAGGGCCTAATTTTGAATTCAATCTACTATATATAGACAATCAAAGTTGCTCATTTTGTCATCTAATAACTATCAAGCAATTGCTAAATCATTTGTCACTGTTTGAGTTAAAATCCTTTTTTGAGGGCACTATTAGAGCCCTTGATTCAATGTTATTCATGTTTTATAATTTCTATTTATTGACATCTTTAATTATCTTTATGGGGTCTGACAATTTGATGGCTATTTAGTTATATACTAGTCATTAACCTCAACAAATCTACCAATTTATTTTTTTGTCTATTTTAGATATTGTAGGTTACAACTCATGAAACAAGAGGGACAAAGTGAAATAACGAGAGTAGGTGCACAAAACCCAAACCCATAATTTTTAATTTTTGATGTACGAATATGATTAATAGTCCAATCCTAACACCTATCGAAAGTGCTAAAAGTGATCCCAACATCAATATTTTATTACCTCCAAATTTATGGGTTTTGACCATCTTATTTCTAATTACATATTTCTATATTTAATTTTATATATATTAAATTTTTTATAACATTATATTCAACATATCCCTCTTTAACTTTATATATTTACTAATTGATTAAAATATATTTTTTATTTAAAACATTTTCCTATTAATTTAATAGAATATTAAATATTAATAATAGGAAATGTAAATGTGCTGTAATGTTTAATTAAAAGTACTTCATTTATTAAAATGTCAAAGATTACGCAACTTGCACATTAGTTTTTTAAGTCAATGTTCTTGTAAATGGCACATGGTTTTGTGAGTCAATGTTCTTATACGGTTCCCAGGGCATTTGAGTTGGCATTTTGTTAACATAAATTAACTCGCCCAATCTGCCAAAATCTCCAATAAGTCGTCGGGTATTCTACCCTTAAAAAAATCAAGATAACCATAGTTGGGATAGCAAGCAATAAGGTGCAATAAATCAATGGCCAAGATCTCTCCATAGAGATAGGGAACATACCATGTTTAAGTCAACGATTCATTTGTTATCTAGGTTAATGCAAAGAGGCTCTTCGATCTTATCATTTTCCCCATACTGAAAGTCTACCAGAGCAAATTATGTTATTCAATAAACCTGAGTTTGCTGGTCCTGCGGCACGATATGTGACGACACTTAGGAATCTCGAATCTATGAGTTGTAATACTGACTCATCCTTATTTTCATGAGTTAAAGACTAGGACTGTGGTTTTTGATAATTGCACAAATCATACAGAATGAAATATTATATAAGTATATATATAACACCGATCCATGGCATGTATATAGTGCAACACGGATCCTAGGGTTTGAGATACCCCTCCATTCCAGCATGGGTATTCTGTGTGGAATTGTATGGTGCGTCCTCCTCTTTCATGGATTTACAGTGGCTCAAGATCTTCAGGCCTTTATTAAAAGAAAGGAAGAGCAGGTCATGCTTATGGCAGCTGAGATTGTGAGACTTCATGAAGCCAGATGCGGTACTTAATTCGTTTTTCTGAAGCCACCATATCCCTTTGTTTCCTAGCTTTGGTCTTTTGCTGTTTATATATAGTTTGGAGTCAATTTATATTCACCTATATTTTATGAATAATGGTTTATTTGAACAAATCTCTCTCTAACATAAATAGTTCACTTAACACATTCATTACATCTAGATAAATAATTCTCATTAAGATCACCTAAGCTTAACCATAGGTTTTCCCATAATCAAACTCACATAGCTTGTTATTCTGTTTGCAAAACATTCAACAAATGTTATACCTGATTCATTATGGAGCTCTATAGCTAATTTACTTATAGAATCTATGTTGTCAGTTTTATTTGTTGATTGAAGGAAAATGTTTTTGGACATATCAAAAATATGAAGCCCGTCGTATTGTAGTCTGTTCATTTAATTGCCGGTTTGATATTGGGCTTTCATATGTGTTGCATAGATTATGATTTTCTTCTTCTGGTTTAGCTGTGTGGATTCAATTCATTCCCTGTATTGGTTTTCTTATATAAACGGATTTTGGATGGCATTAACAGAATTGGCGGCCAATTGTTCATCAAGCTGTTCAAGGCGTGCTTGCACTCCAATACAAGGATTCGATAACCCCAATAAATATAATTTCACGTGCAAACAGATGGAGAGGAGCCAATATTGCTCAGCTCTTCCTTCCGGTGGTGCCTGCAATGGTCGTATAGTTAACAGGGCAATGAGTTACATCAGGTAAACCTTTCACTGAATTTAAATTAATAAATATTGACATCATTTATTCTTTCGATATCATTATTTGCCAATTTCATATTTGCTAACAGGAATTAGGCGTCTCTGTTGCTACACAGGATGCCTCTCAATGCAACCATTTCTGAAATACCAGATGAAATGTGTTCAACAATTTGCATGACAAGGGATTTCACAAGCACTCTAAGGACCCTAGCCAACGAAGAAAAATTTGAGGAGGGTTTTTACTTCGGATCTATCGAAGGAGTCCAACGGTTGTTCCCCGGTGAAGTAAGTATCGAAATCAATATCTAGTTAAATTAGACTTCACCCCCTGTTCGTTAAGGGAAAAATATTATAACGGTTGTTCGTTTAATATTATCCTTAAAATGATAAGCCGCCTTAATGTATTTTACATTTATAAAACTTAAATACATTCACATCTATTCAAATTCAAGTATCTTGGAATTGCTTTTACAATGATTTTTGATTTTAAAGAGGAATACATAATCTGTTTTGAAAATGACATGTAATAAATACTTATAGTTTGTCTTCCCAATAAAACTTACACTACTTTTTAAATTAAAAATATATATGATGTAGTTTCACATAAACTTTATATTGAGTTGAAAAATAGTAAAGAATAAGTAATTAATTAAAATTTTTTAACTAAATTTATTTTTACAAATAAATTTATCTAAGTTTATTATAATATATATTATAATTTGAAAGAAAAATACAAATACTAATTTTAAAAAAATGTTTTGACTATTTAATATTATTACTAAAATCAAAGTCTGAAAATTATCTCTCTCTCTCTCTATACACACACACACACACTAAGTTGAAGTTTATGAGTGAAAGCATTATATATGAACTTCAATCAACTTATAAATATAATTCCACATTAAATAGTTTAGTACAATTAAGAAATAGATTATTATAAAATTAAATTGATTATATCTACTACAGTTATATTGATTATTAACTATTTTATATAATTTTCATTCATTTAAAGTTTCATTTCGTATGTAAAGATTTGCCATTTGGTTTAAACTTGTATACTAAGATTTTAGAGACTTATCTATAAACCAAGGATATTTTGATCACTATTGATTGAAGTGACATTGTATTACATTACTTTGAAACTCTCTACCTAACTTCTGTGTTGTGGATCAAGTGGGTTTTCAGTACCTTTTCATAATATTTCAAACTTGTTCAATGTACTCGTCACTATTTAACCCCTAGGTTTTGTTGACTATTTTTTAAGTGAGGGTTTATTCTTATTTTAACTACCACAAAAGTATGTTGTGAAGTGTTTCATGATTTTTGAGGTATATTGTGTTCCCTTTTGCAATGATTAGCAAAGTTGTCATAGTCATTGCATTCATTACATTTGAAAGGTAATTGCTTATAATCTAGCTCCTCCAAATATGTCCATCAATCCCAAGTTAACTGAACAATGAATCAAGCACATGCAATGTTTCCTTTTTACTTGGTGCTATCATTGAAGTGGCACACAATGTTACCAATAACAATCAAAGATTTATTATCCTAGACTAGACAAAGAATTTATTATCTCAAAATATAGTATAAATATAAATAAGTATTACTCAAACAAAGACACCCTTAGGTATAGTTTCTTCTTGATTGAAATTAATAGACCATTGGTTTCGATAAAGTTTCCTTGATCTTTTGAATATCAAATCTTTTTCCTCCTTCAACTCAAAGAAAAGGGCATAAAAACTTCTTCCATAGACCCTATTGTTCAATATAACCTTATATAAATAATTTAAATGGACTCAATCCATTCATCAATGGCTTTGGGCCTTGGCCAAAAATCTCTAAACTTTTCAACCAAAGCCCTCTTTGGAAATGCCCAAGTTTTCTTTCTTAAAACATCATAGATAAGATCGACTTATAGGACCAAATTTACATCTTTTACAAAATGAAGTAGGAGATATTTAATTTTGTCCTTGCCAACAATGATTGTTTCTAAAATTTTGAATTACTCAGCATCACAGTGAAATACAATATTATTTTAAAAGGAGAAGCAAAAACCCATTTTTTGTTATGGCTTTCCCTATTGTACTTGCAACCATCATGGCAGTAGTTGTGATGCCCTAACCTAACTTCTATCTTAAACACATTTCATTTATCCAAGTTAAGTGATTTCCTTCCTTTGTAAAATGTATTTTTTCTACTTTTGATGGACATTCTTATTATTATTATTTTTAACCCAAGGGAATCAATGTTGCCTAGTATAGTACCCAATGTTTTCTTCTCTAACATAGGGTGGGTCTCCTTAAACTCATATTAAGTTTTTCATTCGTGTTTTCACTAATAATTTTAGTTGAATAATTAGTGGTGCCCAAGTTATAAGGATGACAATATAGTCACATCCAGATCAATTAATAGATTTATGGTTTGTGCATAGTCAATGGACCAAAAAATAATAATTATATAGAAAGATCACTTTTAAATTTTAATCAAGTAATATGGTGCTCATCAACTATAAATTATCGTTTGTAATGATGTAATGTGTCTATCAACTATGCATACTCATTTCTAATAACACAATATAAACTCTTTAATTTTTTATCTCTTCAATAAAAATCCAAAACTAAATTTTAATATTTTAAGATATATTAAAACTCACAATTATAATATTTTTATTTAAAATATTTTAAATTTTAAATAATACAAACATCCATTAAATTATCAACTCCAATATTATACTAAAATTTATAGTTACAGTATTTTAAATTAAAATATTTTAAGTTTCAAACATTACAAACATTCATTTAATTATCAATTTCAATATTAACACTACTTTTAGGAACATCAACCACCTTCACATTAACACTATCGGGCTATTAGGTCACTTGAAACATTCACATCTACACCAAACTGGGCTCTTGGGCCACCTCAAACAAAATCTCTACACCAAACTTATCTTAGCACCAATTTCTACCCTCTTACAACTTTTCTTTCCATAATAGTGCTGTTGATGTCAGTGGTGAAAAACACTATATTTGGCCAACATCAAACTAGAAAGTCAACATCTTATCCTAAATATGCGAAAACAAAATATTAAATAACATCACTTTAGATGTTAATTTTTAAGCCATCATGTCATGTCCCCATTGCACCAAAGTTATTAAATAATATTATGCCCTTATAAAATTAACACCCATAGATAACAATATTTATTATTGAAAAAAGATAGAGATCACTAGGATTTCTTCCAATGCTAGGCTTTATACAGTCGGCGATGGATCAGTGATGATGGCGCTTTTGAATGGAGGAGCGCTGAGCAAGTTGAATGGCCGTGTCATTTTGACTGGAGTATGGGATCACAACGACGTCAGAAGATCAGATCTACCAAAAGGTATAATCGCAACAGTCAAAGGCTATTCAGGACACACTGATATGAATGGGGGAGGCAGATTCTTCAATGTGGAAGAACATGGAGGGATTCTGTTCCCGGAAGGTGATGGGTTGAAACCAGGAGTGCTGTTAAGGGAGGCTATTGGACGTTTCTATTATGTCCTTGCCTTCTCATTGGGGGAAAAGAGAGGATTTCAATTAATGATCCGATCCCTCTCAGGGAAAACTCATTGCTTTTGGGTAGAAGAAAAAGATTTAGGGGTGGATCTAAAATAGAATTTAGAGATTTTCTTTGGTTTATCGGCGGATTATTTTTATTTGGTAAATGAGGGCAGAGTCATGCAAATTTTATTCCGTTGTCAAGGTACAATATAGGTAGAGATTCAATCATTGTAATGGCTTTCAGATTGTGGGGAGGTGTGGAAGGCCATCAAAAGGTGTCCCCTTCCAAACCATCCAAACCGGTCACTTTCATGGGTGCAGTTAAAAATGTTGCATCTAACTCAAACTCTAAGCAGCATCTTCTTTCTCCTCAAGCTTGCATTATGGATCAAGTTTCAGAGGTTCCTTATGTAGAGGTTTTCACTCAGTGTGTTTTGGATTATCAACAGGCCTTTTCAGAAGATGCAATAATTTACAATTTCAATAGTTTATAGCTTAAAACCGTAACATTATATCAATGGGATTTTGAAACATGGACAAAAAATTGTGAGATAAGAGGGGTGAATCAAAAATCAAGCAACTGGAGCGTTCCTGATCCAGAGATAGTGGCTGAAGATGTTTTCCAAGGTATTGAAAGTCAATGAAAATCAGAGGTGAAGTAGAAAGAGAGTGCTGAGCAAAAAGAAAACTGCTAAATAAGTGGCACGTATTGAAAGGGTTGTTGCAAACGATCAGAGTTTAACTTTGAAAATTGCAACTCGGGATCATAAGAGAGGTCACAAATATGAGAGTTCAATAAAGAGTCATATTTAAATAAGCAGTTGATCACGATGGATATTGACCGTAGTGTATGGCAGGTGGTAAAAAGACTAAATTTGAAGAAAGGTATGATGACTAATCTTTTAGATTACTTCCTCTTTCATTAATTTTTTTATTTTTTTGGATTGATTTTGTGGTTATATAAGTATGTTGTTTCTTTGTGGGTGGGTGGTTGATAGTTTGAATTGTTGCTAGTCTTTGGATTATTGGTTTATCATTCTTTTACTGATCTTGGTGTTTTAGCTAAGTTTGATCGTATTCTTCTTTTTTTGAATGGATAGACAAAGATTCCAATAAACCCAATACTTATCAATAAAAAATTGGCATATATAATTGTCATTAATATCTACTCTTTGTAAAGAGTACCTTGCAACTTTCTCATTGTGCCATATTTTTGAATTTTTATGCTTTAACTCCACATTTTACATGTATATTTTATGGAAGCGGTGCTAGGTTTAAAGACATTATATTAAATAATATATGGACATGTGTAATTTATATTTGAATATAATAAAAAAAATAGTAATAAACATATAATTATATAGATTGAAGTGAAATAATTTTTTTAAAATATGATAAAAAGAGTTATTATAAAAATACTTAAATTTTGATTTATCTATTTACTAATGAAAGCTAAATTCAAGTGGAAATATGTTGATAAGTAGTCCCAAAGATAACTCATAAAATTTGTCTAGTTATAACATATTCCTATTATATTATGAATATTAGACATGATCAGTTCCAATGGAGGTATATTTCCTTTTGGTTCCTACAATATCCCTCTAATATTCCTAATTGTATCTATCTTCAGATGTTATGCATCCGTGCCACTCTATTACCCCATCTCTTGTATTGTCTAACTCTTGTTGAATCCCATTTATCTAATTTTCATCTTCTGTATTTTTATACTTATTTATTGAATTTTTTTTTGGCTTCATATTTTCTTTCCTTCACAACACTTGACTTACCATTCATTCAATTTGTTTTAGATCACATCCACATGCCACCTTACTTAACTATTCCATGTCTTCTAGAATCAACACCATAACCTTTTCCATAGCCAACATCTTCAATAGCATAAGAAACTTCTCTAACAATTTGAATCTTATGACCCTCACAAAAAAATCATAACTAGCATAAAAAAATGTATCCTTAAACAAAAAAGTATGATATATATTGATAAGCAATATTCTTTAACCAATGGTCAATTACCTTTGTCCACACGATATCCACTTTCATAGATTTTTCACTTCCCCTTCGTCCCATTCAAAGTCCTTCCTTCTGTAGGGCTGAAAATAGTAGTTTTCCAACCTTTACAACTATCCTTCTAATAACCCCAGAGTTCACATAGAAATATTTCATATATATCACCATATATATGCTCGATAATTATTTATTATGCAATGATCCTTATTAAAATAAACGATTCCTTAGAAAATTAATATATGCTCTCCTCTAACCATATCTTGGCACCCATCAGATTTGGTAACCATCTAAGTATCTTGTGGATCAAAAAATTGGAACCATTGTTAGTAGTGGTTCTTTAAAGTCCTTATTAGGACATACTAAAGTTATAGTCTATTAGATGTTAGCATTATTAACACATGTATCAGGTTAAAAATTTTATTTACATATTATGTTAACTTAATTAACATTTATTTATTACCATGATTCACATACAATAAAGTGTGACATATATATAATATAATGCAAAGGATTTATATATTTTATCATAATCGAACTAAATACATAACAATTTAATATCATTGATATATAAATATTTAATAAAAATATATTGGCTAATAATACATCATATAGAAAAATCAAGATTAATCTTTTTCTTTTTAAATATATTCCTTAATAACTTAACATAATAAGTTAACTTCACACTTTATAAATATTTATTATTTATAGAGTCAATATAATACTTCAACATCTCAACTCTCATTTCTTCTATTTAATTTTAAAATATGTTCAAATTTTTATTTGACATATCTAATTAGACCATCATTTAGAAAATATATACATGTTACAATTATTAATTATAAAAAAATCACTTGCATACATTTCTATTCACAATCCAATACTAACATATATCGTCATTAGACCATAAAAGATTTAATAATTAAAAAAAAAATAATCTATGTTCTTATTGATGCTACTCATTATTTGTGTCCTTATCAAAATAAAAATTGAGGATCGAGGAGAGAGTAAGAAGGGGTTTTGGAAATTTTACGACCCGATTTTCATTGCGTTAAATTAAGTCGTCATCATATTTTTCCTCGTCATATTTATTCTTTCCCTTTTATCTCATATCCCTTTGTAAGATGGGTGCGGTAAGGTAATCGGTTATATGGTTTATGGTTAGTCAGATGTGTTAATTTTTTTTTCTAAGAGTTTTTTTTTTTTGGCTCATCACCATCAAAATATAAAATGGTGATATGTAGGTTGAGATGCATGATAATATATTTGGGGAGAGACATATTATTTATTGTGTTAATTATAGAAGTTTTAAATTAGTTTTTAAGTTTGTAAATTAAGACATGTTATGAATTGAAGTTAGTTTTAAGCTTTTAATGAAAATTATTACAAGTGGATTAGATATTAGATTTTAGAAGAAACAACTAATTTTATATAGTGAATTTAATTTGGACTTTTCAAAAAATTATATGAAAGTGAAAGGTTGAGGACCATAACCTTAATTCATATAGTTTTTTATTCTATTATTATAGAGATACAAATACATTTAAGGCCTTTTTTATTGTTTTTTTAATCTACCTTATTTTCTTGAGATTATTTTTAAAATATTTTAAGGTCTGAATTAATCATAAAGAAGTAATTTCAATGCTCAAACCTTCATCTACTAAAATCCTTTAAACTTGGGATTCATTGTTTGTGACCATAATAAATAAAGGAGGATCATATAGTCTATAGATGATTTTATTATTGTTCAGGTAATCCATTGGGAATTATATTGATATTTTTCTGTTTAATCAAGGGTGAGGTATGGTATCAATAACATGTACTTCTATATTGTTTAGACTTTGTGGATGTGTAAAAGGATGTGAAATATCAAAGTTTCATAGGGATTATTCGATAACTTATAATTATTAAATTATAAATTTTCTATGGACTAGATATGTTCAAATGAGTTCCATTAGAGAGATTTTGCATAGCATAGTGTTGATTTTTTCTAATAAATTTCATTGGTTTTATTTTTGGTAAGAACCATAGGGTATTTTGTTGAACATTGAGATAATATTTGGAAACATTTACGATTGGAATAAATTTATCTTTAGGTTGACACTTCTTTAGTGGAATGGGTGATTCATTAGGTGTTGGAGTTAGGGCATCTTTATTTGATATATTATAATGATACTAATTCACCAAATAAGCAGAATAATAGAAATATATCAAGTGATATGGAAATATAGCAAAAAATATGAATAATAGATAAGCCACTTCGATGGGACAACCTCCTAAATACTTGTAATAAGAAATGAATACTCAAATATGATGATAAACATCTACCCACAATCTCCTATATATAGTCTACATAGCCCTTGGTTAGTTTGTAAACCGACCTACTAACCTAATGAAAACATAAGGAAATGTGATATAACATCAAAGACGGATAAGTAAGCCACAAGTATGCTATTCATATCCTAATAGGTTAGGGGCATAAAATTCCCTTCCCCTTTGAACCAATGTTGTCCTCAACATTGAACAACTCTAGATGTTATTGTATAAAATCTTCGCCCTCCCAAGTTACATCCTCACTATTCATGTTCTTCCACTTGATCAAATATTCCTTAATCTCTCTTGTTCTTAAGTTTTTACTATGTTTACAAGATCTTCTCTAGTTCCAAATTGACTCATCCTTCTTCATCTAATTCTAGTAGCTCTGTCTGGGCTGAAACCTTTTATCCAATGACCTTCTTCAAGTAGAAAACATGAAATACTAGTTGTATGCGGGATGAATGAGGCAACTCCAGGTTTTAAGCCACACTTCCAATTTTTTGTAGAACCTTTAAAGGGCCATAATACTTAGGAGAAAGTTTTTTGTCCTTTTTTTTATTTCTTCAAGGACATCTTCTTGTAAGGCTACAAATTTACAAAAACCTAGTCACCCACATCAAAATGTCACTCACTATAGTGTTGATATGCTTGCTACTTCACCCTATTTTGTGCCAATGTCAAATTCTCTCTCAAACTAGTCAAAACCTCTTATTGATGCTGAATGTGCTCCTCCACATCTCGAACCTTGGTTTTCACCCTTCAGAAAGAAGTGATGGAAGGTGGATGGTAACCATAGAGTGCTAGAAATAGGAAAATTTTAAAAGAGGTATAGAAATATGTGTTATACCATTAGTCTATAAATGGTAACCATTTAACCCAACATTATTTATTATTTGATACAAAATAATGGAGATACCTTCTGTTTGTCCATCAGAATGGGGGTGGTAGGATTAGATATGATTTAGCTAAGTACCTAAATAGGAAAATAGTTTAATGCAAAAATTACTAGTGAAAATATGATCATGATCACTTATAATTATTTTTGGGGTTCCATATAATTTTAGAACTGCCTCCATAAAAATAGCCACTATTGTACTTGTTGTAAATGGGTGTGAGAGGGCACAAAATAGGCATATTTTG
This sequence comes from Torreya grandis, assembly GCA_037957365.1. Taxonomy (NCBI): domain Eukaryota; kingdom Viridiplantae; phylum Streptophyta; class Pinopsida; order Cupressales; family Taxaceae; genus Torreya; species Torreya grandis. The sequence continues at coordinate 896,905 of JARHVA010001414.1, read as the reverse complement.
TAAGCCTATCCATAATTACCAAGATAACATTCTTACTTTTAGAACAATACAACCTTGTGATGAAATCCATGAAAACCTCCTCCCACCTTTGACTAGGAATTGCTAAAGGTTGTAACATAAATAGGGTCTTAATTGTCTCACCTTTGTTTTGTTGGCATATCAAGCATTCTGCCACAAAATGTTTTACGTCTCCCTTGATTCCTTCCCATAATTCTTATTGCTTGATTATGTTATAAGTTTCAAGAACCCATAGTGTCCCCCAATTGGAGATGCATGGAACACTACAAGAATCTTATGTTTCAACTCTTAATCTTTGCACAAGTATAACCTATCATTATACCTTAATGCATTACCTTTCCATTCAAAATTTTCAAAGGTTATGGAACCTTGATGGATATTATAAATCAAAACCTATGTATTCTTTTCCTGCCCCCACTCTAACTTAGCTGCATCTACCCAATTTGATTGCAACATGGGCATTACAAAAAGTAATGCTTGTGTGGATGTATCCCACTTGGATAGTGTGTGTTCTACTACATTATCTCTACTCTTCTTGTATATGTTTTTAAAATCATAATTCAAAATTTTTGTTACCCACTTTTGTTGTTCCTTTGATCTGGTCAATAATTTAGGCAATAATTCAGGTGATGGATCCACTCCAATTGATGATGAAACTTCTGGGAGCCATAACTTTTGCACCATAACTCCAATTGACTCACCGTTTGAACCGTTGGAAAGTTAATAATGAGGGGAACATCGTGAGATGGCATGGAGATCTGGTCAATGAAGTTTGATCCCTAAAAAACCAATGGAAGTGCCCCAAATTTCAATTTTAGTAGTGTAATATAAAACTAGTAAGTTTCTAAAAATAGAAATTCCTCAAATTTTGTATTCTTGTAAATCATGGAAGTCAAACCACTGGATCTCCCTCGAGATTAGTGACGTTCCACATCCTCCTTCCCACCTTCAAAACATTTATAAATTAAAATGTAACCTGAAATGGAAATCAGACATCTCTTCTCAGAGATAGGCATATGTTTGGGTCTACAAATTTGATCAATAAAACATCTCTTCTTAGAGATAGCATTATTTGAATTGTGTTTTTTTATTTATTGAATTATCTTTCAACCAATGCTTTTGAGTTTTGGATCTATGGTATCAGAGTGGTTTGTCTTTAGAGTGTATGATCTTGAGGATGAGGTCAGATTACAGGAAGCTTGGGTGGAAAATAGAATGAACAGACTATCCACCTATTCACTCCAAGTGACTTCAAATGGTAGACAACACTGACACATCCGATCCTTTCAAGGAAATGGTGAATGAAGCCCTCCAATAGTATCAATCACATATACTACAACAATTCACTCAAATTCTCTAACAAATATCGATGGAAAATTATGGCTCCTTATCTACACTCTCATATCCTTTCAGTGCCCCAACAACCTTCAAGGTTCAAGTGAATTTTGATATCCCCACATTTGAAGGCAAAATCAATGCTGATGAAATAGAAAATTGGTTGGATCAATTCTCATCTTATTTTTTTGTAAATAAATTCATCAGTAAAGAGAAGATCACTTTTGCTCTTTTGAAAGCATCATTGCCTATCAAAAATTGGTGGGAAGTATAAAAAAGAGATTCAGTGCAGATGATATTGGCCTTGAGGTGAAACCTACCTGGGAGGATTTCATATAAGTTGTAAAGGAAGAATACTACCCCATTAGAGCATATGATGATCTATATATAGAGTGGCAACAACTTCACCAAGGTAAGGAACAGTCTATTCAAGATTACACTAACATTTTTCATTCTCTATTTGTGAGATTAGGCATCCAAGAAAGTGAGAAACACAAGGTTCTCAAATATCGTGGTGGACTACAATGGTACATACAAGGAGAAATGGAACTCTTCAATTTAGAAACCCTTGGTAAGGCATACAAGTTCACATTGAAGATTGAATAGAAGCATGGAAGAATGAATATAAAGAGTCAACCTTCAAAATGTAAAAGTGACAAAGAAGCTCAAACATGAGGCCAAAATTGGAAGCAAAAGGAAGGAAATACTAGGAAGTGGTATGATTATCACAAATCTAGAATTCACTCCAAAGAAGAATGTCGAGCCATCAAGTCCCTACTTTCTAAGTCACAATCCTCAACATCCACTTCTCTGTCTCATACAGACCCTACAACTGAAGAGGTTGAAGAAGAGATTATAGATACTGAGCTTAAATCCATTGCTACTTCATCACAAACCCACGAAGAGAGGCTAGATAACAAGGAAAGGTTGTTTCACTCTAAATTATGGGTGAAAGGTAAGCCTCTGCATTTCATTCTTGATAGTGGAAATTAAAAGAATTTAATCTCTACTAATGTTGTAAAAATCCTAAATCTATCCATGAAGCCTCACCCAAATCCATACAGCATTGGATGGTTGAGTCCAGGGAGAAGCCTTCGTGTCACCCACCAATTTCTTCTCTAATATGAAATAAAACCTTTTCAAGATGAGGTCTTATGTGATGTGGTCAATCTAGATGTTTGTGATATACTCTTTAGTTAGCCATTCATGTATGATTGACATGGAATCTATGAATCAATAACTCAAAGGATCACTCTCACTCCTAAAACACGATGCTACAGGGTACTAGAGGTACCACCTTCTACATCTATCTCTCTAATTAGTGCCAAGAAATTTGTTCTCATGGTGGTCAAGCCACAAGAATAAAAAAGGGCCGATGTTGTAGCCCTAACTACACAAAAAACACAACAAAAGAATAAAATATATACCAATCTGAAGAATTTCATGGCCTTCCATCCATAGACTAATGGTTAGATAGAAATGATGAACAATCGATCCCTGCATAGTTCCATAAAGCACATTCCATTTAAAGTATGCATCGAGAATCAAATCAAAATACAATTGCCACACTTGATGACAAATCTTGATGCAATGGGGACCATTTCTTCTCAAGGAGGGAGGAATGATCTTGGCAACAATTTAGGCAACAATTTGGGTGACGGGTCCACCCCAATTGATGACAAAACTTTTGGGAGCCATAACTTTTGCACCATAACTCCAATTGACTCACCGTTTGAACCATTGGAAAGCTAATAATGAGGGGAAAATCATGAGATAGAATGGATATATTATTGATGATGTTTGACCCTTGAAAATCTAATGGAAGTGTCCCAAATTACAATTTTAGTAGTGCAGTCTAAAATAGTAAGTTTCTAAAAATAGTAATTACTCAAATTTTGTATTATTGTAAATCATGGAAGTCAAACCACTCAATCTCCCTCGAGATTGGTGACCTTACAAATCCTCCTTCCCACCTTCAAAACATGTATAAATTAAGATGTAACCCAAAATGGAAATCAGACATCTCTTCTCAGAGATAGGCATATGTTTGGGTTTACAAATTTGATCAATAAAACATCTCTTCTCAGAGATAACATTATTTGAATTGTGTTATTCTTATTTCTTGAATTGTCTTTCAACCAAAGATTTTGAGTTTTGGATCATCTTTAGATGATAATATTTTCTCTAAAAAGTATTTGAGAGTATCATGGTTTATTTTCACCTTAAAATATCTACCCATCAGATATGCTCTCCATTGTTTTACTGCATGAAGAATATCCATCATTTCTTTCTCATAGACAACATTTTGCAGATTCTTACCTTTGAATTGGTGAATCTTAAATGTAATGGGTCTTCCTTCTTACATTATTACTACTCCCAACCCTAATTTGAAAGCATCACATTCAATAATGAATGTATTTGAAAAGTCTAGAGTAGCCAAAATTGAGGTGGTGCACATAACTACTTTCAGTTTATCAAATGATTTAGTGGCTACATCATTCCAATGGATTGTCAATGCAGTGAGTGGAGCTGCTATGCTTCCATAACCTTTCACAAATCTTCAATATTAACCTGTTAGTCTTATGAACCCTTAGAGGTTTTTGAGAGTTTTGTGCATTGGCCAATCCATTTTAAATTTTATCATATGAGGATCAAATTTGACTCATTCATGAGATACAATGTGACCCAAGTACTCTACCTATTGTACTCCAAAAGCAAATTTAAATGGATTGTGTTCCAAAACTATAAACACATGTTTCACATGTTACAAGTGTTCTTTCCATGTTTTACTGGAAATCAATATCTCATCAAAGAAAACTAGCACAAACTTCCTTTAAAAAGGCCTAAAGATAGTGTTCATCAAGCTCTAAAAAGTAGATGGTGCATTTATAAGACCAAAGGGCATTCCCAAAAAATCATAATGGCCCTCATGAGTTCTAAAATCATTTTTACGAACATCTTCATCCCTGATTCTAATTTGATGGTACATTAAATGAAGATTCAATTTTGTAAATAAATAGCACCATGAAACTCATCAAGTACATCATCAATTATTGGAATAGGAAACTTATCTTTGATGGTGTACTTATTGAGTTCCTTGTAATCTAGGCACATCCACCATGTGTCATTCTTCTTATCTATCGTGACCACTAGAGATGAATATGCACTCTTATTATGCCTAATAGTCCCTGCCTCTAGCATCTCATGGACCATATTTTAGATTTCACTCTTTTACACATATGGATATTAGAATGATTCAATTTACACATATGGATTTACACATATGGTTCAATTTTTTTACTTTTAGAATGAAAGTGCATGAATAGTTCGTAGAAGTTCATCTCAATTGTACCCAAGGTTGTGAACCAATGAACATACAAAAAAATCTATACACCAGCCATGGGAATAACAAACATAAGAGAATCTAGATTGTACTTACCCATAACAAGCTTAATACTATGACATTTCCATGAACAATTGACTATGCCACCACTTGCAATCATGACCTAAAATTTTGGTGTTGGGTAAATGAAATAATTAAATTGAGTAGCCAACTTATTGTTGATGAAATTGTGTGTACTCCCTAAGTCAATCAACATTATCACCTTCTATTTCTTGAGGAAACCCACCACCTTAAGTTTTTGAGGAGTGATAATACTCGAAAGCATATGATAATAAATTGTAGGTTTGTAATCTTCAAGTACCGCTTCTATATCCTCTTCATCATCTTCATTGGATCTTTCAATGTAGAACAACTTATTATCAGCACATCTATGTGCTTTGCTCTACTTTTTGTCATAGCTAAATCATAATCCTTTTGCATGTTTATCTTCAATTTGTTGAGGGGTCAATTTGGTAGGTGGAGGAAATGATGGTGTTGATATGATACAATCTCTAAAGTGAGTGAATGGCTACTTCTTGTTGGATATGATTTTTTTTATCAACCTTACGTTCTATGATAATATAATCAGAAACCTTAAGTGGATTAAACATGCTTAACTCATGTTGAATTTGGTCCTTGAGGCCTCCCAAAAATAGGTCATTCAGGTTCTCATAAAAAATTATCTCCACACATAAAGATAGGTTCTAAAAAATATGAACATAATCCTTAACTGAGCCATTTTGTCATAATTTTTCTAGTTAGCTGATGTAATTATCTGCCACACTATTATTATAGTGTAATTTCAGCTCCTCTGTAAAAATTGACCAAGTGAAATACAGAGTCATCTTTTTATTTTGAGCACACATCCATCGATACCAAATGAATTATTTAGGTTCTCGATACAAGGATGCCATGGTAACCTTTTATCCACATTGGATCTGATGTAGATCAGAAAAAAATTCCATTTGGTTGATCTAATTGAGTGGATCATTTCCATCAAATTTATGCATACCTACCTTTGGTAACAGGTTCCATTGTGGCAAGGTACTTGGATTTGGACTAAGTTGGTTGGGAGATCCATATTGGTGGGGTTATGTAATAGTGATAGCTAGTTGATTTGACTAATTTTTTTAATAAATCCATCATGATATTTTCCAAACTAGATTGTATGGATTTCATATTAGGTTGTATGCCTTGTATCTCACTTTGAATGCCTTACACATTGTAGTCAAACTAGCTCACTTTATGATCTATCTCAAAAAACCTTGTTATAAAGGATCAATAACTCCCCCTTCTAACACCATATATTCCTTATGATCATTTTTAATTGGGGTTTTTATACCCTTTCCTTAACCCCTAGTTTGTGGTACTACCATAAACGTGACCCTGATTGGCACTTTTGATCTAACTTTGACCAAGAGATTTTGTACTTATGTCAGCCTAAAGTTAGAAACTACAAAGAAAATACCACATCTATATTTTTATAATATTTCATAAAATATAAACAAATTTAAAAAATTTCTTGAATTACTTACAATAGAGCAATTTTATTTAAAAAATCCTAAAATGGAGACAAATTTCACAAAATAGATCCAATTGAGATAAAATTATAATGGAAGCTTCCTTCAATGATTTTTCACCTCAAGTGAAAAATGTGCATAGAAAATACTAGTTATTTGTGATATATATCCAAATTACAATATCTATAATTTTTTACCTGATTATAGTCCAAATCGATGCTCTGATACCACTTGTAATGATATTACTTCACCAAATAAGCAAAACAATAGAAATATATCACAATGATATAGAAATATATCAGAAAATGTGAATAATAGATAAGTCACTTTGAGGGGACAACCTCCCAAATGCTTGTAATAAGAAATTAACACTGAAATATGATGATAAACAAATACCCACAACCTCCTATATATAGTCTACCTAGGCCATGGTTACTCTACAGGCTGACCTATTAACCTAATGAAAGCATAGAGAAATCTGATATAAAATCAAAGAGGGATAAATAAGTCACAAGTCAAGTATTCTTATCCCAATAGGTTAGGGGCGTAGAATATATAATTGGATGTGTAAGAGAAAATAGATGTTGAAGGACATTTATAGAAATGACATAACATTAGATTATAAATAAATGTATATGCGAAATAAAGGTTATAATTCATGATCTAGAAGGAATAAAATTCTAGTAGGTGGTATATAAATATTTATGAGTAACAATAATGTAAAATAGACTAGTAAAGTAATAAACATGTGCTAAAATTTACTATCAATTACATGAGATAGACATCATCCACAATATTGACCAAATTACATAATAAAGAGATATGTTAGAGTATATATACTTCATTATTAATTTTTTTTTTATGAATTAGTCTTCACCTTAACTTGTATAGCTTTATGATAGATGGTTGTAAGAAAAGTTAATATGCATGAGTGAAACCCTAAGTAGACTAATATTAGGGACTTCAAATACTTGGTAAACATCACAAGTGTTTTTACTATTTCATAAATATTCAAGGCCTTTTATTATAACTTGTCTTCCAATCCTCTTCTTCTCCATAAATTTTATTCATGTGAACAAGAAGATATAATTATTCATGTCTATCTTAAAAATGAAAAAATATAACTTTATAAATATGGATTAGATACCTAAAGGTAAAAGAAACAATTAGTAGATGTCATCCACCTAGCCTTTGACATACAAATAATTCCGAAAACAAAAAAATCATCATCAACCAAAGCAAGGGTACTATAGGACATCATTGGTAGGGTCAATGAGGATAGTTATGTGTAGGTAATGGGGAAAAAGAGGGTCAAATGAAGAGTACAAAAATTAAGATGATATGATGGTGATACAAGGTCGATAGTAAGAATAATAGTCCATGACTTGACTCTCACAAAGTGTTATAAGCCAACCCATCCTAATTACTATGTATGCATAAACACATACTAAAGAAAATTAATACATCAACAAGCCACAAATAAGAAAAATGTTAGTAAAGTAAAAATAATGTGTATAAATTTTTTATATTTTTCCCTTATCCTTAAAGACATTGATGGAATACAATGACATATATAATGGATATACACCATCCAAACCAAACAAGTATGTGACTGTGTGTAAGTCTTCATTTATTCTAAGAGTGCAAAATGACCTTAGACACCTTATTATATATTGACTAAGCAATTTTGGTTATTAAAGTTCTACAAATACTACTAAAATTATTTGAGATGATATCATAATGAGATCTAAGCTAATAGGGGTGATTTTTTTTTTATCATAATATATATTCAAGCCCAATGCATATCTATTAATGATTGTAGAAAAATTCATTACATCCTACTAGACATGCACATAAAACTTAGAGCCTTATAGATAGCTCAAAAACATGTATGAGATTGGATTGGATATTTTAAGGGAAAAGGGTGTTTCCTTCAAGTGTTTTAGTTGAAAATTTCCTTCAGGTGTCTTAGTTGAAATTTTAATTATTATAAATGACTTAAAAACTTTTTGATGATATCTTTCAAGTAGATAACTTTAAAAATGTTTGTGAAAATGTTTGAATAAGACAAAATTAATGGCTTCAATATAATTGTACTATAATAAACTATATTAAACATTAAGGAATATTAACACATATTGAATCAAAATGAGCCTTTGTTATAAGATCCTATTTATTCTCAACCGAAACTTATACCTTAAGACCTATTTAATGTGGGTGTAAAATCACCCAACATTTTCTTACTATAAATTAACAAAGTTAATTGTAATAGGATTAATAAATTAAACCTATATACATATTAAAGTATATGTGATAATACCTAGAATTCCCACCCATTATAATGTATAGTTAAAATATTACGAGAGAAGTATGTATGTGAATTGGAACATGCTTACAATTTGACATATTGACAAACAATAGCTGGTGTACCCTCACTACATCTTATCATTTGGATCAACCTCACTAAACAACCATTTGAATAAGGATATACTCTACCATACAAAAACCACAGTTGTGGGAATTATCATAACAACATGTATATGACCACAAACACACCTAAATGGTCATAATAATACAAAATGTGAATAGGGACACACAACTATTCAGCTAGAGACAATAGTGAGACTAGTCTTTAATATGTTTCCTCAATACGAATTGGCCTCACTAAACAAAAATAATACCAATATTGAGATCTGACATAACTACACCCACATATGAGATTAAGCCTAATCTCAACTTCTCCTTAAATAAGATTGTATCACACTAAACAGTATAAATCTCATCTCATGTGTAACAAAAAATTGCTCTTTAGTGATAACGATTCTAAACTTTAATATTTTTATCTCATAATTTCTAATAAAATAATAAAAAAATCTCCAAGCTAATATCAAAATCATAAATTAATAATTAAAATTCACCCATTATGGTTCTCCATCATCATCTTGAACTTGGCTTACTAAGTTAGATTGATCCTTCTCGTCCTAAAGACCATGAAGATCTTTACTAATACTAAAAAATGTTTCTTTATTGTATTTATCTTTTCCATGGGAATATAAAGCCAACCTCAATATAAAAATAATATGTAGATGTTGCATCTTCCCAAAATGGATCTATTTACTACTTTTTACTAATTAGTTCAAAAACAACAAATTTAATCTTCTTTCTTTTCTTTTCTTTTTCTTTTTCTTTTTCTTCCTTTTTTTTTTTAATTTATTTATTTTGCTACTGATTGATTGAAATACAACAAATTTTATGTTTTTTTTTAAATAATTAAATACGAAGACAATTTCTTTTTTTAAAAAAAAGTCTTTTAGAAGAATATTTTAAAATGGTTTAATACAAAAACAACAAATTTAATTTTTTTTCTTAAAGTAATTAAATTTAAAAATAGAAAAAAAATCCTTATAAATATTTTAAAATCATATTATGTTCTTATTGAACATTTATTTTAGAAAAAAATATTTTAAAAAATAAAGGTATAAAATTAATTCATTTTAGTGGTAAATCTAAGAAAATATTCAATTCAATTCATAAAATTTAGTATTTTATTAAAAATTAATTTTATAAAATTAATAAATATTGATAATCCTAAAATTTTGTAGCATCAATTTTTTAAAATAATCTTATTATTTTTTATTAAAAAAAATTGATAAACATAATAATTATTAATAACTTTAAAATTTTGTAACATCAAAAACTTTTATAATAATCTTATTATAAGATTATTATCATCATTATTGAAAGCTTATGAAAAGAGCATAGTCTTGAACACTTTTCATGATTTTAGTTAGGTGATTCACCACTTTTCTATATTACTTCATGGATGTTTGAGTATTTTATCTAAAAATTTATAATAACCTTATTATTGTTATCATTATTGGAAGCTTATGAAAAGAACATAGTCATGAACATAGCATAGTTATAAAAATCGCATAGTCATTATTAGAAGTTTATGAAAAGAACATAGTCATAGACAAAGCATAGTTATGAAAAGAGTATAGTGATTATTGGAAGCTTATGAAAAGAGCATAACCATGAGAAGAGCATAGTCATTTTTGAAAGCTTATGAAAAGAGCATAATTATGAACAGAGCATAGTTACGAAAAGAGCATAGTCTTGAAAAGAGCATAGTTATGAAAAGAACATAGTCATTATTGGAAGCTTATGAAAAGAACATAGCCATGAAAAGAGTATAGTTATGAAAAGAGCATAGTTATGAAAAGAGCATAGTCATTATTGGAAGCTTATGAAAAGAGCATACTTATGAATAGAGCATAGTTGTGAAAAAATCATAAACATTATTGGAAGCTTATGAAAAGAGCATAGTCATGAACAAAACATAGTTATAAAAAGATCATAGTTATTATTGGAAGCTTATAAAAAGAGCATAGTCATGAAAAGAGCATAGTTACAAAAGAAGCATAGTAATTATTGGAAGCTTATGGAAAGAGCATAGTAATGAACACCTTTCATGATTTTAGTTGGGTGCTTCACCTCTTTTTTTATACTACCTCATGCATATCTAAGCATTTATTATGAATAGATCAAACTTATTATTGAAAGCTTATAAAAAGAGCATAGTCATGAAAAGAGAATAGTTATGAAAGGAGCATAGTAATTATTGGAAGCTTATGGAAAGAGCATAGTAATAAACACCTTTCATGATTTTAGTTGGGTGCTTCACCTCTTTTTTATACTACCTCATGCATATCTACGCAATCATTTATCTAACATGTTATTGTTCAATCTTCTTCCTTTTTAAGTTATTTTGAATGGATCCATATATATGTACTTCTTTTTATTACAAAGGTGCTAATATTATTATTGATATGATTTTTATTATTTATAGTTCCTTCACGCCATAGGATCTACATTATTATTGATGTCTCTTTATTATACTTTCATTATATTATTTTTAAAATATTTTTATATATTTAAAATATTTTTATATATTTAAAATATTTTTTTATATTTTATTTAAAACATTTATATTTTTTAAGTATTCAACTGTGTTCACCTCATGTATGGATTAACTATGAAATCAAAATCTTATTCAAAGCAAGAGGAGAGTCTATCAATGAAGATCTTGTGATGGAGAGGTCATGTGATTGAATCTAGATTTGTAAAAAAAGAATTTAAACTAAATGTTAACAACCAAAACTTAAATTATCTATCATTTTACAACCAGATTTATAATATTCATTCCCTTTTAGTTTCTATTTATTTAACTTATATTAAACTAAAAAAATATTAAAAAAATAAAAATAAATAAATACTATAAATATTCAAAATTAATTTCATGATCTATAATAACACACTTCCAACTTATAATAAACCTAACACAATCTATATCAATATTTTGGTCAATTGCTTTCAAACAAATTTAATTACACCATATCTTTATAAAACTAAATAAACCCATATAATTTATTTTGTCCCAAATAACCCAAAGATTTCCAACCAACACTCTTTATATCCCAAATGTTTTGGCTAAACTTATTATATCCTTACAAGGACAAAATAAATACTTAAAAATCTGATTTATTATGAGTTATATATTTCGTAGTTAAAAAGGGCAAAATATATGCTTAAAAAGCTTACTTATTATATACTAATAGTATCTTATTATATGCTAATAGTATATTGGCATAATTTTAATCCATTTATCTAAACGTATATCAACTAATAATGAGCAGTGACGCTTTCGAATAAATTTTAGAATTTCCGTATCAAACAATTAGTAGGCTATGTCATTGAGGGTCTAACATGTTATTGATTATGATTTTCTTTTAATTTATATTTTTAAATTTTCATAATAGTAAAATAATATTCAATAAAATTAAAAAATATAAAGAAAATATTTATCATATATAAAATTTTAAATTTTATAAAAAAAAATTCACTTTATAATTTTATTTAAAAAAAATTATTTTATAATTTTCAAAATTTCATATTTTATTTGAAAAAAAAAATACAAATAAAAAAAACAACAAACAACTAAAATTAAAAATTATGTTCACATAAAATTATTCTTATTTTATAAAGTTTAATAATTTAAAAAAAATCATTATTTTATTGAAAATCATTGTTTTTTATAAAAAAATAATTTTTTAAAATAAATTTTTGAATTGAATGTTTTATTAAATGAAATAAATAATATTTTTAATTAAAAACATATTAATATATTTATTCAAAAAAAATGTTTATGTCAAAAAATATATTAACATCTTATTATTTTTTCATTTTTCAGGAAGATAGCACGGAAACATGTTGGAGCTATGACCCGAGGAAAAGACCATGGTACAATTTTTCTTCATATTATAAATATATTTATAAATATAATTTAAATTAAATTAGTAAATAATTTTAACAATTTTAAGTGAATTTTGATAAAAAGTTAATATTATTTACAATATCATGTTTATATTTGAACATGGTAGAAATTAATATATTTAAGTTGTTTTAGTTCTTGTAAAGAATAGTCTAGTTGTGAAACTAAATGAAATTACTTTTATTTTTATTAAGAGAAAGGAAAGTTAAAATTAAAAAAAAATGTTTATGGTAAACTTTATTACTCTTACAAGTAAATTTAATATATAGAGTCCATCCTTTATTTAGTTTGTGATGGTTGATGAGTATATTTTACTCTTATTAATTGTTCTATTATATTTAACCATAGATATTCATCATTTAGTGAATCTTACAACTTACATTATCAAATTTTAGATTTTTTTTGGTTGAATGATGTTAACCAACACAAAGAATTTATTGCAATTTAAAAAATTTCATGTTAAATCACCATTCCATAATCAAATTTTTTAGTTTAAAACATAAAATTATCCATGATTGATGTGTGATGGATCTTAATTGCTCAATATTCACAATACACATTGTATTAATAGGTTCAATTCACCATGATTAAAAAAACATACTTATTTTTATAATTTTTATAAACATGTTTCCTCTTTAAATCATTTTTATCATTCATTTACCACATTCATTTATTATTTAGATCTTAATCACTCTAAATTTATTCTATTATTAACCTCTTATAATTAATTTAAAAATATAAATTTTTAAAAAATAATTATTTTTTAACACTTAATATTTTGAATCATACTAAATAGGATAAACATGTTATTTTGCATGGTGTGGGACTTTGCTTATGTATTATGGACTCTAATTTATGAAAGTAGGTATAGCATTTGTAAATTTTATTTTATTTGGTATTGACTTACAATCAAGATTTTAATTTTATTTGCTATTGATCTATAATCAAGATTTTAATTCTGAATTTCATGTTTGTGAAAGTTATATAATATTTTATTTTTTATCACATATTATTATTATTAATATTATATATTTATAAAATGTGTAGGTTTATGTAAAATATGAGACATGTGTATAGATTATTTTAGAATTTTATTATGGTTGATTATTTTCTTATCATTATCTAAAACCTCGTCTCATTTTTATAACATTATCAAAAACTCTTTATCATTATATTAATATTATCAAAAAACCCTCTCCATTTTTTAGTCATTTTATTTAAACTTAAAAATCCCATTTTAATATCCATTTAAAATTTATTTTATGTTATATTATCTAGTATTCTAATATAGATATAATTAAGAGAAAAATACTTTCATATTTTATGCTGAAAAAATTGAAGTAAAATATAAGTTACCAAAACTTATTTAAAATAACAAAAAAATTCAAATACAAATAAACTACTTTAAAATATACACCAAAATCTTATTTTATTGATTTTTTTATTATGAGTAAGTAAATTTTAATCATTTTAAAAAGAAAATAAAAACTTATAAATTAATATAAATAATTAAAAAAAAACTTATAATAAATTTAAAAAGTTTTAAATATGAATACAAATTTCATAATTTTAATTTTTTAAAATTTAATAGAAAGAGATAACATGTAATCAGATTTACAGAAAAAAGTGAAATATATTTTCATAAATGTAAAAACATGGCCAAAAGTTTTACATTAATAATTTCTTTTACTTACCTTTTAAACATGTTTTTTTATCGAGACCACATTCATAAACTAACTTTTCAACTCTAAAATACTTTTCTCTAATTCATGAATTTTTTTTCGAAATACTCAATATTTTTATCTTAAACATGATCACTAAAAGTATTAATTATAGAAATTTAGGATTCTTTTTTAATTTGTGAGACATCGATTATTTTCTGTTCTTTGATCATTGTAACCTCCTCTTATTTATGGAGGGCCCGGATTAACTAATTTCCCAACGTTAATCACATTTTCAATAACTTCATTGGGATTTACTATATCTTAGTATTAATCATGCTCTCTATGATACTCGAGTATATTATAAATTGAACTCAGCTTTCAATGTCTCCAAATAATTGTGAAATTGTTGTTGAACATCCAATTTCTAATAATTTTTCCATCTAAAATAAACAGGCGAGAATCTCATGCCCTTTTATATATAAAATAGAAAGTGGTTGATAATTCATATATTCTATCGAGAAAAATGGACAACTTAGGAAAGATTTCCAAATGATTTTATCTCGGGATCTTAATGATATCCATAGAGAACTGGTAATGATCTTTCATAAATTTATTTTTAAGAAGGAAAATTTGAGAGTTGGTGCTACTAACTTCAAAATTAGTAGTTAGTTTTTGGAAAAAAGTCCAGGAATATTAATAGCACAAAAAAATTCACAATTCTATTAAAAAATTATTGAAATTTCTATTAAATTCAGAATTTATGCTCTGTTGAATTATTTTTCAAAAATGTCATCTTTTTAAGAGTTAGTAATTTCTAGCTTAAAATTTTTTAGTATAAACTACTAAAATAGAGTCGGTGGCTGATAACATTAAAAGTAAGGTATTTAAAAATGGTTAGTGATCTTCAAATTAAAAACTAATTTGTTAAAAATGTTTAGAAATTGTTAGTTTTTAGGAAAATTATAAGTTTCAAACATGGTTAGTGACCACTAGCTTCTAAGAATAGTGTTAGGTGGTATTTCAGTTGTTTTTTAACAAATTTTATGGAAATATTTAAGTAGATCTAAAAACGGTTAGTGATTGTTAAATTAAAAATTAAGGGTGAAAATGTTAGTTTCTAGGAAAACTATATGTTTCGAACATGGTTAGTGGCCACTAACTTCCAAGAACAATGTTAAGTGGTATTCGTGTTTTTTTAAACAAACTTTACAAAAATTATCTAAATGGATTTGGAATTAGTATGGATTTGGAATTAGTGAGCACTAGTTTTGAGGTTATTATAGATCCTTTAGAAAAATGAAAGAGAATTGAAAGCATTTCATGTAGTTGGGTGCCACCAGAACATTTTGAGGATGTTGCATATACCTATTGAAGACTAAAAAACTAGCTTAAAGACCCTGAGTAGCGAGCTACCCAAGTAAGCACTTCAATTGGTCATGTTGAAACTGAAATGATAATTGTTCGAAAAGATCATAAAAAAACAATATCGGATATAAGAGTTGTGGAAAAATTTGAATCTAGGCACATATGGTGTCAAGTGGAGAGGTATTCCACTAAAATAAAAACATGCAAGTCTCCCCTACGCTCCACCCCCAAAAAAATTTACAACTTACAAGTTGTAACATGTACTATAATATAACACAAAAACAGAAACAAAGCGTCCTTACCGCCTTCCCCACCCTACCCAACAAAAACTCATCCCAAGTTTAAATGTTTATTTTAAATGAAAAGAAGGAAAAATTTGTTGGAAAACATGGCCAAACCCACCTATACTCTAGCTTGCAAGACATTGATTGCAACCAAATCCTTGCAAATATGTGCCAAAGACCAATCCACACCAACTGCCAATCAACATTTATGTTTTAGTTTTATTTAATTTTTTTTTTATCAACAGAAGATATGATATGACAATTGTTTAAATAACACATTAATATTGCTTGGAGGCCAAGCTTAGAGTCTTCGTCACATTTCTAAAGTTTTCTAGATCCTTTCAAGAAATAATATAAATATATGAAACTCTTATGTTTTAAGTCATGCACAGAGTGCATCCCAACTAAAGTTAGTAGGATCAATGAACTTCAGAACGATCATTGAATTTAGTTGTGAAGGCTTACAAAATGGCTATTAAATCCAATTGTGAATGCCCACATAACGACTATTGAGTTCAGGGGTTATTGTCATCAGAATGGCCATTGTAATTTGTTTTATGTATGATAATAAAAAGTTTGTATAGTTTGTTTGAGTCCTTATTATATGTCTTTGTTCTATCATGTGTCTATCAACTAAATTATTTGTTTAAGTGCAGCAACTCTATTTAGATCCTAGAAATGGCATCATAATCCCCCTCCAAGTAGTTTTGATTCTTTAAAAATTGACTTTCTTAAACTCTCGAAATTTAGTAGATTGGTTAAAATCTCTTTAAGAAGCCCAAAAATTTAAAAAAATAAAAATTATAGGATTTTATATAACTTCAACCCAAAAAAACTTTAATTTTTAAAGAGGAGATAATTATATAAAGGTGAGTCATCATTAAATAATGTGAAGCTTAAGGAATATATGAAATCATGTTAAAATAATGTGAAATCTTACAATAGAAAGACATGGTATAGGTTCTAGGATTTGTAAATAAGTAAATTGGAGACTATCACTTACTATTACATGTGTATATTTGAATTATTAAAAACAATATCAATACAAATATGATTAAAGATAGTATGGATGTTATATATATTAAGTTTAGATGTGTAAGAGAGCTAAAATCCCTCTTCACATAAATAATATTATATAATAATTTTTACAATAAATTCAATAAATTAACATTTACTCATATTTTCTAAGTTTTTAGATAGATAATGTTGTGGATTCAAAGAGTCGAACACAGTGTACATAAAATATTCGAGAGTGTTTACAAATATATAGGATTTAGGACATCCTACTATTAAGTTAAGCTCTCTATAAAATCTCAACTACACAACCACCTTATTATCACTCAAACTTATTTATGTGAGTTTGGTTTAACAACTCAATCTTACATAAATAATAATATAAATTATACACAATTAATAATGATTTATCACTTTGTAAATTTCTCATGTAAATATTATTTGTAACAAATAAATAAAGAAGTTTATGATAAGAAAGAATCACTATTTTTTTTAAGGATAATAATTAAAAATATTCTTATTTATAATAAGATATAAATAATTTATTGTAAATAAGTTATAAATAATTATATATACATAAAATATAGAAAAAATAGATAGTTCCATATTTATATATGTATAACATCATATGGATCCTTTAGATAGATAATCTAATCATTTAGATGAATAGTGGACATGTCTAAGATAAACATCCCTTTATAATTTAATAGATTAAAACATTATGTATTTTAGTATAGTATATTTTTAAATTTATCATAAGTGAAGTTATGATAGGGAAGTGCATATGGGATATTTAGATATAATATATGGAGGAATGTAATAGATAGTTAAGATGAATAAAAAAGATTGTTAGAATAATACATTTTAATGCTCATATGTTTACATGTTTATATCTAAATTTTTGCATTTTAGTCAAAATTTTATAAATGCATCATTTCTAATTGAGGTCAAGATATCATAAATTGGTGTAAGCAAACCTTACTTATTCCAACATTTAATCCCATTATACATGCTCCCTTCCTATGAATTAGTGCCAATATCATACTCACAATTTAAATTTCTTATTTGATCCCATCCTTCCTCATCTAAAAGTGATGTTTACATTCTTAGGCTGAGGATCAACATGCATCCAATATGGCATGGGGGAAATACTTTGAAATATTTTAGTGTCAATAAGATAAGAATGACAAAATTTGAAATAACCATTGTTGAGGAATTTAAAAAATTATACCTCATGGATATTTAGATATAGATTAACCTATAAATAGAGAAATGTAATTTCAATGATGAATTCAATAGGTACCCTTCTTTTTCACAAAGTAAAAAAGTGTGATTTATATTTAAAGGAAGAATGGAAATTATATTTTGCAGGTGCAAAGTACAAATGAACCATAAATCAAGTTGAAATGAATGATTTGAGGAATCAAGGAAAACTTAACCCAAAAAAAAAAGAATTTGGCTAAAAATCTAAATAACAAGCTAATCAATAGCTTCGAACAACACTAAAGGTTTATATAAAGAAGGAAAAACATAGTAAGAACTACACCACCTTTATCATAGAATCCACTTTCACTAAGAAGACAAAAAATAAGAAATTGATATTGTAAATAAACTAAGAGTCACATATGTTAAACAACACTATCAAATATAAAAAAAGTGCCTTTGTGTGGATCTTTATAAAATTTCAGTAGCTATAATTTGATTTACATCAGTAGTTCCATCCACCTTACAAACTCTAGAGTGTTAACATAGCTAGTTCCAAAGTATTTCCATACACAGCTCATAAGTGTTTTCATAGGTAGCTCTGGAGTGTCTACATAGGTAAATGCTAAGTATCATACATGTAACTTCACAGGGTACTATAGGCCTCATATTTTTGTCCATTTGGAATGCCAACATGCATGTATAGATAAACTTACAAACCCAAAACCTTGTTTCTTTTGAAATTATTCTTTGTGTGAAGCTTCAATTATAATATTTTGGCTAGAGAAAAGTAGTTGAAGAGCAACATAAATGGTAGTTAGTGAAATAGTTTTGTAAATTGTGTCAACCTCAATGGACCTAAGTGTGAATCTCCATCTGATTGTGTAGTTTAACATATGCGACTCTGCCACAATAACCAAGAAAATTAGTACCAAAAATTAAATAGTATAAAAATAAAAAAATAAGTTGTTTAAAATCTGGTCAAAGAAGACATAAAGATATAAACTGTCTTCTTCCATATCCAAAATTCTTATGTAATTTATTGCCCCTCTTTAGAATTTGAATTAAATTACCCCGTTTAGCTCACTATAAATATGTGAAAAATAGATAAATTCAAAGGATTCTCCTATCAACCTGAGTTTCTTACCCAGTGTATTGAGATAAATATCATGAATTTTTACATTTCCTTTCATGTAATTAAATATCCAAAGAGGAATCACCAAAATTTTGGACATAATTTACCTTCATATCTCTAACACATTTGAATAGTAACCTCAATGCCATCAAATCAACATGATTATTCCACAAAATTTATATGATAGGAAAAATATGCCTCCAATACTACTAAACTTTGGGGTACCCTGTCTATCTCCAGAAAACAATCCCCAAGATTATGACTTGTCAATAAAACATTCCTCCAAAACATGAGAAACACTATTTTTAATAGGTCATGTTGACCAAATTTGACCCTGTCAAATTTGGGTCAACCCCTACTATTTAAAACTTTTAGGGAAATATTCATATGTCCTATGGGGTCATTTATTGTCCTACATGTCTCACTTAACCTTTCCCTAGTCCTTGTTGAAACCCATCATCTTTGTACTAGCCTAGTCAATGAAAGTTAACATTGGTCAACTATGGTAAAACTTAGGAAAAGGCTAAATTTATATTTTAAATGTCTTAAAATGGTCTTTCATAGGTTTCAATGTGTTTACAAGTTATAAATTGACCACTTGCTAGGTTTTAGGTGTTAAAAGGGTCGTTTGATTATTTTTCTAGCCAATTAATTGACTTGTATGAATGGTGGGAGTTAAAAAATATGTCATAAAAGTGTATATAAATGCGTATAATGTAAAATACTGTTATAATCAGTTAGGTGACAGTTATAATTCTGTTATGATCAAGAAATGACATTTTTACCTCAAAAATATGAGTTTTTGGGCACTTGTACGGATTTCTCAAGTCCACCATCAGTTGAAAAAATGGTGAAGTGATTATTCACCTCAAAAATTTTCATTTCAATGTTTTTATTTCAATTATAATATAATAAATTTCATATGAAACTTATTTTTCCTCCATTTTCACTTGGCAAGCTAAGGAAGGGCAAGTTCAAGCACTCACTATGAAAGCTACATGTGGAAATAGAAAGAGTGATTATGGGGGTGGATTTTAATCTAAGTTCACTTAATTTTTATAAAAATAAGTTTCAATTTGGTTCCCTCTCCTTTATGAACAATTTTTACACTCTAGGTAGCTTTTTATGGAATTGCATTTAAGAGGGATGTAAGTTTGCATCTGTTTCTTTTTTTCAGGAATTCAAGGAGATATGTGAGTTTGATGAGGTTTTTTAATGTGGGAATAGTTAATTGACATGATTTTTCAATCATTTAACACTTCCCCTTAAATTCCCTTGAAGGAGGATTTCAAAATGTGTTTGTTTCTCAAAGATTGCATTCATGGGCATGTAACCTGAATTTTAAAACATAGAAGAGAGCTCCATGGGAGGTTTAAATGTGCTTGGATCCATGTTTTAAATGTGATTCCATTAAATTTCATTGTGAGATATCAAATAAATTTACCATTCTTCAAGCTAATTTGTCCAATTTCCCTTGTTCAATGTCTTGTTAGCAAAGTGCGCTCACAGTCATTCAATAGGAGTTCAAGAGGATGTATGGATGTGAAAATTATGGGATCCATGGTGGAACTAATGTTTGGAGATCAAAAATTCTCCAAGAGACATGTATTTCATGTTATGAAGCTAAGGATACTACACAAGTAAAATTTTCCTTCAGAACAATGAGTTGATTGTATTTGGTCCCACAGTCCCTAAATCACCAAAATAAAATTCTTAGGTGTTTTTGAGGTTTTCATATTGTGAGACAATGGTGGTTTTTAAGGATAATTATTTTTTTAACTTGTATCCATATCCACAAACAAATTTTATGCCAATTTTTAGTGGTATATGGTCAGTGGAAGATGGATTTTGTAAGGCCTAAACATGGTTTAAAACTATAGAAAAAGGGTAGTGATGTCTACAGTTGGTTGATGGAAAAGTAACTTTGTAATTCTTATGGAAGTTTATAACTATGAAATCAAGATATAACCATCAAAAATGATTTAAACAGCATCCATGAGCCAAATTCATAGTGCCAAAGTTGAATTTTATGTTTTGAAACTTCTTAAGCCCTTCCCTATCTATACATAGGCCTGGGAAGGATCACCTACAACTAGGTTAGTGAACAATTAGTTGGAAGTTAGAATTTAGACCTTGTTTTTATCCTTCAAGGAGAAATAGAGTGTTTTTATATTTCAAGGACTTTCATGATAATATATATCACTATCAAACAAACCCTAAACACCACCTAATCACCTACAGTAGGGGTAGAACATGAGTGTCATAGTCAGTAGGGTTATCCTTGATGAGGGCCTAAAACATGGAGATGATTCTATCCTGAGGGTTCCCATGACAAAAAATTCATAGGAAAGTTTCCATGACCTAAGTATCATGTAATTAAGTCCCATAAACATAAAAAAAATCTTAACTAAGCACGTAGAGGCAGGGATTCTAGTGTCTCAGTCCTCATCAAACAGTCAACCTAGTCTTGGGATTGAAAGATAGAATGGTGAAAAGGAGTGAATAATTAAATTTATAAGATGATATATGATCATTAAAATACTATTTTTAACACTATATGAGGTTTTATTGGGTCCAAAAATCATGAAACAAGCTCAAAATCACCTACAATCGGTATGTTAAACAAGAGTTCCCTCCTAGACAATCATAGACCTAATTCATAATTCCAAAGGCATGAAGTGGTTGAAAGGGAAAATAGGATATAAAATGGTTTTATTAGGATTTTATAGGCATGAATTATCCTTACATATCAAAATAAAACTCAAGGAAATCCCTAAATCATCCAAACACAGTCATACCCTACCTACCTTCATCAGGGTACTTTGTTCAAAGTCTGCCTTGGAAATGTGTATATTTTGGTGACCAAAACTTGGATTTAAAAGATAAAAATTGGTATATGTTACCATTTAAAGTTTATAAACGTATAAAAAAATAATATTTTTGGTGAACCAAACAAGGAAACATACCCTTTTTTGTCTCAAAACATGGGCAGTTTTCTCATGCAAAACCCAAACAGTTTGTGAAAAAATAGGTGGAATGGATGATCAAAAAGAAAATTGAGATCAAAGGATTATTTTAATAGATTTAAAAAAACAATGGATACATGTTAAATCAACCTATAGTTTCTGAGGGAAAACAAGGTACCCCATACCACAAAGGTTGCAATCACAATGAAGTTTGTTGCTAGTGGAGAAATGAAGAAAAGGTCAATTGGAAGTTGCTTGCAAGGTAAATATATTTGTTTTGAGGTCCTAATGAGGTGTATTATTATTTTATAATATATTAAATACATTCATATATCATTTTAAAATCAATTTGAAGATCATTACTTACCCAACATCCATTTTCCTTATCTAGAATGCAAAAAAGACCTGCACTAGTCTTTTGGCCATTTTGGTGTTTTCATACTTCCACATTGAAATAGAGGGTAAAATTTTGTATGGAGAATGGTATGGGTCATGTGAAATTTAATATAAAATTTATAGGATATTTCACATGTGCGAGATCCATTTTTGAGCATTTTTTGGTCTTCTAGGCTAAAGAGGCCTAATTAAGCCTAATTGGGAGGACTAATTGATCTAAAAAACATACTTTAATTTAGTGTATCACCATGAAACTTGTAAAATATCATAATGAGTGAAATTTTTACTCATAAATTGTCTCAATTATTCTTATAAGTCCGTACGCTCTCCTACACAAGTGAACTTGTGTAAAAATAGGGCTACAAGAAGACAAGGCCTAGTGAAGGCTTTATAGGTAAAATGGGGTCTTGGTGAGAGATTTATGATTAAAAATGGATTTTTTTCAGTAAAATATAATTATAATATGCCTTTTATGAATAAAAATTTCACCGATTGAGATAAATCCAAATTTTAGTTATTTTGGCCAAATTAGGCCTAAGGAGACAAGGAGGCCTTGTGACACCTAAGAGGAGAATTGATGATTGATGGTAACATCACCATTTGAGATGTTTCAAGATATTTTAAAAGTTTACTTGGGATTAAAATTTAACTATCGAAGATATCTCATGATCAAACTCTTTCTTTTTGCCACTCGTCAAGAAGGAGGTTCAATACTCAAATATGCTTGTGGAAGAGTTTCAATGCCACATCGAGGAAGGTGATCAATTTGGAATATAAAATTGTATAAATAAATAAATTTATATCTCTTACATATCATTTCCATGAAACACTTCTACCTAACCTTCTTTGAAGTGTTCTTGAAAGCCCATCATGAAGGCAGTTTCACAAGAGAGAATGATTGAGAAGATTGCTATGCCACACTTGGATAAAAAGATAATTTGGGATAGAATAATGTGAAATTAAATTTCATGACCATTAATAAACCTCATTAAAATGAATTATAACTTATTTATTCCTTTGGAAACTTTTCCTTGTGCCTCTTCAACTTCTCTTCTCTCTCTCTTCTTCCATATTCTATAAATGTGAGCCATCCTGGCTATTGTAGGGAGGAGACAATAGCTAGTATGGCAAGGCCATGATGGTATGAAATTGAATTTTGTCTTTAAAAATTTAATAAAATTATTATTCTGAGTTAAATTTTTTTTGTCTTAGTGTTTCAGTGATGTATGGTGGAGCTAAATGATGGTGTCATCCTTACTTCTCTTTATCCTTCATGTTTAAGCAAGAGTTCTTATTTTAGTAGGTCATGTGAAGTGTATGAATGTATTAGGCTCATTTTCAAGTATGAAATTGTATATATGGTGTGAAATATGAACCTATATCATTTATCTTCTTGATTTTCCTATGTATGACTACCTTCACATTGAAACAGTATGTTAGTATCTTTCAATGCCTAAAATTGGTCTTGGAAAGCTTTGTTGCTTAGTAGGAGTGTGATAGTCTATGGGATATGTCTTGGTGTATCAAATATTTAGTGTAGTTTCCTTTCCATGTAAATTCCTAACCCTTTTCCCATAAACAAGTATTAGATTAGGTGATAAACACTTAAATATGAATCTAGGGAGTTAACCCTCATAATCTAGAGATTCATCTCTCTTATAAGTTCACCCATAACTTGAGAGATGAATCCATGTTGCATCAAATTTTAGGAACCTCATAGAGTATCCTAGGGTGAAAAATTTAATGACAATAATTCTAGCATGTTTGGTGGGATAGTTGGTCCTAATTACTTCCATGTCAAGGTGAATTCTAGTCTTGACCAGCCCAAGGTTACAAAAGTGTTTCTAATCCAACATTTGGCAACTCAAAAAGGTGAGAATATATGGTTGTACATCAATTTTTACACATTATATTTCATGGTTAGGAGGAAGAGAAAGAGATGGCTAGGCAACATGCTTTCCTAGTATTCAATATCCAAAATCCAATCAATCTTCCTAAATATGATCCTCTTCCTCCTAATGCTACCAAAAGTCTCCCTAGATTCAATGGAGAAGGACCTATTACCCCATCTGAACACATTTGGGACATCTCAAATTTTTACAACTTCCATAATATCACTCAAGTCAACATAGCCATTATACTACTTACCATGTCCCTAAAGGGTAAAGCACTTGATTGGCATAGGACATTGGGAGGTGGTTGCATCACTAGTTGGGATGGCTTTGGAGACTTATTGGTGAATAGGTTTGAGAATAAGAGTGATCACACTTCACGAATCCATTAGCTGAATGTGATAAAGAGGAATCCTAATGAATCTATAGATAAAGATTAAATGATCTGGTCATTATAAGCTCAGCTCAAACAATCTCAATTGCAAGTAACTACTCTGCCCAATCCCCAATACAATCACTAAGGTCATCAAGTTTTAAATAAACAACCTAATATATATAATCCTAATTTCATTCCATCCACAAAGGCTATTGTTCCAATCCCTACTAACCCAAATCAAGAATAAGAACATTTGGATAATTGGGGACAGTATGAAGGTTAGTTTGAGTATGATGGTGGAGGAGGTTGTCAAGCCTTAGTAGCACAAGAAAGAGATATTCCTTACATCACATCAAAAGAACAAAAAATCATGTAAAGGGATACTCATAGAGAGAGTAGCAGCTAAGGTACTTGTGAACTTTCAAAGGGAAGAAAACTATGTGAATAAGGTTGAAAAATCACCTAAAGAATTGCCATTCACTACCTCTTATCTAATACCTTCACAAACTAAAGATCAGCTGACTGTCCCTAAGACTCCACAAGACTTGGGTGAGGATGCTATCATAGATGAGTTCCTTGAACACACTGAAGAATGATCTGATGACATGGAGCAACCAACAAAGGTTTTGGGAGAATAAGAGAATTCAATGGTAAGACAAGAAGAAGAAGACCTTTAGTGGATTGATGAATTTCCATGCTTTATGAATGATGATGATGATGATCAAACTACAACACAAGGTGAAGAAGAGGTGCCCGCTAGCCGACATGATGCTCCCCAAGAAGCTGGTAAGAATGTTGATGAACTTCAAGCCCATTATATTGACCATGAAGAGTTGACATTTTGGGATGATCTTAATTTTCTTTTCTTGAGCTTAGATGATGCATCTCTACTTCATGAAGAGCTTGACAAGAGTTTTGAAGGAGATGTTGTAGCTAAACCTATTGAAGACCATGAAGCACCTCCACAAGAAGAGCAAGGTAAGCATGATTCATCTCAAAAATATCAAATGCATAAGATGGATGAAGAGTATAAGGTGCCAAGAAAGGTAGTAAGTTTAGAATAACCTCTCCCATGTATTTAGCTACTAGAAATGCCAAAGTTTGATGGAGAACATCCTTTTAAAAATGAATACAACTTGGATGATAAAAATATACTTGGGGTTGAGGTTGAATGTAAAGATCAAAATGGGTCTATAATCAGTGGAAGATCACTTGAACCAAGGACTATGGTTTCTATTCAAATCAATCAAGAGGAGTATGTTTCCATTAAACACATGTTCTTGGCTATGAAACTAGATGATGTCAATGCAAGCACCATGGGAAGTAAGCAATGTGTTGAAAAAATAAGGACAAGACCTAACTAGTAGCTTGCACACTCTTCTAGTCCACCTCAAGGAGATGGTATGAATAACATTCCTTTTTATCCAAGAGGATCAGTCCTTGCTTCTTAGTTTGTACACATTAGAGTGGTTTGTTTTAGTTGTCTTGTGTTTCCTAAGTGCTTTAGAGCACAAGTGTATTTCATTTACTTTTTTTGGTGTGTGTATTTGTCAACCAACTTATTTCCCTTGAGATAAAGGGTTGTTCAAGTCAATTATATTTCTCATATGCATGACTCCATGTCCAATTGAAGGATTAGGCAACTGGTCTTAGGCATAATAGGTATGCCACCCCTGGGAATCACCAAGAATGTTGAAATATTTTTAACCCAAGTCAAATTTGGGTCATCCCCTACTATTTTAAACTTTTATAGAAAGTTTCATATGTCCTTGGGGTCATTTATTGTCCTACATCTCACTTACCCTTTCCCTAGTCCTTCTTGAAACCCATCCACTTTGTACTGGCCTAGTCAACAAAAGTCAACATTGGTTAACTATGCTAAAAATTATTCAAATGCTCAATTTATTTTGGAAATGTCTTAAAATGGTCTTTGATAGGTTTCAATGTGTTTACAAGTCATAAATTGACCACTTGCTAGGTTTTAGGTGTTAAAAGGGTCATTTGGCCACTTTTCTAGCTAATTAATTGACTTTTACAGATGGTGGGAGTTAAAAAATATGTCATAAAGGTGGATATAAATGTGGATAAGGTCAAATCATGTCATAATCAGTCAGGTGATAGTTAGAAGTCTGTTATGATCAAGAAATGGCAGTTTTTCCTCAAAAATAAGAGGTTTTGGGCACTTGTATAGATTTCTCAAGTCCACCATCAGTTGAAAACATGGTGGAGTGAATATTTACCTCCAAAAAAGTAATTTAAAAGATTTTATTTCAAGGATAATGAAATAAAGTTCATCTAAAACTTGTTTTCCTTCATTTTCACTTGGCAAGCTAAGGAAGGGCAAGTTAAAGAACTCACTATGGAAGCTACAGGTGGAATTGTAAAGAGTGCTTCTAGGGGTGGATTTTAATTTGAGATAAATTCATTTTTATAACACTAAGTTATAAATTGTTTCCTCCTCCTTTATAAATAATCATTTACACTCTAGGTAGTTTTTTATGAAATTGCATTCAAGAGGGTGTAAGTTTGCATTTGTTTCTCTTTTTTAGGAATTCGGGGAGGTATGTGAGTTTAATGAGGTGTTTTCATGTGGTAATAGGGTCATATCCATGATGTTTCAATCATTTAACACTTTTGTTTTCAATGCCCCTGAAGGAGGGTTTGAAAATGTGCTTGTATCTCAAAGTTTGCATTCATGGGCATGTAACCTATGTTTTGAAATGTAGAAGAGAGCTCCATGGGAGGTTTCAATGTGCTTGGGTCCATATTTGAAATGTTCTTCAATTAAATGTCATTTTCAGAGATCAAATCAATTTACAATTCTTCAATCTAATTTGTCCAATTTCCCTTGTTCACTGTCTTGTTAGCAAAGCTTGCTCATAGTCAAATTCTATGGAGTTAAAGAGGATGTACAGAGGTAAAAATAATGGGATCCATTGTGGAATTCGTTTTTGGAGATTTTACATTCCAAAATAGCCATGGATTTCATATTATGAATCTAAGGATGTTACACAAGCAAAATTTTCCTTCAGAACAATGAGTTGACTGTATTTGGTCCCAAAATCCCTAAATCACCAAAACATAATTCTTAGGTGTTTTTGAGATTTTAATATTATGAGACAATGGTGGTTTTCAAGGATCCTTATTTGTTCACCTTGTATTCCTATCCACAAACAAGGCCTATACCAATTTTGAGTGCAAGAGGGTCAGTGGAAGATGGATTTCGCAAGGCTTAAAAGTGGCTAAAAACTACTGAAAAAGGGTAGTGATGTCTATAGGAGGTTGATGGAAAAGTGAATTTGTAATTATTATGGAAGTTTATAACTATGAAATCAAGTTCAAACCATCCTAAATGATTAAAACAACATCCATGATCCAAAATTATAGTGACAAAGTTGAATTTGATGTTTTTAAACTTCCTAAGCCCTTCCCTATCTATACATAGGACTGGGAACGAGCACTTATAGCTGGGTTAGTGAACAATGAGTTGGATGTTGGAATTTAGACCTTATTTTTATCATTAAAGGAGAAACAAAGTGTTTGTTTATTTCAAGGACCTTCATGAGAAGATATATCACTATCAAATAAACCCTAAACACCACCTAATCACCTATAGTAGGGGTAGAACAGGAGTATCATAGTCAGCAGGGTTATCCTTGTTGAGGGCCTAAAACATGTATATGATGTTATATTGAGGGTTTGCATAAGAAAAAAAATCATAATAAATTTTTGAATACCTAAGGATCATTTAAGGAAGACTCACAAACATCAAACAAAGCTCAGCTAATCACCTACAAGTAGGGATTCTCGTGTCTCAGTCCTCATCAAACAGTGAGCCTAGTCTTTGGATTGAAAAATAGAATGTTACAAAGGAGTGAAGATTGAACATGGTAAGATGATATATTATCATTAAAATAATATTTTTAACACTATAATAGGTTTTATTGGGTCCAAAAATCATGAACCAAGCTCCAAATCACCTACAACCGGTATGTTAAACAAGAGTTCCCTCCTAGACAATTATAGACCTAATTCATAATTCCAAAGGAATGAAGTGGTTGAAAGGGAAAATAGGATATAAAATGGTTTGTTTGTGATTTTATAGGAATTAATTATACTTACATATCACAATAAAACTCAAGGCAATCCCTAAAGCATGCAAACATAGTCATATTATGCCTACCTTCATCAGGCTACTTTGTTCAAAGTCTACCTTGGAAATGTCAATAGTTTGGTATCAAAAATTTGGATTTAAAGGATAAAAATTGTTAAATATTACCCTTGAGAGTTTATAAACATCTTAAAATATTTTTTTTGGTGAAAACAATAAGGAAATATACCCCTATTTTGTCTCAGAATAGGGGCAATTTTCTCATGCAAAACCTAGATAGTTTGTGAAAAAATAGGTGGAATGGGTGATCAAAAACCAAAGTGATATCAAAGGATGATTTTAATATATTTAAAAAACCAATTTAAACATTATAAATCAACCTATAGGGTCTGATGGAAAATAGGGTACCCCATACCACAAAGGTTGCAGTCACCATGAAGTTTGTTGTTAGTGGAGAAATGAAGAAAAGGTGAATTAGAAGTTGATTTAAAGGTAAATAGGTTTGTTTTTAGATCATAATGAAGTGGATTATTATTTTATAATATTTAAAATACCTTAATAGATCATTTAAAAATAAATTTGAAGCTTAGTACTCACCCAACATCCATTCTCCTTACCTAGCATGCAAAAAGACCTAGACTAGTCTTTTGGCCATTTTGGATTTTTTATACTTCCACAATGAAATAGAGGCTAAAATTTGATATGGATAATTTTATGGGTTGTTTTAAAGTGAATAAAACATTTTTAGGAGATTTCCCATGTGTGGGATCCATTTTTGAGCATTTTTGGTCTTCTAGGCTAAAGAGGCCTAATTAAGCCTAATTGGGAGGTCTAATTGATCTAAAACACACACTTGAATTTAGTTTAGAATGATTAAAAATGGAAACTATAAAAATGAGGTAAATGGGTACTAAAAAATTGTCTCACTTATTCTTTGAATTTTGTACACTCTCATACATCAATGGACTTATCTAAAAATAGGGCTACAAGAAGACAAGGCCTAGTGGAGGATCTATAGGCAAAATGGGGTCTTGGTGAGATATTTATGATTAAAAATGGAATTTTTAAAGTCAAATATTATTATAATAGGCCTTTAATGAATAAAAATTTCACCAATTGAGCTAAATCAAAATTTTATCTATTTTGGCCAAATTAGGCTTAAGGAGACAAGGAGGCCTTACGACACCTAATACAGGAATTGATTATTGCATGTAATGTAACTATTTGAGATGTTTAAATATAGTTTAAAATTTTCCTTCGGATTAAAATGTAACTTTACAAGATATCTCATGATCAAACTCTTACTTTTTGCCACTTGTCAAGGAGTTTCAATACTCAAAGATGCTTGTGGAAAAATTTCAATGCCACATCAACAAATGTGCTCATCAGGGGATGGATACATGTCAAAATAATTTAGTTGATTTCTATTCCATTTTATTTTCATGAAACACTTTTACCTAATTTTTTTTGAAGTGTTCTTGAAAGCCCATCATGAAGGCAGTTTCACATGATAGAATGATTAAGAAGATTGCTACGCCACACTTGGAGAAAACGATAATTTAGGATAGAATGATTTAAAAATAAGTTTCATGACCCTTCTTACACCTCATTCACATGAATTTTAATTGATTTACACCTTTGGACACTTGTCCTTGTTCCTCTTCAACTTCTCTTCTCTCTCTCTTCTTCTAAATTCTATAAATGTGAGCCATCTTGGCTATTGTAAGGAGGACACCACAACTAGTATGGGGAGGCCCTGCTAGTATGACATTGAATTTTGTCTTTAAAAATTGAATAAAATTTTGATTATGAGTTAAGAAAATTATTTCTAAGTGTGTGAGTGATGTATAGTGGAACTAAGTGATAGTGTCATCCTTACTTCTCTTTATCCTTCATGTTTAAGTAAGAGTTTTGATTTTAACAGGTCATGTGAAGTGTATGAATGTACTAGTCTCATACTTAAGTATTCAATTGTATCTATGGTGTGATATATGCCCCTAGATCAGTTATCTTGTTGATTATCCTATGTATGCCTACCTTCACATTGAAACACTATGTTAGGATCTTTCAATGCCTAGAATTGTTCTTGGAAAGTTGTGTTGCTGAGTAGGAATGTGATAGTATATGGGATATGTATTGGTGTATCCAATTTTTATTTTAGTTTATTTTTCATGCAAATTCTTAACCCTTTTCCCATAAACAAGTATTAAATTAGGTTATAAATACTTAAATATGAATCTAGGGAGCTAGCCCTCATAATCTAGAGATTCATCTCTCTTATAAGTTCACCCACAACTTGAGAGATGATTAAATGTTGCATCAAATTTTAGGAACCTCATAGATTATCCTAGGGTGCACAATTTGATGATAACTGGAACTTTAATAAATGAGATCATAGACTAGATTTGAGAAAGAACTTGAAAAATAAGAATGAACTTATCTTCAAGGATTTGCAATTTCCTAGTTAGCCGAATTCCATAAATGATGAGGTAGGGAAATGCCCTAAGTTATTTCGACTCCTTTTTTATATACCATTATTTTAAATTCATTTCCATAGTCTCCTATTTCCAAATATTAGTAGTACCTATGACTTGTTTTGACTCCTAATTTTTGTGTGCATAAGGACATTTAATCAAGAAGTGAGAAATGTGTTCATATTCCAATTTAAATAATATATGGATATCATGACCCTATTTATTTTGCCTTTGTGAGACATCTTGTAAGAACCCATACCAATATTTCACCAAAATTTTCACAAATATCTGTTTCCTATTGAGAAGACACTTCATCAAACATTTTGCATGCTTGTGCATTCAATGGTAAACTTAGATTGTAGGGTTTGATTAAAGTTGGTTTCCAATTTTGAGCATTTATCATGAAATTTACATCTCACAGATCATACATAGGACATAGAAATTTAGACAAATACTTTTTAGGTTTATATAAATATACAATCAAAGTACAGAGCATAATATAACAATTGATATTAAAATCAGAATTACAGAGATAAAATATTAAAAAATTATTGACCTTTGAAATGCCTATAAACAATGATAATGGTTGAATACAATATTACCAATGTTGTTATGATTTTTATATACTAATGTACAAAACACCTACCATAAAACTAGAGCAGCTAACTCCCCAAAAGAATTTAAATCCCTTCAACTAGAGGTTGCACCTCTTTCCCCAACACTCATAAAAATTTATTTGTTCACAAATCCCACAGATTTTTCAATAAAATATTCCAGGAGGCAAATACACAAACCAGAGAAGATAATATATCCTTTTGCACCAATATTTTGAACCCATAACACTTTACACATAAATCTAAGAATATTTCTATAAACCCAAAATTCATAACTTACAACCAAATACTTGGAACTCCATAAAACAATAACAACACAACAAAATCAAATTGCACAAATGTTCATCAAAATGGTGAACTCTGTATGAATCCACTTGATATATTTTCTACATTCATCATAAGCCATGATCTTAAGTGAACCATGCCATGTTTTCTAGGGAAGATCTTTCATTCTTGAAACTACACTTCACCATAGGGTATTCATCCTAGGGTTGTTGGTGAACAAACCTCTTCAATCTCCACATTGGGGTTTTAGGAATATCCAAATACCAAGAATAAGCTCTCGTATCTCCACTCATTTTTATAAATTTTTTGGGAATAATAAAATATTAAATCCTATAACCTTTAATTTTATTGCTTAAAGTAGATTTATAATTTAACTTTACATTTTGGCCCATTAAAGTCACTTTTATGTCTCCTTTAAATAATTAAATATAAATTGTCTTTTTTATTTTACTTTTTTGACAAGTTAAACATTTAATTATTTTATGCATATTCGCCAAATGTTAGGAAAAATATTAAAATAGACCAAATATGAATTTTGACCAAGCCAAAAGACTCTTAAGCTCTTAGGATATTCAAAATTATGAAAATTAGTACTTTCTAAAAATAGAAAACTTATCAAAGCAGTGTGGAGAGTGCCCAAAATGTCAAAACTGCATCCAAAAAGAATTGTTGGACTCATCTTGATTTCTTCAACTCACTTCCATCATCATAATTCCTTTTCAAAAAAGTTGGCATTTTTATAGAATAATTTAACTTTCTAAGAATGTTGGAATGGACCAAAAAGGGACATTACAGTCCTCCCTTCTAAAAATTGCTTGTCCTCAATCAATGGCAACTCAAACCTCCAAATCCCTCTAACTAACCCTTTTGCAAGTACTTGGATCCCAAATCAATCTCAAGAATACTACACCATATTTTTGTTTCACCATTATGATTAAAATTGGAACATTAATGTAAATTTTCTCTATTTTCTTTCCATGTGTCCCAAAATAAAGAGCTATGTTGAGATACATAAAAAAAATTGGAGTCTTCTTCTATGGAAGGGATCACCTCATACCAAAGTGTTATATGAATTTTTTATCTATCCCACTCTTATGTTTTCATAAATGAGAATTCTTCTCATTCATCCCAAATCTCTCCTATAAACCATTACCATAGAAAACATTTAGACAATTATGCACACACAATAATTATGCACAAGTCTCTACATTATTCCTCAAGTGAATAATAAAATCCACATAATTTATCTCTTTCACCTATCTAGGAGAGGCATACAAAGTGCCTACTAAATAAGCATAATATTTTGTTTCACACAATAAATAATTTGTTGCTGAAATAAATTTTAGTTGTTACGAAATATTTGCATGCAAAAAATAGGTGTGAAATTTTTTGACACATAACAACTGATTAATCAACTCCCAATAAATCCTAACTCATGAGTGAGTGTCAATGCTCACTCCAACACCCTCCCTTAAGCACAAAATAGGGAGTAATAAAAGACAAAGTATATATACTTATGGGTCCCAATAAATAGGCCTGATTAGGTACCCATGTATAAATTCATATTGAAATACAAAGTGTCCCTATGGTAACCAATCCATCTTACAGGACTACATAGATGACTAATCAATGTAAATACCAAGTCAAATAGGAATTGGTACTTTGTATGAGTCTAACTCTATAAAAATCATTGATCTCAAAACACTGGGAAAATAGTCATCAAGGATGAAATGTATCACCACAAGGTTCTCAAAAACTAATAATAACAGTTAAAGTCAAGAGAGCAAAAGACCTATGCTGCAAGGTGCCCTAAGAACACAAATGGCTCAATACTCAAACATAATGATGAAGATGTGAACTAAATGGAACAAAGGACATCAAATACAAATTCACTCAATGGAATCAAAAGTCTCAATGGAACTCAAATCTACACAAGTGTTTTGGATCCATTGCTCGATCACAAAATACAACTGACACTAGAATGCACTAGAATTGATCTTACAAAAAAAGACTATCAGAAGTGTTGATAGTGTAAAATAGCTCACCAACTAATTTTGATCTACTACTATAATATTTAGTACACTAAGTGTTAGTAAGGAATATGACAACTGAAGAAACATGACTGCACCATACCCTCCATACTACTGATTGGGTGGAGTGATGCTAAAAAGGTTTGTATGAGTGGACTCAATACACTACTTGAACACTACCATGTTGACACTGTATTCACCATAATTTTTACTCTTCAAAAGGAGATCAAGCTCCATAACAAATACGAAGGAGACTATCAACTATCAAAAAATTGTCGAAGATATAGAACAAGTATCTCTCAATAAAATGGCCCTAGTGGTATTGGGATAGTCAACAATTAAATAGTAATGTGC
This sequence comes from Torreya grandis, assembly GCA_037957365.1. Taxonomy (NCBI): domain Eukaryota; kingdom Viridiplantae; phylum Streptophyta; class Pinopsida; order Cupressales; family Taxaceae; genus Torreya; species Torreya grandis. The sequence continues at coordinate 862,156 of JARHVA010001414.1, read as the reverse complement.
TCAATATGGATCATAAAAACATGAATAAAAATCTCTATGACTCTTAGTGGGACTACAAATAAAGGTCCCATACAACAAAAAACACCAGATGATGCATAAAACCTAGAATTGATATCAAGTTATAGATGATGCCATCAAGAATGAGAGAGTTATTCTTAAAATAAAGGAGAAGTGTGTAACACAAAACTGTACTCAAGAATATAGGATGTTGGGATCTACTAAAAATGCATCCATGAGTATAAAAGTGGAACAAAAAATAATGCATACTCAAAAAATAAGACATTAGACTCTTCTAAAAATGCATCCATGAGTGAGAGTAGAGTGTGATGACAAGTGATCAAAGAGGGTACAAGTACAATAATAAAGACCACTAAAAAATGAAGGTAATAAAAAGCGAGAATAAGTTTGTTCTTTCTGTAAGGGGGTTTGACCTCTTGTCAGATCAGACCTCACCCTCTGATCTTCGACAAATGATATGGAAGGTATATGTATAGAATTAAATGTTTCTTTCATTAGAAAATTCTATTAATAATAATAAAGCCCTCCTATTTTTAAATAATGTTGAATCACCATAAAATAAATGTGCTTTCCTTGAAATTCTTTACCACTAGACAAAAAAGACCCCTTCCATAATTTGCATTTTCTCCACCAAAAAATGTTTAGCACCACCAAATAAATGTCCCCTAGTATATAAAAAATACATCTTGTCTAATTCTCCATTAAAAAGATGTTTTCCATTTTAATAGAGTCTATTTTAAAAAATGAAAAAAGACCTCTGCCATTAGCTGAATGTGTGGCACAGTTGGTAAATTCCTCATGTTAGCTATGATCAATGAGAAAATAGGAGAGAATAAAGGAGGTCAATGCTAGATGTTGGAGGAGACCTAGGAGGTGGTGGATGGAAAGTAAGGATCAACATCCATGGATGGAGGTTCGATTGGCATGGAGATTGGCGTAGAGAGCTAGTCAAAGCCAAAGATTTTGAAGTGGATATAGCTAATGAGTTTAGTGTAATAGGGTATAAATTCAAATTGATGCAATGTGCTATGTGCATTTGAAGCTTTGGTAGAGAGTCGTTGATCCAAAAAACATAATAAAAACTAATAGTTTCCTCATTTAAGGTAGTATTCTTTCCAATATCGAAGTAGATAAAAAGTTGAGAATAAATCCACATTAAATATCATAGGCTTGATTGGGAGTTCATACACCAACAATATCGCCCAAAGTGATATCATGTGAGCTCAGATCTATAGTACCCAATGTAAAACATGTATAAATGAACTAGAAAAACATGTCACTCTTGCTCGAAATACAAAATTCAACATAAATATAGGTTCTAACAATGTCAAAAAATAGTGGGTAAACCAAAAAAACATAGTGTGCCTTGAATATGAGGTGTATCCAATCAACATATCCACACCACAAAATAGGTTCAACCAATGCTTGAACATAATGTCGATGCCAAAGAAGGTCGGTGTTGAATTTGATAGTGGTAATCCACATGGAGAATCCTCTTATCTTTATCAAAAAATGCATCAATCTGTAGAACAAGCTTTCAAAAATAGTATCTAGGATTCACCAATATAGGGGTCTTGAAATGATTTGGGAATAGCTCTTGATTGACTTTAATTCAACTGGATCACACTCAAACTTGACACATAGAAGCCATGATAAATTTGAAACAAAATAAAGTCAAATAATAAATATGATTAAGAATAGGATCACAAAAATGTTTACGGCTAGCACTCAAGTGACCAAATACTTGTATGGTTGGCACTTAAAACTAATTAAAATTTTGACAATGTAGAACTCCAAAAAATCCTTAGCTATGCTGTTGAGTAATGGATGTTAAGAGAAACTCTGATACCATGTCATAAATGAGAATGCTTCTCATTCATCCTAGATATCTCTTTCAAACCATTACAATAGAAAACATTTAAACAATTATGCACATACAAGAATTATGCACAAGTCTCTACATTATTACTATCCTTTCAAACCATTACAATAGAAAACATTTAAACAATTATGCACATACAAGAATTATGCACAAGTCTCTACAGTATGTATGTGTGCTATAAAAATGTGTTAAGGCTTCCACAACCTTTATGTGTGCTATCCAGTGACCATCAATTGGTTATTCAACACTTGTAACTCTTTAGGTCCTTGTTCAAAATCATCACCAAACATTAGGATTTCTAATTTGTTTCCAATAACAGGATTTTCAAAATTAGCTACCTCTCCATTATTTGCCCTACTAATTCCTTAAATTTATGAATAAATTTCATTAGATTTATTTGAGTGCTCAAAACCACCTCTTAATATAGAATTTCGACCAACTTAATTTCATAATTAGTGGCTTCAAAAAATTTATCATTTGCATACCTTCCAATGGTGCCATCAAGGGAGGCATAGTTTTCATGCTCACCTTATTCAATTTTTGAATGTTCATCATGAGTTGTTGATCCAAGAATCATTTCACAGTGAAAAATAGATGCATCACCTATTATAGCATCTTTCTCATTGTTTAAAACTACACCTTCATGTGAAAATTGCTCCTTGAATTTTGAGATTTCACACTCTTGATGTGCTTTCGAATCACTATCGACATACTAAATCTCCTTAGTATGAGGAATGATGGAATCATTACACTATATTTCATCCTTATGGATTTAATCAATTCTCTCAATTAATTCTTGCCTCTCCTCAATTTGGTATTTCCAAATGAGGTCTTCAATGAATTTATGAGTACTATCAACCCTTGTTAACACTTTCACTACCTTGTCTTCCGTAACCACAAATTGTGTCATCAAATCTTGCAATGCTAAAGGTTTTTGATAAAATTCATCAAAGTGACTTGGAATACCACATAAAAACATTTCTGATTTACCTTCATAAAATTCTAAGCCATGCAAAGAAGATGAACTAATGTTGGATTCAATACAAAAATCAACTTATTCTAACACATGTACCAAGCAATCATTCTGAGAGACTTATTCAAATGAATGTTGTAAGTGTTCTTCATTTCCATAAATCTTATCCATAGTAGATGATTTAGAAAATTATAAATCAACATATCCTTCATTCTCATCATTGTCATGAATACTCTTGTACTCTTCCTCCTTTGTAGATCTATCTCATGATTCTTCTTCCTCAAGATTTATCGTCTCAGTTTCTTCGTTATTGTTCCCACATGTGTGACTAGGTTTCTAAACTTCATAGCATGTAAAATAACGTATTTCTCTTTTTAATTTATTTTTGTTGATTTTACGAACACCTATAATCTGTAGACCACAAGAAATTAACTTTTTTTTTGTCAAATAACTTTTTAATATTTCCATATGTTATTTAACCAATCTTTTTGATAACTCATTTGCCGTAGGTGAAACATTCTATTCATTCATCCAAACAACCAATAATTTATCTAAAAATAGCTTAAATATATATTCATCATCATCCAAAATTAGAGACATAATAATTTGCATGGAAGTTTGTACATTATATGTATAAGCCTCATTGATAACAGTCCAAAATATTTTAAAAATTTCAAAAATAATCTATTTATAGCCAATATCTAACATGATGTTAAAAAATCTAATTTTGCAAAATTTTATAGTATTGTTACCCTCTTGGTAAAGGAAGGGCTTCCAATATCATCCAATCCACATAAAATTTTAACAATCAACAAGAAACCTCCTTCATGATACTATTGCAATAATGTTGTATTGGAGCTATTATTTTGGTAATTTCACTAAGGCAATTAGTGACTGCATGTTTCATCTCTTCATATAAGTGTCTCATAAGATTGGGTTTAACCAAATGAGTCATTTATGGCTTCATTACCCATAATAATTTCTTATAACCTGACTGGTCTATCATAGACAAATAAATCTCTACTTCTTTTAAGTTGAGTAAGACATCCTTTGACTAATGTAGAAACTCAAGATTCTTTTCTACTCGGTATAGACTATTCCCCACATCCTTTTCTCTATGTAAGGATCTAGACTAAAAAGGTTTTGGTGTGTAACTAATCATTATTTGATGATCTTCTAAGGGATGCTTATTCTGAGTTAAATATGTCCCAAACACCTTTCAAAAATTTCTTTCCAATTTATCCTAACTTTGTTTAAAAGATTTAAGCAAAGAATTTATCATATTTATATCTTCCATGATTCATATGATAAATGAAGACCGAAATTCTAACATGCAATGCTCAAAATCATCATGCAAGTGTTGATCATTAACATGTAATAGGAAAAACTGACATGTAAAGCTCAAAATAAACATGCAAGTATTGATACCACACATGCAACCACCGAACACTGGGATGTAACTTATTTATTCACAAATACCATAATTTTTTCAATAAAATATTCTAGGAGGAAAATACACAAACCAAAAAAATAATATAACATTATACACCAATGTTTTGAACTTGTAATAATTTGTACACAAATCTGGGAATATTTCTATAAACCCAAAACCCATAGTTGATAACCAAATACTTAAAACTCTAAAATATAATAACAAACACTACATAATCAAATAACACAATTGTTTATCACAAAAGTGAGATTCATATGAATACACTCGATCTATTTTTTGCATGCAACACAAAACATGAACCTAAACGAAACATGGTGTATAGTCTAGGAAAGATCTTTCACTCCCGAAACCAATCTTCACTATAGGGTTTTCATTCTAGGGATGTTGTTGAACAAACCTGCTCAACCTCCACACTAGGGTTTCAAGAATATGGAAATAACAAGAATAATATTTATCTTATTTCCACTCTTTTTTATAAAATTTTTGGGAAAAATAAAATATTATTTCCCATAAACTGTATTTTTTTCCCTTAAAGTGACTTTATAATTTAAGTTTATATTTTGGCCCATGAAATTCACTTTTATGTCTCCTTTAAATAATTAAATATAAGTTATCTTTTTAATTTTACTTTTTTGACCAAATATGAAAAATGACCACATCAAAAGACTCTTAAGATCTCAAGATATCGAACTCTATGAAAATTAGTGATTTCAAAAAATAGAAAAATTCTCCATGAAGTGTAGAGAGTGCCTTTAATGTTGAAACTGCATCCATAAAAAATCATTGGACTCATCTTAATTTCCTAAACTCATTGCCATTGTTATAATTCCTTTCCAAAAAAATTGGCATTCTCCAAGAATCTTGTAACTTTCTAAGAATGTTGGAATGGATAGAAAAGGGACATTACACATCCCAAGTCAAATCTTGGTTCATAAGTGCTAACCAAAGGAAGATGCAAGAATTTTTAGGTGCTTTGAGCTTCCATATGTAGCTCCACTACCAAGACGGATCTCAATTCCCATATTCAACCATTGTTTTATAACCAAAATGAGTTGTTTACTTCCTTTTAGTACATTATTATTTTCCCATGCAAGATAATCCACTCATCTTTTAACATTATATGGATCTTTTATAAACTTCCAATATAATAATCCCATATAGCAGCCTTATATCACCTTCTAATCTAATATATTGTGCATATATCCATCCTTATTTCTAAATATCAGTAGTATGAGGGTCATCCACATGATAGAGAGCTAAGTTTCCTCTCACCTATAAAATTTCATTCAATTCTACTAGTAGTCTTATCTTCTCTCTACATCCTAAGATGGAGTTGATTCCAATTCTAACTTGATCATTGATAATTTCTTTCTAAGCCAAATGCTTTTAAATCACTAAAAAATCTAGAACTAAATCCTTCCATTGTATTGAAACATTCTTTATGTTTCTTATGGACTTATAATCTAATCTAAAATAGACCTAGGCCTAAAATATTTCTTCTCCATTATATTCCTCCATATCCCTTTAGTAGTAAGAATGTGTTAGATACATGTTTCTACTAAAGAGATGTCAAATAAATGAATGTTCTTCAAACCCCACCCACCCTCTTATTTTTGTCCAGTAATTATCTTCCACTTAACCAAGGGTATTTTCCTATTTTATTTCATTCTAGACCAAATGAATTTAAAAAAACATTTATTGATCTTTTATGGAAAACCTTTGATATAAGACATAAAAATCCAAAATAATGGAATAGCCTCCAAGACTGACTTTGCCAAGGTCAACCTCCATCTTATCAAAATACATTTGTTACACCAATTATTTATCCTTGCTTCCACCTTTTCAAACAACTAACCTCAGTGTTTTTTACCTTATCCATTTGGATTTAATATAAATCCCAAGTTATTAAGACCATATTGGAAGTTTAAAAATAATCACCCTGATTAATACTTTCAAAACTTCATTTTATCTCATTTAATAATAATAATAATAATAATAATAATAATAATAATAATAATAATAAAACTAAAGTATTTAAAGTTGACGTGACAAGCTATAGTTTCCTTTAAAAATTGGTGATTTTAATAGAACTATTAATTTTGATAATTTTAAATGTAAATTTTCAAATCAAGACACATAATTTTACTAAGAGAAGGTTTTGATGAAATAGTACAAAAGGGGTATTACTCTAAGTAAAGGTATAATAATCCTCCAAATGATGCCACGTGAGATAGATCTGAGATAAATACAAAAATAAATTCTAGACCTTGTGTTAAATGAGCTATAAAATGAAAGTACATAAAATATATTAATAATTAACAAGGATATTTATAGGAACCTACCTGATTTATGACTCATCTAAAAGTTGACAAAGGTTATAAATATTAAGAAGTTTTATAAATAGTGAAAAAGAAATTCTAAAACTATGACTATTATATGATGAAGTGACTAAACTTAGATTGTTCTAATAGATGTTAATCAGTATCAAACTATTATGAATCTATAAATCTATATGGAAAGTGGATATATTTTTTAGATAGTGGTTGTGTATATCAAACTAGTTTAAAACCCTAAAAATATTTTTCATCTATGCTTGCTCTATTGGAACCTCTCTTTCATTAATATTTTTTGGTTTGTAAAACCACCATAATATGTTCTCCTTTAATCATACATACTACACATCATGAATCCTTACAAAGATAAGGAATTGGGTTTAGTTTTAGGGGCTTATCTTTGTCAGTGTTTTACTTTTTGATAGGTTATTAATCAACACTTATGCATGTCAACAATTATATTTGTGTATATGATAATATTATCCTTTATCCCTATGAAATGAGGTGCAATATGTGGTGAGAGTGAGTTATACATTCTCTTCTACTAATCCTTATTTGGGTACAATTATGTTGCCATAATTATTTAATATAGTAAAATAAAATTTATAGATTTTACTTCTAGTTTTTTTAATTGTAATGATGATGTGTTTCTTATCACTAAACCATATTATTCTTATTATAAAGTATATTAGGTTACTTGTGTATATATAGACTTTTTGAATTCAAACTAGAACCAAGTATTCATGCATAACCTAACATTTTAAAACTATGAAAATCGACGATCATGACAGAAGAAAAAATGGTGAGATGTAACAAAGCACCAATAATTTACATGACAATATCAAGATGTCTTGATAGTGGTAAAATCACTATTACACAATCCCCATAATGGTTAGTGTGGACAAAGCATATGAAATAAAGATCACTATATTTATAGGAGAGTTGGTGTGTATTTTAAGTCAAAAAAATTATAGATATGAATATATTAATGAGTGACTAATGATATTGAAAGGATATACATATTATAACACAAATGAAAATTCACCAATAAAATATAAATTGTAACCAATGATCCATATGTATTAATACATGATAATAAAATTGCATTTACAAGTATTGTATCATAAATAGTTGTTTACATAATTTCACATTTTATGTCTATGTGTGTGCATATACATTAAATTTAAAAAATTGGCAGATAATATTTTTTATATAATAATCTTTCTCCCTTTAAGTTATATTCCCAATTGGTTGTAAATATGAAATATATATGAAATTAAGAAAAAGGAGAGAGGTTACCTTATATCAAAGTCCACTGCCAACAACTTACAAAACATTTAAACCATGTCTCCTTATTATCTACATGAATGTCTTGATTTATATTGAGGGTTCATGAATGATCTTCAATGATATTGTTTCAACATATCAAATGTACCTGAAAACAAATGTAAATATTTCCAGGTAGATCAATTTCTAAATAGATTGATATAAGTTTAACCAATGAAACAATTTTAAAAATGAAAGTAAATAGTATGAACAAATACACTTATTCATATGTAAACCTTATTTAATGAGCAATTTACCTTAGAAATATGAACCATTATTTTTAATAAACCTAGAAACACACAAAATTGAAGCTTAATTGATTTTTTTCATATTTTGAAATGTCATATGTTGGTTTTCAATTTCGTACTCTCGTTATAACACTAGGATGTTCATCCAATGTTTTAGCTCTACCTTTGGTTGATTATTAATTCTTGGAGCACTCATTTTAATGATTCTACAAATTTAGGAACTCTCCAATGAATTTATTTCCATATCCAAAACTATTTCTAGTGCCTTCCAACAATAATTTCAAGATTTAGAGTGTAATTTGTCAAATTAAAAATAAATAAATGCTTCAGGAAATACAAACACACTTCCATTTAACTTCTAGGAATTTTTAAAAAACACATAATCAGTTTGAAAAAATTTCTAGGTGCATTTGTACATGTAAATTGAATTCTAGCTCCTGAGTCAAAAAAATAGTTACCCAACACTATGCTAACAACTATTAATGATTTTTTCTCAAACTTATAATCAAATTTCCATCCTTGTAACATCATTTTTTATGTTTTTTTTCCTTCCATGTATAATTAATGCTTCATATAAGTTTATAATGCTTCCCATATAGCTAAATAATAGAAAAATATTATAAAAAAAGTCCTTAAGAAACATAACCAAACATTATTCACATTAAATTCTTCATGAATTAATGCTTATTCAATATTCACAAGTTCCATAGTAGATTCTTCTTCCTCATGGATATACTACCAAATTTTTTATGTTATTGTTACCTATTCCACTATAGGTAAATTGAAAATAAAAATACATAGTTTATTACTCAATAGAATATTATCACATATATAAAATTGATTAAGTTTCATAACTTGTTATGTACAAGTTTATATAACACATGTAAAACCTGTTATTTATCTATGGGACTCAACCACTCAAGAATTTTCATCTAACCTATTACACTACTAATGCAAGTAATTAATGATTAACATAACAACATTTACTAAAATGGGTGTCTCACAATTAGATGCATGCCATGTACAACTAAAAAACAACCAATATCAAACATTTGGATCACACAACTGAACACATATTACATTATTTGCTCAAAAGCATTGATTCTCTATTAAAAATAATAGTTTATAGTATTCCAAAGTGGATATAGACATGTATTTCAAAGTTAATTTTTAGTTGTGTCTAGAGCCGAGATTGCTTTATTACAAGATATTACAGTTTCCATATTTTTTAATATATCAATTACAACATAAACATAATCACAAACATGCTTGGTAGGAGGGTATCCTGAGAAGAATTCCATGGAAAAAAATTACCATTATCTCATTAGAACCAATATATGTATGTACAAACCTTGATTCTCGTTAATTGGTTCAGAAATTATTAATGTGGTATAAGACTTGATGTATTTTTCAACATTTTCCCTATGTTGTTTCTATAATAATTACTTGTGTATAACTTTAAGAATATTTTCAACCCCAAAATGTCTTAAAATCTTGCTAAAATTTTTTTCCCATATTTATTTTTTGTCTTTTTGCCTCATGCAAAATCCATTAGTGTCCAAGGTGAAATAGGATTCCATCTTGAAATTAGAAAAATAGGACAAAATTACCACAAACTAAATTGTGATAGATATCTACAAATATATCTCATATGGATATCAATTATGACCCTGTAATGACATAATTTCCACATGCATCGAGTATAAAAAGGATGTCTTGAATGGACGAATGACTCAAAATATGTGATTCGATTGGCACTTCCTTTCTTATGCTTGATGTCTAGATGGAACTACTAAAGCTAAGAAGACCATTTCTGATGTCGATTTTCCTATAATTTGTTATGAGTTTTTAATAACTAAAATGGATTATGATCTATATGGATCAAAGTCTCCTTTGTCAAGATATATATATTTTTTTTTTATGATTACATGTTTGAATAATAACATAAAGATCATAATCATATGTTAGGTAGTTTCGCATTAGTGTGGTGACCTACTCTTTATTATAATAAATCAGATGATCATATTGTGTGAGGCATTTTCCAATTATGTAATATAATGCATCAATCTCAATCTTGATGAAGGCATAATAACATAAGTAATGGCGTAGAAAAGAGTTTACATTTTAGTTCCTCAAATGCATTTTGTTGTGAAACTAACTAAAACATTTCTTTTATGCCACCTTTGGTAACTTGGTTCAGGGGATAAATTACATGAGAAAAATAAGTATAAATCTCATATAGAAATTTGATAATCCAAATAATGAACAAATCTCTAGATGAGATTATTTGATTGTGTCCATTCCTAGATGACTTAAATCTTGGATGGATCCACATGCAATGCTTATGCTTCTAGTACATATCCTAGATACTTTATCTCATATATAAAAAAATGAAAATTTCTCCATGTTTGCATATAGCTTGTGTTTTTTTTCAAAGTTTCAAGTACTTGTTCTATATTTTACATATGATCATTCCCATATTTTTATTATGATTAGGAATTCATTAATATAGACTACAATAAATCAAGTAGTGAATGGATTTAGAATGTCATTCATCATCCATATAAATTTTTTTGGATCTTTGGTTAAGCTGAAGGGAAGGACTAGCCATTGGAATAATCCTTATTTTCTATTTAAGGTTGTCCTCTATATATATATAGGTTTAACATGAATTTGATGATATCTAGACTTAAGATGGATTTTGGTGAATAAATTTACACTGTGTAGTTGGTATATTGAGTCCTCAATCATTAGGAAATTATATCAGTTATTTACTATTATCTTGATGAGACAGAATCAATGGATAGCTTCTGTGTGCATCCTTGTTTGGTGAAATCAAAACTGGTATACCACAAGGAAATGAGTTAGGCCTAATATATATTTTATCTCCAAGTTCATGGATATGTTTCACTTTATCTCCTCATTCTCTAGAAATGATCTACAATAGAAAGAGGCATTATGTAGAGGTAATATGTGAATAAAATCAATAGTGTGTTTAACCGTACATTGTGTACTCACTTCCTTTGGTGACTTAAATCTATCTTTGTATCATTCCAACTTGCTATTTAAATTTCCTATTTGTGATGCTTCTAGAGGAATTACATTATGAATTGGTGTCATAAATTATATGTTTTTTACATTTATATCTCACCAACAATAGTATAAAATGTTTGGTACAAGTGAAGAACTTTTTCCATTGTTTGAAAAATGAACGAGTGATATCTTAAAAAATACTTATAATATGAAATATCTGTTATCACCAACATCTATGAAAACATTTATAGGATTTACCTCATAGACTACATGTCAATGGTAAAGATATGTTTATCCAAATAAAAATTAGTTGCCTATCATGGAGAGACATCACAAAGGATTGTATCTTGAAAAAGGTTTGATGTTGTACATAAATTGACAGAGTTGGGTGACACATTTCTTAGACCCTACATTGAACAATTTAATGAACTATGGTTATCGGTGAGGCATTAGTATCAAGTTCAATTTGTGAACTATTTCATGATAAATTACATTTTTTTGACTTCCATTATCAATGATGAAGTTTAATGGTTGAGCATTAATCCACATTTAAGAATAGACTAATATTTTTTCTTCCTTTGTTTTTGCATGAGTGGTAGAGATGTTTTTGGTACCCATGATGTCATTGGGTTCACACTCCATGATCTACTTAACCTTATCCAATGTTGAAGTGTTTTACCCACTTCTTTAAGATCTATGCAAATAGAGTCTTAGAAACATGACATTCCTTATTGGAATGACTTACAGAGTTGTGAAGTGAACACCACATTCCAATTTTGGATTTTTTATATAGGTCATTTGATGGTTGTTTCTTTTTATTTGGAGAGCACTTGGATATATTTCCTAGTTTGGATTTCTATTTGAAAGGTTTAAATTAATACTTAGTCTAAGAGTTAGAATGTTTTATCTTATTCTTGGCCTTGGATTATGCTTAAAACTTGTAATCAAATATGTAAGCTTATTTGATTGAAGAGATTTGTAGAAATTTTTCATCTAATTGGATATGTAGCTTTAAACCTGACCTACTTTTTGAAATAAGGGTTTTTTTTTTAAAATCTTGAACATCGAGATTTGACACTAAAGTATGAAAAGTATTTGTGTATTTTTGTGAAAATTGGTCTTTGCCATTGAAGAATTGTGATAACTAGATATACTCTAGTCATCATAGTTTCCAATAGGATAATAAGTTTCTATGAGTGTTTCTATGAAACCATTCCATATGTATAAAAATGTGTCTAAGATAAATTCATCTTCATGTATTTCATGTGAAGTTTAGTAATTTACATATCATTTATTTACTACTAAAGAAAATTTTAGAAGAGCAAATGTATTCTTTTCTTGGTAAGAGATTTGATTAACTGCTAGTATGAGCATATTAGGTTAATCCAATTATCTATGGAATTTACATCTATTTTGCCTTTAAAAATATGGATGTCTATATTGACTAGTACCTTTATGGCATGTCACCACCAAATGGTTAATGTGAATGAGAGATATTGGGGGTGTGTTTCTTGAGAAGGAGGGGAAATGATAAAAAAATATTTGTTCATTCACGTGCATGACATTTTTCCATATATTATTGTTGTTTTTACAATGGATTATCTATCATCTTGTGGAACATTTATGAATTTGGTGTCATCAAGGATTTTTCTCCTAATTGAGGATGCAAAAGAATGTATGAGGAAGGGTCATGAGTCTTGAGCCTTGAATTTATACATTCAAACCTTGTATGATTAAGCATTCAAATATAAACAAAGCTCATAAACACCACAATATCACTCAAAAATGATATGAGTGTGTATGCTTTGATACCACCAATATAAGGCCTAGGAGGAGCTGTGGTGGAAAATCTACCTAAACATATATAAGGGATTATATGCGGAAGTGAATTATGAATGATATAGGATATTAAAGTGCACAATGTAAATGAACAAGGAGGGAAAAGAATACAAATTTTAACCAATGTAGAACTGTAATAACAAAGTTTAATGATGTTAATTTTTTTACAGTATTTGAGAGATCATATGTTTGGTGTCTATGCACTCCCTAACTTTATTCATGACTAGCTTGTCTATCTAAAAATAATAAAAGTGTACATTAATATATAGAAGAGGTAGATGAAGCATTAATTGATCCATTACAAAGATTGGTAATAACCACTTTATAACTAATGCATCTGGTCTAATAGGATTTAGCTACAATGTGGAAATTGTTAGAGTTGTGTGGTAATGCTAAGGGTTAGATCTGGTCAATTGGCATGTGTGATTGACCATGATGTGGAAGTTGATAATGTAAGCATGAAGTTGGATGAGCAACAACGGTGAAATTTGGTAAGACATAGTTACCTAGATAATCCTTGATCAAACTTTGGTTCTACTTTTTAAGTAGCCTACATTTTTTATGGGCACCAAATCCTTTAAAATTTCAAGAAAAAAAATCATTGATCCTTTGAAGGTTCCTCCCCTTGCTCAACCTCAAGTTGACCTTCTAAGACTATATTTTTCTTATCTTCTTCAACATTTATTTGAGGTCTTCCACGTCCTTTACGTTTTCCCATGTTAGGATTTTTTCTTGCAATTAGAGATTTTGCTACATGTGAGGAAAGATGAGAAGAAATTCTTTTAATCTAAACATAGATGTCGTTCTAATTCAAACTTGAAAAGACTTCACCATCATTTAAGGCCAAGTTTTGTCTTCGAAAATAATTTAACTAATCCCTAAAACATTTCAAAAATATATTTTCTCATTAGTTTTAAATTCAAAGATTTATGAAAATGAATGAAATTACTCCAAAGAAATTAAAACTCCAACCCTAAATACCTTTTTACAAGTGATTTTTAAGGTTAAATGGAGAAAGTCCCACTAAACGATATGTTCAATACCACTAAAATGCATGTTAAAAACAACATTCTAGTATCATCAAGATATAAAAGAAACTAAGTAGGCAGTTCTTTCTTGTGACTCTTCACTTCTCTACATTCAAGACTTTTCCACGCTTATGTCTGCTCTACATTTTGCCATTCCGACTTCCCCTCCACAATGATGCTCTCTTCTTTGCTTCGGGTTATTTTCTTGCATGGTCTCAAGAGAGAAATGGGGTTTTCGGTCGGCGTTATGGGATGAAAGGCTAAGTATTGTCTTATCAGCTCAAACATGGGAAATCTTTTCTACCATTAAAACCATCTTGGGCCCCGCCTACATAGAAATTGAGATGATGACCAGGGTTAAGTCTGAGATAGCTTCTATGTCGTCCCCAATCTATGCACTCCATTGTCAAGTAAGGATGAGGTCCTTTTGGCTGCAGAAGAGTATGTGAAGAACCATCACTGTGGTTTGGATAGAAGCTTGATTTTTTACAATTTTTGTTCTTCAGATGGCGTCTTTCAGGGAGTTGGAATCTCCTTTCAATAAACTGGTGGAAACAGTGACGTCGCTAAAAAGTTTCTTTCTGGATACACACCGTGTAGGGGTATTGATGATCCTTTGGAATTTTTTGATTTTGCTCATCTGATTCATCCCATCTTACCTTCTAATCATCTAATAGAGAAAAAAACGGCCATCTTGGCAAGAAAGGCAACCGAATATTTGCTGAGGCTGGCTAAGGTTTCCAAAGAGGTTTCAGATGAAGCGACGGGTGTCATTTTTTCTGTTCATCGTCAGCGTGTCAAGCCCTGTAACGACGTTTATAGATATAAATTGGAAGATAGAGATAATAGTCTAATTCATACAATGTAAGAGTAACCAATTCCTAATTTAAATAAAGGTTGACAAATCACTTAGGCCCCATCACTAAACATTTGGCGTTTATTCATATGTTTTATCTTGATGTTCTTTCTCAGGGGAATGAAGTAGCCTAGCTCGAGTGTCTTTTCAATTCTAGTCTGCTCCAGTCCGTTTTCAATTGACTTCTAGTTGGTTATGGTTAGCTTTGCTGGTTGAACTTGCACAGGTCTATTTTGTCTTATATTATTAGTAATATATGATTGCTTTAATATAATGGGTGAGGGTAGGTATATAATTAAATGATTTTTTAAAACTAATTTTAAAAAATATATATTTAATGTTAACAATATATAAAACTTAATAGTCGAATCAATATTTTTGTAATGTCTTGTTTTAAATGGAATAGGCTTATAGGCAAATGAATCATAAAGCAATGGGGTTCAATACCTTTTTTTTAATTTTAAAATTCAAATATATTGTATATAATTATTTAAAATATTGATTCTATTAACTATAAATATATTAGATATATTTTTTCATAATTTATTTGATTTTTATATATTATTTATCCATTCAATATATTTCAAAATAAAGAGACAAATCAAATTAATTAAAAAATATTATAAATGTTTAAAAAAAATTAAATGTATAAAATTCTATTAAAAATATGGAAAATATTTTATTTTGATAAATAGATTATTAATAATTTTCAAATAAATTTTGATTTTAAATTTCATAATTTTTAAATTATAAATATCAATTGACCATCTTTTATGATAATCATTTATACATTTAATCATCTTTTAATTAACTTTTATATATATTATTATTTTTAACTTATATATAAGAAGGATACACATCCATGTGGATATCCATTCACATTTTGTTACGTTATTTCTATTATTTGTAATATAATTTATTTTGGTTTTACTAATTGATTGAAAAAAATCCTGTATTTTGTATACAATGTGAACGTTTGTAATAAGTAACATATTTGATTTAGGTACAATGGTGCAATATCTGTACAAAAGCATCTGAGTGTTCTTATTGATCATGGATATGTTACCCAAAATCAAGTTCCATGGCCGTTGTTATCTGTTATTGAGGCTTCCAAACGAATTGTTCGAGAGCTTATGTATACCTTATCTCCCAATGATGTGGTAAATGTGATTAGATTCAACGAAACAAATGCAGATTCACTATCCTCAAATCCGGTACGTGCTCAACCATTTATATTTATAAACTATTTTACGGGTTTAATAGCAATTTATATTATTTGTACAATTTGTACGTGTTAAATTCTTCTCATCTACAAGTCAAGAAATGAATAGTTATAAAGTTAATAGATTCATCTAAATATTTATGTAATGGTAGTACAATGGTAAAAAGGATTTAAAACTAATTCAATTTCAATTTAGTTACTATACATAAAGGTAAATAGAAAATTAATTTTGTTCTATATTCATCTAGAATATAATAGATAAATTTAGATTCTAATTTTTTTTTAAAAGATATTTTAAAACAGTTTTGATATAATTATTTATTTGTGTTTTGTTTATTTTTAAATTAATGTGGTGAATTAATTTTAAATTAGATGAATAGAATATACTAGTGTAAGGTATTATAAACACAGTGTTGAATAGTAAATTAAAGATACATGATTGAAATAGACAAAGCTAAAAAAAAGAATAAAGATAAATAATGTAAAATAGAGATGTACTTAGTTTTTTGAGTTGCTAGACAACTGTATAGAAAATAGAATGCAGGGACAAGAATAGTGCAAAGAACTCAGAAAATTTATAAAAGATGAATATGAGTTACCTCAAGGATAGGAACGCACAATAGGTTAGGAGTGACAATTATCATTGCCCATATTGGTCACTTTATTCTTTTACATAAATATGGAACTTCTAGAATAGTCAGGGGCGACAATGAAATTTAGGACTTCTTGCACTGTTTTAATTGTTAAAACTGTGTAGAGACCTAATATGCTTTCTTAAAGTTGAAAACATTATCTTTGTGCCACAAGGATATAAATGAATGTGAAGGAGTAAAATAAGGTTAGCAATTGAAGTTGTGTTAGACGTTGATACCTCATTGTGCTAAGTGTTACCTACATACCAAGAGTCCAAATAGGGATCAAACATGCATGTAGTTCTCCCACTTAAGTGCTTTATGTGAATGTGTTTCTTTGAGTATATGAATGCATCTAGAATTGGCTTGAATACTTGATCATGTTTATCTAGGATGCATAAAACTGAATTCAAATTTGGCTCATGACTACTTGACGTGTTTGGAATCTAATTTGGGAAGAACATGAATCTTCTGTTCAATGTGCAGTTGTGTAAATAAGCTCTTGTAATAAAATTTATAGACTTGCCAAGATATCTGAAATAAATCAATTGAATGTTATTTTATAGCAGTTCAAGAGGGAAAAACACATGTTAGAAATCTCAATAATCTTAAGGCCAACCTTAAGGATACTTTCCTTTTGGAAATTTTGACTATTTGTATGGAAAGACATGATCGATAGGCATGGAAAATAATAATAGTTGTTCATGTCATGTTGGGTGGTATTGTCCCTCTAGGAAACATGCTATGTTTTGGGTCTAAGTCAGAGTATACATATGTGTAGAGGAGTTTACAATAGTAATATCATTTTTTAGGTGCTAATAAATGGCCTTGTAGTTACTTTTTTCCTTAAAAAACTTGAATTTGAACATTTGAAACTTTACTTGAACTTTAACAATTTATAATTTGAAATGAAATTTGGTAAATTAAAAATTGCTTGCATTTGAGTAATTTGAAAATTAAAATGAAGGTGTGGAATGAATACACCTAGTGTGTGAAATCACGCTAATTTTTGTTGATTTTCTTGGTTATGATGCTTCATTGAATCATTGGATGAATGGTACCTCGCATGAAGCATTTGGAGAATATGGCTCCTTAACCAGAACATTGGATAAAATTAGGGTTGATCAAACCCCAACATGCATTTGCTCTTTTGAATTGAAAGTGTTGTTAACTGAATAATGTTAAAATTTTATTGTGTCTATCCATCTTTGTAACCTCAAGATGTAAACATGTTAGAATCTTAACATATTGACACACATTATTATGGAGTATTCAATTGAATCAAAGTCATGCATTGTGCACCTAAACTGAATCAACCACTATATATGGATTGTATATTCAATTATAAAATCATGGTATATCCTAGTATTTGAGAACATGGTCATAAGAGAATGGAGTACACACATGATCCTACCATGTCCATGAAAATGGATAATGTGGCATAAACTTGTTATTATGCCTCCATTGTAACTTTACAATTTGAAATTATTTTTGGATACTCATTATAAATTTAAACCTATTTGAATTTTCTCATTGAAATTGAAATAAGAGATCATATGCAATGGAATATGCCCCCATTAGATGTGAAAATAACTAAATTTATAACTTGAAACTATTACTGTGTCCATAACTTAAATTTTCTTTTAAAAAGGGCTTATCTCATGCATGAAAAACCCATTGAAATGCCCCCATTTTAAGGTGAGGGATTTTGTTGCTAAAAAGCCACTCATTCTAGAATAAAAGTTAATTTGAAACATGCATAATAAGATATTATCATTGAAAATTTTAGCATATGGAAAAGTGTTAGCATAGTAAGATTTCAACTTTTGCATAGACCCTAAGTGTCAAGGCCTATAAAATGTATCATTGAAGATCAACTAATTAGTATTTTAAGAGTGCATGATATGGATCATGGTATTTATCAAACACATCAAGATCAATTAAAACACACACAACAAGCACAAGTGATAGAAAATTTACATATACGGGCCAAGGGCCAAAAGCAAGGACATGTTAAAATGTCCAAAACAACACATAAACATGATGCATGTTGCAAATAATGGACATGTTCAGATGTCTCACATAAATATGGCCAAGAGCCAATGCAAAGGCACATTAAAATTTCACACTCCACACATATGACAAAGGACCAAACCAAGGACATATTCAAATATTGCACACCACACATAAAATCTCATAGAGATGTAATATAAAAATTATCTCGCACAAGGTCCAACGGCCAACACAATAGAAAATAAAAATTATAATCTACTATGTATGAGTAAGAAACATTAATGGAACATATACTTATAAATAATAACCTAAGTTATGCATATATAATTTGATCATATCCTATTAAATAACATGTTCATGTACACTTTGTAAGGTAAATTTTTTAGCAAGGCATGTGTATAAAATATAAATATCAATAGTATATGGGTTATAGAAGGATAACACCTACATACTATCACCTATGAGTAAGATATTGTTGTATTTATTTTTCCCATTGGGTTTTGCCTACATGGCTTTATGACCATTCTATGTCAATTAAGCTTCCTTATGTTAGTTATAAAAGCGTCACATAGGCTAGTTATATTTTAATGTAATTATCTAATTAGGAAAATTAGAGGCTTCCTTATGTTACCCTAATTTTATTTATATGTACCCCACTTTTCCTTTTTGGAAGGTAAGATAGGTTAATGCGATTTTATGCAAGAAACCATATTTTACAGTATTACCTTGTGAAGACTAGCTTCTTCCTCCTTTACAATTTATTTGTGATTTCATTACTACATATATAGATTTGTTAAATCTTCTATGCAAGGATCTCAGATCATGGCCAATCTGAGATAAGATGCCCTCAACTTAGCAAGGGCAATGGGTATAGGAGAGTCTAACATCTTATTATGTGAAAATGCTTGTTTGTCTTGCACAATACTTCATAGATACCCATGAAATGCATGTGTGATATAGAAATAATTGTTAGGTTGTGGAGCTAAAAGCTTCACTGATGCAAACAGGAGAGGAGGTTGCTGAGGGTTGCTGAGTTGCAGATCAACCGGCGTCAGTCTGATCAACTGACGTCAGCAGGATTGTGAAGAGAAGCAACCGACGTCGGTCAGAGATCGGTCGGCGTCGGTGACCCCCAGGCGGACAGGGACCGGCGTCGGTCGCCTGTGTGGTTTGACTGCGAGTTTATTATGGGCAGTTGGTTGATGAACCAAGTGTTTGCATGCTTAGTGCTAATTATAGACTGAGAGCTGTGGATCTAATTATTGTAATTAGATGTCTAATTATTGTTTGGATGAGATCTATATAATAGACTCATGGTTGTATTGTAAAGTTGTTCTAGTTTGAGTTGAGCAAAGTTAGCTCCTTCTATGTGTGAGGTGAGCAAGGGTGTTCCTCCTAGTTCCACAGCAGTACCAAGGTGGGTGCTGGATTGGAGAGTCAGCTGGATTCTTCAGGTATGTATGATCTTGGTCATCAGGTGTGCATGGCCCTTATAGGAGATCTACATGGTAAGTAAGATCGTTGATCTGTAGGTGTGTGTGTGTGTGTGTGTGTGTGTGCAAGGTCAAGGTTCATAGGTGTGTAGAACCAATATTGATCTGTAGGTTGGAGATCAGATAGGACAGCAACACAACAGGGAGCAGAATCAGGTAGGATCTACTTGGAGTACGGTGTGTACTCATTGGTATGTACGTGCAGTACATGGAGGCTAAGAGGAAGGCAAGGCAATTCCTTCCATAAGTATGGTCTGTTGAATTGCAGGTTGTTGCAGGTTCATGGTAGATCTACTTGAAGTACTTTGAGTACTTGTGGAGTGCGTGGAGCACTTGTGGAGTGCGTGAAGCACAGGTGTAAGGTGAACACCAACTCTGTGTTTGAGTTGGGTGTTGGGACCTAGTAGAGAGAGCTTTGAGGAGAGAATTACTGTTCACTTGAGGTGTGGGAAACCTCTGAAGAGGTGGTGGAGAAGAAGTGGCATCTTCTTTATTGTATTCTTTTCTGTAAGAGTTATTAATACAAGTTGTGTATTGTCTCTCATATTCTGTGTTATTCTAAATTCTAGTTACTTGTTGAATCTGGGTAATTTCTGCATAATAAGTTGCTTGGTTTCGTAATCAACTATGTGCTTCCGGTGTTTCGCATCCTGACAAGTGGTATCAGAGCTAAGATTGCAGGAAGCAGGTTTTGTGTTTGGTTAGAGGTCACTCTCAGGGGTTTCTGATTGAGTGGGAGCAGAGCAATGGCAGATGAAAGTAAGCTAAGAATGGAGGAGTTGAAAATCACAGATGGTCACTTAAGGTCCCATGGAAAGAAAGAGCAGGTAAAAGAATATTGTTGGTCTGTGGAAGATCAGCATGAAGAAATTGAAGAAGCAGATGTTGCAGGTGATGTTGCACAAGATGCTCTGGGAGGTTTCTTGGATAAAGTTGAATCTTGGATAAAAGATTCGGTTGCCTCTTTCCATGCAGCCCCAGGTAGAGGAGCTGGTGAGCCTTGCCAAAGAATTGGCAAAGGGGAAGTGAAGCTGAAATTGCAGGCGGCCAACACACAGGTGTTGATGAAGGTCATGCAGGTCGCAGGTTTGGAGATATGGCTAATTTCTTCAGAAAGATTGGGTGATGAGAGATGCACAAGAACTCTCACAGCGGATACACTTGAATTAGCTGGTGGTAAGAAAATAGGTACTCTTTATCTACTTGTTTATATTATTGATTCTTCTTCTATTGCAGAGACGTGGCTTCGTAGGCTTGGTCACATGAGCAGGAAGGAGATGCATGTTCTTAAGCGAAAGATAGATATATTTGATAGGCTTAAGAACTAGAAAGCCTTGGTGTTCTTGGAGGAGATGGTGGACAGAAACCAGTGGATGGTGCTGGATACTTCTAATCAGAGCAGTTTGGACATGGGTTTTGATTCAAAGGACCTCACGGGTAAAAAGTCATCACTCACAGGCGAACACAGATACCGGCGTCGATCAGGAGGAACCGGCGTCAAACAGATAGGTGCCGATGTCGGTCATGTGCAGACCAAAGCCGGTGATGTCGAGTAGGGTAAGACCAACATCGGTCAGAAGGACCAACATCGGCAGTAGGTAAGACCGACGTCGGTCAGAAGGACCGACGTTAGCAACAGGGACACCAACGTTGGCAGGTTGGTAGTCAGGGACATACGCATGGGAATCGACGTCGGTTGGATGCAGACTGTGGAGTGACCGAGGTCGATCACTGTAATGGATTTTGGGTGGATAGCACGCTGTCAAGGAGTCTCAAACACCCATACGGAGGACTGAAGATGTAAGTAGGCCCTCAAATTGATTGTTCCTCTTCTTTATACTTGTTGCTGATTGCAGAGCAGGAAGGATCTAGGAAATAGGTGGGAGCATGGCAGGGATATGATGCAAAACCAAATGGGAGTTTTGGTAGGGTTGCCAGCCGGTGCGAAAGCACAGAGATGAATGGATTCCTTAGTTGAAGAATAGAGTGAATGGACACGTGAGACAGAAGACCAAACATATGGTCTTGAGGAAGTTACAGGACAGTGGTACAGGTTTTGACAGGTGGAGGATGAAGCATGGCTTCAGTCAATGTCAGGGTAACTATTGTGGTTTTGACTTACCAAGGGGATGGTGATTGCAACATCATTCTGTTGTTGTATGTGGATGGTATGCTAGCTAGCAGGTTTGTACATATAGGGTTTTGCTGAGCTAAGAGTAAGATTAGTTTCAGTGGCATGTCAAGAGGAGTTTGGAGCAGTGAAATTCTTTGACATGGGAGACATGGAGATCACAGGTAGATTTTGTCTCTACTGGGAGCTGATGTGAATCAGGTGTTGGTGAGGTTCATTACGCAGGATGCAGAGCCGGAGCACACTAAGGGTTGGATAGGGACAGTGTCTGAAATCACATGAGGTCTGGTATAGACCTGAGTATTCCCATGCAGTGGGAGTTGTTAGAGAGTTAGGAGCCAATTCGGGGAAGTGGGTTCTCAGATATTTGAGAGGGACCAGCAGTAGGGATTCATGCTATGCAGGGTCAGGACTTCACTACATGGGTTTGTAGGTTCGGATGCGGTAGGTTACTCAGATAACAGGAGGTACACCACGGGATGTGTGGTGGGTTGTCTTCGAGATTGAGCTTGAAGAGGGATACAAACTAGGAAACAGATTAGACAGAGTATAGGTACAGGTACAGTGCAGCTATTTATCTCCAAGTGGGAGATTATTAGGTTGTGGAGCTAAAAGCTTCACTGATGCAAATAGGAGAGGAGGTTGCTGAGGGTTGCTGAGTTGCAGATCAACCGGCGTCGGTCTGATCAGTCGACGTCGGCAGGATTGTGAAGAGAAGCAACCGACGTCGGTCAGAGATCGGTCGGCGTCGGCGACCCCCAGGCGGACAGGGACCGGTGTCGGTCACCTGTGTGGTTTGACTATGAGTTTATTATGGGCAGTTGGTTGACAAACCAAGTGTTTGCATGCTTAGTGCTAGTTATAGACTGAGAGCTGTGGATCTAATTATTGTAATTAGATGTCTAATTATTTTTTGGATGAGATCTATATAATAGACTCATGGTTGTATTGTAAAGTTGTTCTAGTTTGAGTTGAGCAAAGTTAGCTCCTTCTGTGTGTGAGGTGAGCAAGGGTGTTCCTCCTAGTTCCACGGCAGTACCAAGGTGGGTGCTGGATTGGAGAGTCAGCTAGATTCTTCAGGTATGTATGATCTTGGCCATCAGGTGTGCATGGCCCTTATAGGAGATCTACATGGTAAGTAAGATCGTTGATCTGTAGGTGTGTGTGTGTGTGCAAGGTCAAGGTTCACAGGTGTGCAGAACCAGTATTGATCTGTAGGTTGGAGATCAGATAGGACAGCAACACAACAGGGAGCAGAATTAGGTAGGATCTACTTGGAGTACGGTGTGTACTCATTGGTATGTACGTGGAGTACATGGAGAGCTAAGAGGAAGGCAAGGCAGTTCCTTCCATAAGTATGGTCTGTTGAATTACAGGTTGTTGCAGGTTCATGGTAGATCTACTTGAAGTACTTTAAGTACTTGTGGAGTGCGTGGAGCACTTGTGGAGTGCGTGGAGCACAGGTGTAAGGTGAACACCAACTCTGTGTTTGAGTTGGGTGTTGGGACCTAGTAGAGAGAGCTTTGAGGAGAGAATTACTGTCCACTTGAGGTGTGGGAAACCTCTGAAGAGGTGGTGGAGAAGAAGTGGCATCTTATTTATTGTATTCTTTTCTGTAAGAGTTATTAATACAAGTTGTGTATTGTCTCTCATATTCTGTGTTATTCTGAATTCTAGTTACTTGTTGAATCTGGGTAATTTCCGCATAATAAGTTGCTTGGTTTCGTAATCAACTGTGTGCTTCCGGTGTTTTACATCCTGACAATAATATGATATTTACTAATCATGAGATAAATCACATAATGCAAAGATGTAAACTAGATGTTTAATTATGCTTAGGTCTTGGTTTTTTATTATTGATAATATTTGAATGTTTTTATACTTTTAAAAATATATGTTTTTAAATGTATTTTTACAATATGGAAATTAGAAATAACATATATTAGAATAAAATTAGGGTGTCTAAAATAGAATAAAGGAGATATTAATTTAAATAGTTCATAACAAATGTTGATGGAAGATGTGCACTAATAAATATTTGAATGGCTCAATAGAAGAAACTCCACCCCTATCAAATGTGAATTAGAATTGTTATAACTCTATTAGGGACTGAATATGCACACAAGCAAATGGTTGTACATTCTCAGTTCATCAAATGTATGTATCAAAATCTATCACAGGTATGGAGAAATTGATCTTGAAAACAAAGAGATTTCTCATGAAAACTAGAAATTACATATTGGTATTGCATGAATGATTTGTAAATTGATAGAATTAGAGATCTATGTTCTAGAAATATAGTTTATGAGAATAAAAAGATAGAGGACATCAACCAATAGGAAAATAGTAGATGATGTTTCTATCATGTTATGTTTAATTCTTTCATGTATGGGAAATGATAAATTTATAGGAAAATATTTTCATAAAGATATATTAATGTCATTATTTAGTGAGATTGAACACTATTTTGAGATTATCTAGACTTGGAAGTGAAAATAAAATGGCCAAGAGGCCAAAAATTTAATGGAATAAGATGCAAAAAATAAGAATTAGGTACAATCATGTTTTTATGTTTTTGAATAATTTGTATTTTAACAATGCACAAACAGGTAAGTTTAAAAAGTTGGAGGACAAAAAGGGGCCTACCTGTGGACATATTTTTCCTAAAAATTGATAAATCCAAACTTTTTGTAGATAATGTGAAATGGATAATAAAAATTAAAAGATGGTGTAAGAACATGAATTGTAGTTTTGTGCACCTAAATCCACTTGCATCATTTAACATCACTAATACGACCATTAGTTGTCACTAATTCTACTTAATCCTAATATCACCCATTTTTAATCATTTATCTAATGTCATCCTTTATTATTATTCATGTACTAACCATAGTCTTATCCCACTCCTTCATTAATTATCCCAAATCTCCATTATCCCATACTAATCCCACTTATCTATTATTTGGGAATTTTAAATTCTCATGGACCTCCTACTAGCCTATCCCTAGGATATCATATATCCTTAATCTCTAATCATCTACCTAATCCCTATCTAATACATCTCTAATCTCAATTAACCGCTAAACAAGAATCTAGAATTCTCCAAATCTAGTACCCTCTATATTGTCACCCCTCCTCTCTAGAAGCTTCTAAATCTAGAGGCTTCCAAGGAATTTTAAATTCCTTTTAATCCTCCACCCTAGATATCCATAATCTAATTTTGAATTTCAACACTTGATCTTCCCTCCACATTCTATATTAACAACTTCCTTCCTCCATGGAAGGCCAACTATAAGCTAACTTGAAGTCTTCATGCTAAAATAATCCTTGACTCCATCGTCTAATATCCTTGACCAAGCAACCACCATGCCCAAATTATGAGTCTAAGGTAATCAATCCAATCCTCTTATTTTCATATTCCATTTGATCATGATTTAGAGCATTTAGATATAGGATTATAGTGCTGATTTGAATGGTTTATTCATCTATTTGCATTTGGTCCTAATGGATATAGATCTTATCTAAGTAGTTTAATTTTTGGGTTTGAATTACATAGTTTAATCCATATTTGCTCAAAATTCATTCTACATTTTGATGACCGCAGTGGGAGTTTACTCCCTTAAATAAACTTATAAGCTTGATGGAAGTGATTTTAATGATTGTAGGACAAATTAGATGTGAATTGAAGATCAAATTTTGAATTTTTTCACACACAAGAAAATTTTGATTTTGAATTGGTATTAGTGATATTGTAGTTGTGATATTACATGAATAGTTTTGATTTTATAAGTTACCCACTAATTGTTAAGGTTTTTATAGGATTTTTAATTTCAACAAAATCATGACCTTGATAGTTACAGTTTCACCTTGCCAATTAATTTTTGAAAATCAAAGTTGTAGTTTTATGGGAATTAGTAGTTAAGGTCATATATGTATTATTTCCTTGTTAACCCCTTTCTACAAGATAATTTTTTTTCTATTTTTTTGTCTAGAAGTGTTATACTTTATGTGTGCAAGGTAGGGAGAGACCAATCTGATATTAAGTTATTGGTGGATAAGACATAAAGTCATGACTTTGATAATTACAACTTTTCCCTAGTAATCATGGTTTTTTTAGTTATAGTTACGACATTGTATAACTTGAATTTGCCATATACCTCTGGTTATTATCTGACAATAGATATTTATATAAGATGATTTTATTATCTTCAAAGGTATTCTAGTCACTGGTTATAGTAAGAATAAGATTGAATCAAGCTTAGGACCATTTGGCCATCATCTACAAAATCATGACTTTGACATCTACATATTTGATTTGGTATTTGTGGTTTTGTCATCAAGATTCATGGTTTTATCCTTCTCCATTAAATTGGTAAAACCTTGACCTATGAGTTTTCTGATTTATAGACAAAGGGTTCTTAGGTACTATAGGAAGTTGTAAGGTTTCTTGTAATAAGTCAGGATTATCTTTTTTATCACCTTAACCATTCTTGAATATAGACACATTTGGCCTTAATTGTGTGATTTTGGGGAATATTCCCCAGTTTGTTGCCTATGTGTAATAGTAAAAGGAAGCAGAGGAAGACCAAGGCACATATCAAATACCTCATCATAAAATTGTTTTAACCCCTAATGTAAAATTTTAAGTCCTAAATTTGTGACTTTGAATTGCAAGTAATGATTTTGTAGATTATAGTTACGGTTTTGTGGTTACATAGGAAAAAGGGTAGTTTTATCATCTACACAGCTAGAATTAGACTCAATAATTTTTATGCTTTTATGTCTATAATAACATTAGCATTCTATCTGTTGGCATAAAACATTTTTATCATCAAAAGATACTACAATATAGTTAATTTTTATAAGTAACTAAGGACAACATTTTTGATTCATTTACTGAATTATAATTTTTTGAAAAATAGTCTATCTCATTGATATACATTTACAACAAACCTAATTTTATAATTTTCCTATTTTATACAAAACTGTAGATTGAAAATTGGTGTAAATTATGATATTGTTCTATGTAATTTTTATTTTGCCTAACTATAATGGTTTTGTAGGTTGGCTACCATGGTTTAATAACTTCTACAAGATCACAACTCGTGATCTACTATTTTGTGTTAGAGTAGTGATTTTGTATTTTGTGGTTGTGATATTTATATGTGTATTTGAGATTTCATAGGCACTTGCAATTTTAAAAAATATCTATACTACTAACTCATTTTGGTGCAAGACCCCTCAAGACTAAGGCACCCCACTTTATTTTCTAACGTTTTTTCTTGTAGGAAGGGGTGTCCATAATATATTATCTTAGTTTTAATTATATATAAGTCCTTGTTATGTAAATTAGATTCAGTGTATATACCTATTTATGTGTGTGGTTTTGGCTTCCATATATCTACTTATCACTTAATATTATATACTTGTGCCCCTCACATGTAGGTAATTAATTAGTAAATTAATCATATTGTGCTTGCCTCTTTGTTATCCCCCCAAATTCTAGGATAGTACAGGATGTGGAATTCATCCCCACACATGGGCCTAGGAAGTAGGGGTTGATGATGTAGATTTGATCATCACACACTAACCAAACTCCATGTTATAGTGGGGTCTACAAATTAGGAGAGTTGTCATTCAATGTCTAAGCACAATTCCCCATAAAGGGTTCTATGGAATGAGGGGTGGTTAAGCTCCAATATGCAGAGTGGTTAGAAAACATCCTAAATGGACTTAGGACCCATTATACCTTTGTGTATATCAAGGTCATACCTAGAAACCTTGTATAGAGCTAGCTTAAGACATTTTGTCTATAATAGGTGATCTATTTTTGGAGTTAGCACCAGCTCTTAAGAGATTGTCATGTGTATATGGGGTTGATAGGGTTTGAGATATTTTTTAATGGGTCACTGGCCTATAGCCTCACCTACAAATCCATTAGATGTTATGGTCATCGAGTTACACACCCTTGAGTTTACTAATCATAGGTTTGTGTTCTACATGCTTGGGTGTTTGTTATGTTAGACCTCTACTATTTGTGAGCCAAGTCAACCTCATACACAATGCTATACACACCTATCTAGGTTCTTTGTACATATCATTTTGTATATCCTTTCCTCATCATTCTATCATCTTGTACATCCTTGTCATCATACCATTGGGCATCTTATATTTGTATATCCTTTTACATGTCTCATATTATCTCCCATTACCATCTTGTCTTAATCCCCTCCTAGTCAAACCATATCCACCCATCATTTGTCATACCCATATCACCTACATATCTTAATCAAATCTTGTCATTCACATCTCATCCTTAGTCCACTCTACTCATAATCCATTATTTGTCTTGACCTTGCCTTCACTTAGTCACCTCATCCCCCATCTAGTATAATTTCATCTTATCTTATCCAAGTTGGATCTTTAGGTAACATACATGTCCAAACCAATCTCATCTCATTTACATTACCCCTTATCATTTCACCATCACCTATACATACTTGTCCTTATTATAATACCCTTACCCTTATCATCTTCATCATATAATCCTATCCCATCCCATCTCGATAGAATTACTCCAAGGTTTGATCTAGTCCTTTTGTCCTTTTATATCATCTTATCATCATTTGGTCAGATCTCATACCTAGTCGATATCCTGCTAGCATCTTATTAATTTTTTAGTTTAAATCTAATAAACCTATCATTATCAATATAATCCATTAATCTTGCCTACTCATAACTAACACCCATCCAACCATCATCTTGATATTTTGAATCTAGGCACCCATCAAACCCCCAATCCTTTTGCCAGCTTGAAAACTAGGCATTACTGATAGATCATTAACACTTATTGTATTATCAGTTCTAAAATTTGATCCTAATCTTACATCATCTCAATCTAACTTCATTCATCTCATCCTCATTATCACCTATTATACTAACTTGGTCATTCAAACCTACTTTGTTCAAAAAGCCATATATAATCGCTAGTCTACATTTACATTAACCCCTTCATCATCCATATTTTATAATCTATCCCGATGGATTTGGACTCAGTTCTTGTATACCAATACATATTCGCCAATAAAGATGAAGTCATTTTGTGAGCACTAGAAATGGGTGCTCACCTATCTTTAGATCTTTCTCCCATTCAACACAAACCAACATCATGCATCCTTCCCCATCCACAACCCCCTATCTCATCAATTTTGACCTCATCATTCAGTAATATGATTATCCTACTCAATAAATACATCTCAAATGATAAAGATGAATTCTTCTTATGGCTATTGAATATGGGTGCCTACCTTCCTCATGATGTTGACCTAATAAGCCTAAAGTCACCTCCTAAGCAAGTCCCCCATCAATCCTCATATCGATCTCATTCCATTACAAAATCCACTAGTTCTCATCCTATTCATGGCCTTCCCAATTCACAAATTTCCTTGTTTAATAAGTATCTTCATAAAAACCAGCAGTTAGTCTTCTTACAAATTTTTGAGTTGGGTATCCAATTTCTTGAAGGCCTTGACCCCATTCAACTTACCTTAACCCTAGTTCATACCCACCCACACTCTAATTCCAAAACCATTAATCATATCCCATTGTCTACTCCTTCCTACATTAGCAAAGGGAATCTAATGTTGCTCACTGCTAGTATATCCATTGCTTCAAAAAAAATAGGCCAACCTTCTGAAGGCCATAATTTTTGACTTGTAACTCCATTTGAGTTCTTCCACATGCCAAAACAACTGTATTTAAAAGTTAAATTCTACCCTATGTACCTATATCCACTTATATTTGATTTATATTTTTTTTTGAGGCCAAACGTGATCATCTGAGGGTCTGAAATTAATGTTTAATGATTTTTTTGTGAATTTCCTATTCTTAGAAATTGTATATTTTTAGAACCAAAATTCAACATCAATTGAATTTCATCCCATAGGCTAATATTATTATTTAGGTTATTTGGGGAAAATTTTAGATCTATTTGCACTTGCATGCAAAACTTTTTATAAATAGCAGCCGCTAAAATTAGATATTTTTTTAGGTTTTAGTTTTTTTTTAAAATTTTGCATGTGGAATATAATTTTTGAGTTTAGAATTATTTAATCATGGTTTAGGTTTTTAATTATTTCAAGTCATTCAATAAGAATCAATATAAGTTATTGTTTAGAATTTTAGCCTATTGGTAATTTTATTTGTCTTGTTAGTTTTTGGGTTCATTATCTGGTATCAGAGCAAGTTCAAATCTTGTAGGAGTAAAGAATGGTGAGAGGATGAGGAGGTGTTGCACATATCAATTATACTATACAAGAGTTTTAGAGTCAATTTCAATAATGAATATAGGTTATCACCAATTAGTAAATAAGAAAAGGCAGTGATGAGGAAGACATAGATCATGATGAAGAAGTCCAACAAGAAGAAAAATAGGAGCAACCACCATTGATGGAAGAGAGGATGGTTCAGGATTTAGAAGGAAGAAATGAAGGAATCAAGGTTGATGTTATAGATTATGGATGCAGTTAAAACCAGAGGATTTGATATATTGGATGAATAGCATGGAGAAGTTCTTCAAGTAGAAGACTATGGGAGAAGACAAGAAGGTAAAGTTTTTATGCACAAAATTGAAAGGTCATGTAATTATTTGGTGGGATCACCTATAGAAAGAGAGATAAATAAAAGATAAAGAGAATATTAATTCATGGAAAAATATGGAGAATAATCTGAGGGAGAAATTTATTTATATGGATTGTGCACAAACCCTATACATAATATTTCAAATTTTGAGGCAAAAAGATCATAGTATACAAGAGTATATCTATGAATTTTATAATCTTTCCATACAATTGGAACAT
This sequence comes from Torreya grandis, assembly GCA_037957365.1. Taxonomy (NCBI): domain Eukaryota; kingdom Viridiplantae; phylum Streptophyta; class Pinopsida; order Cupressales; family Taxaceae; genus Torreya; species Torreya grandis. The sequence goes on along the minus strand of JARHVA010001414.1, from coordinate 830,818 downwards.
GATGAAACAAAAGATAAGATTTATGCAATATATTTAAATGGTTTAAATTTTTATATTCAATATGATTTAAGAATGCATAAAATGCTTAACATGGAGGAGGCTTATCAATTAGCTTTGAAGACATAAGAAAAACAAAATAGATAGAATTTAAGAAGGATGTCTATTTATCAAAAAAGAGGTGTATCCCCTCCAATAAGGGGATGAGGTGGGTTTATACCACCAAAGGTGTATTTAATGCTAATAAAGGTGAATCATCATGTGGTGCAAAAAGGCAAGATGATATAGGCAAGGGTTTCAATACCAACAAAGAGGAAGAGGATTTCAGAGAGGATGATGTTATGGTGGTGTTAGAGGATGGTTTCCAAATAAGTTTTCATCTTATTTATATTATATATGTGGAGAAGAAAGGCATAGATCATTTGAGTGTCCACACTATCAAGATCAAGAAATGAGGCAAGAAGATCACCCAAGAGTAAATCTAGTTGAGGCTGAAATAGAAGAGTAGAATACTAAATTTGCGATAGCTAATGTTGGAGATAATATCATGATGAGAAGAACCATGATCACTCCAAAGAAGGATCAAGTGTAGAATAAATAAGGTGGTGATGCATGGCTATGATCAAATAATTCTCAAACAAGATGTACTTTGGGTGGAAAGGAATGCAAATTAATTATAGATGGTGGTAGTTTTAAAAATATGGTTTCTAAAAAAATGATTGAGAAAATAAATCTACAATGTGGAAACAATGTTAACCCTTATCCAATTTTAGTGTTTTAAGAAAGAGAATGAGGTTAAACTAGGTAAAAGGTCCTTAATCAAGTTTTCTATAGGAAAAAAATTATAATGATGAAATATGGTCTGATGTTATTTTGATGGATACATGTCATGTGTTAGTGGGGAGACTATGGCAATTTGACAGGAAAGTAGTTCATGATGGATCAAAAAACATGTACACTTTTTGGAAAGGTTGTAAAAAGGTATTTTTTTACCTCTTAAAGAGGAAGAGAAGACATAAATCATGCTCTCTACTAAAGAGTTTATCAAAGATATGAATGTATCAAGTTGTTATAAATTGGTAGCAAAGAATGAAGAAATAGAAATGGTGCTAGTACTAACAAAAGCAACAAGAGTGTTGAAATAATATGTAGATGTTATGCCTGATGAGTTACTAGATGGTTTACCACTGAAGAGAGATATTCAACATCACATTAATTTGATTCCAGGATCAGCTTTACCCAATCAAGCAAATTATAAGATGAGTCAAATAAAGCATGAAAAATTAAATAAATAGGTTACTGAATTGCTAAAGAAGGTGATTGGGGAGAGTATGAGTTCATGTGCAACACTAGCATTACTAACTCCAAAAAAAGATGGAATATGGAGAATGTGTGTGGATAGTAGAGAAATTAATAAAATTATAATAATGTATAGGTTTCCTATACCTCATTTAGATGATATGATGGATGTGCATGCAAGAGAAAAATGTTTTACCAAGATTGATGTAAGGAGTGGTTACTATCAAATTTGAATTTGGGAAAGAGATGAGTGGAAAACTGCATTCAAGACTAGGGATGGCTTATATGAGTAGATGGTTATGCCATTTAGATTATCTAATACACCTAGCACATTCATGATGGTGATGAATATAGTGCTACAAGAATATATTGGTAAGTTTTTGGTTGTTTATTTCAATGATATTTTTATATTTAGTAAGACTAAATAAGAACACTTATAACATTTGAGAATGGTAATGGTTTTGATAATAAAAGAGAAATTGTATGCAAATTTGAAGAAGTGCATATTTATGCAGAATAGTTTGGTATTTTTAGGATTTGTAGTTTCAATAGATGGTGTGAAAATGGATGAATAAAAGATAAAGGCAATTATTGAGTGGCCTATTCCAAGAAGCATAATAGAGGTAAGAGTTTTTCATGGTTTAGAAACTTTTTACAAAAAAAATATTTAAAATTTTAGTAGTATTGTGGCACTAATAACAGATTGCATCAGAGGGAAGGAATTTCATGGACTAGAGCAGCCACATAAAGTTTCAAAATTTTGAAGAATATTATAGAAAGATCAATTTTATCATTACCTAATTTTAACAAAGTGTTTGAGGTTGATTTTGATGCTTTGTTTGTGGGAATTGGTGCTGTGTTGAGTCAATAAGGAAAGCCAATAGCATATTTCAGTGAGAAATTAAATGAGGTAAGGATAAAGTATTCTAATTATGATGTTGAGTTTTATGCTATTGTATAATCATTAAGACATTGGAGGCATTACTTGGTGCGTAAGGAATTTATCCTATTTACATATCATACGGCTTTGAAGTATGTGAATACACAAAAGAAGTTGAATAGTAGGCATGCAAAGTGAGCTGATTTCTTCCAAGGGTATGATTTTGTGTTGAAACATAAATCAAGAAAACAAAACCAGGTAGTTGATGCATTGAGCAAGAAGGTAGCATTATTAACTACTATGGTGAGTGAAGTAGTTGGATTTGAAGTTATTAAAGAATTATCTGATATTAATCCATATATTATCAAGTAGTTGAGTAGTTCATAAATCTATTAACAAGTGGGATAGATGTTATTAATGATGAGTATATTATAAAAGAAGGTTATCTCTTCAAAAGGAAATAATTATGGATTCCAATTGGGTCTCTACGAGACAATATAATAAGATAATTATATGGTGTTGGTTTGGCTAGACATTTTGGTAACATGAAGATAACAACTTTGGTGGAGGAAAAGCATTTTTGGCCAAAGATGAAGAAAGATGTGACAAAGTATGCTTCAAGGTGTAGAATATGTCAGGTGGATAAAGGACATGCACAAAATATTAGACTATACATGCCATTATTTTTTCCAAGAGGACTATAGATAGATTTGAGTATGGACTTTGTGTTGGGATTGCCAAACACATAGAGAGGTAATGATTTAATTTTTTTTATTGTAGACAAATTTTCTAAACTGTTTCATTTCATTCATGTAAGAAAACCAGTGATGCCACTCGAGTTGCATTATTTTTTTATGGATATTCTGAGATTACATGGTGTTCCAAAAATTATTACTTTAAATAGGTTTAAAAAATTTATAAGTCATTGTTGGAGGAATTTGTGGAAGAATATGGGTACTATACTGCAATTCAGTAGTTCATATCACCCACAAATAGATGGACAAATAGAAGTTATGAATAGGAGTTTGGGAAATTTATTGAGATACATAGTGGTAAAGAATCCCAAGTAATGGGACTTGGCTTTACCACAAGATGAGTTTCCATATAATATTTGAGTGAATAAATCAACAAGAAAGTCACCTTTTCAAATTGTTTATGTGAGAAATCCTATGGGTATTTTAGATTTAGTATAATTGCCTATTGTAGATCGAATTAGTAAGAAGAAAGTTGTAGAAAAGTAATGAAAAATATAGAGTAACAACAGATGTTAGAAGAAGATCTACGATATTTGAATAAGGAGATTTGGTAATGGTTTACTTGAGGAAAGAGGGATTTCCAATGGGCACATACAATAATTTGAAGTACAATAAAATTAGACCATGCAAAATTGTGAAGAAAATCAATGATAATGCCTATGAGGTAAGTTTACCATAGAATTTTGATATATCGATAGTATCTAATGTTTCATATTTATATGCAATCCATGGAGAAGATGTTGAAGATGATGAAGATGAATAACTTAATTGGGATCAACAAGTTTAAAAGAAGAAGAAAGAAAAAATAGTGCAAGTTTTGGATATGAAGACAATGAGCATAAGGTAAGGTAATTATAATAGGTACTTGGTGTAGTGGGAAGGAATGAAACAAGAAGACAACACTTGGACTACATAATGGGAGTTGAATAAGATTGACAAGGGAAAATGGAAAGAGTACAATCAGGGCAAGTCGTAGGAGCTAAGTTGTTTTCAATCAGAGGAGAATGATGTGAAAAATAGGCCAACCTTCTAGAGGCCATAACTTTTGACCCATAAATCTATTTGAGCTCTTCCATGTGCCAAAATGATCATATCAAGAAGTTATATTTTTACCTAAGTACATATATTCTCTTATATTTGATTTTCATTTTTTTCTAAGGCTAAACGTGATCATATGAGGGTCTAAAATTAATGTTTAATGATTTTTCAAGAATTTTCTATTTTAGAAATTTTTTATTTTTAGAACTAGAATTCAACTTCAGTTGAATTTTATCCCATAGGATAATTTTAGTATTTAGGTTATTTTGAGAAATTTTTAGAGTCATGTGTGCTTGCATACAAAACTTAATATAAATAATGACTGATAAAAATAATTTTTGTTTTAGATTTTAGGCTTTTTTAAATTTTACATGTAGACTCTAATTTCTAAGTTTAGGCTTATTTTAGTATGGTTTGGGTTTTTAATTATTTCAAGTCATTCAATATGAATAAATACAAGTTATTGTTTAGAATCTTGGCCTACTAGTAATTTTATTTGTCTAGTTAGTTTTTGAGTTCATTATCCACCCAATCACATCAACAACCATCTGATCAAAAGTCCAATGCTTCCATATCTAAGTCACAAAGTGAAGTGGGTCATTATACTCCCCTTACTATGTCATTATAATACCTTTTTCATCAAGTTGTCATTGTTAACATGATGTTTTATCCACCCATGTGACATCTCGATCCCACCAAGCCCAAGTTTTATGGGTATAAACCTAATCAATATTGTGTGTATCACTAAACTTGGGGGAATACCATTAATTGATGTCAAAATTTCCAAGACTATGTCTAATACCTCATTGACCATGGTGAAAAAAATAGAGGATGAACAAAATGAATCAATATCCTTGGGTGAACAAGAAGAAGAATGCCAAAATTCCATTCCCACTCATGATCAATTCCTTTGCCTTTGAATCCAAGGTCAAAACACCACATCCATCCTCCATAATCCCCCAATTTTTTACAAGTCATCCATCCAACATGAGTCTATTTTACTAATTCCTCCCATTTTAGATAATTTATTCTATGGGCCTATCTTTGCTCAATCTATTGTTCATCCATCATCTTCCTCTCACCCACCATATCAAAAACCCCAAGTTGAGAGGTCACTTATGGAAAATCAATCTTATACTCATAGCCTTTCCTTTTATACATCAAAGTCAACATTGGAATCAATTTGAATGTTATATACATTAGGGTCATGTTCAACACTAGTATCTAAATTAGATTCCTTGTTAGAAACATCATCCCTCATAGGATTGTAGCAGATAGTGATAATGCATGTTATTTTAAATATACCAATAGTTTTCATGATAATCATTACCTAAGCACATCTTGTGATCCTAATTAGGATGAGGAAATCATAACCAAGGTTTTACAATCTCTATATGTCAAATATTTTTATAGTAGATTTGATCCTACCTTAGATTGATGTCTTTCAGCAAGTCTCAGTGATCCTTTTGAGATTATTGAGGATAATTTTTTTGACATTGAGGTGATGGATACTAGTGACCTTTATGAGGAATATGTTTCCCTTTATTCCATTAATCCATCACATAACATTAATCATCCACCTCACCTCCATAATCCCTATATCTCACTCTATGAAGGGAATGAATAGGAACATGCATCATTAGATTCCCCTCTACATTCAACATCATGTGCCACTAATAAAAAGGTCCAAGACCATATTCAAAAATTCATAAAAAATGTCTTCTCCTAGTGAAGCCCAAAATTAGGCACTAGGGGAATGTCAAATTCAAAATAATCAGCATCTATCAAGTCAAAAATCAATCTCCTCTGGTGAAGCCCAAAATCAAGCTCTAGGGGGTAGTCAAAGTCAAACCTCATCAATAATTCAAAATAATATCAAAATTAATAATCATATGGTTGACCATCCCCTTAATGTTTGAATCACATATTTAGCAAATAAAAATGTCTTGGATCCCTTAATCTCATGACACTAATCTAAAATATCCCCTCCACCTTATCTAATGGTGTATGCAACTGTCAAACCCAATTTATGCTCCCCATCCTATCATATCAATAATGTTGATCATATTTCTCATTCACATCCAATATCCCATCATCATAATCATGACATACTCCCATCTATATCATATCTCAAATCCTTAGGCAACATTGTCCCTCATAGGGGTTACAAAGATACATGATTAAAGACCCTGATTAATTCAAGAATCAATAAAGGCCACCAAGACATTAATACATATAGTAACAGTGACATGATCCTAGTATCACATATCTCTAGAATGGGTGTTGGTTGAAGATATAGACAATATTGTCAATCTTGCATCTTGCCCTTCTCCAATAAATAGAGATGCCATCAAAAAATCCAAAAAAAATAAAAATAAAAAAATAAAAAACTCAAAAAAATCATAAAAAAATCAAAAAAGTAAAAACTAGAATAAAAAGCATTTGTCCAATGGTGAAAACTAGTCTTTTGATGCCTTGGGCAAGTACCGTGATGAAAATTAGTTTCTGACATCATGGTAAAACAATCAATTATTTGCATTGTACCTCAATATTAAGGGGCAAAATCCATCCTTTTTAGCCATCACATCCATCATTTGTCAATCCCCTCCATCCCATCCCTATCATATCTCTTGGTCCACTACTCCTAATGATCACCCATCCTCTTCCATCATATCATGTATCCTATCTCTCATTCTTTCTTGTATTGAATTTCACAAAGATGAGAGGATGTTTTGAGAAATGTTATGGAATAATCTTGGCATATCCTGTAATATAAATTTAGGAAACTAAACATTTGGTTCCTTCTTGATGTGGTCATTGGTGATCCCTAGTCCATTCTTCCTTAGCACTCATCCCCTTTTCCACATCACCCTCTTCTTTTTTATCGTCATTCCATCCATCTTCATCCTAGTTTCTAGATTTGGTAATATCTTTACCAGTAACTCCATTTTTATAGTGTATATACATATTCTAAAAATACCAAATAGTTGAAATATTTCAAAAATTGTAAAAATCATAAACTTTGAAAAAGACTAAAATAGTCCATCATGTCTTATCTAATGCCTAATCGCCTTACCACATCCATCTCCATCACATTCACCTTACCATCCCAAACAACATATAATCCCATACATATATATTTTGTTCATATCATCATCACAAACACACATCTAACATCTATTTCCTATTCATCATCTTTGGATACTATATTTCATCTTGTAGTGAAATCCTAGTGGTCACCCATCCCTCCATATCTCCATCATCATCTTTTGACTAGGTGTTATCGATATAAACAACTTTGTCCAAGATTTTTATCTAGAACTCATCACTTATCTATCATTGCCACTTCATACCTAGCACCCATCCAATCACTATTTTGTTAGTATGAAAGGTATTTGGTTCCATCATCACCTAATCTTCTTGTTGGATTAGACTCTTGTAGGGTTTTATCTTTGAGTAACCCTTGGTCATGTTAATCACCTCCTTTGGCCACTCTTAGGTTTTATTCCTATATCCAACTAGTATACTAAATCTAAATTCTCCTTATCCTAATACTAGTCTAGGTCCCCAGATCCATATCATCATCATCACCAGTTTATTCTACATCCCTAGTCTATTCCATCTCCATACCTTGTCAAAAAATTTATCCTTATCTAAATATAACACAAGTCTAAAATATATCCTTATCTAAATCCCTATCCAATTTTCATCATCATCATTAGTCATCCTATCCACATCTAAGTCTATTCTTATTCCATAATCACATCTTGATCATCCTATTCTAGTCCATCACCCAATCACTCATCCCATCAGTTGACAAGACATTATGACATTGCATGTAGATACTTATATGTGTTGCTTGTTTGCATTTAGTTTATCATAACTTGTTTGTCTTATGTTTGGATCATGTTTTTCTATCAATTGGGCACTGAATCAAAATGATATGAGGTAAACAAAGTCACAAAACTACTTATAAGTGCCCTTAATGATGCAAATTTTGATATTTTCCCATGCACTTTGGAACCATATCCTCTTGGTCATGTTTATACCATAGAGAAAAACTACCAAGTGTTATATTTTATCAGATTGCTTAGACTATGATGATCTTTATAATAGTTATGATGGCTTGTTCATCTACACCCTCATCATTTATCTCATCGTCCATCATTTATCTAATCCTCTCAATCCATTTTACTAACATCCAATATTTTATCCTCATCTCATCATCTAAGTCATGTCCTTTAATCAATAACCTCATCCTCTAATCAATAGTAATAATAATAATAATAATAATAATAATAATAATAATAATAATAATAATAATAATAATAATAATAATAATAATAATAATAATAATAATCATCATCATCATCATCATCATCATCATCATCATCATCATCTTCTACTCCATCAATTATCATTTATCCTTGAGTTATAACTACATCATCTTAAGGTATTTTCAAACTATGTAGGCAACACTTGGCCACTTTTCAGTGCCCAGGGATAGCTCAAACATTATCTCTCTTTCTCCATCATCTATCTCATTACCATCACATCTTGAAATAGTCAAATCCTTGATCTATAATCATTCATAAATTAGTATATTGATCAATCACCATCCTCACAATCATCTCCTTAATCTTTTTGTCACTTGCCTACACTTGTCAATTGGTCCCAAAAAATCACAAAATCCATATTTTCTCCCATTATCACTGATTTATCATTTTTCCATCTATCTCTCCTTGAATATGTCCTTTCTATGGAAAACATCATCATTAATCACATTATGGTTCATTGATTTGATGTAATACAGTCTTATCTTTTGGTCACTCGATCATATCATTTCTTATCTATCATCACTTACATCATATTGATCAATTTATATTTTATTTAAAACCATCATTAATCTTATCAAATCATTGTATTATCATGGCATATAGTTCTCCCTTGCATGCATCCTTACTTGGGATACGTCTAAAGATTATGGCTTTTTAATCCTATCATCATTATGTTACGGTTGATTCCCCCTTGGGATATGTTGACAACTATGACACAGTCATCTCTACTCCCTATCCATATGACTTTGATAGGGGCATCATCAATATGTAAATCATTTATAAATTTTAATCTCATCTCCTCATCTATACATCTTATCCCACTCATTATTTCTTCTTTTGAGTGGCCATCCATCTTATTCTTCCCCCCATGTCCCCTGAAGAGGGCATCACATATCCACTAACGTTATTACGTCATTTAATAGCATTAATTCATGATATGTTTTTTTTGAAATATCATTACTCCTAATTCACTCCACTCACAATTCCATTTCAAAGAGGGTCAAACTGTATTTACCTAAATCCACTCATTTTATTTAACGTCACTAATACTACTATTAGTCACACTAATTTTGATTATCTAATTTATCCCCTATAATTCCATCCTAATATTACCCCTTTATAATCATTTATCTATGTCCTCATTTATTATTCTTTATCTACAAACCATATTCTTATCCCATTCTTTCATTAATTATCCTAAATCCCCATTATCCCATCCTAATCCCACTTATCTATTATTTGGGAATTTTAAATTCCCATGGCCCACCTACTAGCCTATCCCTAAGATATCCTACACCTATAGTCCCTAATCATCCACCTAATTCCTAGCTAATACATCTATAATCTCAATTAACCCCTAAAAGGATTCTAGAATTTTCCAATTCTATAATCCTGTTTATTCTCACCCCTCCTCTCTAGAAGCCTTTAAATCTAGAGGCTTTTAATGAATTCTAAATTCCTTTTTATTATATACCCTAGATATCCATAATATAACTTTGAATTTCAACCCTTTATTTCTCCCTCCACATTCTATTTATACAACTCTCCCTTCCTCTGTGTAAGACCAACTACAAGCTAACTTGAAGTCTTCATGCCAAAACAATCCTTGAATCCATCATCTAGCATCCTTGATCACTTAAGCAATCACCATGCCCAAATTTTGAGTCTAAGGTAATCAATCTAATCCTCTTGTTTTCACATTCCATTTAATCATTATTTAGAGACTTTAGCTTTAGGATTATAGTGCTTATTTTAATGGTTTATTAATCTATTTGCATTTGGTCCTAATGGCTCTAGATCTTACCTAGGTAGCTTGATTTTTGGGTTTGAATTACATATTTTAATCCATATTTGTTCAAAATTCATTCTACAATATCATTTTAAGCCTAGTTTCCAAAAGACTATTTTTTTTAAATGGTTAAGTATAACTAGGTCAATAAGAACTCCTAATTTTTTAGGAAAACAAAGTACATAGTTGACTATGAGTCCCCTCATCTTTTGAGCATTATTTAATATTAAATAAAGTAAATTGGTGAAATTGTAGATAAGATCATCTAGTTTGTAACCCATATTTTTTAATAAATATATATTTTTATTAATTTTAAAAGTAAATAGATCTTAAAAACTGATTAAAAAAGAGATAGCGGATTTTGCAACCCCCTTAACTATCTCAAAAAAATGAAAACTAGTTTTTTCTGAATGTGTAGAATTAGGCCTAGTTTATAACCATATTATTTTTTTATGTTTGGATAAAAAAACAATATACACAAACATATAAGCATGTATATTTGTACAATGCAGTGGCTAAAAATTACTATAATTAGAAATCAACATATAACATATATAGAAACCTTAAAATAGTCCAAAAATTAAAAAATTCATATATTTAAATAGGGGAAAACATGCCTATCATCATGGTAATAATTTTACAAATTGGATCATTGAAATTAATAGTGTATTTGGTGATGAAATTTGTATTTTCTTATTTTTTCTCAAAACTCTCAGATTCAGATGTGTGTTGATAGGTCTAAGACTTTGGCTCATGAATCCAAGCCATTTCCCATCTAAAAGTTTAGTTTTTCTAATTCAAATGCACTAAAGTGTGTACTCTCTATAAAACATTTTTTTTTTAACATGTACATGTTATTGCCTATATAATTTCTATTTGAAAATAACCCATGTGTTTGAAACATAGAACAACCAAAGTGTGTATGCATTATGGTCCAATGAATTCATGAATGTCTAAAATTCAAAAGGGGTATGCATTAGAAGGTGAGGTGGGTAGGGAGGGTCTCTTAAAAAAATAAATATTAAGTATAATCTGCATATAATAGATTTTGTATCATAGATACACACCTTATGATGTGGAATATAGTCTCTTAAAATCTAATCTAGTCATTATTTAAGTATTTTCAATAAGTATTGAAAATAGGGATTTCATGGCATAAATTTTACAATTGATATCCATTTTAGCTAAATATATAGTAATTTTTTAGGTTTTGACACCATTGATATTATTTTCTAGAATTTATAGGATTTCTAGGTTTATTAAAATCAAAGCTTACAAGCCAACACACACCCAACCACTCTTATATTCCAATTTAACTTATTATTAGGTCCATTATTAGATAAAAATTTACACAATGACTCCATAATCATTTGTGACTATGATAAATATAGACAATTTGGGAACAATTTAGGAATGGTCACCCCAAAATCAATTTGAATTCATGTCAAAGTGATGTGCATGGGAAAACATAGTCTACATTTTATAACCCATGAACATCCAACTACCAAGTCATGCCAATTTTACTTGTAGTTAAGTCCATTATAAGCCAAAAGTGACACAAAAACATTTTAACCACTTATGAACAAGTTAAAATAAAAAATGGTATAACCACACTAATACAACCCATATATAATGAAGTCCATCCAATGGTGCCAAGTATTTGGAACCAACTATCATATTAATAGGGTATGATATAACCATCACATCATATTACTGACACCTGGATGTCATTATGTATCACATAAACATCATGAAATATGTATAGACATGACATCAGTCTCTTCTATGATATAGATATGTACTACATCACATAAATCATTCACACCATGTCACTAATTATGATAGACTTATTCCATAATCGATGGAATTATTTAATAGATAGAGTGAAATAGATATAATTAATATCATTGATATAAACTGGAAGATATCTATATTCACTTTAAATATATCCCTGAACCCATTTTTGGGATTGGGGTAATAATATATATTGTGTCAATTAAACTATATACTACGTCAATTCTAATGAAAATCTATATCTATAAACTAGGGGGTGGTCATGTGATCATGTCCTCTTTCATTGAAAAAATATGGTGACACCATATCACTCATTCCTATTTGGTATAATCAAATTATACAAACATATTATGTATGTGACATGATTCACATTAATTCATTCACTTGGTGGAAATTTGACCTATATAGATTTGGGATATGAATATGGTATTAATTCATTGTGGTCATGCAACGTGGATAAATTAGTCAATTAATTAGGACCATGACTCAAATACTTCAAGTTCAAACCATTTTCACCCTTAACCCTTCTCATATATATATATGGATAGGTGAGTTACCATATACTTTCTTTCACTAAATAATATAATAAATTAATTGATACTCTATCTATATATAGGAACCTCATCATCATCCTTACCAATCCCTAATCACTTCCTCATTAACCATTATCATCCCTAATTTTACCTAGTCACTCCCTCATCATCCCTCATCATCCCTAATCCTACCTAATCAATCCCTTATCTACCTTTATTTTACCTAAAAATACCCTCATTGGCCCTTATCATCCTTCATCATCCCTAATCACTCCCTCATCACCCATTATCAGACCTAATCTCTCCCTCATTAACACTCATCATCCCCAATCACTACCTAATTTTAACTTATCATCCCTCATAGTCCTTAGTCACACTCACATTATCCCTCATCATTCCTAACCACTCTATAATCATCCCTCATTATCCCTAATTACTCCTTAATCAACCTTCATCATAAATAATCATCCTTAATCACTCTTTCAACAACCCTCATCATCCTTATTAATATATATTTACACCCTTATCATCCTTAATTGTCCCTAAACACTCCCTAACCAACCATTTTTCACCTCATCATCTTTAATCACTCCCTCATCATCCAACATTATCCCTAATCACTCCCTCATCTTCCTTCATCATCCATTATCTATTGAAAAAAATTCATGTGTCGTGTGTGTGTGTGTGTGTGTGTGTGTGTGTGTATATATATGTGTGTATATATATGTATATATATATATATGTGTGTGTGTGTGTGTGTGTGTGTGTGTATATATGTATATGTATATGTATATAATATATATATATATATATATATATATATATATATATATATATGTATATGTATATGTATATGTATATGTATATGTATATAATATATATATATATATATGTATATATATACACATATATATACATTCATATAAATAAACATATATATATCTACATATACATATACATATAAATACACACATATATATGTATGCATATATATACACAGACACAGACACACACACATACATATATACATACGTACATACATATGTATGTATGTATGTATACACATATATTTGTGTGTGTGTGTGTGTGTGTGTATATATATGTATGTATATATGTATATGTGTGTATAAATATATATATGTATGTATGTATGTATGTGTATATATATATATATGTATGTATGTATGTATGTATGTATATATATATATATATATATATATATATATATATATATATATATATATATATATAAGGGGTGGTGGTAATATATGTTCTTTGGGTGACCTTATTTGTGACAGTAACTAGTGCCCATTTGGGATGTCTAATAGTTCCCATTCAATAGGAAGGAATGGAATGAATACATCTTGCACACATGTGGTAGATAATGTCAACCAAATAATAGATATTACCTTTATATATAGATACATCATAAATCTTTTTCATCATTCCTCATCATCCTTAATCATTCCATCATTAACCCTCACTATCCCTAATCACTCCCTCGTCGACCCTCATCATCCTTCCTCATCCCTAATCTCTCTTTACTCATCCCTCAACATCCCTAATCAAAACCTTTAATACATTTATGGTAGGCTCAATGGTTTTATGTTTATGCCTGATCATCCTTAGTCACTCTTTCTCTATACAGGGTAAAATTTCCCCTATTCTTTCAATATATGGATTAGTAAATGCCACATTTCATTTCTCTATATAGGTGGTACAATGATATTTAATTGTGTATTCAATTAGGTATTGAGTATTAATTTTATGACCAAGTAAGATATATAGGGTAATGATTAGATACAGGTATTCAAAGGCAAGATATATCTCATGAAGTTTATCAGGTATGGAATACTCAGGTAGGAAAATAAAGAAGGATAGGTAACTCAAATACTAGATATAGACTCTCTCCATGGTTTGGACATGTATTACCATATAGATCTTTGAATTCCATTAGAAAATCAAATAATATCTATGTTCCTTATTTGAGTGAAAGAGAATGATTGAAAGAATATTTTATTTGAGCCCTATTTGAGTGAGTTAAATTTGGTATTAGAATATAAAATATTTGGGAACAAGTGGGAAGCCATTTCACACACCATTAAGGTATTGGATGGAGTTATTAAGGATGAGAAGGTATGAGGATGGAGTGAGGAGGGATGATTAGGGATGATGAAGGATAGTGAGGGTCAATTAAAAAGTAATCAAGGATGATGAGGGATGGTTATGGTCAATGAGGGAGTAATTACAGAAGATGAGGGATGAGGAGGGAGTGATTACATATTAGGAGGCATGAGGAGGGTGTGATTAGGGATTATGAGTAATGATGAAAGAGTGATTAGGAATGATGAGTGATAATGATGATCAATGAGAGGGTGGTTAGGGATGATGAGGGTCAATGAAGAAGCTATTAGGGATGACGAGGGATTAATTAGAGATGATGAGGTATAATGAGGGTCAATGAAGGAGTGATTAGGGAAAATGAGGGATGAGGATGGAGTGATCACCAATAACTCCATCCTAATCTTGCATCATCCCTAGTCACTCATTCATTGACCCTCACCATCCCTCACCATCCTCAATCACCCCTTCATCATCCCTAATCACTTCCTCATTGACCCTCACAATCCCTCATCATCCACAATCACTCCATCATCCCTTATCATCCCCAATCATTCCCCACTCATCCCTCATAATCCTTAATAATAATCTCCTCATCCTCATTGACCCTCACCATCCCTCATAGATATCAAGGTAAATGTATAATCATTTTAAAGGTTTATATGCATTTTAAATTGGTTTTTAGAAATTTTAAGAGTCTTAGGTTTGTCAAAATTTAAGTTTACAAACCATTTAATTTGAATTTAATCCAAATTAGTGTGATTAGGGTAGCATAGGTCACATTGATGTCTTGGGCACATCAAATAACCACTTTATGTTAATTTCACTTACTCATCATCCCTCACTCATCCCTAATAACTTCATCTCCATTCCTAATCACCCATAATAAATCTATCCTCATTCATCATTATCCTTAATTACTCCTTAATTTAACCTCATCATCTCTAATCGCTCCCTCGTTGAACCTCATCATCCCTAATCAATCCATTAAACCTCATAATACCTCATCACTCCATCCTGATCCCTAATATTCCCTAATCACTCCCTCTTCAACCTACATCATCCATAATAAATCCATAATTTACCCTCATCATCATTCATCATCCCAAATCACTCTTTCCTCATTCCTCCTTATTTGGAATCACTCACTTTAATACCTTTGTGGTGGTTGCAATGTATTTTTGCTTGTGCTTGATCGTATCTAGTCACTCTTTTTTATAAATAGGTTTGAAATCCCCCTCTCCTTTTAAGATATGCCTTCGGTATTAAATCAAGTATTAAATTAGGTATCAAGTATTAAGTATACACTCAAGTAATATATATTGTTAGGATTAGCTATGATTATTCAAGATCAATATATGGCTTGGGTATTTTATTGGGTATGGAATACTCAAGTAGGTGTGAAAATATGAATAGGTAGGTAGGACATACTCAATTATAATAAGGTAGGCATTTCATACTCAAGAAGGTATGGAAAGAAGGATAGGTATATATGGCATACTCAAGAATAATAAGGTAGGTAGGGCATTCTCAAGATCATGATATGGATCAGGTATTCAGGTAGGGCCTACTCAAGATCAAGATATGACACATATATTCAATTGGGTAGGGAATACTCAAGTAGGTAAATTATTTAGGGAATATTCAATGTTATAAATATATTACATATGTAACATGAGTCAGAACTTCATTTCTCATTCTATCTAGTATGAATCAAGGTTTCCTTGTTAATAATAAAATCAAGTTACACAGGGCATAACTAAGTAGGTAGGTAAATACTATATTCAAACTATAGATTGGAAAACAAGCTTCCCTTGATAGTAAAAATTTATTCTATAAATGGAAAGTAGGTATTACAATAGAAAAGTCACATATCAGGAAGGAAACTTCCCTTGAATTATCTGGTAGGGCATAACTAAGTAGGCAGGGTAAGAACAATGGTGTCTATCATAAGGTAGTATTTCCTTGATATCCATGCCTTAATCCATAAGAAAATAAAAGATAGATAATAGGAAGTAAAAATTCCATTAATAGTTTTTCCTTACTCCCTTATTATCCAACAAGAAGGCTATCTTCCCTTCATATGTATTAGGTGAAGCAAATGTAAATACAAAAAAGGAAACTTTCCTTGCCTTATTCCTTGGCATAGATGAAGTAGGTAGAGAAATATTCCATTGCCTTAGTTGGTATCAGAGCTAGGTTAGAATGCAAGGATTGCTTCTAGTTGTGTATTAACAGTTGCTTCTAGAATAGTTGGATTATTGGCTTATAGATTGATTATATTGTAGTGTGTAGTGCAGAATCAGTTGTTTGCAGAAAACCATGGGTAAGTTGTCATAGATTGAGGCCATCAAAGATGAAAATGCAATCTTGAGATGCTAGAAATTTACACTTGAACTGTAAGTGGCAAAGTTAAAATCAGAGCTTAAATCCAAGGATGAGCTCTTGATAAGCTTGTAATGTGGTGAGTTTGAAAAGGTAAAGCCTTCTACTTCAGATGCAGAAATAATGACTGAGTGCACTGTAAGTTTTTCCCCACAGGAATCTTCATCTTCTTCTACCATTTCAGATTCAGATTCTAGTAACATTGTTTTTGGTGATTTTAAAAAATACACTAAGGGTATAAGATCTAAATTATTGTTTAAAATGGGTTATAATGGAGGAGGACTTGGTATAGATAGCTAAGGTATATCTAACCCAATTTAGGTTGAACATATACCTCTTCATATAGGTTTGGGTTATACTAGTGTGCAGGGGGATGATGGAGAAGTTTCTTCCATGGCTAAAGGAAGATGAGCTTCCAATAGCGAAGGTTCGAGGCCACTAGTTCAAAGGTAAAAGAGGTATTGAGATTCCCCTACTGATTCTTACACTAAATCTTCTAATCCAATTGATACTTTTAAGAAGTTTGGATATAATATACAGAAGATAATTCAATCATTTCTATGCACTTTTTGTGGGATGAATAACCATAGTGCTAAGATATGTTGGAAATGAAAAGCTTTGCTTAAGCAGGTTGCATGTTTGAAAGATCATTCTCATGTTAAGTTGGGAATTGGCAAAAGGGGACCCTCACCTAAGAAGGATGTTTGTACTCATTGTAAAGTGTGTGGACATAGGATTGATAGATGTTTTAAGCTTCATTAATCTTCACATTGAAGTAATATTAAAACTAAGATGATTTACAAACCTCTCACTACGATTAATGAAGCTAATTCAATCCATAATATAGTTGACAATCCAACCCAGGATAAGGTAAAACCTACAAGTGAAAATCCATTTAAGAGGTTAAGTCAACAATCTTTTCAATTACATATGGCAAAGCCCAAATTGATAAGGCATGCAATTGATAATGAGTCCACAGAGACAATGAATTTCACTAGGAAGAAAGAATTGGTTAAGTGGATTATCACTACATACTTTTTGCAAAACATGGTTAATAATTCACTTACAAGAATGAACAAGCTTTGATAGATGTAGATTAGAGTTGGTGGGAACACTTCAAGACAGGTTTACCATATGAAGTTTTTCAATTCTCACTTTTTGATAACTCTAAGTTTTTGATCTCCAAAATATACTGTATGGGTAGCCTAATAATGGATAAGACATTAACACATTTGAAAAAGTTGGGGATATAGAAAACTGATGTTGTGAGTTTTTTCCTTACAGCATTTGATAGTTAGACTGCTATTTTGAATGTATCTATTTTGGCACAGTGATGTTTAGATGCATTTTTTAAGACCCTTTGGGCATGTTTGGATGTTAGGCAACATACACTTTTGGTTATTTGCATTTGCTTAGCATATAAGTCCCATACTAGGGCATTGTATTACAACATGTCCACAACATTTATTGTATGTTTTTGGCATTATAAACTTGTCTTATAGTTACATTGGGAGTTGTTTAAGTTTTTGGCAATTCACCACTTTATAGGATGTGACATTTGGGCAGGTAGTTTTGGAATGTTATAATCACTTTGGCAGTTGTAGATTCACTTACTCATGCCTTTAGATTAGGCATTTTTGAAGTTTTATTATGAATCATTTTAATGCAATTGTGTATACCTCTCACTATGATTGGGTTCTATTTTCATGGATGCAGTAGACCAATTTATAGTTTCAGGGGATATTAGACTTTTGGAGACCAAAAGCCCTCCATTGGGGAGATGTTATCAGAAATTGGGTTATGATAATGGTTCCAATTCATAGTTTTAGTGGTGGCAAACTATATAGCTCATTGATATCTTTCTGACACTTTTTGCGGTTTGTAAAATGGAGTTCGGATGCTCAAGATATGGTTAGTTGAAGAAATCTTGTGATAAGGGTTGTCAAAAGAGACGTGGCACTGTTGAAAACATGCCAAGTGGACCAATAGCCAATTGACACATGGAAAAATAATTTGGTGCAAATTTTTTTTTGATTTAGTGTTTTTATTCACATTTTATTTGAAATTTTCAAATGTTTACCACTTTGAAATAGGTACCAAAGGCCAACTTGCACAAATTGCCACGTCATCTGCCACGTGGTGCATGGACCAAGTCAAATCAATGGCCTAAGTTAGTGCCTAAGTCTTGGAATTTGAAATGTTAATGAAATTGACTATTTTAATCATGAAAACCAGTAATGCCCAAGGCATGTGGGACAAAGACATGTCAAAGGCACCAAAAAAGGAGGGAAAACATTTAAAATCTCATGCCAAGTGCCTAGAAAGGAGGAAGGCTGACCTTTTCACTCTTCCCAAGTGCTTAGAAAGGTGGGAGGAAATTTTGAACCCTTGACCTACCACCTAAAAGGTTAATGCCTTGACCACTTCAGCCACAGAGGTTGAAGTGTTATAAAAGGGACTAAATTCTACTTGAATAGACATAGGAAGCTGACTGTGTATGGTAAATTAAAAAACTAGTTTATAATATTTGGTCATTTTGGAAAACTTAGAGGCCAAACCAGAGCTCAGAGTAAACTACAAAGTTGTTTATAATTTAAATATGTTCTATGAAGTATATTAATTTGACCATTTTGGAGAATTGGTGATGTAATTTTGAGCTATAGAAGTTTCCAATTTTGATTTAGAGAAGCCTTTGCATGTGATTCAGGAAGGTGAAGGATGTGTTGAGTCAGCCAAGGTATTTTGAAGGTCTGATCACTATTATTGTAGAGAGATATGATCTTTTGTTGTTTTTAAGTATTATTTTATCTTGCAAATTTTAGCAACATTAATGGATTGGTTTGATAAGAACCCGGGGACATAGGTATTCTGAACCCGATAAACAATTTCGTCTTGATATTTGGATTCATTTTTGCATTTTAGTTTCATTTAATTTGAAGATTATAATTTAGATTTAAATCAGAATGTAAAATTTAATCATTTGATCATTTATGAGAAATTGGATAAAAATCAAGAATTTGGAAAATCTGACGGTTTCAATGGATGACTGATGTGATTTGTCAATTCACCTTTAATTCAATTTTGAAACTTGATTTGGATCAGATTTTCATCAGTTTTTAATCATTCCAATATCTTATAAGTTTAGAAATTCATAACCCATACTTTTAAAATTTTCACTTTGAGCTTATCAGTGGAGTTTACAGATCAAGTTGGTATAAGAGCCAGGTTAGAATGCAGGGATAGCTTCTAGTTGTGTATTGAAAATTGTTTCCAAAATAGTTGGATTATTGGTTTGCAGATTGATTATATTGTAGTGTGGAATTAGTTGTTTGTAGGAAACCATGGGCAAGTTGTCACAGATTGAGGCCATCAAAGATGAAAATGCAATCTTGAGATGTCAAAAATTTACACTTGAACTGGAAGTGGTAAAGTTAAAATCAGCGCTTGAATCCAAGGATGAGCTCTTGATAAGCTTGTAATGTGGTGAGTGTGAAAGGGTAAAGCCTTCTACTTCAGATGCAGAAACTATGATTGAGTGCACTGTAAGTTTTTCACCACAAGAATCTTCATCTTCTTCTACCATTTCAGATTTAGATTCTAGTAACATTATTTTTGGTGATTTTAAAAAATACACTAAGGGCATAGTATCTAAATTGTTGTTTAAAATGGGTTATAATGGAGGAGGACTTGGTAGAGATAGCCAAGGTATATCTAACCCAATTTAGTTTGAACATAGACCTCTTCATGCAGGTTTGGGTTATAGTAGTGTGCAGTTGGATGATGGAGAAGTTTCTTCCATGGCTAAAGGAAGACGAGCTTCCAATAGCGAAGGTTCTAGGTCACTAGTTCAAATGTGTAAAGGTAAAAGAGGTGTTGAGATTCCACCTCCTGATTCTTACACTAAATCTTCTAATCCAATTGATACTTTTAAGAAGTTTGGATATAATATACAAAAGACAATGTAATCATTTCCATGCACTTTTTGTGGGATGAATAACCGTAGTGCTAAAATATGTTGGAAATGAAAAGCTTTGTTTAAGCAGGTTGCATGTTTGAAAGACCATTCTCATGTTAAGTTGGGAATTGGCAAAAGGGGACCCTCACCTAACAAGGATGTAAAGTGAGTGGACATAGGATTGATAGATGTCTTAAGCTTCATTCATCTTCACATTCAAGTAATTTTAAAAATAAGATTGTTTACAAACCTCTCACTAAGGTTAATGAAGCTAATTCAATCCATAATATAGTTGACAATCCAACCTAGGATAAGGTAAAACCTAAAAGTGAAATTCCATTTAAGAGGTTAAGTCAACAATATTTTCAGTTACATATGGGAAAGCCCAAATTGATAAAGCATGCAATTGATAATGAGTCCACAAAGACAATCAATTTCACTAGGAAGAAAGAATTGGTTAAGTGGATTATCACTACATTATTTTATCAAAGCATGGTTAAGAATTCACCTAAGGGAATGAACAAGCTTTGATAGATGTAGATTAGAGTTTGTGGGAACACTTCAAGACAGGTTTACCATATGAAGTTTTTCAATTCTCACTTTTTGACAACTCTATGTTTTTGATCTCTAGAATATAATGTATGGGTAGTCTAATAGTGGATAAGACATTAACTCCTTTGAAACAGGTGGGGATATAGCAGAGTGATGTTGTGAGTTCTTTCCTTACAACATTTGATACTTAGACTCCTATTTTGAATGTATCTGTTTTGGTACAGTGATGTTTATATGCATTTTTTAAGACCCTTTGGGCATGTTTAGATGTTAGGCAACATACACTTTTGGTTGTTTGCATTTTGCTTAGCATATAAGTCCCATACTAGGGCATTGTATTACAACATGTCCAAAACATTTATTGTATGTTGTTAGCATTATAAACTTATCTTGAAATTACATTGGGAGTTGTTTCAATTTTTGGCAATTCACCGCTTTATTGGATGTGACATTTGGGCAGTTAGTTTTGGTATGTTATAATAACTTTGGCAGTTGTAGATTCACTTACTCATGCCTTTGGATTAAGGATTTTTGTAGTTTTATTATGAATCATTTTAATGCAATTGTTTAATTCTCTTGCTATGATTGGGTTCTATTTTCATGGATGCAATAGACCAGTTTGTAGTTTTAGGGGATATTGGAATTTTGGACACCAAAAGCCCTCCGTTAGGGAGGTGTGATCAGAAATTTTGTTTTGATAATGGTTCCAATTTAGAGTTTCAGTACTGGCACACTATATATCTTATTGAGAGATTTTTGACACTTTTTGTGGTTTACAAAACGGAGTCAGGATGCTCAAGATATGGCTAGTTGAAGAAATCTTGTGACAGGGGTGTTGAAAGTGACGTGGCACTGTTGAAAACATGGCAATTGGACCAATAGTCATTCAACAAATGGAAAAATAATTTAGTGACAAAAAAATTGATTTGGTGTTTTTATTCACATGTTATTTGAAATTTTCAATTGTTTACCATTTTTAAAATGGTGCCAAAGGCCAACTTGCACAATCTGCCACATCATCCGCCACGTCGTGCATGGACCAAGTCATATCAGCAGCCTAAAATGGCACCTAAGTCTTGGCATTTGAAATGTTAATGAAATTTACTATTATAAGCATAGAAAATATGCCCAATGCATGTGAGAGAAAGACATGTCAAAGGTGCCAAAAATGGAGGGAAAACATTTAAAATCTCATGCTAAGTGCCTGGAAAGGAGGAAGGCCAACCTTTTCACTCTTCCCAAGCACCTAGAAAGGTGGGAGGTAGTTTTGAACTCCTAAACTACCACCTAAAAGGTTAATTCCTTGACCACTTCAGCCACAGAGGTTGAAGTGTTATAAAAGGGACTAAATTCTACTTGAATAGACACAAGAAGCCGACTGTGTATGGGAAATTAAAAAATTAGATCACAATATTTTGTCATTTTGGAGCCCTTAGAGGTGAACCAAAGCTTGGAGTAAACTAAAAAGTTATTTATAACTTCAATACGCTCTATTCAGTATATTCATTTGACCATTTTGGAGAATTGGTGATGCCATTTTGAGCTATAAAAGTTGCCAATTTTGATTTGGAGAAGCCTTTGCATGTGATTCAAGAAGGTAAAGGACGTGTTGAGTTAGCCATGGTCTTTCAAAGGTCTGATCACTATTGTTGTAGAGAGATATGAGTTCCTATTGTTTTTAATTATTATTTTAGCTTGCAAATTTTAGCAACATTAATGGATTAGTTTGATAAGAACCTGGGCACGTAGGAATTTCGAACCCCATAAACAATTTTGTGTCTTGATCTTTGGATTCATTTTTGCATTCTAGTTTCAGTTAATTTGAAGATTATAATTCATATTTAAATTAGAATGAAAAATTTAATCATTTGATCATTTACGATAAATTGGATAAAAATCAAGAATTTGGAAAATATGACGGTTTTAGTGGATAACTGATGTGATTTGTCAATTCACATTTAATTCAATTTTGAAACTTGATTTGGATCAGATTTTCATTAGTTTTTAATCATTCCAATATCTTATAAGTTGAGAAATTTAGAATCCATACTTTTAAAAATTTTACTTTTTGTTTATTAGTGGAGTTTACGGATCAAGTTGGTATCAGAGCCAGGTTAGAATGCAGGGATTGCTTCTAGTTGTGTATTGACAGTTGCTTCTAGAATAGTTGGATTATTGGTTTGTAGCTTGATTATGTTACAGTGTGTAGTGTGGAATCAGTTATTTGAAAGAAACCATGGGCAAGTTGTCACATATTGAGGCCATAAAAGATGAAAATTCAATCTTGAGATATCAAAAATTTGCACTTGAACTACGAGTGGCAAAGTTAAAATTAGACATTGAATCCAAGGATGAGCTCTTGATAAGCTTGCAATGTGGTGAGTGTGAAAAGGTAAAGCCTTATACTTCAGATGTAAAAACTATGACTGAGTGCACTGTAAGATTTTCATCACAGGGAATCTTCATTGTCTTCTACCATTTCAGATTCTGATTCTAGTAACATTGTTTTTGGTGATTTTGAAAAATACACTAAGGGCATAGGATCTAAATTGTTGTTTAAAATGGGTTATAATGGAGAAGGACTTAGTATAGATAGACAAGGTATATCTAACCCAATTCAGGTTGAACATATACCTCTTCATGCAGGTTTGGGTTATACTAATGTGCAGGTGGATGATGGAGAAGTTTCTTTCATGGCTAAAGGAAGACGAGCTTCCAATAGCAAAGGTTATAGGCCACTAGTTCAAAGGTGTAAAGGTAAAAGAGGTATTGAGATTCCACCTCCTAATTCTTACACTAAATCTTCTAATCTAATTGATACTTTTAAGAAGTTTGGATATAATATATGGAAAATAATGCAATCATTTTCATGCACTTTTTGTGGGATGAATAACCATAGTGCTAAGATATGTTGGAAATGAAAAGATTTGTTTAAGTAGGTTGCATGTTTGAAAGACCATTCTCATGTTAAGTTGGGAATTGGAAAAAGGGGACCCTCACCTAAGAATGATGTTTGTACTCATTGTAAAGTGAGTGGACATAGGATTGATAAATGTTTTAAGCTTCATTCATCTTCACATTCAAGTAATGTTATAACTAAGATGATTTACAAAACTCTCACCAAGGTTAATGAAGCTAATTCAATCCATAATATAGTTGACAATCCAACCCAGGATAAGGTAAAACCTACAAGTGAAAATCCATTTAAGAGGTTAAGTCAACAATCTTTTCAATTACATATGGAAAATCCCAAATTGATAAAGCATGAAATTGATAATGAGTCCATAGAGACAATCAATTTCACTAGAAAGAAAGAATTGGTTAAGTGGATTATCACTACATTCTTTTTGGAAAGCATGGTTAAGAATTCACCTAAATGAATGAATAAGCTTTGATGGATGTAGATTAGATTTGGTGGGAACACTTCAAGACAGGTTTACCATATGAAGTTTTTCAATTCTCACTTTTTGATATCTTTAAGTTTTTGATCTCCAGAATATACTGTATGGGTAGTCTAATAATGGATAAGACATTAACTCATTTGAAAAAGTTGGGGATATAGTAGAGTGGTGTTGTGAGTTGTTTCCTTACAACATTTAATAGTTAGATTGCTATTTTGAATGTATCTATTTTGGCACAGTGATTTTTAGATGCATTTTTTAAGACCCTTTGGGCATGTTTAGATGTTAGGCAACATAAAATTTTGGTTGTTTGCATATGCTTTGCATATAAGTCCCATACTAGGGCATTGTATTGCAACATGTCCATGACATTTATTATATGTTTTCAGCATTATAAACTTATCTTGCAGTTACATTAGGAGTTGTTTTAGTTTTTGGCAATTCACTACTTTACAAGATGTGACATTTGGGCAGACAGTTTTGGTATATTGTAATCACTTTGGCAGTTGCAGATTCACTTACTCATGCCTTTGGATTAGGAATTTTTGCAATTTGATTGTGAATAATTTTAATGCAATTGTTTATACCTCTTGCTATGATTGGGTTATATTTTCATGGATGTAGTAGACCAGTTTGTAGTTTAAAGGGATATTGGACTTTTGGAGACCAAAAGCCCTCCATTAAGGAGGTGTGATCAGAAATTGGGTTCTAAGTTGGCGCCTAAGTCTTGGCATTTGAAATTTTAATGAAATTGACTATTTTAAGCATGGAAAATAGTAATGCCAATTGCATGTGGGACAAAGACATGTAAAAGGCACCAAAAAAGGAGTGAAAACATTTAAAATCTCATGCTAAGCGCCTAGAAAGGAGTAAGGCTGACCTTTTCACTCCTCCCAAGCACCTAGAAAGGTGGGAGGCAGTTTTGAACTCTTGACCTACCACCTAAAAGGTTAATTCCTTGAATACTTCAGTGATGGAGGTCAAAGTGTTATAAAAGGGACTAAATTCTACTTGAGTAGACATAGGAAGCCAATTGTGTATGGGAAATTAAAAAACTAGCTTACAGTATTTGGTCATTTTAGAGCCCTTAGAGGCTGAACCAAATCTCAGAGTCAACTAAAAAGTTGTTTATAATTTTGATACACTCTATGAAGTATATTCATTTTCAAATTTTGGAGAATTGGTGATGACATTTTGAGCTATAGAAGTTTCCAATTTTGATTTGGAGAAGCCTTTGCATGTGATTCAGGAAGGTGAAGGACGTGTTGAGTCAGCCAAGGTCTTTCAAAGGTCTGATCACTATTATTGTAGAGAGATATGATCTTTTTTTGTTTATAAGTATTATTTTAGCTTGCAAATTTTAGCAACATTAATGGATCGGTTTGATAAGAACCTGGGGACGTAGGAATTTTGAACCCCGTAAATAATTTATGTGTCTTGATCTTTGGATTCATTTTTACATTTCAGTTTCAATTAATTTGATGATTATAATTCAGATTTAAATCAGAATGCAAAATTTAATCATTTGATCATTTACGATAATTTGGATAAAAATCAAGAATTTGGAAAATATGATGGTTTCAATGGATAACTGATGTGATTTGTCAATTCACCTTTAATTCAATTTTGAAACTTGATTTAGATTAGATTATCATCAATTTTTAATCATTCCAATATCTTATAAGTTGAGAAATTTAGAATCCGTACTTTTAAAATTTTCACTTTGAGTTTATCAGTGGAGTTTATGGATCAAGTTGGTATCAGAGCCAGGTTAGAATGCAGGGATTGCTTCTAGTTGTGTATTGACAGTTGCTTTTAGAATAGTTGGATTATTGGTTTGCAAATTAATTATATTGTAGTGTGCAATGTGGAATTAGATGTTTGCAAGAAACCATGGGCAAGTTTTCATAGATTGAGGCCATCAAAGATTAAAATACAATCTTGAGATGTCAAAAATTTGCACTTGAATTGCAAGTGGCAAAGTTAAAATCAGATCTTGAATCCAAGGATGAGCTCTTGATAAGCTTGTAATGTGGTGAGTGTGAAAAGGTAAAGCCTTCTACTTTAGATGTAGAAACTATGACTCAGTGCACTGTAAGTTTTTCACCACAGGAATCTTCATGTTCTTCTACCATTTCAGATTCAGATTCTAGTAACATTGTTTTTGGTGATTTCAAAAAATACACTAAGGGCATAGGATCTAAATTGTTGTTTAAAATGGGTTATAATGGAGGAGGACTTGGCAGAGATAGCCAAGGTATATCTAACCCAATTCAGGTTGAACATAAACCTCTTCATGCAGGTTTGGGTTATAATAGTGTGTAGGTGGATGATGGAGAAGTTTCTTCCATGGCTAAAGGAAGATGAGCTTCCAATAGTGAAGGTTCTATGCCACTAGTTAAAAGGTGTAAAAGTAAAAGAGGTATTGAGATTCCACCTCCTAATTCTTACACTAAATCTTCTAATCCAATTGATACTTTTAAAAAGTTTGGATATAATATACAGAAGATAATGCATTCATTTCCATGCACTTTTTGTGGGATGAATAACCATAGTGTTAAGATATCATGGAAACGAAAAGCTTTGTTTAAGTAGGTTGCATGTTTGAAAGACCATTCTCATGTTAAGTTGGGAATTGGCAAAAGGGGACCCTCACCTAAGAAGGATGTTTGTACTCATTGTAAAGTGAGTGGACATAGGATTGATAGATGTCTTAAGCTTCATTCATCTTCACATTCAAGTAATGTTAAAACTAAAATGATTTACAAACGTCTCACTAAGGTTAATGAAGCTAATTCAATCCATAATATAGTTGACAATCCAACCCAAGATAAGGTAAAACCTACAAGTGAAAATCCATTTAAGAGGTTAAGTCAACAATCTTTTCAATTACATATGGAAAATCCCAAATTGATAAAGCATGCAATTGATAATGACTCCATAGAGACAATCAATTTCACTAGGAAGAAATAATTGGTTAAGTGAATTATCACTACATTATTTTTGAAAAGCATGGTTAAGAATTCACCTAAGGGAATGAAAAATATTTGATAGATGTAGATTAGAGTTGGTGGGAACACTTCAAGATAGGTTTTCCATATCAAGTTTTTCAATTCTCACTTTTTGATAACTCTAAGTTTTTGATCTCCAGAATATACTATATGGGTAGTCTAATAATGGATAAGACATTAACTCATTTGAAATAGTTGGGGATATAGCAGAGTGATGTTGTGAGTTGTTTCCTTATAGCATTTGACATTTAGACTTCTATTTTTAATGTATCTATTTTGGCACAGTGATGTTTAGATGCATTTTTTAAAACCCTTTGGGCATGTTTCGATGTTAGGCAACATACACTTTTGGTTGTTTGCATTTGCTTAGCATATAAGTCCCATACTAGGGTATTGTATTGAAACATGTCCATAACATTTATTGTATGTTGTTAGCATTGTAAATTTGTCTTGCAGTTACATTGTGAGTTGTTTCAATTTTTGCCAATTCACTGCTTTACAGGATGTGACATTTGGGTAGGCAATTTTGTTATGTTGTAATCACTTTGGGAGTTGTAGATTCACTTACTCATGCCTTTGGATTAGGTATTTTTATAGTTTGATTATGAATCATTTTAATGTAATTGTTTATACCTCTTGCTATGATTGGGTTCTATTTTCATGGATACAGTAGACCAGTTTGTAGGTTTAGGGGATATTGGATTTTTTGAGACCAATAGCCCTCCATTGGGGAGGTGTGATCAAAAATTGGGTTCTAATAATGGTTCCAATTTAGAGTTTTAGTTGTGGCACATTGTGTAGCTCATTGAGAGATTTTTGACACTTTTTTGTTTGCAAAATGGAGTCTGGATGCTCAATATATAGCTAGATGAAGAAATCTTGCGACAGGGGGTGTCAAAAGTGACGTGGCATTGTTGAAAATATGCCAAGTGGACCAATAGCCATTTTACACATGGAAAAATAATTGAGTGTAAAAAAAATTTGATTTTGTGTTTTTATTCACATGTTATTTGAAATTTTCAAACGTTTACCACTTTGAAAAATGCACCAAAGGCCAACTTGCACAAACTGTCACGTCATGCATGGACCAAGTCAAATCAGTGGCCTAAGTTAGCGCCTATGTCTTGGCATTTGAAATGTTAATGAAATTGACTGTTTTAAGAATGAAAAATAGTAGTGCCAAATGCATGTGGGACAAATACATGTCAAAGGCACCAAAAAAGGAGGGAAAACATTTAAAATCTCATGTTAAGTGCCTAGAAAGGAGGAAGGCCGACCTTTTCACTCTTCCCAAGCGCCTAGAAAGGTGGGAGGTAGTTTTGAACTCCTAACCTACCACCTAAAAGGTTAATTCCTTGACCACTTCAGCCACAGAGGTCAAAGTGTTATAAAAGGGACTAAATTCTACTTGAATAGACATAGGAAGCCGACTGTGTATGGGAAATTATAGACTCACTTATTGTATTTGGTCATTTTGGAGCCCTTAGAAGCTGAACCAGAGCTTGTAGTAAACTAAGAAGTTGTTTATAATTTTGATACACTCCATGTAGTATATTCATTTTCCCATTTTGGAGAATTAGTGATGCCATTTTGAGCTATAAAAGTTTCCAATTTTGATTTGGAGAAGCCTTTGTGTGTGATTCAAGAAGGTGAAGGACATGCTGAGTCAACCAAGGTATTTCAAAGGTCTGATCACTATTATTCAAGAGATATATGATATTTTTTTGTTTTTAAGTATTATTTTAGCTTGTAAATTTTAACATCATTAATGGATCAGTTCGATAAGAACCCGAGGACGTAGGAATTCTGAACCCCATAAAAAATTTGTGTCTTGATCTTTGGATTCATTTTTGCATTTTAGTTTCAGTTAATTTGAAGATTATAATTCAAGTTTAAATTGGAATGCAAAATTTAATCATTTGATCATTTACAAGAAATTGGATAAAAATCAAGAATTTGGAAAATCTAATAGTTTCAATGGATAACTGATGTGATTTGTCAATTCACCTTTAATTCAATTTTGAAACTTAATTTGGATCAAATTTTCATCAATTTTTAATCATTCCAATATCTTATAAGTTGAGAAATTCAGAATCCATAGTTTTAAAATTTTCACTTTGAGTTTATCAGTGGAGTTTATGGATCATAATGGGTCTGAAATGTTTGAGATTAGGGTAAGGCCTTTGGAATGGTTCTCCCTATATATCTATAGCATGGCCCACATTCCTATGTTATCCTTTGATATAATATATTGAGTATCAGGGGATACTCAGAGTATGGCAAGGTCATGTTTGGCCTTTAGGGCCCACTGATCCATGTCAAATCTCTAATTGGTCCCTCTTTGATACTTTGGATTAAGGCATATGCCCTTCGTTTCCTTTATATATCAAGTTGGGCATAAATTTGGATAGGTATAGATTGAGTTGTGGTGGGAAACACACTTTATTGGATACTAGATTGGAACACACTTTACCAGATTGGTGACCACCTATCAATCTATCTAGAAATCCATTATACTATGGATATATGTTCAACTATGGGGTTGGGATTGTAATTCTCAATGAGTCTCTGATCACCCTTATATATATATAATATTTGGATTATGAAATTTGGTATTAGGATTCTTAGATTCCCAAATCCCAATATATATAATGTAAGTAATGTAATTTCATCCCACCATTTGCTCAATTTATTGCCTATTTATTCAAGACTAAAGATTTGGATATACACTCTCTCCATGGTCTAGGTATGGATCACCACATATTTCTTTGAATGCCATCAAAAAATCATAATATATATCTTATTTCTTTATTTGAGTGAAAGAGGATGAGTGAAATAAGTGTTTATTTTGGCCTTATTTAAGTGAGTAAAATTTAGAATTAGAAAATAAGCCAATAAGGCACAAGTGAGAAGCTACTACACCCACCATCAAGGTAATATATAAAGTCATTAAGGATAATGAAGGATGAAGAGGGAGTGGAGATATATGATGATGGATGATGAGGGAATAATTAGGGATGATGAGGGATAATTAAGGTCAATGAGGGACTGATTAGGGAGGATGAGGGAGTGATTAAGGATGATGAAGGATGTTGAGGGTTAATAAGGGAGTGATTAGGGAATATGAGGGATGATAAAATGATTATTAGGGATGATTAGGGATAGTGATTATCAATAAGGGAATGATTATGGATGATGAGGGAGTGATTTGAGATGATGAGGGGTGGTGAGGGTCAATGAGGGAGTGATTATGGATGATGAGGGATGATAAAGTGGTGATTAAGGATGATGATGGATGGTGAGGATTAATGTAGTATTGATTAGGGATAATTAAGGAATGATTAGTAATGATGAAGGATGGTTATAGTCCATGAGGTAATGATTAGGGAGATGAAGGAGTGAGTAGAGATGATGAGGGATAGTTAAGGTCAATGAGGGAGTGATTAGGGATGGTGAGGAATGAGAAGGGAGTGATTAAGGATGATGAGGGATGATGAATAAGTGATTGGATATGATGATGGATGATGAAGTAATGATTATGGATGATGAGGAATGGTGAGGGTCAAAGCAAGAGGTAATAAAGATGATGAGGGATGTTAAGGGTCAATTAGGGAGTGATTAAGGATAATAGGGAATGAGGAGAGAGTGATTAGGGGTGATGAAGGATGAAGAGGAAGTGATTAAGGATGAGGGAAGGATGTCGATAAAGTCAAATTAATATAAACTGGTCATTTGATGTGTGCAAGTCATCAATTTGTGACCTGTCTCCCCAATCACATCACTTTGATTTGATTTCAAATTAAGTGGCTTGTAAACTTAAAATTTGACAAACCTAGGACTCTTAAAAATGATAAAAAGTAATATAAAAGTCACCTAAATCTCAAAAATGACTATATATTTATCAAAAATGGACATCAATTACAAAATTTATGATATGATATCCTTAGGTTCAATACTAAGACCTTGAAAATGCCTAGTATTGACCATATGGGATTTTGAAAATCTATTTTCCAAATCATAAAGCATGTAGATGTGAGCCCAACTCTATCAGATGCATAATAACCCTAATTTCATATATGTACTAATATAAATGTAAATTATAATGAATATAAACTATAATATTTATACTTAACATTTATTTTAATAAAATAACCTCCTCTCCCCTACCTTCTAATCATCCCCCCTTTGGATTTTAACCATTCATGAATTCATTAGACCATAATGCGGACATGTTATTTACACTATACATAGTGGAAATAATGTGTATGTGTTGTTTCCACTAAGCTTAGGGTCAATAACTTATACATGCTATGTGGAGTGCATAAAATGTATTCGTTATGACATGGAAATACTGAGCCTAAGTTTAAATAACATGTACATGTTAAGGTAAATGTCCATAGAATTTTCCCCCAACTTTGTCCACATACCTAAGTTATCTAATTATTCAATCAAGATCAGAATCAACCCATTCAATAATGAATGGTAAATGTCTTAACAATATTGAGAAAAAGATATCAAGTACACCAACATTAAAATTATAACATATGTCATTTTCAATGATAAAACTATCCAAATGACTAAGCATATGATCTTGAGTAGGATTGATGGATCTAGGAGATGAAAGAGTACATGAAATCTCATGAGATGGTCTATAAGATAATGTTAATTATTGGACATATTGAGATATATGCTTAGGAGATGTTACAAGTGTGTGTGATTGTTGCAAAGGAAATTCCTTTTTTCTATAAACATGATTTTTATTTATTTGCACTTGAACCTTTTTCACCTTTTTATAATATTTCAAAATCATGATTTAGTATATCTTGTATGTATTATTATACCATGGTGGTGGATGGTGAAGATGATTTAGCATGTTATTTAAATTATTCTCATACTTTGTCCCTAAAAAAAGAATAATTTGATAGCAATAAATATATTTCAATTAAATCTATGAACCATAGAAAATACAACACATTTTTTTCAAAACCATGGGTGCCCCAATATCATACAAAAAACTCTATTTTTTGGGTGCAAAAAAAAAAATGGAGTGGATAGGATAACAATACCTACTTCAGTAAATAACATAATATGGCCCAAAGTGTCTTGTTGCTTACCATTAAAGGAATTAAAAAAATTAGTAGTTACATGTATGTCACTTTGTGTGTAACATAATCAATTAAGTAATGTAATTATACATGAAATTTCAATTGATCTATTATAAATAAGGACCCCAAAAATACGTTGTTGATAAATATGAGCCATTATACACAAGTATTGAAAGTCAAAGCCATCATCAACTATTTCACTATTGTCAAAAGTAATCATAGGGGATGATGTAACATTTGGAGTGATTATACCAATAAAACCATCCAAAGGGTGTTCATATTTAATGTAGGAAGTGGATAATATTTGTAAGTATGATGAACATTTTAATTGTCTTTGTTAGTATCATATTTAGGAACTATATAACTGAAACTATTGAGCTTAGAATTGTCATTTTGTTGAGGTTATATTTCATCTATAAGGGTTCTTATCTTGATGACATTATTGTTAATAAGATCCTGAATCAGATGCGTAAGTTTAGAAAACTTATTTATAGAATGGTCATTGCATTTATGATAGTTATAATATGTATTTCTATTAAAATATTTTCTTTGTGGATTATTTGAATATCAACTTGATACAGAGGAGTTAAAGTGATCACGTGACATTCAATAAACTTTTACAGTATTTTTTTAGAGTGGTTGCGGTAATATAAAAATTTTCCTTCGTGGTTGATTTGAAAAAACCAATTTAATGTTAGGTTGAGAAATATCATTGAATTATATCTTTTCTTTTGATTTAGTATCTTTTATCTTGACTTTATAAGATGGTTTTCTTTGAATATTATTTATAGCTAGAGTAGGTGTACATCTTTATGTAAGTTTGTTTAAAGCTATAAGTTTGACCTCTATATCTATTATAGTATGACAAAATTATTTAAATAATTTAAAACATTTAAAAATATTGAGTCATATAAGGGTGTAAGAATTTTTTTTTTGAATATGTCTTGTAATTTATTGTCTACTAGTGCATTAGTCATTTTATCCAACATATTCTTATAACAAACATACTAATTACTAGGTTGATTGATTCCTAATTTTAGATAAGAAATTTTTGCATATGGAAGTTTCTAATCAATGTTTATAGAAAAGCATTTGAGAAATAAATATACTAAAGGATTGATTGATTTCATAGATTGAGTAAGAACATTGTAAATCCAACATAGATCATAGTATTTTAGTCTCCTTAGAAAGATTTTAGTTCTAAATATATCATTAAATGCAAAATCTAAATAGGCTACATAAAAGGATCCTATATGTTGTTTAGATGCTTTTTACACTCATATAAAAGAAGATTGGGACCTATAAATCCAATGGGTAAATGATAGAATGTAATATATTATGATAAAGTATTATGAAATAAGGCCTATGATTCCAATTATTGGATAACTTTTGGGATACCTTTCTCTAATTACAACATTTCATAAATGCAACTACATGCATGAGGGATTGTGTATTAGATGGGGTATGTGGTATAATATGTGTACCCATAAGAGGATTGAAATAACTTACTTGGTTAGTTATAGACATATTAATATGATGTAAAACAGGATTTTCTCCCAAAGATAAATATGTAGAGGAATAATGGGTTTAACCATAGTAGTAGACACATTTGTAGTAGGGTTTATAATATGAAAAGTGGTTATTATTGCACATTATAAATTTTGGTTTTTTGTGAATTTTTAAAAGCTAAGAGTACCTCAATTTCTTTGAAATGTATTATGGAATTTGAGGAAGTGTTTCTATAAAGTAATAGAGATGTTGGGATTCCTTGTGATCAAATCCATTGAGGTCATCATGATGAATTTCTTATATGAACGATCAGTGGTATCTTGTGAATTTTTTTAATTGTGATTATCTTGTTTAGTTTGTTTATATTATGCATTTTAATTTTAATCTTGAAAATATTCATTATCAATTTGTTTATATAAAGAGGAGCCAATATGTGCATTGGTAGAATCTTGCTTAAGTTGACTATGCTCAATGGGAATCTTACCTAGCCTAACACTTCACCTCAAAGGAGTATTAGAGGCAAGATTCTTAAATGGCATATAAAAATATCATAGAAAGTATATATGAAAAAAAGGAGTAGTTTGTAATAACCTAAGTGAAAAAACAATCTTAAAACCCTAGGGAAAATCTAGGGTTAAACAAGGTTAGATAAATACATGGGTTCACCAAATGTTTTTTTTTGAATTAATATTAAATTATATAAATTTAATATATTATTTCAAGTTACTATAAACATAGTCATAAACAACAAACTTAAGATAAATGACTAAAATAGACAAAACAAAATGGAAATATATAATGGTAAACTATGCAAAAGAGAGATTTACTTCATTTTTAGAGTTACTAGGAGATTGTAACTTAAAATGGAATGTAGGAGTAGTAATAATATAGAGAACCCAAATATATATATATATATATATATATATATATATATATATATATATATATATAGAGAACCCAAATATATATATATATATATATATATATATATATATATATATATATATACACATACATATATATATACATACATACATATATACATACATATATATATACATATATATATATATATACATATATATACATATATATATATACATATATATATACATATATATATATATATATATATATACATATATACATATATATATATATACATATATACATATATATATATATACATATATATATATATATACATATATATATATATATACATATATATATATATATATACATATATATATACATATATATATATATATATATATATACATATATATACATATATATATACATATATATATATATATATATATATATATATATATATATATATATATATACATATATATATAAGATTATATTGAATTCCCTCAAGGATAGGAATGCTTAGTAGGATAGGATTAGCAGTTGTTGTCCCTATTGGTCAGTTTTGTCCTTTTGCAAAAAAATATGTAACTTTCTAAAAAATCAGGTGTGATAGTGAAATTTAGGTATTATTACACTAATTGTATCTTCAAACATTGTGTATATACTTGTACATGTCTTATTTAAACAAAAAACATTCATTTTTTTCAAAAGGATATAATTTATTGTGAAGGAGTAAAAAGGGGTTAATAGTTATAATTGTGATAGACTTGTTGACCATTTTTTACCCAACAGGCCAAAAATTGGTCCCCTTCTTCCCCTGCTATTCTAGGCCATTTCATTTTTTGATTTTTCACAAGTCCAAGAATTTCTACAAACTTCACAGGGACTTCTACGAACTCTACAGGGTTAATCATTAGTGCATGAAGAATCAGTTCAGAAAGTGTTGGGTTTTACAAGGCTTCTTTGGGCTCTTGTCTGAAGAAATTCATAAAGAAGGTTGGCATCTTTGAACCATTGAACTGGTTCAATGCCTTGGTTCAATCGGTAGGTTCATTGCTCAAGTTCAATGCCTTGGTTCAAATGGCCTTGGTTCACTGCTTGGTTCAACCACTTGGTTAATCGCTTGGTTTAACCACTAGGTTCAATGGATTGGTTCAGCGGTTGGTCCAATGCCTTGGTTCAATATCTTTGATTCATCAGACGGTTCAATGAGCTAGGTTCAACACTCAGTTTGAAGGCTCAGCATGCAGTGTTGAACCATTGAACTAGTTCGATGGATTAATTCAATGGTTGGTTCAAGCGAATGATTCAAAGGCTTGGTTCAAGCGAATGGCACGCATTGTTGAACTATTGAACCATTGAAACATTTTTGGTTTAATTGGTTAGTTCAATGGCTTGGTTTAAAGGGGTGTCCTAAAGCTAAAGGGAAAGTGCCCTGGCAGAGGGCATTTTTGAGTTCAAAATCCCTTACGGAGGGCAGGAAGCACTTCAAAGGAAAGATAGTTGCAAAGGGTAAGTTTTTTAGATTTTTGTTTAGTCATGAATTCTTTCACACTTTTGTCTAAAAGAATTCCTTTGGACAAAAAGTTTGAAGAAATTTGGAAAAGGGTCGTGACACAAAACTTGAGAAAATACTCCAAAGGAAAGGAGGTGAGCATGAGATCATTTTTGCAGACATTTTGTCCCCAGGAAAAGAGGTTGAAAGAAAAGCCTAACCAAGGAGGACAAAAGCCCATGAAGCAGAAGAGCCGAAGCAAGAAGAGACTCGACAAAATTTGCCAAGGATAGTGACATCCTAGAAGCCATTAATTTTAAGGAGATGGACTAGCCATTGGGTATTCAATTTCAAGGTGACGATTGTGTGAACGTCAATTTTAAGATAGTGAAATAGTTGTTTGCTTTTGAATTGCCTGAGCTCCAACCATGAAAAGAGCCCAAGGAATGTAGTGACCTACCAAAAAATCACCCCTGAGGGCTAAAAGAGTAGAGGGAGACAAGGTGCAAAAAGAGACAAAGTAGTCCAAGTTGCAAAGGGAAGGCGATTTATTGCCAGATGATCACCAAATGACATAAACAGTAATGGCACAACCCATCTTTTAAAGGGGGACAAACTACAATCTATTTGAAAAAAAAGAGGCACAGCTTGTGCTTCCACATTAATGCTTAAATGGCAAAGTCAATTTTGGTGATTATACAACATGGTTCCAGTAGGCCTCTTCTATAAGAATGACATTAGTAACAGTGACTTCCTCTTTTTGATGTTTTCAGCTCACATGGGCCAGCTCATCAAAGGGTGCCAAACTCTTTTCAAAAGAAGTGCCAAGTTCTCTTCCTCTTGCTATATATTGTAAAAATTCTCATTTTGAGAGGGATCGACCCTCTTAGCCTTAAGGTAAAACTCTACCCAAAACCTCTCGGGCTTGTAAGGTAGAGCTCTGCCATATTTTACCTTTAATCAAGACTTAGCATTTTTTACCTCTATCTAGACTTGCAATTTAAAGTATATGTTTGTTTTATTCTTTTGTGTTAAGTCATTGTCTTTCATGATTTTCACAGACTAATTACAACATGTCTAGTGCATTTTGAAGTCTCCTTTCTACAGGTCTGCCAGAAGTGTCTACAGGAAGAATATAGGTGCCTGTGAATAGGCTATCAAAGTGTGTCTCAGAACACCTTTGCTAGTTCCTTCCTCCATGTATCTCTACGAACCCCTAGCTCACTAAAATAGAAGAGTTTCCCATGTCAGATGAAGTGTATGGGCGTTTCTTCCTGGTGAAAAGTGTATGTTCAGGTTGGGTGGGTCAACTTTTTTGGTGTATCACCTTTTCATTTTTTTAGACTTAGGTTCTATTTTCAACATCTCTCTCTCCCTTTTCATTCCCCCCCTTTTTTCATTTTATTTGTTAGAAGTAGGAGAAACTAGGGCCTAAAAGATACATCAGAGGGAGCTAGCCCTCATCTAGAGACTCTCCCCTCCAGCTTTGCCGGTCCCATAGGTGAGAGGGGAGTTTCCATTGTTGCGTGTGGAAAGGCAGGAGCTCGACCTCCTGCCCTGGGTGCAATCCATTGCATCAATAATTTTTGGCACGCCTGGTGGGACCAACTAGGACAAGTTGTGTACAAAGAGTTGAATAATTTTTGGTGCATTCTTCAGGCAACTAGCCTTTGGAGGCTTTTTGCATCAACACCAATGGTGACTCCAAGTTAAATCAACTGGTTAAGCAGTTCTGGTGCCATCAAGAAATAGTATTTTGGCATGTATAATTCCATCATTTAGAGCCATGGACCATATTTTCCTTGGCCAGTCTAGCTATTATCCTTACCAACCTTATGTTGATCCTTATCAGGGGTCTTTTCAATGTGTCACTTCTCCTACTTGACCCAGTCTCTTTGCCAATCAACCCGTTTCCACCTTCAAAAGAGCACTACTGGGATACGAAAAGTATGTAATAGATCTTGACACCAGAAGGGGATGTGGCCAAGAAATTCTTGATCATGTCATCCTTTAGGTGAGAAATGCACTGGACCAACTTAAGAGTGAATGGGCTCCTATTGAAAAAGCCAATTGGCAAATGATTACAAGTGAGATGTTGGATGTAAGTGGTATGATTGCATCATTGGAAGAGAAGCTGAGTATTTATGAGAGGTAGCCTTATCAAGTCTATCAACCTACATACTCGTTGCCCTAAGTATCATATCAGTCATACACAACCCCTGATTATGAGCCAAGTCAAGCCTGTCAAAGTCCTTTCCCCAATCATGTTGAAGAGAGTTTTGAAATAGCAAATATTGTGTTTCAGGCTAATCTTGATAGATAGATCAAATTGGCAAATCTTTAGATGCAGCAGTCCATTTTGGTAGCAAGGGAAGTGGAATTTAAACCCTCATTACCCTCTCACATTATGGCCCCATCACCCCAAAAGGAGATGCCCAGTCCAAATATCTTGAGCTGGATTAAAGTGGTTGAGTCATGGAACAACAAGGAAGAGAAAGACATTGTCCAAGAGTGTGAGGTAAAAAATGAGGTTAGTATTTTTCAAGTCCCTCCCACCCTTCCTCAGGAAGCTTCTTGCATTTCATGGCAACATTCATGCACTCCCCATCTCTATAATGATTCTTATGAGCTCCAAAAGGTAAAAAATGAGGATAATCTAGCTAAGCAGATTGAGGAATTGGAGGCTAAGATGAGACTGCTTGGAGAAAAGGAGATGGAGTTTTCAGACCTTGTAGGGGAGACTGCGCCAAAAGATTCTGATGAGCCTTGTGTGCCCCCTCCTATTCTATATAAAAACCCCTCTTGTGTGCCAAATCCATTCTATCAAATGGCACTTGCTCATTCTGACTCATCTGAAGCATCAATCGATCTTGCCTTTAATCTTGTATGCTTAGATTTTTAGCACACCTCTTTTTAGATAGCTCTCCCTGTACATGAGTAGACCCTCCCAAATCTTCCCCAACCTCCTCAAGTATTTTAACATGATCTCCAAATTCTAAGCTATAAGAAGCAACATCATGATTACCAGCTCATAACCTTGAAGAGGATAAAGTTACTGCCTGTTCATAGGAGCAAAATTCCAGTCCCAAG
This sequence comes from Torreya grandis, assembly GCA_037957365.1. Lineage (NCBI taxonomy): Eukaryota > Viridiplantae > Streptophyta > Pinopsida > Cupressales > Taxaceae > Torreya > Torreya grandis. The sequence continues at coordinate 790,893 of JARHVA010001414.1, read as the reverse complement.
TTCATGAATTGGAAATAAATAGTGGAATATTGGGGCAGAAAGGAAGAGGAAGAGAAATTTTTTGCTCTAACCCTTGAAGAATATGAGGCTGCTCCTACTCCCAATGATGATTGTCACCTCCAAGAAAGGCTTTTCCAGGAAAATATAGATAGGTAGATGGTAGAGTTGGAGTCTAGAACAAGTTTCCTCTGCGAACATGTGATGGACATTTCAGACCAAATAACAGATTCCATGTCTGAACACATTCCATCCACACACCTCCAAGAAATCTATTAGGCCACACCTAATATAGTTAAAGAGCTGACCAAATGAAAAGAGGAGAATCATTTGATTCTTGCTCAAGGATTGCCTCATCTTCCACATGAGTTCATCCGTCAGCCTTCCATTTTCCCCATTCTCAAGGAGGAGCCTGTCTTAAAGGAAGTAAGTGAAGAGGATTATGCTTAGTTCATGACTAATCAAGGAGACTTCATGAGTATGGATGAGGAGGATATCACCATTAATGTCATGTCTCTTGTTCATGTTTTGAATGATTCATTTGAAGTCATTGGGGTAGGTTGCACTATTCTTCAAGGAGGCTATGAACTGGCTAAGAGTGGAGAAGGTAGCATTGGGTCTCAAATAAGTATGCAAAGGGGTTATAGGCTTTTAGATTTATCCTTTCAAGAGGTTGGTGAATCTAAAGATACTCTCTTAGAAATCATCAAAGAGGATGGTCATACCATGGAACCTGGGCATGAGGCAAAAGAGAATAAGCCAGTCAATGATGCATATCAAGGGGCTTATGGTGATGAGCCAGTAGTGATTGATTTCTTGATGAGATATGCCAACATGAAAGACCAGCATTCAACAAGCTCCCAAGAATGAACAAAGTACGTATATGTTGGAAGCATGTTCAAATCTGATCCACTCAAATACCAGCCAATCTAGGTGATAGGCAAGAGGAGCAGGTCACCAAATCTCCTTTTCATTCAGCCACTTATCTGGCACCATAATTATTCTTGCTAGGAAGGGGAATTAAGAAGTTTTCCCTTTGATCCAGGAGGGAAGCAAATACACCTAGTTAGTTGTATATAGTATTTGTTTTCAGTTTCTTTTCCTGCTTTCCCTAAGTGTAGTTTACACAGGTAGTGTTTTTAGCCTTGTGTGTGTTTTCCTTTGTGTGTGGGGTAAAAAGCTTCATGTTTTATTATTAGATCTTTGGGGCTATTTCTAAGCTTTCTTCAAAGCTGCATTTTGACTCCGTTCCCAATGGATTACAAGGCAACTAGTCTCTAAGCATAGTAGGCATGCTTCCCCTGGGAGTCACCAATTTGTTTACCATTTTTTTCCCAATAGACCAAAAATCAGTCCCCTTCTTCCCCTGCTATTCTAGGCCATTTCATTTTTTGATTTTTCACAAGTCTAAGAATTTCTAAAAACTTCACAAGGACTTTTATGAACTCTACAGGGTTAGTCTTTGGCGCATGAAGAATTAGTTCAAAAAGTGCTAGGTTTTACAAGGCTTCTTTGGGCTCTTGTCTGAAGAAATTCACAAGGAAGGTTGGCATCTTTGAACCATTGAAACATTAAATTAGTTCAATTCCTTGGTTTAACACCTTAGTTTAATTAGCAGGTTCATCGCTCAAGTTTAATGCCTTGGTTCAATCGGCCTTGGTTCACCGCTTGGTTTAACCACTTAGTTAATTGTTTGGTTCAACCACTAGGTTACATAGATTGGTTCAACAGCTGGTTCAATGCCTTGGTTCAATCACTTTGATTCATCATATGGTTCAATGATCTTAGTTTAATGCTTAGTTCAAAGGCTTGGCATGCAGTGTTGAATTGGTTCAATGGATTGGTTCAATAGTTGGTTTAAGCGAATGGTTCAAAGGCTTGGTTCAAGTGAATGGTGTGCAGTGTTAAACCATTAAACCATTAAACTGTTGAACCATTTTTGGTTCAATGGCTTGGTTCAAGGGGGCATCCTAAAGCTGAAGGGAAAGTGCCCTTGTGGAGGGCATTTTTGAGTTCAAAAGCCCTTGCAGAGGGTAAGAAGCACTTTAAAGGAAAGATAGCCACAAAGGGTAAGTTTTTTGAATTTTTATTTAGTCATGAATTCTTTCAAACTTTTGTCTGAAGGAATTCCTTCAGACAAAAAGTTTGAAGAAATATGGAAAAGGGCCGCGACACAAAACCTAAGAAAATAATTCAAAGGAAAGGAGGCGAGCGTGAGATCATTCTTACAGACATTTTGTCTATGGGAAAAGAGGCCGAAAGAAAAACCCGACCAAGGAGGACACAAGCCCGTGAAGCAAAAGAGCTGAAGCAAGAAGAGGCCTACCATAATTTTCCAAGGACAGTGACATCCCAGAAGCCATCAATTTTAAGGAGATGGACTAGCCATTGGGTATTTAATTTCAAGGTGACAGTTGTGCGAACGTCAATTTTAAGATAGTGAAATAACCATTTTCTTTTGAATTACTTGAGTGCCAACCATGAAAAGAGCCCAAGGAACACATCAACCCACCAGAAGATCACCCCTGAGGGCTGAAAGAGCAAAGGGAGACAAGGTTTAGAAAGAGACAAAGCAGTCCAAGTGGCAAAGGGAAGGCGATTTATTTCCAGATGATCACCAAACGGTGTAAATAATAAACGGTGTGGCCCATCTTTTAAAGGGGGACAAACTGCAATCTATTTGCAAAAAAGAGGCATAGCCTATGCTTCCACATTAATTCTTGAATGCCAAAGTCAATTTTAGTGACTATATAGCATGGTTCTAGGAAGCCTCTTCTAGAAGAATGACATTAGTAACAGTGACTTCCTCTTTCTGATGTTTTTAGTGCACATGGGCCAGCTCATCAAAGGGCACCAAAATATTTTCAAAAGAAGAACCAAGTTCTCTTCCTCTTTCTAAATATTGTAAAAATTCTCATTTTGAGAGGGATCGACCCTCTTAACCTTATGTTAAAACTCTGCCCAAAACCTCTCAGGCTTGTAAGGTAGAGCTCTGCCAGATTTTACCTTTAATTAGGACTTAGCATTTTTTACCTCTATCTGGACTTGCACTTTAAAGTATATGTCTATTTTCTTCTTTTTTGTTAAGTCATTGTCTTTCATGCTTTTCACTAACCAATTACAACATGTCTAATGCATTGTGTAGTCTCCTTTCTGTAGGTCTGCCAAAAGTGTCTATAGGAAGAATATAGGTGCCTATGAATAGGCTGTCAAAGTGTGTTTCAGAACACCTTTGCTAGTTCCTTCCTCCCTATATCTCTATGGACCCTTGACTCACTAAAACATAAGAGTTTCCCTTGTTAGATGAAGTGTATGGCCGTTTCTTCCTGGTGAAAGGTTTATGTTCAGGCTGGGTGGGTCAACTTTTTTGGTGTATCACCTTTTCATTTTTTTAGACTTAGGTTCTATTTTCAGTATCTCTCTCTCTCTCCCTTTTCATTGCCCCCTTTTTTTCATTTTATTTGTTAGTAGTAGGAGAAACCAGGGCCTAAAAGATACATCAGAGGGTGCTAGCCCTCATCTAGAGACTCTCCTCTCCAGCTTTGCCAGTCCCACAAGTGAGAGGGGAGTTTTCATTGTTGTGTGTGGAAAGGCAGGAGCTCGGCCTCCTGCCCCGAGTGTAATCCACTATGTCAACAAGACCTCAAAATCCCACTATGCTAAGCACTACCTCTATACATAGTCTAGAGAGTGATCAAACCTCCATGTCCTTTTCCCACCTATGTGGTTTGCATGAATGTTCTCATTTGACTATATGAATGCATCTAGAATTTGATTGAATACTTGATCATTCTTGGTGAGAAATATGTAAAATTGAATTCAAACTTGGCTCATGACTACTTGAAGTGATTAGAAACCAATTTGGGAAGAATAGGTACATTTTTTTCAATGTAAAGTTATGTAAATACACTTTTGTAAAAAAATGTATAGGCTTGTCAAGATGTCCAAAATGAATCAATTGAATGTGATTTTATAGTGGTTCAAGTAGGAAAAATACATGTTGTAAAGTTTAATAATATTAAGGTTGACCCTAAGTATACTTTCCTTTTTAAAATTTTTACTATTTATATGGAAGGATAGGATTGATAGATATGGATAGGAACAACATGTGTTCTTATCCTATTGAGTGGTATTATCCCTTCAGGAAAGGTGTTGAGTTTTGGGTCTGAGTCATAGCATATATATGTATATAGGTGTTCTTAGAAACAATATCATTTATATATGTGATATTAAATGTCCTTGTATTTAAATAAGGTCTAATTTGGTGCTTAGGATAAGTCTAATTGGTGAAATGAGTGTTAGTTACATGAACATGTCAATCAATGGTAAAAAGGGATAAAATAAACATGAGCACATATTCGTGACCTACTTTAGGTTACTAAGATTTGTTTATATGGTAAACTAAGTAAATTATGAAGAATATTCAAATATTTTTATTGTAACATAAGTGATTTTATCTCAATTATTTGTACATAAGGTATTACATCAATGTGAATTATTATGTCTTAATTATTCATACAAAGGGCATTGTAGCATCACATGCTTATGATCTTATTCTTCTCTTTATTATAGGACAAGTATTAATATACTTCCTAATTTGTATTTTTTATGTCCCTATCTTAATTTATATAGGTGATGAGAGCTTAGTCTAATATAACAAATGACATATCTTATATGCATGGAAATTTTATCATGCAAGTAGTTTTGTTTAGTATAGAAGATCATTGGATTGATCTCACATTAGGGGAATCTCATTTTCTCATTTTAATCTTTTAAAATATTGTTTGTTCTCATATTTTATGGATATTGGTTCTTCAATAAGATCAACCACTTCATCCTATCATCATACCATCTTTTATACCAAATCTCTTTTGGCTATTATTATTTTAGGAATATCAACCTCTTCAATATCCCATCTTTTTAATCACTTCATCCCATCATGAAACCATCACTTCTCTTTAGTTGTAAGCATTTATTGATATGGTAAGATGATCATGTTCATATATTTTATTACTCTGGATAAGTAAGTCACAATTGTCATAAGTATTATTATTCTAATGGTAACATACTTGTTTGTACTAACATCATAGGATAAGGGTTTTAGGCCTTTACTTATAGTTCATATATCAAGAAACATATATGAATTATCTCAATTTTATTCCAAAATTATTTTGAAATGCCAAGGCTCTAAACAAGACAACCATATAAAAGCATTGTTTATACTAATATCTTTAAGAGTAGCTTCAATTTATAGCTCCGTATATAATCTCACTTATATTTATTTTACATGGAGTCAAAAAGTTTCAAACCTCATATTTCCTCTTCACACAAGAGTTGCATTTATTTAAATATTAACTAAATTAAGGCCCAAATATTTATAATATGAAATCACCTCTAATTTCTAATCATTACATATGATAGTGATGTCCTTATCCCAAGACCTTATTACCATTACCTTTGTTTTGTTAACATTTACTTTAATTTAAAGGTATATATTAATTTTAGGACATAAAAATATCTTTAAATATTTTATTTGTGATTTAACAATAACCCAACATCAATAAATCAAGTAAAGCCTACTTTGTGATATGTAGTCTCTTATCCTTTCTAGTATAATTTTATAATTCATCTATAAATAATGGAATAATATAAATGAAAAGAGATAACATCTTTATTTCAATTTAATACTATTATTGATATAAATTTCATAAATTGATGTGATTTAATGATGATTTAAAAGTTACCTTTACCTTTTATATATCACAACTCACTTTTTTGAAAAAAAAATTAACTAAAAGAAGTAAACATCTCTACAACAAATATAAAGAGAGATAATTCCTATCAAAATCAATAATTATAAATTATAATCTCCTACTCTCACGCTATCTTATTGTTTAAATGTCTAAGTAAATATATTATATTTTATCTCATAGAGAAAAAATAAATTTAGTTATTAATAAACATATAAAAAATTTATCGCGAGATTTTGTATCATATTATTATACTTCTAATTAATTTTATTAATATTATAACATAAAATATAAAAATTATAGTCAAATCACTCTCACAAAATATAAATATTATATTCAAGTCACTTTTGTATTAAAGAGTTTGATCATATACCATATTATTTTAGAAATATATGTTTCATATTGTGTGATAAACATGTACTTTTTAAAAATGGTATGTTCTATCAAACACAATTAAAACATTTTCTTAAATCACTTACAAATACCCTAGTTTAATATTTTAACATGAAATTAATTAATCACTATACTTTTTTTCATTAGTTCCCAAATTATGTTCTTGAATATCCTCCCATTAGTTTTAAATTATAAATTTCAAATAATTTAATATTAGTTAAACACTTTAACACTAATTATATCATATCACTATAGTTTCTTACATTATTCTCTTTTATTTATAACTATTATGAATGTGGTCCTTGAATATCCTCTCATTAACTTTAAATTATAAATTTCAAATAATTTAATATTAGTTAAACACTCTAACACTAATTGTATCCTCTCAGTACACTTTCTTACATTATTCTCTTTCATTTATAGCTATTATAAATCCTTCACATAGCCATACTTCTCTAATTGCTCCATTTCTATCTAATGAAAGGGGTTTAGATTATAAATTAATAAAATAGAATGCACCTTTTATGGTTTCCTTCATAATTTATCTTTTTAGTTTATACAAAAATATTTTAACCAATATTCTTTTTTGAAATTATACATATTGAAAAAATTTATAATTTATTAGAATGTTTATTAATTTTTTGTCATGTATAGGTGCTTATTCCAGATGATGTTGGTTTGGGGCTTAAAGGACAAATGAAAGATTTATTTGACAATATTAGTAATATCATAGCAACACAACAATCAATAGCATCTTCTTCTCAAGGTTTTGTTGAAGGAATTTCAAGTGCCGTTCAACCTGATAATTATGAAGGTGAATTCCTAAAGGTAAGAAATTTTTGAAAATCTCTTGATCCATATTCTCATCCTCATCTCTATTGTTTCCTGTTAAGAATTAAAAGTATGACGTATACATATTTAAATTTATATAAATCATATTAGTAAAATTTAAACCAATAAATGATGAGAAACTATATTTTATTTTACTATTGGAACACTTTAGTATAACTATTATTAATAAAATAATAATTTACAAAAGGTTACAAAGTAAATTTATTGGTTGGTATTCACAATTCAAACTCCCTACTAGATAAAAATATGGCTCAAAACATACCAAAATAAATAGAAACATTGGAAAAACATAAAAAATGAAACAACATCAATAAAATGAACATCAAGAAATTAAGCACATCTTATTGCACCTTAATGAGGAGGTGGAAGATTATCCTTATGAAGTTGAGAACTTCAATATGAATGATCCATCGAGGGAGGATAAGGAACCATCCAACCATCAATTAGGTATGGAAGATCCAAAGATACATTAACTCCCCACTAAGGAGTAGGTTTCAACACACTACCAATAGGGTCAATACTAATAGGTAAACCCCATAGATAAGAACCCATGGCATATTTCCCACATGGAAATGATATACTCCATCCTCCTCCCCCCTAGTGCCTTGTTAAAGGGGAAGGGTGGAACAAGGATTGATGTTATGAGAATGGATTTATGGATTTGTTAATGTTTGGGCACCTAACATGATAAAATTGGTGGTGAATGATCTAAGGGGAAGAAACTCATGGCATATGGAGCAGTCCCATATTGGTCATCAAATAACTCTTATAAATACCAGACTTCCATGGGCATGTTTTCAACTTGGGATTGAATATGCATAAAGGATGAAGATATCATATACGCTTTGTCATTAATTAATAAATGAAAAATTAATTCCTCATTATTATATAAACCATAATTTATAAATTTCCATAACTGAAACATAATAATAAATCTAAAGAAATTCCATAAAAAACTTTAGATGTTAGAGAATTAATAAAATCCCCAAGGAGGGCCAAATGTCATGAGAAAGGCTCAAGGTGGTAGGGTTTAAAGAGATTGTGTATCCATTATAAGCAAATTGAGATTTAGGACATGCCTAAAATAGGCCAAGAACTTGGGTTGAGCAAATACAAGATGATAAATACACTCTCTAAGTTGAGCACCTTGATAAATTAGATGCCAAAAAAATTATAAATCTTGGGTTCAAGATTAACATTCTAAATTTGGTTGAGATAGGAAAGTCATGTCTTAGGGAGGAATTAAGATATTAGTGCCTATTGATATTAGTAAGAACCAAATATAATGGGATCCTAAATTAATAAAGTAGACCTTAGGAACAATTCTTGAAATGAGTATCAAAGTATCGCCTACAATATTTACACTAAGAATGTAGAGGTTGAAAACCCAATTTGTGGAGCATAATGTCCAACATTAACTCCTAAATGTGAAGAATAAATTGTAAGTCAGATTTGTTTAAATTTAATTTTTGTTTTGTCAAGGGAAAATGAGTCCAATAATGAGTTAAAACCAAATCCTTAATTGTTTGAATTCCTCTTTTTATAATATTGGAATAACATTAATAAAATTATATACATCGAAGGAAGAAAAACACCAAAAAAGTCACCAATAAGTCTATAGCATACAATAAAAATAGAATAAGTTTGATGATGTTATTAAAATATAAAAGAGCCACCCAGGTGGCCACAATAAAGAACCATAAAAACAAATGAACAACAAAAAGAAAAAGGTGTTCACAAGAACATCATCAACTACATCCCTCACAAATTATCATCACATCATCTTTAGTTTAAATGTAAACAACCACCTCAGGTCCCACTTCACTATCAAAATTATCATGTCCCAAATGTGAGCTCTTTACTGAGGAGGGAAATGTTCCAGTTTACTCAACATATCCTTCATATTGGCATTCTTGCCAAAGTTTATCATATATTTAACATCCTTGGTGTTCACTTATTGAATCAAATTTTTTATTTTTAAATATTTTACATTGAAAAAATTCACAATATTATTAACAATAGTCTGATTTAGATTGACAGAACCACCAATTTCATCTTTGTTTCAGACAACATCACATCCAAGTTTTTCATTGTCGACTTCAATCACCATGTCAACACTAACCATATCAACTTCCTCACTAGGAGAAACTTCCTCTTCAACCCCATAAACCTGAAATGCTTGCAACACATATTTATTTGATTCTAACCAAGAACCTAACCCATTATTATTCAAATTTGAAAACCCTACCCAACTAGCAATCATATTATTAGCTTGTTCAAAGCATGCATCTTGGATTAGTCCCCATTCATATCTAGAAAGATGAACCTAGGTCACTTCATCATGAGAAATCCTCCAATCTGGAGGATGTGAAAATATGGAGTATCCTCCACTATCGAGTAGACAAAAATAAAAGACCTTCATCATACTTGTTCTTAGGAAATTCTCCATCTTGCTCTATGGAACCTTCAACAACAAAAAAAAATTGTGAAGCAGTAAGTCTCATGGTAACTTCAATATTGAAGTTAGTAAGCAATCTAGACTTTAACTAGAAAAATTATAAATTATTTTATTTTCAAATGAACCAAAGGATTTCATTGGATAACACAAGGAATAACTTATGGAAAAAAATGAACTTTATTTTTGGAACACACATGCCCAAAATCAATATTGACCATGAAATATCATAATCAAACACAAAGATCCAGCTATTAAGATAAATTTTAAACAAAATTAGCATATAATGACATAATAAAAATAGGTGTTCCATAGTTTCAAGCTCATGACAAACCAAACAATGTGGTTACCAAATACAGATTTAAAGATAACCAACCTAACAACTAATTTTTTACATGAGGCATAATATATACTATAAGAAGAAAGAACTTTCTAAAAAACTTGGACTCTTCTCGAGAGAGAGAGAGGAAGCGAATGTGCCACTTACCAATCTTATTATTAATTTTAACATACAACAATTCTCAAATATATTTGAATGAGGTAATCAAGGAAAAAGGAATACCCAAGTATCTAGCCATCTAATTAGTGCCCTTCCATGCCCACTGAAACTCCACCAACCATTCTGATGGGTCCTCATTCAACCCAATCATACATGATTTATGAAGAGCCACTTTAGAACCAAAGGAATAACAATATATGTCAAGTATTCTAGACACAGAATGAATATTTTATTTTTCAAGCTAGACAAATAGTGTAGAGTCATCAATAAACAAAACATAAATCATATTGTATCTATTGGGTAAGGAGATACATTTGACGAAATGACCCATTAATGATCTTATTAACAAATAGTGAAGTGTTTTAGCCACCATAATGAAAATAAAGGGGACTAGAGGACACACTTGTTTAATTGACCTTTGAAGTTCAATGGGTTCAAAAAACTCACCGTTAACTTCTATAATGATAGAGGCATATTTAATCAAGACATTTAACATTCTACAAAATATTTCCTAAACCCCAAAGGATTGTATCATTAAACTGATGAATGACCACTCAATCCTATCATAGGTGTTTTCAAATTCAAGTAGGATCATCCACACATCTTTCCCATAATCATGAGACCAATACATTCCTTCCCAGTTGGAGATAAGATTATCTAGGATATATCTGCCTTCGATAAAACCTATTATAGTAATAGAGATAATTTAAGGTAGGAAAGAAGAAAGCCTTTTGGAAAGAATTTTAGAAAATATCTTATAAGAAACATTGAGAAGGGTAATTGGTCTTCAGTTCTTGACCAAAGAGGGTTCTCCATATTTTGGTATGAGCTTAATCACACCTTTGGTTATATCTGGTCCTAGTGTACCAACACTAATGGCTTCATTTAAGACCCCCAAGCACTTAGTATAAATCCACTCCTTACTTTAATTGTATAACTATGAAGGGAACCCATATAATCTAGGGTATTTATCTAAGTTCAAAGAGTTATTGGTTTCCTTAATCTCATCTAAAGAGATATCACTATTAAGCATCACAACATGCTCCCTAGCTAATTTACTAGGATCACAGTTAAGATAGAATTCTTTTTAATTATCAACTAGTGAGTTTGAGCCATTTTAAAAAAAAGAATCAGAGTAAAAGGAAAATAATGCTTGTTTTTAATCACAATTGGGTCACTAGACATAGTCCCTCCACAATCAATTGAATCAATTTTACTTTTTCCATGTTTTATTGTCAAATAGTTAAAAATTAATCAAGAACCTTTGTCTCAAAGTTTAATTTGGTTTATCCTAGAGTGAATCTAAGCCCCCCAAGCAACAAAATTTTGATGACTTCTGATATCATGTTTCAGGTTTGTTACCTGATCAAGTATATTAGCATTATTTGGTTCAAGCTAGAGCCTTAACTCAAAAATAGTCAAGTTCTCATGAGTATTAAGGGACACCTTCCTTCTCATGATTTATTAATGTTTACCTAAGGTTATTATAAAATTATTACATAATCTCATACAATAGTTCCACTTATTAATGGAGGATGAAGAATCAACAATAAACTTACCAATGATCCATGTAGAATGAAATCCACATATACAATCTAAATTGGTCAAATGTGTAACATTCAATTTATATAGCCCTTTCCACTTAGGAACATTATGATCCCTATAGATACTTAACAAAATAGACATTTCAATGGGATGGTGATTAGAGATCATGAATAGAAGCACCTTCACTGAGGTACACTCTTATTATGTTTCAATTATATTATTATTGAAGTAAAATCTATCAAGTGTAAAATAAACTCTTTTATGAGAGACCTAATTATTAAACCATGTATACCTAATACTTTTTCTATATTTTTTCCCTAGTTAAGAGGGTCAAAGAGATTAAACATCCACTTAAGTTTGGACCAAAAAAAATAATTCATTTCCTTTCCAAAAAATGGATCACCCACTTGTTTATCCTCTTTTACCTCTACCATATTAAAGTCTCCCATATAGAATCCATAGGATGTCTTTTAAATTAGAAGCTACCCAATTCCATAAGATATTCCTTTTTGTATAGGCATTAAGAGCATAAATATTTCAGATTATAAACACTTGATCCTTACTTTTGAGAGTGACACATACAACTCTATGACAAGGAGAAGAACCAAAGTCAAATATTGACTCTGCCACTTAGGATTAACTAAGACATAAGCACCACCTTTCCCTTTTACATGATAGGTAGAGATCCGAGCAAAATCAAGCCAAATGAAATTTACAATAGAATCAAGCTTGAAACCAACAAACTTAACTTCTTTAATCAACAAGAAATCTATCCCTTATCTAGAATCCATGAACTATATTAAAATTGGTTTACCGTAAGAGGATTCTAGTCCCCTCACATTCTAACTTACAACCTTCATCAAAAGAGAGGGGGGAGCCTATCTTTTCAGGCTAAAGGCCTTCGACCCTCTTTTGTTTTGTTACAACCTTGTAAAACATTGAGGAATCTTATTTTATTTGGTTTTCTTCTTACTATCCTTATCACCTTTTAAAGATCATTTAAGAACCATTCCATAATCACCCCTAGGACATCCAAAGAAGGGTTTCAAATTGGTCTAAATTTTCAATCTCTTAACATTATTTCTAAGCAACCCACTAGAGATGACATTTGAATTAACATCTTTAAGATGAAAATATTTATCCAAAATAGCCTCAATTTGATCATTAACACATGAAGTGGGAGAAATCACCATGGAAACATGCTCATCACAAATCACATCCAAAATGGAAGATAAGGGGTTGGGGGTACGGGCCATTGAAACATGAATATTGGCCAAAATAACAACATACTCATCAAAAAGTCAACCCTTGGTGAAGGGGAGATATTCCACCATAAATTTATTCTCATTAGGGCCCAAAAAGGGGGCCTCAAGAAGAACTCTCATGTACTAAAATAAGAATGATCGAATCATAAAAATCACCAGAAGACCCATGACTAACATTAGCACACTCCATACTCACCAAAGGCTTGTCAAGTGATACGTCAAGGGAGTCTTCATCTTACAAACCCTTAGGGGATAGAGGTCCCACTAAGCCATTAATACAATGCACTCGACTAGAATAGGGCTACAAAACAAAATAGGGGTTTCCTTAACCACAATACTATCATCATAAATAGAAACATTTTTTTCAAAAATATCATTTCTTAAGAAATATTCTTTTTAAAGATCAGAGTAATCATCCTTTCCATTTTCCTGAGCTAAGGGCAATCTTTCCTAAGATGACCATATTTTTTGTATAAGAAACAAGCATTAAGACAACCTAATCATTTGATGGGATAGGAAAAGGATTCATCCTTAATATTAAAAAGAAGGGTATAAGTAAAAACTTTCAACGGGTCCAAAAAAATCAAAACCCTTGCATGCATATGAGCTAAAGATCTTACGTAATCTTCCACCTTAATAGCTTATTCTAGGGGCTTAAGCTATTGAGGAAAAAAATTCCAAATTTGGATGGGAACATTCTCAATATCCACCCATCTTAGGGTTATCTTGACTATAATTTCTTCACAATCTAGTTTGGGGTTCCAAGGGACATCCTTAAAAATACACTACCCAACATTCCAGAGGGGTTTTCTAATTATTATCTCTACATATTGGAATTTTTAAATAATGCCATGAAAATTCCCTTTTGGAACATTGTACAGAAAGATATATAAATTCCCATTTTTCACCCCAAATAGAATTTAACCAATTATCCAAAAAAATTATAGAGGACAATGAATCTATATTTAAATAAATAATTAAATCCCAAAAATTCATAAGATGAGCATCCTCTACTTGAAAATCCTTTTCCATTGATTCATTTGGAAATAGAGACAAGGTATTTTCAAGACTAGATGACTTACTAATTTTAGGTGTGGCATCACTATTAACTCCATCTTCACCCATAATTATTTCTTGATGCATGAATTATGCACCTTCATAATGTTTATAAATTTCCTACCATAAGATGTCTGAAAAAAGGGGTTTTTTCATCCCAACATCTTCTTGTTCCTTCTCACCGATCACCACACCTTCCATAATTTTTTTACTAAGGCTGCTATCAATAGCATTCTCATTAACAAACATGCCAGTAATACATCCATCTTTCCAAATCTCTACATGCTCAAAAGCAACCCTTCTAGCCCTTTCCATAACACAAACTCATAAATGCATGAAAAACTAGATTTCTCCCCAAGTCTCATAGGCACAAAAAATAAAGCATAGACAATTTGGGCAGAATAAGCAAGGGACCACAAATAAAAACAAAAACAAAAATGATACTCAATCTAAACACAAATTTTTATAAGAAGGGGGCCAATAATAAACATCAACTATAGAAGATGACCATAGAAAAAATGTTGTAAGGGGAGTAAGGAAGTAATGAGACAACAAAGAGATCTTGAAGCATCAACAATGGAGGATGAATTTTAACCTTCGCACTTACATAGCTCCAAGCTTCTCTTTCTCAAATTTTTCTTGAATTACTCTTTTGAAAATCCTCAAAGATTTTATACAAGGCAATTCAATAAGAATGAGGCTAGTATTGGTCATGATAAGAGACCATAAGAGATTATGGAATTTAAAGGAAAGATCACTATGAAATTCATTTCCAACCCATTTAAAATGAGGCTTGATTACTTCATGATCTTTCCAAATGCTTTTAGCCACAAACAAGCCTTTAATTTTGACAAGATACGAAGTGATTTTTCCAAAGAGACTTCTCATATGGAGATCCATAAGAGATATAGTGATGTAGGATAATTTTAAAATATTCATTACTTAAATTGATCTAAAAACCTATTTAACACATAGGGTAGTGATCTTTATGTAAATATTAATGATCCACATACCCCTTTTATAATGAACCCAAAAACTATCAAGATACTAAATTATCAATAGGCAAAGCTTCTAAAAATAATAACGTGAATTGATTCATATTGAATGAATTGAAATAATTACAAACCCAAAACATGATTAATAAGCCTTAAATTTTAATTTAAATTTGACATGGAAATTTTTTTTTAAAAAAAAATCTAAAAAAAATAGTCTATTTTAGTAGCTGATATTTATAGTAAGTTTTGTATGCAAGCACGCGCAGCTCTAAAAATCTCCCAAAATATAGTGATGTAGGAGAATTTTAAAATATTCATTACTTAAATTGATCTAAAAACCTATTTAACACATAGGGTAGTGATCTTCATGTAAATATTAATTATCCACATACCTCCTTTATAATGAACTCGAAAACTATCAAGATAATAAATTATTAATAGGCAAAGCTTCTATAAATAATAACGTGTATTGATTCATAATGAATGAATTGAAATGATTAAAAACCAAAAACATGGTTAAATAAGCCTTAACTTTTAATTTAAAGTTGACATGAAAAAATTCAAAAAAATAAAATCTAAAAAAAAGTAGTCTATTTTAGTAGCTGATATTTATAGTAAGTTTTATATGCAAGCACGCGCAGCTCTCAAAATCTCCCAAAATATAGTTATGTAGGAGAGTTTTAAAATATTCATTACTTAAATTGATCTAAAAACCTATTTAACACATAGGGTATTGATCTTCATATAAATATTAATTATCCACATACCTCCTTTATAATGAACCTGAAAACTATCAAGATAATAAATTATCAATAGGCAAAGCTTCTAAAAATAATAACATGTATTGAATCATATTGAATGACTTGAAATTATTACAAACCCAAACCATTCTTAAATAATCCTTAACTTGGAATTTAAAGTTGACAAGCAAAAATTTGAAAAAACTAAAATCTAAAAAAAATGTCTATTTTAGCAGCTGATATTTATAGTAAGTTTTGCATTCAAGCACGTGAAGCTCTAAAAATATCCCAAACTATTATAAATTATAAAATTAACCTATCAAACAAAATTCAACTGAATTTGACATCCAAACCTAAAAATATACAATTTATAGAAATAGGAAATTCCTAAAAAAATTATTAAACAATAATATTAGACCCTTAGATGATCACGTATGGATTGAAAAAATATCTAAATCAAATATAAGTGGATATGGAGGCTTAGGAAAGAATAAAAAATTTTAATACAATATTTTCGACACATAAAATAACTCAAATGGAGCTATGGGTCAAAATTTATGGCCTCTGGAAGGTTGGCCTATTTTTTCTACATCATTCTCCTTTGGTTGAAAACAACTCAACTCCTGTGAGTTGCCCTGATTATACTGCTGCCAGTTTTCTTTGTCAATATTATTTATCTCCCATTATGTAATCTAAGTGTTATATTATTTATATAATCCTTCCAACTACACCAAATATCTATTATACTTCCCTTGCCTTGTGCTCAATGTCTTCATATAAAAAACATGCACTATCTTTTCCTTCTTTGAAACCTGCTGCTACCAATTTATTACTTCATCTTTGTCACCTTCACCATCTTCTCCTCCATGGAATTCATATAAATCTAAAATATTAAATACTATAGAGATATCAAAATTCTGTGGTAAACTCACCTCATATGCATTATCATTGATTTTTTTTCACAATTTTGCATGGTCTAATTTTCTTGTACTTCAATTTGTTGTATGTACATTTTGAAAATAGTTCATTCCTCAAGTAAACCATTACCAACTCTCCTTATAAAAATAAATTTGATCTTCTTCTGACATTTATTGTTATTTTATATTTCTCATTACTTTCCTGCAACTTTCTTCTTACTCCTTTCAATTATTGCATATGCTTTGTAAATGCTCCTGCATCATCATAAATTTGATATGTAATTACTCATTATACTAAATATAAAAAACCCATATGAATTATCCTATAAATAATTTTAAATGGTGATTATTTTATTGATCTATTCACTAAACTATTATATGCAAACTCAGCTTGCGGTAAAGCCAAGTCCCATTGCTTGGGCTTCTCTCCCACTATGAATCTAAATAAATTTCCCAAGATATTATTCACAACTTATATCTATCCATTTGTTTGTGTATGATATGCACTACTAAATTGTATCTTATTACACATCTTCTTCACAACTTCTATCTATCCATTTGTTTGTGTATGATATGCACTACTAAATTGTAGCTTAGTAGACCTTGAAAAATGAATTAGAGATTTTGTGTCTCTATTTGAAGTAATAGTTTTTAGAATACCATGTAACCTCACAATATCCTTAAAAAATAATTCTACAACTCTAGTGGCATCATTGGTTTTATTACATGAAATTAAATGAACCATTTTATAATATATATCTACAACAAAAAAAATTTAATCATTACCTCTTTGTGTGTTTGGTAATTCCAACAGAAAATTCATACTCAAAAATGTCCATGGTCCTCTTGGAATTGGTAATGGCATGCATAATCTATTATTTTATGCATGTCCTTTAGCCACCTGACATATCCTAAACCTTCAAACATACCTTGTCACATCGCTATTTATCTTTGGCCAAAATACGTTTCCTCCACCAAACTTATTATCTTCATCTTACCAAAATGTCTATCTAAACCGCCACTATGTAATTCTCTTATTATATTATCTCAGAGAGACCCAAATAGAATGCCTAATTGTTTCCCTTTAAAGAAATAACCTGCTTGTTTAAGATACTCATCATGAATAGTATTTGTCCCACCTATTAATGGATTACTACACTACTCAAATACCTTACCAAAATATGGATCAGTATCATAATTTTTTTTTATAGCTTCAAATCCAACTACTTCACTCACCATAATAGTTATTAATGCCACTCTCTTTGTCAATGCATCAGCTACCTGATTATATTTTCCTCATTTATGTTTCAAAATAAACATATACCACTGCAAGAAAGATACCCACTTTGCATGCCTACTATTCAACTTATTTTGTGTATTCACATACCTCAAAGACTCGTGATCTATAAATAGGATAAACTCACTAGGTAATGCCTCCAATGTCTTAATGGTTATAAAATTGCATAAAGTTCAACACCATAAGTAGAATACTTTGTTCTTACATCATTAAATTTTTCATTGAAATATGTTTTTGGCTTTCCTTCTTGGCTCATCACAACACCAATTCCCACAAATAAAGCATCACAATCAACCTCAAACACTTTGCTAAAATCTGGTAATGCTAAAATTGGCCTTTCTATAATCTTCTTCTTAAAAAATTCAAAGCTTTCTATGGCTGCTCTAGTCCATGCAAATTCCTTCCCTCTCATGCAATCTATTATTGGTGCTACAATACTAATAAAAGTTTTAATATTTTTCTATAAAAAGTTGCTAAACCATGTAAACTTCTTACATCCTTAATGTTTTTTAGAATATGACACTCAAAAATTGCCTTTATTTGTTATGTATCCATTCTCACACCATTTCCTAAATTACAAATCCCAAAAATACCAAACTATTTTGGATAAACTTGCACTTTTTCAAATTTACATATAACATCGCCTTTCTAAACAAATCCATTATCATTCTCAAATGTTGTAATCGTTCC
The DNA here is from genome assembly GCA_037957365.1 of Torreya grandis. Lineage (NCBI taxonomy): Eukaryota > Viridiplantae > Streptophyta > Pinopsida > Cupressales > Taxaceae > Torreya > Torreya grandis. The sequence continues at coordinate 772,442 of JARHVA010001414.1, read as the reverse complement.
TCTTCAATCTTATTGAATATCAAAATATCATTAAAATAAACAACCACAAACTTACCAACATATTCCCATAGCACTGTATTAGTCACCCTCATAAATGTGCTAGGTGCATTAGATAATCCAAATGACATTACCATCCACTCACAAAAGCCATCCCTATTCTTTAATGCAATTTTCCACTCATCTCCTTGATGAATTTGAATCTGATAATAACCACTCCTTAGATCAATATTGATAAAATAACTTTCTCCTACAAGCACATCCATCATATCATCTAAATAAGGTATAGGAAATCTATATTTGATTATAATTTCATTAATTTCTCTACTATCTAGAGACATTATCCATGCTCCATCTTTATTTCTAGTTAGAAACATTGGTATTGCACATGGACTCATACTCTCCCTTATCACCTTCTTTCTTAACAATTCAATAACCCGTTTATTTAATTTTTCATGTTTTGTTGGATTCATCTTATAAGCTTCTTGATTGGGTAAAGCTAATCCTGGAATCATATCAATGTGATGATGAATATCTCTCTTCGGTAGTAAACCATATGGTACCTCATCAGGCATAACATCTACATATTCTTTCAACAATCTTTCTATTTTGTTGGTATTTGTACCATTTCTATGTCTTTATTATTTTCTACTAATACATAAAAATAATCTGTTACCTTCTTAACTTAGATACATTATTTTGTAAAGAGAATTATTTGTCTTCTCTTCATCTATAAGCAGTAACAAAACTACCTTTGTACCACATTTCCAAAAAGTGTATGTGTTCTTTGCTCCATAATGACTTACTTTCCTATCAAATTACCATGATCTCCCCAATAACAAATGGCATGCATCCATCAGAATAACATCACACCATATTTCATCATTATCAATCTTTTCCATAGAAAAATTGATAAAGAACCTTTTATCTACTGTAATTTCATTCTCTTTCTTAAACCATGAAATCTGATAATAATTAGGATGTTTTTCACATTGTAAATTTAGTTCTTCTATCATTTTTTTAGAAACCATATTTTCACAACTACCACCATCTATAATTATTTTGCATACCTTTCCACCCAAAGTACACCTTATTTGAAAAATATTTGATCACAACCATGCATCACCACCTTCTTTATTTGGAACTTGTTCCTTCCTTGGAGTGATCATTGTTATTATCATCAAAATATTCTCTCCAAAATATGTAGGTGCAACTTCAGTATTTTGTTCTTCTATCTCACCTCAAATAAATTCACTCTTGGGTGATCTTTTTGCCTCTTTTCTTGACATTGATAGTGTGTACACTCAAATGCTTTGTGCCCTTCTTCTCCACATCTATAACAAACATAATATCTATGCTAATTCAGAAACCATATTCTAGAACCATTTTAACCTTATCCTCTCTAAAACCCTCTTCCTCTTTGTTGGTATTGAAACCCTTTCCCGTTCTCATCTTTTTTTTTTTGCACCACATGATGATTCACCTCTATTGGTATTACACCCATCTCTAGTGGTATTAAACCCATGTCTTCTTAGACCAATATACATTCTTATGAAATTTTGTTTATTTATTTTTTCTTTTTCCTTCAAAGCTAATTGATAAACCTCCTCCATGTAAAGTATTCTATGCATTCTTAATTCATCTTGAATAGAAAATTTAAAACCATTTTCATACCTTGCATCTATCTTCTCTTCTCTTTCATCATGTTCCACTCGTATGGAAAGCTTATAAAACTCATCTATATACTCTTGTATACTATGATATTTTTGCCTCAAATTCTAAAATCTTATGTATAGAGTTTGTGCATAATCCACAGGAATAAATTTCTCCCTCAGCTTCTTCTCCATCTTTTTCCATGAATTAATCTTCTCTTTATCTTTTTTCTATCTCTCTTTCTATAGGTGATCTTACCAAATAATTGTATGACCTTTCTACTTCATGCATGCAAACTCTACCTTCTTGTCTTCTCTCATAGTCTTCCACTCAAATAATTTCTCTATGTTATTCATCCAATCTATAAAATCCTCTAGTTTTAAACTTCCCCCATAATATGGAACATCAACCTTGATTATTTTATTTCTTCCTTTTAAATCTTGAACCATCCTCTCTTCCATTGATGGTGGCTACTCTTATTTTTCTTATTCTTGCTGAGCATCTTCATCATGATCTATGTCCTCCTGATTATCACCTTGTCCTTTTCTATGATTGGTGATAACCTTAGTAAATTATTCCACTTCCCTCTACAGCTCTTCTATAGTCAAGTTCATTTGTGCAATACCTCCTAGTTCTCTTTCCATGTCTTACTTCTCCAAGATTTGAACTTGATCTGATACCAAATAATGAACTCAAAAACTATCAAGATAATAAATTATCAATAAGAAAACCTTATGAAAATAGTAACTTAAATTGATTTGTATTTAATGGCTTGAAATAATTACAAATCCAAACCATGCTTAAATAATCCTCAACTCAGAATTTAGAGTTGACATTCAAAAATTTGAAAAAACAAAAATCTAAAAAAAATATCTATTTTTAGAAGATACTATTTATAGTGAGTTTCGCATGCAAACTCAAACATATATATAAATATATTTAAATATTCTAAATGTTAAAATCAACCTATTGGATGAAATTCAACTGAATTTGATGTTTGAACCTAAAAGTATACAATTTATAAAAATAGGAAATTCCTAAAAAATTCATTAAATGGTAATTTCAAACCCTCATATGATCATGTATGGCCTCTAAACAATATCAAAATCAACTCTAAGTGGATAAGATAGCTTAGGTCAGTAACTAAATTTTTGATATGATGAGTTTGGTGCATGGAAGAGCTCAAACAGAGCTACAAGTCAAAAGTTATGGCCTCTAAAAGGTTGGCCTATGTTTTTTGCATCACTTTATCATGAAGAAGACAACAAAAATTCCAAGCAACTTTTTGTAACCCTCAAGTTTGTTTGGCATTAGACCAGATAAAATCTATGAGGATCTTAGCCATTTTTTCATACGAGGCTTTAGATGGGACCCAACATGAGGAAAGATATGAGTAGTAGATAGAATATTATCACACACTTGGAATTTCCCTATTAAAGAGAGGGGGTTGGTGACCCAATACTCAACCTTTATATCCACTTCATTTATGACATATTTACACAACTTCATAGGGGAACTATCAAAGGCAAAGGGAATACACAATAATTTGAAATTTTTCCCTCTATGAATCCATTTCCATTTTTATAGGTGTAACCAATCTGGCATGAGCGTCAAACTTTTTTTAAAGCATTGTGTTTTATTCCATTGTAAGTTGGAGCCATAAGTTTTAGAAACAATTTCTAGGAAATGCATAATCTTCTTAAATGATTTTTCTTTCTCTTCTAGTGTGAGGAAAGTGTCATTATAAAAATGGTCATTTATGAGTTGAGAGGATATATCAAAAAGAACATTCCCTTGGTGAGACCCACTCAACTCTATGCATTAAAATATATCCAAGTGATTCAACATAAAAACATATAAGGATGGTGAAATAGGACAACGTTATTGTATGGATTGAAAGAGGCCAAAATTATTAGACTTAAGGCCATTGATGAGTCAAAATGATCTATTGGGAAGAAAATTACCCCTTACAAGACCTCACACAACTTTATGTCTTAAAATATATCCAAACTCTTCAAAATATAAAACATATAAGTTTGGTGCAAGACCAAAACTTTGTTGTTTGGAGTAAAAGAGGCCAAAACTATCAGATTTGAGGTCGTTAATAGTGAGGTAGATTGAGATGTCCAAGAAGGTGGTTTGGATAGATGAAATAAATAATTTTCCAAAGCCAATTTATTAAAGTATGGAAAGAATAAAAATCCTCATAACCCTACCATATGGTTTCTCAAAATATAATTTTATAAATATGGTTCTTTGGAGAGAGGCTCTCACCCATTCCATACCTTCCTAGACAACAATAAAGTTATCCATGTTATACTTAATTTTTTATAAATTCCTTTTGCTTAGGTTTGATAATGGTAGGTAAGATGAGTAAGAGGTGGTTAGAAAGAGATTTAACAAGGATCTTATAAGGCATTTGATAAGGATGATGGGGATCTAACTAGTGATAAGCTCTGGATCACTAGTTTTGGGGATAAATTTTATATTTTCTTTATTAATAATGAATCTCAAGGATTTTTTATTTAGAGCTTATTTATAAACATGGAGCGAATTGAGCTCACCTAATTCCTAGGTGGATTTTAAAAATCAATGCCCATAGCTTTGTGACTTGTCTTTACTTATGGAATGAAAGGCATGAGAAAGCTCATTAATAGACACATGTACATCATATAAATTTTGGTCAGCTAAACTGAGCTTGAAAAGATACACATCTAGACATTCTTTCAAAGTTTGAGATCATTGAACTATTTCCTCCTATGTTTAGAACACTTATATATAGTGGTCCAACAAATTAGTGGAGTTGTTGGGGAGATTAGTGAGCCTTAATTGAGTTAAATTAATGGCCTTAATCTAATATTGAGCTTGTTTAGATATAAGAGATTTGAATAATTATTTGGAATCTTTATCTCCAATTTGAATCCATTAGAGGCAAACCCAAATTTTCACCCCTTTAATCGCATGACTATATGCGACTTTAATTTGGTGTTTAAAATAGGTGGCATGGGATTGAATTTACAATTCAAATGGATTATTCTCAAGGAGAGAAGAGATTCTCTAATATTATTTGAGCATATACCCACCAGACTGTTTCCAAACACATACAATATATTTACCATAATGACAAATAAAGGTGCTAGTGCAAAGGATGGCCTCATTCCAACACTCTATCTAGTGGATAGTATTATAACGTGGTCATGGTGCAATATTCCACCCATAAAAAATGAGATAAATGGTGTTGTCATGGTAGATTTCAGAGGTGTGTAGGAATAATTTATTATGTACCATTTTAAAGTGGTTGTTACTCCACTCTACTCTGTAAGTGATGATATTGTTGTGTGAGACAATATATTCAAAGTATACAATGTCAGGTTATTCATCAATAAGATAAAAATAGAAGATGTTTTGCTTTGAATGCATATACCAGTCCAACCTCTTGAGAACCCTGCTATCACCAACACTACAAGTGGACCACGTGAACCAAGTAGTAAGAGTTAATGAGCACTAATATAGGTGAGGGTCCATTATACCACTTCATTTTTTAAAATAAAAACCATGATTCACATTCTCCCACACACCATCGCATCAATAGGGCACCAACCTTGTCCTCAAGACTCTTTACCATATTAAAATCTCCTCACATAAGCCATGTGGTTAAGGGTAGGTTGTTAACAAAATATCTCCATAAAGTCAATTTGTGATGACCATCATTGGGGTATAAATATTAAGAACCCTAATGAATGCCCATTAATATTAAGGATAAGCCAAATAGCTTGGTGTGATAGATCCAAGCCCCCATGCCAATAATTAAGGATATTTTTTTGGGGAAACCAAAATATTATTGCCACCACAATCATCTTCATACAGAGTGGAAAACTGAGCAGCATTAGATAAATACATTTTAAATAAGTTTGTAGGATAAACTCTAAAATCTAAACTTATTACAAATAAAAAAATTTAAAGCTCCCAGTTATTGATAGTCAATTCATATAGATAATTTATGATAGGACTCTGCAAGACCTTGAACATTCTAAGAAAAGACATTTGTTGGGGAGTATCATCCATATGGAATTCCCCTTGACCATTTTCAAGATCTTCAAGAGCTAAAAAACTATTACATAAAAGAGTGTGTTGGTTTAGTAATAAAAATTCCTTAAGTGAGATGGAGTGGTGTTTATCCCCATTGTCCTCTTAAGGAGAATCGCCACTATTATGAGGGGGGTTGCACAACCACCTAGCGATACCACTTGTAGAGGATCTCGTAATAGAAGATGAACTCACATTAAGCTGATTAACTTGTGAATAATGGTTCTGCAAGCTCATTGGCACACTAAAAGGCTTAACATGGAGGATTGAATTAGTGTACGTCAAAAAAAGGTTTTGGCACAAAAGGTGTAATGACAAGTTCGACACTTTTGTTAGTAACAAACCATATTTACTTTTGAATTTTATACAACAACAAATTGCTAACTATTCAACTCATATTTTAATTCTTTTTTCTATGTTAATAACCACCCTAATAAATAAAGCTTTGGTATTAATGTAAAAATTAAAAGGGTATTTATCTATTTAATCAAAGTTATTATGCTCCCATTTAACATTTTTTTAATAATTTCAATTAAAATTAAACATCTCTCTAAATAATCTAAAATATTTTAATTTATATATTTATATTTAAAATTATACAACTTAATATATAATTCTAAATTATAATATTTCAAAACATGTATATAAAAGGCTTCATTTTACTGTAAATATTATAAAAACATGTTAATTGAATTATAACGAATACATGGTAAATAATAATATTTTCACTTCAACTTTAAAGAGAAGTAATTCAAAAGAAATAGATTAATTCATTATATTTTTATGATTAATTTTTAAATAAATTTTAATTTTAAATAATATATAGATTTAAAAATATATATATTCATAGTTTCAAAATATTTTCTATAATAATATTTAGGAGTGGTAGATTATAATATAATAAATAAATTCAATTTCAATTTCAATTTTAAAATATTTGTATTAATTTATATATATTTAAATTAAAATTGATTTTAAAAAATTATTAAAATACTATTAAACCATATATAATTAATAGAAATCACATATTTAATCTGTTTAGAAAACTGTTTCTATGAAATTGTATTTATAAACATTAGTGGAATCACTTTTAATATCATTTCAATTTGAAATTTTAATCTTTTAAAATATTCGATGTAATCATATAGTAAATAAATATAATTGATTTTTTTTCTCTGATTTATTTTTTTCACTATAAAATAATATATGTATAACCAATCTAACACACCATTTTAAAGGTTAAAATAATTTTTATGTCTTCCCAAAAAAAAAAAAAAAAAAAAAAAAACAAACAAAACCTTATAACCAATCTAACACACCATTTTAAAGGTTAAAATAGCTTTTATGTTTTCGAAAGAACCTTACCTCCCTTCAAATTTAAAATGCACTAGCGCTTATAAATTCAAATTGGCACATTGACGACTCAAAAATTAGGTAATTGTAAGTAGATTTTTTTTAATTATTTCTGGTTATAAAGGAATTGGCAAATGTTTATAACCTTAACATAATTTTTTATTAAATAAAATTTATATAAATATTTTAATATAAAAAAAGATATATATATATTTTTTAATATATAATATATTAATTATTGATTTTATTATTTTTAAATTTATTAAAAATATATTTAAATTTTATTATATGTTAAGATTCTATATATAAATTATCAAGCTAATATTGTTAAATGTGTTAATTAACTATCCCTCAAGGTATAAATTCCATGAGATTTTATAGAAGATGAGGCATGTCCTAAATAAATTTAGTGGACTCAATACTCCTTAATGTTTCTCACACCATTACACTATCAACATAATTATTTATATTTATTATAATATTATAATAAAATTAACAATTCAATTCTTTTCAATACATTTATGAAGATATCAACTCAAATATTTTAAATACATATTAAAACACATTAAATCCATTTAACATTGATCTGAATTAATTATTTTATTGATTACATTATGGTTACATTACTCTTTAAATATATAGTTATTTTGTATTTTTAATTATTTTAGATTTTTCATATATCATATTGAATAATAGTTTTATTGTTTTTTATTTTTATTTTATTGATTAAAAATAAATGGCATCAATCTAACTATAATATTGTATCTAGATTGTTAAAATATTTTATCACAAAAAAAGGGCTTCTAATTTCATTGTACTCATCAACATATTAAAATTGTTAGATTGATTGATTTGAACAAAAAGAAAATTCTATAAGTGGCAATTAAATATATATCAAATTTAATGTTGAATTTTTATTGCATGATCAACTAATTATCAAATTTAAGGTTAAACATATTTTTAAACAACTAACTCCATTATATTATTTATTTATATAAAACTTCTATCTACATAATTGTAATGTGATGGTTAAGACAATAATTACATTTAAATAATATAAATATAAAATTTACAATAAATTATCATATTAAAAAACTGTATTTAATTAAAAAAATATTTAATAAGAGGGAGAATGCTCCAATGTCAATTATGTTTTTACTTGATTAAAAAATGTATTGATTTATTGAGGAAAAAAATTATTTTATTAGGTATTATTTTCTGTGGGATTTTTATTCGTGTATGTTTTATTCATTATCTAAATAATTTTCATGGATAGTTATTATTCAAATGATATTTTTTTAATTATTTTTATTAATAATCATAAAGCAAGAGATCTACTTTAATACACAACTATTATTATAATTTTTTGATTGGAGAAGGAACGATAAATGTAATTCACCAATTTGGGATTTTGAAGAAGGGTTTTCACATAGAGCCTAGTGTCAAGTAATAAAAGTTCCTCTTCTAAATCACCATTGCATAAACAGGAGGCTCTTATACCCTCAGTCTAGATGGTGAGAAGTTTAAATTGGTGAATTACAGTCACCATTCATTATCGTACTAACAAATATTTAAAGTGGTTGTATGCTACATTGGATTCCCTTACCTTGTGATTATTACCAAAAATATATGAATAAAAATGTCATTTAAATAATGACTATTCATTAAACTGATTTTAACAATGACTAAAATATACACAAACAAAAATATCACAAAAAATAATATCTAATTAAATTTATTCATGAAAACCTTCAACTCAACATTAAAATATATGATTGAAATGTGATTAGTTAATCTCACATTGATAACAATTATATGAGAGTAAAGAGTCTATGAAGTGGTCGTGGAAAGTAAGAGATTCAGGTTTAAATTCCACCCATGATAATATGACCTTTAAAAATATCTTAAAAAAATAAATTATATTTAAGTAAAATTATTTTAGAAAAATTTTAACTTCATATTAAAATATATTTTTATTTATTTTTTAAATTAATTATTATTAAATTTGAATAATAAATTTTAAAATAAAATATTGAAAAAATGAACTGTACAAATTTTTATAATGTTAAAAATAGGTGAATGTGATACAAGTATTAAGCATGTCATTAATTAACATGGTAAGTGTTAAAAGAATTCTAGTATTGGTAAAGGTTGGTTTTAAAAAGGGGACCCTACCCCATACCTATTAAAAGAGTCAAAAGGGATCCAACCCCACATAGAGCTGCAAAAAAGGTCTCAAACCCATATATGACCAGTTCAAGTACAAAGAGAAAGGAATTACAAGGAAACAGTAAAAAATAGCAGAAAATAATAAACTAATTGATATAACTCGTCTAATCTTTGTAGTCTTTCACCCATTTCTAAGTAAGATAATCCAAACAAGAAGACGTGTTAGAGATAATGTCAGGCGTTTCCATGCTAGTAATGCCCTTCAACTTGCTGTCCTTAGAATGAGAAACAACATTTTATTTTTTTCCTTTAGCCAAGGAGATCAAGGTGTCCATACTTTAAAGACTATTCAGCACCATGAATTTTCTATAATCAATCAAGCTTTTTAGGTTTTCATTGAATGATGTATTTTGATTTTTCAAGACATTGAGCCTTTCCTTAATTTGATGAACTTCATAACTGACTTTGATAAGACCACTTTTGGTGTAGTATATACCATCATTAAAGCTTAATTTGTTTAGTTCATCTTCGAATCTTTTTTTATCCTTAATGTACCACCATTTGAGAATATATTTGTGTAGGTCTACTTTGTCTTCAAGCTTACTTAGCCTTGAGAGATGCTTATGGTTCTCCAATATTTCCTTAAACTCAAGAGGATAGGAAGAAAAAATAGGGAGGGGAGAAGAAATAGGTTACGCAGGATGATTGGGAGAGGGATATGACAGTGTACCATGTCTGATCATATTCAATCTTTTTGCAATTTTAGCAACTTTATAATCATTATGGGCTGAGCAAGAGGGGTGGAGGGAGGGAATAGAGGGGAGGGTCAAAAGGGAGTGGGAAAGTGGAAGACTATAGAAGGGAAGGGGAGGATGGAGGGGTAGCAAGGGTAAGGGAGGGGTTGGGGACAGGGGTAGAAAGAGAACCTAAGATTGATGTTTTCCTTTTTTGGCTTACTGAAATGGAAGGTTCAGACACATTTCCAATGTTTTTGGGAGGAACAATTTTCTTAATATTAGCAATAAAAACATTTTTTGAAATAGGATCTAAATGCTTCATTTGAGGAGAAGAACAATAATCCTGATCACTATCACCACTGGCAATATGAATGGTTAAGGAATACATGTGACTAGTAGAGCTTTTAAGGACACACAAGGATTTACAAGGGATATTGTAGAAGGGGGTGGGTTTAGGAGTGGGTTTGGGAGTGCAATTGGGGGGTTTGGGGGCAATAAGTGGCACAGAGGATGAAGCCTAGAAGAATTTCAAGATCAAAAATATAAAATCTTGGTGAAGAGGATCCTTCTTTTTACCCATTTTAGTCTAAAAAATGGAAGATTCCAAGGAATGTAGTATATAGAATAGAAGGCTAAGAGGAATCTTGTGGTGTAAATAATTAAGGAAAAAAAGATGAAAATGGTGAATGAGTAAATACCTACCCTCTAATGTGATATACCACTTGATCTACTATGTAACTCGAGCAAAAGGAGTGGGAACATCCTTCTCGAGGAAGCCACCAATGCATTTAGGCATGATCTCACCGTCCAAGAGTAACTTGTCCCACTCCTCTTTATAATTCCTTTCAAATTGAATAAATTGACCTTCTCAATTTTGATTCTAGTACCCTAAGCAATGAGGGATTCAATTACCTCAATAGTTACATTATTAATTGTAACCACCCTATTCTCCCATGATTCAACAAATTTGTAGGAGAGTAGCTTATCATTTCCATAAATGTTGGCAATGAAGTTCATCAACCTACCTATTTTTAATATTTCACATAAAATTTCATCTGTTTTAAGCAGACCAAAAGACATGGGTTTGATTCTATAAAGATCCCCACGCATTGTTAAGTGAAGAAAAAGACAAAATGAAGCGAGTGGAAGGTAGAGTCACAAGGAATGGAAGTGGGAGGAAAAAATAGGGATAATTTTAGAAGGGCAAAGATAAAGGAAGGGAATGATGTGGAACACATGAGAGAAAGGGTAAGCAAAGTGTAGATGATGAAGAAACAAAAACAAATGAAAAAGATGAAAAAGGCTAAAGAATCTAAAAGGGGATAAAGAAACCATCATCATATGAATGGGGGAGGCCAATATTTATTAGTGATTTCAACACAATCATAAGGAAGTGGTCATTATTACTCCAAACTTTTTACTTGGATGCCAAGATTCCTCTATTTACAAATGCATCTGCTAGATGATTACATTCACTGTACATGTGTTTAAATATGATTTCAAAAAACACATTACGTAAGGCCTATCTCTCTTCAATGATGTATTAAATAGTACATGATGCTTTAGATAAGTTATTAAGGCAGTTGATGATGTTTAAAGAATCTCCTTCCACTAGGAGTTTGCTAACATCAAGACCCTTGACCACCTAAAGGCCTTAAATATATACAAGATCCTCGGCCTTGTGATTAGTTTGGAATCCCATTCCAAATTAATAAGCCACTAAAAGGCTTCCATTTTCATCATGAAGCACACCTCCTCAATTAGAAAAACTAGGTTTGCCTTTACAAGCCCCATCAAAGTTAAATTTGATCCATCCTGAGATAGGGGGAATATATTTGGTTCTACTCCTAATGTATTTATTTGCATTGATTACCACTGAGAATGAGAAAGAAGGGAACCAATTTTTAAATGTATGTTCTTCATACTAAGAGATATATTGATTTTTTTTTTGATACTTTAAATTTTTCAATGATGGAGCTAAAAATGTTTTGAGCAACCCTGTCAGAGGTAAAAAAGGAGTCTTTAAATATCCTATTGTTCCTTTCCTTCAAAACTACCCAAATTAGACATGGGAAAGATAGGGTCCATAACATCTTGAGAATTTTTCTAGAAAAGGGAGAGACTTAAGTAGTCCAAAAATTAGACATGGTGGTTGGATGAGTCCAAAGGATATTAAATTTAAAAAGGAGGAGATCCCAAATGTGATGGATGAAATGGAAATGAAGGAAGATGTGAGAAACATATTTGAGGTCAAATTTACAAAGAGTGAAAAAATTAATCAAGGAGATACCACGTTTAGAAAGATTATCAAGTGTGAGTATCCTATTGTGAAGGTAGAGCCATAAGAAAATGCTTATTTTTGGATTCAAATATTTTTCCCATATACTAATCCAAGAAAAAGAGGAAGGATTAGAAGGTAGGGTTTTAAAATAACTAGATCTCACTTTGTATTCATATCATGATGTGCTCGCCCAAGACAAAGAGTCTTCTTTATAAATATTTAGAATGTGAGTAGAGAGGAGAAGGAAATTGAGATTAGAGATAATATAAGTATGCTCAAGGGTGGTGTTAGGGACATGAATATGTTTCCATGTTATTTTGAAACCTTGTAACTAAAAATAATCTAAAATGAAGGCACCATATAGGATTTGAATCTGATCTTTGACTAGGAACCATGGTTTGAGATGAGATAAAGGAAAATAAAGTAACTAGGTGTCCTCCAAAAATTGAATATTATTTCCATTTTTGAGCTTCCATTTATAACCATACTTAATGATCTCCATAATTTTGATGAGTAGAATCCAAATAGCAAAACCTAAAGCATAGGTGTTATCATGAAGTAGAGAAATAACTAGTCTTTATTGGAGAGATTTAGCCTTCAAGTTAATCATATAGAGGTTTTATTCCTTGATGAATCTCTAAACTATTTTGGCTACAAGTGATTTATTCATATGGTTAAGCCTTCTTAAACCAAGACCACCATGATGCTTATGAAGAGAAATATTGTCCCATGCAGCCAAGTGAAAGAGATTAGAAATTTTTGTGCCTCGCCAGAGAAAATGATTTTAGATTTGATCAAATTTTTTATCAATGATGAAAGGCATTATGAAAAGGGAAAAGATATAAATATGGGGAGTTTGAATATCATAATTAATTATCACATGCTTTCTAGCTTGAGATAGCACATCACCTTTCCAACTAGCAAGCTTTTTTGAGAATGATTCTATGAGAGGAGTCCAGAGTTGAATGTGCATATTTCCAATGAAAAGAGGCTTGACAAGATAACAAGAGGATAATTATTTGATGGTGTAATCCAAAATTCTTGAAATTATAGAATGTCTTATAACCGAAGTGTTAAGGTAAAAAAGAGTATTTTTGTCAAAGTTGATCTTCTACATGGATACCTTCTCATATCTGAGAAGAACATCTTTGATATTGATTGCTTCTTTAATGGAGGTAGAAGCTAAGGCAATGGTGTCATCCATAAAATTTTGATGTAGAGTGGGAGGAATTCCAGTAGTAGAATGAAAACCTTTAATTAGTCCTTTAGCCTGAGCATCAAGAGAATTCCTATTGAGTGTATCTGCAATCATAATAAAGAGTAAGGGGGATAGTGGCCCCCCTTGCCTAATGCCTTTATTACTATTGAAGTAGCTAGTAGGAGAACCATTGATGAGAAGATAAAACATAGTTGTGTTAACACAATTAAATATCATATTTTCCTAAATAATGATATAATCCATATTTCTCAAGAACCATGTCAAGATAAAACTAGTCCACATTGTCAAAGGCCTTGCTCATGTCTAACTTCAGGATTATACTAGCCTCTTTACTTAAATGTATTGAATGAAAATTTTCATGCACAACAAGGATGCCATCTTAGATTTGCCTCCCATGAACAAAACATCCTTGGTTTTGAGTGATGATTTTTTCCATAAGAGGCTGGAGTCGGAGAACTAAAATTTTGGTGAAGATTTTGTAAATAACATTGCATAAATTGATAGGGCAAAAGTCCTTGAGAGCAGATGCTCTAGGAATTTTTGGAACTAAGACAATGAAAGTATTGTTGAACTCCCATATCATCTTGCCTATCAAAAATAATTAAGACAAAGATTGAATAAGGTCTAATTTGACAATTTCCCAAAAAGTTTAGAAAAAAGCAATTGGAAATCCATTAGGCCTAGGTGCCTTATCCTTTTGAAGATGAAAAACTACCTTTTCCACATCTTCTTCAATGATTTTTTTGAGAATGTTGGAATTATCCAAATTAGTAATAAGAGTGGGAGCTGGCAGAAGGAAAGATTGAGCACTACAAGTATTAAGAGGTCGGTTAGAAGGGAATAGATTCTTGAAAAAAATCATCATTTCCTCTTTTATTTGATCTGATTCTTGATGGATAGCTCCATCCTCACAAATAATTTTTTTAATTATGTTTTAATTTCTATGCTTTAAAGTGGAAAGATGAAAATATTTAGTATTTGAATCCTCAGTATTAACCCAGATCACTCTAGATTTTAGGTGCCAAAAAGTTTCTTCATGTGCTACAATGTTATGATGATCACTTAGAAGATTTTTTTCCTTTAGGTAGAGTTCTTTAGTCATATAATCATTGGATATCAATTAATCTACACCTATTAGATCAGATTAAATTTTATCCTTCTGATAAAAGATGTTTCCAAAGACATTATAATTCTAGATCTTAATGATTTTCTTAACATTTTTCATCTTTTGAGCAAGCTTGTACATAGTAGTTCCTTAAATATCAATGTTCCACCAATCATGGATCTTATTCTTATGTTTTAGATGAGAAATTCACATGTGCTCAAATTTGAAGGGGGATCTACCTTGTTTAAGATTGTGCTCCATTAACAAAGAAATATTATTGTGGTCTAGGCCTATGCGAGGAAGGGAAGAGAGATGGAAATCTTGGGTCATCATCCAGGTATAATCAACAAGAGCTTGATGTAATCTAACTTGAATCAAATTCTCCCTCAAGTGCCTGTTGGACCAAGTAGAAGGGATACCATGCAAAAGTGTGTCAAAGAGATTGTTGCTTGAAATAAAGTCTGAAAGATCCTCCATATTGTCATTAAAATTTTGGGTTCCTCCTTTTTTTTCACTAGGGTAGAGTGGAGTATTGAAATCACCCATAATGATCCGTGAGAATCCTTACAAGTTGCCCTGAAAGTAGTTAGATCATTCCATAATTTTTTGTGAGAGGAAGGACTGTTAGGAGCATAAATGTTTGAAAGAATCCAATAATTGTTTGAATTTTTATCATAAAAATGGATTGGAAGATGATGTGGGATTTTAAAGATTACATCTCCAAGAAGAAACCTTTCATCTCAGAATATAACAATGCCTCTAGAAGCCCTGTTGAATTAACAGAGGCCATCTTGGCACATCACCAAACTTTAATTTTGATTTCTTCTAAGCTATTTTCCTACAGTTTAGTTTCTTGAATTACAATAATGGAAGGTAGTTTATTTTTCTAAAGATCAATAGACATTTGATGTTTTTTGTGCTGGTTCATACCTCGTATATTCCATTTAATTATTTTGATGATAACTTCTCATAACTTTCTTATTGAATTTATCCTGAATTGTAAACTGATGACCATCCACTATGTCCAGGTCTACTTGCTTTTTCCTAGTTTCAGCTTGTTTGGCCTACCCCTTTTTTTCATACTTCTAACATGTAAGAGATGTCTAGTTTTGTTTTTTGATTGAGGGGTGAATGGTTCTTTGTCCTTGTCTCTTTTAATGACTGAAGAAGTGAAAGCATGTTGGAGTCTATGAAGCATAGACTGATCTAATTGATTTTCTCCATTTAGTTCACTTTGTTCTTGAATTTCAAGATCCATGGATTTGATAGGAGAATATTTTTTCTGTTCAGCTTCATATTCCTCGTAGGATTGGAGACATTGAAATTTATTGCTGGTGATGTACTATTATTAGGTGTTAATTGAGGATAAAGTAGGTTTTAATGCATAAACCTCTATCAAAAAAAGAGTGTTCTTGTCATTTGATATAGCTAGCGCTGGTGAATTTAACAATGTTTTTCCTGGGATGATCTCATTTGAGTGCTTGATTGAAGTTGTAGGAGATTGTTGTTTTGGTCCCATTTTCTATGGGATAGGGGAGAAATGAGGTACAAATGAGGGTTGTGGATCATTATATTTATGCATCCAATGCTCCTTATCTTTTTTGAAGATAATAGTGTTTCCTTTTTTAATGAAAGTTGGACATTCTCTAGATGGGTGTCCTAATTTTTCACAGTAGTCATATTTTAAAGATGAGTTTTTGTATTCAATCTTTTGGATCCATTCACCACTGGATGAATCCAACACAATGGAGGAAGATAGATCTTGGTCCATAAAAGCATTAATGCAAAACCTTGCATGAACCAAACGAGTTTTATTTTTCATGGAGTCAAAATCAATCAAACATCCCATCATTTTAGCTATACTGATGAATACATCATCATCCTAGAATTTAAGAGGTAGGCAAAGAAGATGGACCCAAATGGGCATGAGATTAATTCTTTCTTGTTCTGTGTCAAACCCAAGTTTCCATTTTTTTAAAAAGAGGCTAGAATTTCCCACAAACCAGGGACCACCAATAAGAATGTTGGTATAGTCTTCATCATTATTGCATTGGATTAAAAAGAAATCATTTCCCAATGAAGAGATCACAATGTCCCCTTTAGGTTTCCATCTTTTTGAAGCCCGGATTCTAACAATGTTGATGTTTGGATGGGATACCAAAATTTTCCCAACTAGGGTGTTGGAAAGACCTGTAGCATAATGTTCTTTAACATAATCAAGAATTCAGATGTGATATCTTTCACCAGTCTTAGATATTTTGAGCTCTTCATTGAGATAAATCTATTTAATTATTTCCTTTGGGCTTCATATCCCAAGAGATCTTTTCATTGGGGAAAAGGTTTCTCCTAGCCTTAAGAGAAGTGTGGAGGTCTTTGTCTATTGGTACTAAAGATCTTACTTGTCTTTATGTTGACACAAAATGGCACTCTATAGCATCCCCTCTGTCGTCGTCGTCATCATCATCATCATCATCATCATCATCATCATCATCATCATCATCATCATCATCATCATCATCATCACTACCATGTTCATTTGAATTTGGAATTCCCACCGTTACTTCGCTCTCAGTCGCCATTATCCACTGCATTGTTTCAAAACGTAAACAATAAATTGTTATGTCTTAAAAGAGTTATAAGGGCATCATTGTCTACTTAAATTAGTGCCTCAGTGGCTAGAATATGAGTGATAGCATTACTAAACTTTATTATTGATATGTTGCAGAAGATCATCTCACAATTTACACTATTATGGGGGCAAATTTTGAAAGGAAAATCGAAAAGAATTTTTCTAATGAGTGTACCCAAACAAAGAAGATAATGAAGACCCTAATTTATTTATATATTTATTAAGGTAAAATATTTATTTAATTTTTTTTAAAAGGAAAGTTTTTAAAGATTTATAATATAAAGAAGTAATATATCGTAATTGATGATAGATCTTGGCATGTAATTTTACATATTGTTTTAAAAAAATGTTATATAATTTTTTTAATTAAAAAATAAAAATAAAAATTATAAAAGTATAATTTAAAATATATATATATACCAATTCAAATATATTTATAAAATTAATGTTAATTTCTTAATAAAAAATTATTTTCAATTGAAAATAATAATTTATACAATTATAATCATTCTAAAATTAAATGAATTTGTAACACATCCATTAAAAATATAAATATAAAAAATTATTATAAAAAATGAATCTTAAAAAATCTGTGCACATTCATTAAGGTCAACATAGTAATATATTTCACACTTTGACATCTAATACGTTCAATATTACCACTATTTTTTTACATGAAAACTCTCATAACATAAAATGGTAACTACTAAAAAGTAAAATTGGTAATTAGGAAGAAGAATTTTGTGGTATGTGGTTAGTTTTCTTTGTTCGATCATGTGGGTTGAGGGTTTATTTGTTAGTCTTTCTTTTCTTTAGAAAGGGCATTTGTTTTATAGTAATGAGTTGTCTTTGTTTGTCGTGTATAGTGGGTTTTTTTTCTTTATTGTTAGGTGGTTGTGTTTTAGTTGTGTTATCTCATGTGGGTTGAGGGTCTATTTGTTAGTCTTTCTTTAGAAAGGGTATTTGTTTTATACCGATGAGTTGTCTTTGTTTGTCGTGTATAGTGGGTTTTTTTTCTTTATTGTTAGGTGGTTGTGTTTTATTTATGTTATCTTTAGTGGTATAGTTTCTTTTCTGCTGAAAATTCTTAGATATTTTGGATTTTGTTTATAAATTTTTTGTTTCATTTAATTTTTGAGACCTTGTTTAAGGTTGTAAAAGGATTGGGCCTTTCAAAAAACCTCTTTCATTTTATAGTTTCAATTCAAAAGCATTTATCAATAATAATAATAATAATAATAATAATAATAATAATAATAATAATAATAAACAACTAAAATTGAATTAGTACTAAATATCCTTCATTACAAAATTATTGATAAAATCCACATTAATATTAAATAATATAATTATTAAATATAATAAGACATACTTGATTTCAATTATGGCAACATCATCCTTGTTCATTAAAGTTGAAGGAGGCATATTAATTTTTAATAATACCATGCCACCAATGCTATAAGATGAATTATTGCCGTGACACATTCTTCTTCAAATCAAAAAAATTAATTTATCCATATTTTCGATGGCTGCAAGTGGCGGACAGGCTGCGAGTGGCGGCCCGGAGAGGATTGGAGGACGGTTGCAGGGAGACCAGTTTGGCGCCCCCAGCAAGGAACGGCCGCTGCCTGGGGAGTCAGCGCTGGAGGCTGACAGGACTTTTGTCACAGAGAGCTCGAAGCTCACGAAAATCAATGGCTGTCTGCCCAGAAGCCATGAGCGCCCAGTGCTGGTTTTATCCCCTGACTCTGTGAAGGAGGAGGTTGATTATTTGTCTGCTCATACCCTCATCTGCAAATTTTTGGGAATCCGCATTTCAATAGCAGCGTTGGATGCCTGGATCAGGCGGACTTGGCAAATTGATGGAGATTTTGACATTTTGCTTGCTGGGAACAGTTATTTCATGGTTAATTTCTCCTCTGTTACGGATCGGAATAGGATATTTGAAGGGGGACCGTACTTCTATGAACGAATTGGACTCTACCTGAAACCCTGGCACGCAGGTTTCAATTCGGCGGATGATATTCCAACCTCTGTTCCGGTCTGGGTTCGGTTACCGAGATTGCCACTGGAGTTCTGGCGGGAAGACATTCTTCGCCAATTAGCGGCTATGCTGGGAACTCCGATGGCAATTGCTCACCAAACACTGGACAAGAAGGTAATTTCGTATGCTCGCATTTGTGTTGAAATTAATTTAAACAATCCACTCCCGGACTCTCTGGAGATTTGTCTGGGTAGCTCCTCATGGATTCAGACACTGGATTACGAAGCAATTCCATTTCGCTGCCGTATTTACCATATATATGGTCATTTGCATAGGCAGTGTCCGCAGGCGAATAGAGACTCTGCCCCTCAAGGAGAAGGCTCTGGTTCTCGGGAGGCCAACAATGTTAATGGAACCAGACAACCGAATCACAGTTTGAAACAACAGGTTCAAGCGGAGGACAAGATTAAAGGGAAAAACCCTCTCTTCCCACCTGGCTCACAGCAGGGTGCAAGTGGTTCCAAGGGTCCTGACAAGGACGGATTTTCCACAGTTAGAAGACGTGCGAGGAATCGTGGGCTGAAGAGGACAAATTTTGACAGACAGATTGAAGTTAACTTCAATAGATTTGAGGCCCTGGATAACATGAATATAGAGGATGGCATTCCTGATATGCCACAAACAGGAGATGAAGAGACTATGGAACAATTCGCCCCAGGGAATGTTTCTCTGGCCTTGGTAACTAGTGGGAACCAAGAGCGTGACCGTGACATGCAGGAAGCTTCTACCACAGACTTGCTTGATACAGAGGACAAAGGGACTCGCTGGGCAGATCTGGCTAAGGATTTGGATGCCCCCAGGATTGACAAGGGACCATCCTCTAGCCTTGGCCTCATGCATAGACCATTCAAGAAAGCCTCTGTTTCCAATTCATCTCGACCTGGACGAAGAAAGGACCGGGAGCGGATTAAACTTACAGGAGATCTTCTAGTTGAGGCGGGGCATGTCAAACCCCTGGATGAGCATTTCTCATCAGTTACCCAATGATTGTTCTCTCTTGGAATGTGAGGGGTTTGAATAGCTCTCCCCGTCAAAAAGCTATGGTTAAACTGGTAAGAGTTAACTCTCCGGATATCCTTTGTATTCAGGAGACTAAATTTTCTGTTGGTGCGTGGTTTTCTTGTATGCAAAAATTTTGGTATTGCAGACATAGTCAATGTGTTGGGGCATCTGGTTTTTCCGGCGGGCTGGCCATCTGTTGGAATCCGGAAAACATAACACCTCTAAGCTGGTTGGCCAGTAGTTCGGCTCTTACAATGACCGTTGTTTCTAAGGAATCAGGTGAAACCATCCTGGTTACCAATATCTACGCCCCTGTGGATCTTGCTGGACAGCGGAAAGTATGGGACCATGTTCGGTACATTAGGAGCTGCCATCCGTATTTGCCATGGATTTTGACTGGGGACTTTAATGCTGTTCTCAGTTTGGAAGAAAAGAGGGGAGGATTGGCCCGTTTGGGACCTTCTTCAGTGATCTTCCAACACAATATTGACCTGCTGCGTCTCTCGGATGTCAAGCCTCTTAATGGCACTTTCACCTGGAGTAACAGGAGATGCGGGGAGGATAGTATTTCAGAGCGCTTGGATAGATTTCTGGTCTCCTGTTATTGGCAATCTAGTGCCACTTCCATTGCTTCGGAAATTCTTGACTGGGGAGGTTCGGATCATTGGCCGATTAAGTTATTTACTAATCACATTCCTGAACCAAGGAAGCCCCCTTTTAAGTTTCAGCTCATGTGGCTCAGAGAGCCATCCCTTCATGATTTAATGCTGAAGTGGTGGAGATAGGCTGGTCCTAGCCATGGCACTGCTATGTTTTCTTTTGCCAAAAAACTCCAGTTTGTCAAGGGGAGGTTGAAGTTTTGGAATTTGAACAGCTTCGGCAATCTCCATACTAAGAGGAGGAATGCGCAAGACCAGCTGAATGGGATCACCAGGCAGATTAGAGACTGCGGCCTCACTAAGGAACTCCAGTTGGCTGAAACCCAGGCGATTGAAGAACTTACAGAGTGGGACCTCAGAGAAGAGATCTTCTGGAAGCAGAAGGCACGCATTGATTGGCTTCAAGAAGGAGACAGGAACACCGCCTTCTTCCACAAGTCTGTCCAAGCAAGACGTAATAGAAGCTACATCTCCCATTTGGTGGGCCCGGATGGAACGCGGCTGAATTCTCCGCAGGACATTGCTAGAGCAACGACCCGCTACTTTTCTAATCTTCTCTCAGACGGACAGCAACCTCCTGAGATAGCCGAAAATAAGGTGCTAACCTGTATCCCCTCGGTTGTGGACTCGAGATTGAATGAATATCTTATGCGGCCTATTGAGAGGACTGAAGTGGAGGAGGTGGTCTTCAGCATGAAGAGAGGCAAAGCACCTGGGCCAAACGGATTTCCAGTGGAATTCTATCAAGATTTTTGGGATGTCATCAAGCAGGACCTCTTTGAAGTAATACAGGAATCATATTCCAATAAGGAGATGCTGAGGGCTTTGAACACTACCTTCCTGGTCTTAATACCAAAGAATGAGCAGGCGGACCAGCTGGATCACTTTCGGCCTATTGCCCTCTGTAATGTTGTTTACAAAATTATCACTAAGCTCTTAGCGGGTAGACTCAAAGGCTGCCTCCCTTTGATTGTGTCGGAGGAACAGGGGGGTTTTGTTGCGGGCAAGCAAATTCTTGATGAGGTTGTCATTGCTTCTGAAGTCATTCATTCTATGACCACATCCCAAGAGCGTGCCATGTTCATCAAACTGGATTTATCTAAGGCCTACGATAGGGTCAGCTGGAGGTTCTTACAAAAAATCATGTTGGCCTTTGGCTTCAGCGCGGCTTGGATCCAATGGGTGTTTAGCTGTGTCACCACGCCTTCCTACTCGGTCCTCATCAATGGGCAGCCCACGGAGCTTTTTGGAGCAGCGAGGGGACTTCGCCAGGGGGATCTGCTCTCCCCCTATTTATTTATCATTCTGGCTGAAGGATTGGGCCGGCTCATAAAATTCCAGGTCTCTTAGAGTATTGTGCAGGGATGGCAGTGGGGGAATGGCCTGGTCACGTCCCATCTTCAGTTCGTGGATGATACCATCCTGTCTGGGAAAGCGCGTATTCGGGAGGCGCGTGCTTATCGTGACACCCTTGACATATACCTGGATGCTTCTGGGCAGAGAATCAATGACCACAAATCCTCTATTTTTTTCTTCAATACGCCTGGTCCTATACAGAGGAGAATAGCGACCATCATGAGGTTTCAAATTAAGGCTCTCCCAGTGATTTATTTGGGCATTCCCATTGTGGTTGGTAGGCAGCCTCAGCGGTTTTGGTAGAATGTGTTGGATAGACTGAGGCAAAAAGTGAGTCACTGGACCCATAGATGGCTCTCCACGGCTGGAAGAGTCACATTGCTCCAATCTGTGATTCAAGCTCTGCCTGTGTATCGATGCTTGGTTCAGGCTGCCCCAGTGTATTTTCTCAAGGAATTTGATGCGCTTTCCCGCCAGTTCCTTTGGAGTGGGAACCTGAGAAGCACCAAATGGAGTTTGATCAAGTGGGAGACAGTTTGCCGGCCAAAGAAAGAAGGGGGACTTGGGCTGCGCTCTACCATCCTGGCGAGCCAGGCTTTGGCTGCCAAATTATACTGGAGATGGTGTACGAACCAGTCTCAATTGTGGGCTCGCATTCTGGCTAGTAAGTATTTTCCCGAGGTTGATCCTTCTATCATCCCTCGGCTCCCTCTTGAAGGGGGAGGCTCCATGATTTGGCGTACTCTAAAAGGAGGAGCTCAGTTAATTAAAAACGGCCTGTTCTGGATTTGCAAGTCTGGAGAACAGGCCCTTTTCTGGGAGGATTCTTGGGATGGACAGCCCCCTCTCCTGCATTCTCATCCGCATCTGCAACCATTATATGAGGTCTTTCAAGCTACTGGCTGGACTAATGTGGCCCATTATAAGGAGGAGTATAACATGGGTTTAACCACAGGATTCAGATGGAAACATTCGTCGGATTGGCCCCCCGGTGGACCCTGGGAGCATAGATTGGAGCTTGATCAGGTTTTAACTTCCAGACATTGCAACTCTATAAATGGTCTGGATGAGCTTGCTTGGGGAGGATGCTCTACTGGCACCTATTCGGTCTCGGCGGGCTATCGGTTTCTGCTTACGCAAGTGTTGGGAGAAGCGAATTTCCCCTGGGGGAGGCAGACATGGAATACAGTTACTTGGCCCAAATGTTGCTTCTTCCTATGGACGCTTGTCTACAACAGGTGTCTCACGTGGGACAACTTGTGCAAACGTGGCTTCCAGGGACCCTCTAAGTGTGTGCTCTGCTGTGGAGAGGTGGAAACAGGGTCGCACCTCTTCTTTCTCTGTCCTTTCACCAAACATCTGTGGCATAGATGGTGGGACGCATGGAGGAGACCCTGCTGCCATGCCACCTCTTTAGCCGACTTCTGGAACAGTTTAGGCGCTCCCAATTCCAAAGCACCTATTCTCCAGGCCGCCTGGCTTGCTGGACCGACATTCATATTATGGAATGTCTGGTTAGAGCGTAATAAATGCATCTTCCGCGCTGAACAGAGGACTGCAAATGTTATCTGGGAAAAGGTTCGCAACTCCCTCCTGGAGTCGTTGACTGCGAAGGGATTTTACACGGACGGGCTGGCTGAGGTGGAGTCGACCATCCTTGCTTGCATTGCTGGCACGCTGTCCAGCGCTCCCTCCAAGAGCCCACCTCATCGCACTTGTCACAGACTCAAGCAGGGTCATAATCCGATCTGCAGAAGAGGTCGATGGACCCCCCCCCCCCCCCCCCAAATGGGAAGTTTAAAATTAACACCGACGGATCTTCGAGAGGAAACCCGGGTGAAGCTGGCATTGGGGGCGTTGCTCGAGATAGTTCTGGAAACATTCAATTCATCTTCTCTGTTTATAAGGGTTGGCATACCAACAATTACATGGAAGCGCTCGCCATTCTCCAGGCGATACAACACTGCTGTCAACTGGGCTGGCAGAATATTATCTGCGAGACGGATTCTCAGGTGGTCATTGAGTTGTTAAGCAATCGTAATTTTGATGGAGCTGATTGGCGGCTAGTGGTGATTGTTCAACAGATCCTCCAGTTGAGTACAGTGATGGAATCAGTGTGTTTCAGGCATATCCCCCGTGAATGGAACGGGGTAGCTGATTGTTTGGCCAAGTGGGCCTCTGAGCAAGGAACTCAATGGAATATTCTTGACTATAGCATGCTACCTTCGGACTTCTCCCAGAAGCTAACTCTTCTGGTTGAGCAAGACAAGGCGATGTAATGTACTTTTCTGGTTTTCTCGATTTGCAATAAATTTTTACCCCGGTTTAGTTAAAAAAAAAAAAATCAAAAAAATTAAAAAGAAGGAAAGATCACAATTTGAGCTCCCTTTTAGTGTCCATCAATCCTTCTACCTCCCAAATCTATTAAATCATTCCTTTCAAAGCTTCTTCTAGAACCCTTTCCAGCTCCTCCTATTTAGCCTGCTCATCTTCTAGCCATCTCTATGTTTTCTCTACCTATCAATACTCCATCCCCTTAGCCTCACTCCAAACTCTACCTCTACATGCTCTGCTATGTTCTTCAATTGCCATTACCTTGACTGGTTAGATGTTAATCAAACACTATTTTTCAAATTACATGTTGATCCAGTGTGAGCTTCTGATAGATGATATTGCAATGGCTAGGGTTTGAGGACAATTGTTTATGTCTATGGAGAGACAACATGCTTTTACACAAATCACTCAAGCACAGTTGTAGGTCAAGTACAGGTATGACAAGTCTATTTACATTGAATGACATGAGGAAATAGGGCTCTAGTTATTATAGAGACGTTACTCCCCTATAGCCTCTTTAACACCAAGAGTTTGATTCTTATAGAGACGTTACTCACCCTATAGACTCTCTAGTGCTAACCTCAACTGTGATCTTTCCTAGCTCATATATTGTGGAGAAATTAGATGTTATCCCAACAATGGAGATTATTCTTTTTGAGGTAACTTAATTAGTTTTTTATTTTCAAAATTTTGTAGTTATTTGTAGGTTCAATGGTTTCTAGTCTCGGTCATAAGAGTTGCATCAATGGATTGATTCTACTTGGATCAAAAACTCTATGATTCATTTATGTTCTATAGAGTTTTTCATAGTCCAATTTATGGAGCTTGAGGATTATCAAAGAGTTCTTAAGGAGGGACCTTGGTTTTGGAGAAGATTTTGGATATTTGTTATCCCATGTTTTTTCAATTTTGATCCCTTAGCAATGGTGTTGTATAAAATCCCAGTTTGGGTTTAGCTCCCAAATCTCCCTCTACCCTTTTGGCACTCCTTAGTGTGTGAATCTATTGTAATACACTTGGAAAATTGATCAAAATGGATTTTGAGCGGTCTACACAATGGTTGTTTACTTATGTCCATATTTGTGTTGAGGTTGACCTTAGTAAAGTTCTTCCAGATCAAATCCAATTGAAACATGATAATTCCCATTAGTTTCAGATGCTAGATTATGAAAATACTGCTTTGAAATACCATCTCTGCCACTAACTTGGGCATCTCCAGGCGGTTTGTCGCATACAAGAAATCCAAAAAAGAAAAAGGAATAGTCTCATTCTAAACATGTCAATTGTATGAGCACATTCTTCCGACCGAGGTCATGAAATAATATATAAAAATGGTACATAAAAGAAATAAGGTTTAGAGTTTTCTTGCCAAATGACATTTGCAGATAATGCTACAGGTATTAGTATCAAGAGATCATATGAATCTAAAAGTTAAAAATCTGACAAGGATCAACCTCTATTTGATCCTTAACATAAGCTTCTGATGGTTATTGCTAGTTCGATGGATCTTAATCCTCTAGAATGTTACACCAAGATTCAAAAGAAAAATAATAAAAAAGACCGTATTATGGATATGGGCTTTGGTCATTCTTGATTTTTATCTTTTATTTTTTCTCTTGCTGGCTTTTTAGTCTTTTTCATCCGATGTAACTTATTTCTTAGATGTGACTTCTCCACACATCTTTTTTATATGATTAACATAGTACAATAAAAAATATATAATTTAAAAAATAATATCTATAAAAACGTAAAGTAAAATTATTATTAATGTGACATATTCACAATTAAATTATTTTTTATTAATAAAATGGAAGTTTATCATATTTTACTATTTGACATGTGCTATTGTATGTTAATTTTTTGAACAAATTTCTTATTTTATATATTTAATAAGATAATAAATTTATAAAATATATAAACATTTTATTTAACATTAATTTTTTGGAATGAAAATACTTACGTATCAACTGATTAAAAAATAATAATATAAATAACGCCCACATATTAAATTAAAGTTTTAAAAAATAATTATAACATTATAATGATAAATTTATTTAATTAATTGTTTAACAAATGTGAGTAATATGATGCTACTTTTTTATTTGATAATTATATCATCCTATGTACAAACCATGAATGCAAATCACATAACATCTAAGGACTATGCAAGTTACATCCTAGATGGCTCATGGAAGCACAACTAAACATTGTAATAACATTTCATAGGTCATTTTGCTGGTTACAAATGGAGACTTTGCCACAGATCTTAAAGCAGCAGACATTCAACGAATCTCTGAAATGCTCAAGAACCAATCTACCCAGCTTTTGATATACAGTTTCGATAAGTCTGACAACCTGACAGCTCTTGCTAACGAATCTAGTGGCTACTTTGAATTCATAAATGCAAAATTTGACAATCCGTTATATCAGATAAGCAGTTTCTTCAATTTTATGGCACTTGCACGCAATGCATCAACCAAAAACACACCATACTGGACCAAGTTTTATGTGGATTCTGGAGGACTTGGAAACATCATCACCGTATCTTATCAAGGTAATCCTATGAAAATCAAGATGAGACTAAACATTATACCAGGTTATAAATAAGGAATTTGGTGTAACTTTGTGTGTTTTAACTGTGAGATGCAGCTGTTAGTCCAAACGGACATCTAGTGGGGGTTACTGCAATTGATATTGCTTTGCAATCAGTCCTAACAAATCTGCCTATTGCTCTTGGAGATCGTTTGGCCAGTCGTCCCACCAACCCAAATGCTCTGGTTGGTCGTATTGAGGTAAGACCTTTAAATATTTTGGATTTCTTTAGGTATTACCACGACATCTTTTAATTTTGAGAAACCCTTTTATACCGATCTACCTGCTAGTTTATGGGTAATTTACATTGACTAATATTTTATTACTTGTGGTTTTCTTATATTCTCTATTTCTGAATGGTTCAATTAATATTAAGTGTACAATTTATGTTCATGAGATATAGGTTTTTCCAAACCATTACTCATGAAATATACGTCAAATTACTGAAGTATTTATATATGGTTACACATGGACATTTTGCATTTAAATTTTTTTGTTCTGATTGTTTGTAATGTGTGTAGCCAACAAATAATACTTGTGAAACTTGTGACGGTTCAAAAGCAGTGTGTGGAAGAACAATCAATACGACCTTTACCCAGCTCTATTGCTGTGACAATTGTACTTCAGCCATGGGGGCCCCTAATACTTCTCCTCCAGTGAAAAATGGTAGTAAAAAATGGAATGCAGCGAAGATAATTATAGTAGCAGTGGTACCTGCATCAGTTGTAGTGTTATTATTTATCGCATTGTTGGTTTGTAAAAGAATGAGAAGTAAAAAACCCACCCAATCTCCACTAAGACCATTCGGATCGATTGTCTATGATTTGGGGCCTTATTCATAGGACTAGACACTTCTTGAATAGGTGTAGTTCAGAGACGAGTTCTCTGGATTTTTGTTTGTGCAAGTGTAACCACTAAATATATGGAAATTTGTATTAAATAGAGTGTCCACTTGAATCAGTTTGTTCACAAGTACGTCTTTGGGCCCATTTGAATGTAACATATATGGATGGATAACAAAAATTAGGTAGTTTCTATGTACATTAATTTTGTTGTAATATTTATTAAAAAAAAAAAAAAATCTTCTGAGTTTATCTGCGTTTCAAGTTTCAGATCCTTCTAAGCTACTAAGTAAGAACTATAAGTGATTCCCTTTAAGTACATTTCTACCTGTTAATTTTTTTTTTGGGTTATCTTTATATTTGTTGCTTAGAACATTTTATTTTAAACAAAATCGGCAACTTGATAGTCTGAAATGTTGATTAAATAATCATAGTTATAGAAGACTTCTTCAATAATCTACCGTTCAAATTAAATGACTGTGTGGTGAATGGGAGAATGAAAAATTAAGAACACCGGCAAATTTTAAGAAAGTGTTTTTATGATGGGTCTCCACGCCAATACTCATGAGCATAAATACCTTGCTGCTACACTAATACTCGTGAGCGTAAATAGGAGGAGATTGAATCAACTTGACCAAAATTTTATAGTTATTATTAGAAAATAAACAAAGTATTGGGATATCCATTTTTATTAATGGAGCAAATAATCAAAATGTCTCCTTGGTCAACTTTGATTTGGTGGGTCTTGTTCTATTCTATTTGTTTGTTGGATGGCGTATGTCATAATATTTATATAAAATGAAAGACAAACATTTATTTTTTTATTTATATATAAATATATATAATGGAGGATAATATGTTTGGGTATATATATAATGGAGAGTGATATGTTTGGGTATGTAGTAGAGTATATATGTATTAATTGTGCTATTTATTTATTTATATATAAATATATAAAATGGAAGATAATATGTTTGGGTATTTATATAATGGAGAGTGATATGTTTGGGTATGTAGTAGAGTGTATATGTATTAATTGATCACACAAGTACAATTAATTTTAATTATATTAATAATTTATAAATGTTATTATTTACATTTTTAAAAATTAATTTTTTTAATTAAGTATTTTATCAAATATATTTATATTGAATTTTTTTATACACATTATTTATATTGATTTGATTTGTTGGAATTACTTTTGTCATATTTGTGTAAACAATTTTACCACATGTTTATACCTTTTTTAAATTATTGATTGCAATTAAAAATAAAAGAATAAAATTGAGAATAAAATATTAAGAGATAAAAGGCATTCCTTCAATAAGTATTAATTGAATTGAATTTCTTTATACACATCATTTACATTGATTTGATTTGTTGGAATTACTTTTGTCATATTTGTGTAAACAATTTTACCACATGTTTAAACCTTTTTTAAATTATTGATTGCAATTATAAATAAAAGAATAAAATATTAAGAAATAAAAGGCATTCCTTCAATAAGTATATAACATTTAAATAGTACATAATAAATCATATAAATGTAATATAAAAGAACTAAATTATATAATACATTGAAGAAAGTTGAAAATATCTCAAAAATATTTATTGATTTTAATTAAATATGTTTTAGAATTGAATTTAAATTTTTTATAAATTTGTATTTGTATATTTCGAGTGGGTTCTATGGTCTCCCTTCAATAATTGTGATGTTACATATGTGATAATTTATTAAAATATGATATTCTGCTTTTTTTTTCTATTTTTAATTGTACTTCTTCAATTTAGATAAAATTTTGTATTGTGTTTGAGACAAATTCAAAAAAATTATCGATTTTATATTATTTAATTTAATTCATTAATAGTATTCTATGTTATATTTTTAATTTACATAATATAATGAGTTATCATCTTTTTTTATTAGGAAGTCTTTTCATTATTTTATTTTTTAATTTTATTATAATTACTTTTTTTCTTTTTCAGAGGTGGGTAAATTGGCTAAAGCAAATAAATTGTTTCAAACTTCACCATAATTCAAATCACTGGAAAGATATATAAGATCAATATTATCTACTTTATTATTATTATTTTAGTGTTAATGTTATTTTTATAATTTTATTTAATCATATAATATTGATTAGTAAATGAATCGTTTACTTAATCATATAAAAATTTTAGCAACAATTTTACTATATCTTAACTTTTTTACAATTGATAATTATGAAAAATTTATTGATTCTCCCATTTAATTATTGTTTCTAGATGGAGTGGTTTAATGAATGGAATGTTTCTTCCAATTATTTAAATTTAGTGTCAATAATTTAATGTTTTCTATATTAGTTTATAGTTGTATCAAAAATTTAATATATGTGTGTGTATATACCTATATGTATGTATGTATGTATGTATATACATACATATACATACATACATACATACATACATACATACATACATACATACATATCCAAATTGTGTGTGTGTACACACACACATACACAATTTGGATAGGATTGTAGGGAAACCAAACTAAACCTAATTCTTGATATTGTAGTACAAGAGATGTCATATAAATCTTATCTCCTCATCATATTAAAAATAGACATAGATAAAATTTTATAATGGCCCAGTAGACTTGGTAGCAACCATTATCTTAAATAAAGTAAAATACTCCATATGAGTAAAAATAATAATAATGATGCCTCACAAAATTTTGTTTTCAAGAAGAGGATAAAATCATCTGGTAGTGGTAAATGAATATGCACTCTTAAAAAAAGTGAGATATGAGTTTTTTCATTTGCTTGTATTGAATTTTATTAATTATAACTTATAATTTAATTTTACATGTTAACTATAAACTAATTGTTTATTATTATTTAATAATTATTGGTGTTCATATGGACCCAAAGACATTATGAATACACCACCAAACCCACAGAGGACAATGAGTTATTGTCATAAGAGAGATTGTGCATGCCATTTTATTTTAACATTATTTGAAGTAAAGGAATATGTTGCATAAATATATTACACAAAATATCAACATGTATATGGAATTGGGCAATCCATGTCATGGTAAACATGATGCCTCAAGAGATAGTAGGGCCATGCATGCTCATGGATGTGAAATGATCATGTTTCAAGGATAACATTGTTGAAAATAAGTGTCATAGTGGATACCATTTATGTGTGATGTCAATTACCTAAATAAGATATTTGGTGACTTGACAAGTGGGAGAAGATAGCTTGTTGTTGAGAAAGTGTGATGCAAAAATTTTCATAAATTTGAGGAATATGAAGGTTCAAAATTATTATCAAGATACCATAAGTTTGAACCTAAGTTATTATGAAAAGGAGAGACAAATTTGTTTTTGTTACAACAAACCTAATGATAATGGAGAAATTTATTTCATTATTGGTATTGAGATGGAAAGGATGTTGGATATGATGGTCAAACATTCATTGAATAATTTTATTACAATGGAATCCACTTTTGACATCAATAAATATGGATTAACTTCAAAACTTATTGAACAATTTTTAATGTACTTTTATAGATTTAGTTTTCTATGATTTTTTGCATTTGAATAGTATCAACTCTCTACATTAGTTGTGTTTGATAAGCAACATATCAACACACCACTAACATGGGTTTTCCATCATGCAATAGAAAACCCTATATTTAAAAATGGTTGTGGGTGATAAATGATTGGGGTTAGCAACATTGACTTGATTGGGATGTGGCTACATTTATGATTGATGATGTTACAGCTGAGCTAGAAGTTATAAGGTAAATGTATTTATGTAGGTATTACCACTATATGATCTTTTGTTCATCTTAGGCCAATATATTGATGATGGGTCTTTGTTTTTTTTTTAATAATGTTTTTAATTGTAAGTAGTTTATTTGAATTTGGCACATGTATAGAGCAATTGATTAAAAAATTAATGAGATATGCATCCAACAAAGGTATTTAGAAAAAAATGGTTTCCAAACTAAGAGAAATTATGCATATCACTTGTGATTTTGAAAGAGTAAAAATTGTAATTGTTAATTTTTACATAAACTTTGATGATGAAGATGAATTTATGTAGTATTTCAACACATATTAGATGAAAAAGAGTACTCTAATAAATTTTTCATTCTCTCTTATTATATCACCTATTCAATTTCATGTTATTTTTGTTCTAGAATTTAAAATTCATTGTCTCCATTCTATATGTTAACAATTTTTAATTAAAATTTTATTGCATAGATATGGGCTAAAATATATCATGACTTCCCACCCTCCAAATAAAACATAAATTCTTATAGTGAATAATATTATTGTTTTTTAAATATTAGGTTCTTATTTGATCGCATGAAGAAATGTGGCTATAGGATAGATTGGCTAATTTTTATGCTACTAAATCAAGTTGAGCTATATTATAATAATCACAATAATTTAAAATAACTTGGGTTTTAGAGTTACTAAAAGAAGGAATTTTTTTACTATAGATGTTAGAATAAGTCTTTAAAATATTCAAGATTCACATTGCTATCCATGTGAGAGTATTGTGGACACTTATTAAGCTAGAACCCAAATCCATGGTTTATTAAGATGTCTTATTTGCTAATCTAGTCCTTGATTTTAGATGTGTGAATTCATGAAATATATACAAGGAAATGAATGCAAACATGTTTTGAAACTTGTAATACCATTACATTTTCTGCAATATGAATATAATGAGAGTAGGGAGGATGTTATGCTAGATATAAATGAGGTATACAATCATGTTGGAGACACATGTTATGGTAATTTACATGATGAAATTAAATGTGAAATGGTTGGCTCAAATGATGTCACAAAAATGGGTACCCATCCTCATAAACTTTCTATTGAGAAAATAGTTGATTGGATGAAATAGGTGATCAAACATCTGATGTGTCAGAGTGGGCCATAGTTGAGGATATATCTGGATAAGATCAAATGCATGAAGTTTAACCTATATGGAGTAGTTAAATATGAATAAAAACTTAAGAAGGAAGGAACTTATCTTCACGATGAAAAGTTACATTAACATTCATTAGCCAAAAAGTACATAGGAAGGTACATTATATAGTGAGGAATTAGGTCACCCAAAAAGATAATCAACTCAAATCACAATTATAAAATGACTTAAATTACATTTCCCATAATGACCTATTATTAACCTAAACAAGTTAATGCAATTGTGTAGTTAAAATCACATAGTGTGAAAAATACTACACGAACACCCCCGCCCCCCCAACGTAGCTTAATCTAAATCACTCTCACCCTTTTTGGAACACATCATTGGGATGTTCATCAGATGGATATGAAGAGTGCCTTTTTTCATAGTGACCTCAAAGAGGAAATATACATGGAAAAACCACAAAGATTTGTGAAAGATTCATCCTTAGTTTACAAACTTTAGAAATCTATCTCTGACCTCAAACAAGCTCTTTGAGCTTGGTATGCCAAAATAGACTCGTTTCTTGTTTTGATTAGATTCACCAAATGCCATTATAATATGAATATCTATATTTTATAGTTAGATGATCAATTTTTTATTATGGTTATCTATGTGGATAACCTATTTATCACATGCTGATCTTAATCTACCATTATAGTAGTGAAAACTAATTTATTTGATAGGTTTTAAATGACTGACTTGAGCTTAATGCATTACTTCTTTGGGATTGAAATTTCTCATTTAGATTATAGGATCAATATTGCACACTTTATGTATGCTATTGATCTACTTGCACAATTTAACATAGCTAAATGTAAGCCAACTTTGACTCATTTTATATCTCGTGTGAATCTTGAATTTGATTATCCATCTCCTTTAGTTGATGATACCTCATATTGATAACTTGTTGGCAATATCATCTATGCTATGCACACTAGAGCTAATATTTCATATGCAGTGGGCATGGTCTTTAGATTTATATAGGAACCCCATGAGCTTCACTAGATTGTAGCTAAGTAGATTCTCCATTATATTTAAGGTACTCATAGTTTTAGGATTCACTATAAATTAGGCATCAACATTGACTTGATTAGTTATATAGATTCAATTTGGGGTAGTGATATTCAGAATCATAAGTCTACTTCATGATATAGTTTTTCCCTTGGTTCATGACTGATTAGGTGGTCAAGTAAGAAGTAGAATGCTATTGATTTATCTTCCACTGAGGTAGAATACATAAGATTTTTTAATGCTACCACTGAGGCTATTTGGCTTTAAAGAATTCTCACTGAGTTTGGAATATAGTTTCGATAACCAATAGTCATTGTTAGTGACAACCAAACCACAATCCAAATATGTAGGAATCTAGTTATCCATTAACAGACCAAACATATTGAAATTCACATTCATTTTGTTTGGGATCTCATCCATGAGAAATTCATTGATCTTTTCTACATCCTGACAATGGAATAAATAGTTGATATATTCATTAAACCCTTCATTAAGAGTAAGTGTCTTTATTTATGGGATCTTCTTGGGGTTCAAGTAGATATAACTTCTTCCTCCTCTAGGGATCATATCTAACTACTTGGGTACCTCATCAGGCCATTGTGTAAATATTCCTCTTGAAACTCTTCCTATGGTTCATATTTAGAGATTGCTTGAAACTTAGACACTTTGTCTCCCTCTTTTTCCTTAGACTAAATCTACTCAAGGTTATCCTTTGACTATCCTTATTATTTTAGAACCCATTTTACCACTCTAACTATAACATTGAAAATGTAAATAGTCTTATTTATTTAAATATTATGTAGCTTATATCTATTTACACCAGTACCATATCCAATAATCTACACAATTTTAGTTGGTTATCCAACTTAGTCATTTTTTAGTTTGGAATATACATATAAGCATCAAAAACAAAAAATATAAGATGTTTGAGATAGGATGTATTATCATTCAAAGCTTCATGTGGATTTTTATCAACCAACGATGATGTGGATGGTCTATTGATAAAATAACAAATAGTTGTGATTATTTATTTCCAATCCTACACCACTGAGCTTGTTTCTCATCTTATCCATCAAAGTCTTATGTATTCTTTCTGCAACTTTGTTCTAGTAAGGTCTATATCGATTTTTATATTTTCCTTTATATTCTACATTCTTTATAGAACTTATTAAAGTAATTTGATTTATACTATCCACATTTGTCACTCTTGAGGATCTTAATCTTCTTCTCTATCTTGTTTTCAACAAGAGCCTTAAACTATTTAAACTTATCGAAAACCTTAGATTTATCTTTGATACAATAAACCCAAGTTTTTATTGATTAGTCATCTATAAAATAAACATAATACAGAGATTTACCTAATGATGGAACCTTCATAGGTCCAAACATGTCACTATAAAATAAATGCAAAATACCTTTTAATCTTATAACACTAGTGGGAAACTTTGATCTTGTAGCACTGCTAGGAAACTTCACTTAAGTTTTCTTACCAAACATACAATGTTCACATAAATCAAAGTCCAATTGATTGTCATAAATTCCTTTATCCATACCTTTATATTTTAATGTTGAAAGGCCTTTATCTCAAATGTTTCTCAGAATTTAATGCCACAACATTGTATTCTCTATATGACACATAGGAACCCGATATGAGATAATGTTGACATTAGGAACCATATATCTATTACATCCATCACTTATAATGCTTGACTCAAGCTTGAATAGTGTTTTTATAAAAACTCCTCTTTCCAATATCATTGTTTCACGACCCATCTTGTAACTATCTTCAATAAATACTTCTTGTACACCTATATAATTTATTTTATTTAAAGCTATTAGGTTTCTAGTCAAAGATAAATGTGAGTAACACTAGTGAGGGTCTTAAACCTTCCATATTTAAACCTCATATTGAATTTACCTCTAGCTATGATATTATAGGTCAAGTTGTATCCTAAGAATACATCACCTCTATTGATAATTTCATATTTGCATGACCACTCCTTATGAGGGTCATAAGAAAAGAGGCAATTGAGTGAATAAAAAATACACCATAATATGCATACAAAATCAAATTTTCCAAGATTAAATCCTCCATGTATTCACTATACGGGCTTGTTTCTATAGAGTGGTAATTGTAAGATGACTTACCCTTTTCAAAAATTTTGGATTTGTAATCTTTCTTGAAATTACTTATTTTACCACAGTTCTAACATTTCCTCTTATCTTTTGATATAGTCTTAGAGTTACCTATAGAGTTTGATTATCTTGAATTTATTTTAGTTATTTAATTGGAATGACATCTTGCATATAAGGAATCATTTGTTTGATAATACTCAATATATATTCCCCTTATTTTTTTGATAATAAGGCTCCCACTATGCCAATTATTAATGTTGATGTAGTTGTAGTTATTGCCATAACTAAGTTATCCGAAGATTTGGGCAAAGAACACGGAAATTATAATAAATTTTTATTATTCTTCCATTTTAATTTTAGAGAACTACAACTAATTTACCATAGTATTGAAATTAATTAAATTTTTAGCTATAGAGCCATTATCATTCATCTCAATGAATACAATTCCTTTATGAGAAACAATTTTTAACTAGAATTTATTTGATACAAAATCTTCAACTTCTCCCATAGATGTTTAGAAATTTTATCCATCAAGACATTCAAAAAAATTAAATCTCTTAGACATCATCTAATTGAAATATTTTCCTTCCTATTGATCTTTTCCTAATATTTTAACTTCATGCCCATAGGTTTCACCCTTGATATAACAACCCACTAATCTATGCTCACAATAAGATATTCCATCTTGAACTTCTTTAAAAAAAAATAAAAATACCATTTAATTTTTAAATCCTTGTCCTTGTGCTTCCCATCATTCTCATTTACTCAAAAATATTATCACATGTAGAGTTCACACTCAAACAATAGTTTATCGCAAATTAAATAAAACATAACACTTCACACAAAGATAAGACATAGTTCTAATGCCAAATGAAGAGAAAATAGATTTGATAAACTAAAATGAGAGAAAAAAATACTAACATAATTTTGAAGCTAAAAAAATAATAGAAATGTATTACACACAAGATCAAATAGTACATCTAATTTCACCTAGGAAGACCCTTTTTGGTAAAAAACCTAACACAATAAATATTTTATTATAGTAACTTGATTGTTTTCAATATAATAATTTACTAACACATTCTATTTTTACCCTATTATGTGTGTGAGTATACATAGGCACATCAAAAGGTAACTGTCAAAGTAGTATTACAATACCATGGGTACCAAATTCATGGGCTATATAAAACATGGGATAAAACCACCCAAAAATACCCAAGGTGAGTAGGCCCCATTATAGCCCTACAATTTACTAAAGTGTAAATAATAGAAAATATACAATACATTTCAACATGCTTATAGTATATCTAGTAAATATATAAGCCAAATAACAACAACACATTACAATAATCTTCATCACCTATACAAAATATCAAACAATAATGCATAATAATATTTTTATCCAAAAATATGAAATCAAGAATGAAAATCAAAGTAAAATAGTTATAAAAAATGGTCCCTAAATTATAATATACAAACCATTTTACCCTAA
Source organism: Torreya grandis (assembly GCA_037957365.1). Taxonomy (NCBI): domain Eukaryota; kingdom Viridiplantae; phylum Streptophyta; class Pinopsida; order Cupressales; family Taxaceae; genus Torreya; species Torreya grandis. The sequence continues at coordinate 734,768 of JARHVA010001414.1, read as the reverse complement.
TTTTATATTACATTAGCTAAGCATCTAACTATATTGACATTACTTAACTTTTCTACTACACTAACCATAACCTACAGTACCAACCGAGGTAAATTTTATACTACATCGGCCATATAATATAGTATCATCCAACAAAATTTTATAATGGTTTGGCTATACCTTATGGTATCATCCAAGACATCACTAAATTACACTAGCCACACCCTACAATATCTACCATATAATCACTCTACTATATTGGCCATACCCTATTGTATCAACCTTGCTTAGCTTTCTAATACATTGGCTAGATGCTAAAGTTTACTAGCCTTATTTACCTGCCTAACACTACCATACACACACTACAATATCATCTAGTTGGCCAATTTTATACTATAGTTACCATACCTTACAATATCCTCCAACACTTCACCTAAATATATCAACCACATGTTATGGCATTAACCAAGATTTTGTCATTCTCCTTTTTAAATTGTATCACCCTTGCTATTATAGATATTTTAGGGTGGATATTTATTTCCGTAGACCTATAAATACCTTTGGCCCTAGTTTTCACTTTGTCATCAACTAAATGTTTTCTATCATAAATCTAACTTCATTTGGACAATTGTTGGGGAAATTTACATTACATGGGTTATTTTCTAGTCCATAGATTTCATAATCTAATTCATTTTATTATAAAATGATAAAATAGATAATAAATGCATCACATACCTATAGTTCTCTATCTACAATTGTTATTCATCCTTGATCACATTTTCTTCATCTCCCATGAATATCTTGAAGAACTAACTTTGGACTCGTCAGCTTTGGGTTTCCAAAAAATATGAAATATATAAATGATTATTTTTTAAAACTATTTATGGTATAAATTCAAACTTTAAAACTTTCAGTTATTTAACGTAATATTCCATTCTTCATCCATATATTTGCTTCTATATGTCCTTTCCACATACTAAAGGAAGCCTTGAAATCTAAGTGATAGAGAGATTTTCAGGTGCTAATAGATTTTTTTTAAAATCATTTTTTATCTTTTTTTTCAAGTTTGGATTTCACTCTTATTAATGGGCACCTTAAATCACCTAAAACATACATAAAATTATCTACAATAATCAAGGTATGTGAGGGTATGTATTTTCATTTCATTTTATTTTAAGTATTTATTTATTTATTTTCAATTATGATCTTTAATGTCACTATGTTTATTTCCTAAAGCACAATCCAATTTTACCCTATTATGACACATGATGAGCTTCAAGTGGTGTATATGTATACACATAATAGCTTCATTTTATCATTTTAATAACATTTTTTATTGCAATGGTTTATTGACACATCAATCTACTTAAGTGCATGCCTTAAAGGGTACACTAGGAATCAGGTGGGATCAGGTCATGGTACATTGTGAGATATATTGGAGTTATATCATGTTACACCATCAATACTATAAGTCTAAAATCCTCTTAAGTATCTATTTTTTTAATCCCTTTCATCTACTTATTATCTCAATTTGCTAGTTTCCTTATATCCTACGATGTCAGCTACGATGATACCATCTATATTATTCATTCTTCCTTCTTGTATTTTATTGGCTAGTGTAATACAATTATAAGTCATTATTATAATAGTAGTATTTTATATACCTTACCAATACCATATTTTATATTTATACATCTTCTAACTATATCATCATACACAATACAATTGTCTTAGAGTTTAGGGCTAGTTTTGGATATTAGAATAGTATATATAGGGTTCATATATCATTCTTAAATAAAATTATCACATTCATACACTCTAGTTTCATTAACATTTATGCCCTAAGGAATTATTTTAGAGAGTTATCAGTTTAGAATTGAAACAACCCAAAAATAAATTTTGAGTTTGCTTAATAGAGTACGATATGAAACTGTGAATAGGATTCACTACACAACTTCCTATAACAAAGTATAACAAATTAGAGCCAAAAAATATCATCATGACACCCCAAAACCACATTGGGTAAAAACAAACACTTATCTTAGGGTGAACTCTCCTAGAGGGTCCATAGAGAATTAAGTTACCCTCATGATGGTATAATGTTTGGGGGGTATTAGTGTGTATGCCCACACTAATAACATATGAGCTTTATAGTATACATAGGGATTACCTAACAAACCACCTAGGAATCCTCAACCCCAAGTAAGTAACTATGTTACCTTTTTCAATTGTGGTTTGATGCTTAATAGACTAGAATGTTTTGATCTAGAATGGTGCCTATATGATTATGCCCATAAACCCAAGTTCATACTGGTAGGTCAGGACAAAACTACCTAATAATAAGTGAAATACCTCAAGAATAAAATTCACAAGTAAAGGAGGTATAAGCAGTTAATCATGAAATCCAAATCATTAACAAAAGAATCAACATACCAATATCCTCTTAATAATATTTACAATATCCTAGAAGGAAAGCCTCAACACTAATCTAATCCCAAACACAGTACCAAGATCTAAAAACCATCTTAATCCTTTAAACACCGAACAAGACATTAATGGTTCTAGCACATTTCCCTTTTTTTTGGATCATTATATCATGATCCATAGGGTTAGAAATCATTGCACCACTATTATTCACATGGCAAGGACACTATAAGAGAGAAGACCATACTAATGCAACAATTAATTATTGTAACTTTAAGTAGACAAAATAAAATAGTTGCTTCCATTCTTGATATACACAATGGTCATAAAGGGTACCATGATAAGTTTTAATTGTAAACTAGTAAAAACATTAACTAATTGTCAAATAAATAACTCATACATTTTATTCATAAGTAGTGCTATGCATCAAAATCATATGGATGTTCCTTGACTCAAGGTCCTCACACTATAATGCTTTACCAAGTTGATAATAAATATATGATTTAGAGTTGTATTTAGATAAGCCACAATCTATTTGGCAATGGGTGAATGGAATCACACAAGTGAGCATCACACTGAGTGATATATAAATGGCAAAGAGAGTGAAACCTCCACACAAGATAGATGAACCATCTATAAGAGAAAAATAGAATTACAATATCTATTTCACATCTTACTTATCCCTTGGTTCTCATTGTGTTCTGATAAAAAAACTATGTTTAAGTTAATCAAATAGAGACTAGAACATAATTCATAGGTGTACCAAAATGTTAAATCCATTCCTGAATTTGAGTTTAATGTACAAATCATAAGGACTATTTATTTTTATAACAACCAACACACCATATAAAACTCATTATAATGCTACTACCAAAATCAATCATATTATAAAAACATGCATATTCACTTATCAATAAACCACCATCTATTTTAAAATTCAATGCCAACTTAATACAAATAATGAAAAAGTGCTACCAATTGGGGTTCTATAATTGAATCTCCCATATTACGTCATTAAACCAAGATGTCCATTATATAAATGTTTATCTTTCTAAGAACCCTACTCAGCTGAATAAACATAATAATTTAAATAAAATAATACCATCAAAATTCTATTGACCAAGACCAGAAATATGATCCATCATAATCATACCAAAACATGAAAAATTAATCTATAGCCTTTAAAAGCTATCAACATGCTAAGTCACCAAATTAATTTATTTAAACTAATCAAAATCATTAATACACATGTCCTACTAAGAATAAGTTTGTGTATTAGGAACACTATGGAATTATATCAAATATAAAGAGAAAAGTTTGATTATGTTATTCTGCATGTGTTATTTCATTACTTTACGTAATCGAAATACACTCAATAATCAAATCATAGGTGTCAGAACAACCACCTATTAAATTCAAAAGTATCACCACCAAATACTAATATTTTGTGATAATACATTAACATAATATTAAAATTCTACCAACTCAATTTTATAAATTCAAAAAAACCAATGCCAGATTATTATCATCAACCCAAAGCATTAATTCAACAACATGTAACTCCATTGATAAATATAATAATAATGACTAGGATCCATAGTCATCTACAACTAATACTTGGAGAAGAGATCATCATCTAAGAGTGAGCACTAGAATAATAAAAATGATTAAGACCATTGAAGCTAGATATACATCAAAGGAAGTAACAGTAATGAACCAAAAACTACATGGTTGGGTAAAACCATGTTATCACAATAACATAATAATGTAAACATGAAAGTATCTACAATGATTAAAATTGATAGTTTTTAATTTACTAATATAACCAGGTTCGGAAGAGTGTGGAAAGTAAATTTAACTAATCATAAATCCTCTTAAAATGGTCCAATCACATCATGGTAATAAGTACAATCGATTGAATCAGAGATATCAATTACTATCATTAGATAAATTTATAGCCTTATTTTCATAAAGTAATTATGAAAAAACTTAGCATTATTTTTACATAAAAATATTGGTTTCTAGATTTCAATTCATACATAATCAAAGTGAATACCATATCAATATAAAACTAATCTATTCTACCCACCTCTCACACAAAGTATACATTAACAAGTCCTGACAATGAGTATCTTGCAACATCAAGATCCAAATTCCATGAATGAAGATTCACTCGGTAATAGGAGTTTATACCTTCCCAACCAACCCTATGATCCCTCCATCAGTGACCCTCACCACCCCAACCATTAGGTGGGTGGTGGGTTCTAACAATGAAGTACTCAGAGAGAGGCCTAAAGCACGCATGAGATACTAAGCCACTAAATGCAACTTAACACAAAACATAATAAATAGAAGGTACAATAACCAATATAATCTCAATAATAACACAACACCCAAAATTAAACCAACAAAATAAACCTAGAAGAGTTAATCATTTAAATAAAGACAACCAATAGTAAATGAGATGGAAATATTCAATAATCATCTTAGTTCAATTAGAACTTTGAGAGTATAACTTAGTTGAATTTGGAATGTCCATGAACATCCCGCACAAAATATTATAACTATTGTACACTAAGTATGGAAAAAAACATTAATACCAATAAGGATTTAAAACACCCAATAATGATAGAACCAACTAGATAATAGGTAGGTTATTCCAATAGTAAATAATCCTTAATCATTAAAATATCAAAATCCTAAGTAGAATAGAGGGAAAAATATTATTTCAGCCATTACTTATAAATTGAAATATTAAAAATTAAACAACCATTAAATAATAAAATCACCATAATACATTAGTAAGGGTCAAATCCACAAAAAGTTAAAAAAATAAACAAGATAAAATTGGCCATATAATATTGTATCTAGGGCTTCAAGTATCAACAAGGTCAAAGTATAACCTTGGCCATAGGCCAACATACAATTAAAACCCAACATAACATCCAAATAAAATTACAGGGTCGAACAAATAGAATTTTCCATAACTATGGTTAACCCATTAGCATCTTAACTAAATATAGCTATTCCAAACCCCTCATTTGGTAAACCTAACATTTATAGACATAGATATACATCAGGTTTCATTGAACTTAAGAAAAACATTTCATTCATAAGTGTAATAATGGAGACCACATGATTTCCCAATCAAACTAGATCTTTATATGTTGATTAATAACAAAATACCAATATCAAATTAAGGGTGATATTACACATAGCAAAGATAAAAATTAAACCATCACCCAAAAACCATTCACATAATAAAATATATCCAAAACCTAGATAACACACAACCCACTGCACTTTAAGGGAGAATAATTAGTTTAATCGACTATATATTCATTATGGGTTCATTGTGAAGTCTCATGACTTCACCAAGAACCCTTAATGGTTCACTATTTTAGTTTATTCACTACATCTAGAACCAAAACTATAATAATATCACTAGGATACAAAGATTAATATTTTAGAATTCAACTTACTTATAGGAAGAGGAGAATGTAGACTATTATAAAGTTGAGTTACTTGTTCTCAAGGTATTTTCCACCCACCAAACTCTACATTCACCCCATGGAGGACTCAGGACCTTCTCATTCTCACCCCTATCTCCCTAGTGTGCAAGAATAATGTTTTGGGTTCCTTTCTTCCATGCACTAGTAGCCTCATCCTCCCTTCCCTGACTAGACTATAAAAACCCCAAACATCATGCCATCTCCACATAAACATTCACCTCAAAAAATGCTTGAGCCCATGTTGTTCAGCCTAGAGTTTCACCCCAGCCACTAGATCCCAAAAAATATGTGAGCTCCGAAGTAGCATGCTTACGTGTGGCATGTGGGAATGCTCTACCCCACATAGTTAAAATCATCCCCCAAAAAATTAATGTTTTATTACAACACACTCCTCACCCAAATTATGAGATCCACATTTTTTGAGTGTGGTTCAACCCACAAAATTACATAAAATAAAATAATTATCAACCCATGCCTATCAACCCCCAAACAAAAACATCCACCAAGATGTCTACACCTAGGTGAAAAGATCCACAAATGGACAAGGCAATGAGGCTTAGTCAAGAGCCAACATAAAATATTCATCCTAAAAAGAATGAATGACATGGTGAAAGTCCAAGAGGGTAGAGATCACAATCAAGATGAAAAGAGATCAAAATATTAATCAAAATAAGGTAAAATATTAAATTAACACACACACACGTAACAATAATAAAATAAAAACCCACACAACAATAAAGAAGGTAATTAAAGATAAAAACATAAATAAGACATCAAGAACAGTCATGCAGATGAAATAATCAATCATGAAGAGTACTAAAAATAATGGTGGCTCAGTATCTCCATCATAACTCATTATACCTGTCAGAGGCACTTTTGACCACTCGTTAGGCTCTCAATTATACCCCAAGTTATCAAAGCCCACCACCAAGCCTATCTCATTGTCTAGTTCTTGCAGTCATCAAAAAGAGACATCAGTAGTAATTTCATGAGTATAAATATCCAATAACAATAAAATTATGTAAGCATCATAACATGTAAACATGATATGCTAAAACAATTATAATCATCTAATGTAGTAATGAACCAGAATGATATTAATAATCATGATAGTTGTATTGTATTATTCCAAGGTATAAGAAAATGTATCACAACCAAGTGTTAACTAGAATCCAACAAAACATGATATAACATAACATATAATAATATGATGAAATTGAAAAGTATGTAGCATGGTAAGATGAATCAAGTGTAAGCATCAACTATACTATCAACAAAATTATAATAATTATACAATATGCCTTATAACATCGTATCAGAAATAAAATTTACATCTGAAATAGTTAGTCCAATTATTAGAAACACATGGTAAAATAGGCTTTTACTCTAGTGTCTGCAACTAGTTGTAAGGTCAGGTCATGACATCCTCCCCTCCTTAAAGAGGATCCATCCTAGTGACTTGCAAATGCTCAGGGAATAGTATTATGTCAAATATGTTCAACTGAATAATCATCATTACTTCAAAGCATTAATACTCAGTCAAGGGTGATAATGCCCCAACCTTACCTTGTTGGCATTCTTATTTTTCATTAATAAGACAACCATATTTTACCTTACATTAGACCAAACTAATGCCTTCTTTATTACATATATCCTTTGCAACACTAATATGGTATAATGGTGCATGCTACAACATGTAAAACAAAATAATTTATAACTATCCCAACTTGGTAGGTATATCATGATTTAAAAGGGCCATTACTTACCTCATAATTCATTGGAACCATTTACAAATAGGTTCAATAGACTAAATATGCCTCTGTTTAACAACAAAATTTTATAGTAGTAGATGTTAACATTAATAAAAGACTTATGTAGCTAGCCATTCTCACCAACTATGAAAGTGGGTAATTAAACATCCCAAGAACATGGTGTTCTAGAATATGATAAATTATACTTACCTTTACATGATTTTAAAAAGTTCAATCTGCACTTCCATGCAGGAGTTGTAACCATCAATTTGGTGAGTTAAATAATAGCTTCTTAAATTAGGTTAGTAGTTAAACAAATAAACCGTATTAGTATATCATTATAGAAACATTATTCTTTACAATTCTATCATATGAAGATTGCATAAAAGGCTAAGACTAGTTTCAAATAATAATCTTACCTATGGAAAAGATAAAAACCAATACCTACAGTTCCATAAATTACATACAAATAATTCTAGCTACATCACATTCCCCTATCCTGTAAATTCAATGAAAGAGCCCATCACTTCCCGAATTTGACTAATTTATTATTGTTATTTCATGAAACAATACATATTGGTTACATATGTAGTGGTTAGAAATAATCCACAGAAATTTATAAGTTGAATATAATGTTATTGGTAATGACATAATGGTAACTAGGTTTACGCATCCCTCAAATAGATGAAGTGCTTAACAATTATAAAATAGTCAAGTAGTAATTGAGCATACCACAATCAACAATTCAAAAATTACACATGTAAAACAACCACCTCAAAGAGGTAAGTGCCAATGGTAAAAAATTAGAACCAGATATTGTCTATAACACAGTTACCAAAGTGAGGGCAAAAACACATACTAATCATCTGATCCCATCGCATTACAACCAAAAACACAAATAAAGAGTGGACTCTTCCACTATAAAACTATGATACACACATAAACCTAGGAAAATTCATCATAGAATGTCATATCCAATGGGTAGTAATCCATAATATGATGGTTACTCTACTACATCATCAACTATTTAGGAGTTAATGCAACATCACACACCAATCATGATGAACATCAAATAAGATATAACAAACATCACATGAAATGTTAAGGCTTACAACATGATCTCCAACACACACACAAGTTCACACAATGGTCTATGGATACCAATCCCACCATCTAAAATAGCCATCTAAGGGAATCACATAACTTTCATCACTCTATCCAAGAGTCAAGTGGGTACCTAGGATTTTAAACACTGCTTGATCAGGACTTAGTACTACTCTATCAGAGTATAAAATCAGCATACATTCTTGTAATACTTCTAAGATAAAACAAAAATATTCATCCCATAACATTTATAATAGGTATAATAATTACCATACCTGAACCAAACCATGGTTGCACCTACATACCAACCCATGCATACATGTTATCAAGCACCACCTTACTAATTTACATAAATATCCAAATCTACAGGACTAGTTAGTGCTTCACAAGAGTCAAAACAACAAAACTTCACAGTGGTTCATTTTACCACAACCTCGAAGAGGAGGCTAAAGGAATGCTAGATCTATAAAGTGATCACTATGCAATAAGATCCCATGGCAAACTCATGGCACACATGGTGCAAACTTTGAATGAATCAGGTGGCAACTTGTGGAAAGGTAAAAAGTGTATTTTCAGCCTACTAGAGACTCCACTTCTTGACCTATACCCAGTCTAAAACATCATGGATGTAGTGCTTCTCTACCCTTTAACCTCATACTTTCACCAGTACTCAATACTAGAGTAGTGATGTAGGGTTACACCACATGACATAACATGACCCGACATTATATCTTGGAAAAATTTTAACCATTAGAAGTTAGTTTCAAGAAGGAGGAACACATCACATGCGTAGCTTATAGTCACATTACCACAACATGCTCATACATTAGTTTTGAAAACATAGGGCCATGAATGATCCACATGGATAATTTTAGAATAAGAGAGACTCCCTTACATAGTGATTAATCATCATTTTCATAATGTATAGCTAACAACATACATACATGTGTATAGAATGCCCATATGATAGTGTTGATATCAAGACAAATACGTGAAAGTACACAAAGATAACCACATACAAAAGGTATATTTAAGACACAAATTTACATGTTTTAGAAAAATTAATGAAAGGTAATAGTTACACAACCCATAACAGATCAATATACAAGGAGGAGTCACATGAAAATAGGTCACACATATGTGAATCACGAGTTTTAATAATTTTTTTAAGGTAATTTCACATCATAATAATTAACACACATGTCGTGAAGCACAAGGGTCCAAAACTCTCATTGGGTCACCTGATGTCTATATACCATCCAAATGACACCAAAAATCCATCTTATAATATACATAAGCTATCTCAAGGATCTCAATCATGATCACCTTCCTTCCAAGATGGTCATATTCCAACAAGGCCTATAAAATCTATCTTCATTAATTTTCATTAATTTTACTGACAAGGTTTATACATTATAGATATAAGGCTCATGTTAATCGATAAAAGAAAGAGATCCCCAAAAATCTCTGACTTGCCCAATCAACTCAGTCATACTCACCCCATTAGGCCCTCCAAACTTAAGCTACACCCTTGGACCTTCCAAAAAATTATACCTCAACATCACGAGATAGTTGATCCATGCAAGATATCAATGGCTACTAAGGCATTATCTCATGATTCGAACAATAATATTAAATCCCTATTCTTCCAGTTGAATTAATCCAATATGTCAATGTTTAAATAGTAATACTTGATTTGATAAAACATTACTTTAAGGAAAGGGTGGACTAAGCTAAGGCATGGGTGAATGTTATAAAACTACTAAGGAAATTACAATTTTCCTCAATCAACAAGTTTAATTGAACTCACAATACATATCCTCATGGATGCAGGGCATATCTATATCAAAATAAGCATCCCATGAGTGATAAAACATAGCTAGGTTTCTAATTAGGCATCTTCCCTGATGCATAACTCAACTAGAATCAGTGATAACATCCTCATGGACCTAACATACCCATGGTAAACATGATATCCTCATGGAAATAAACCTATCCATGATCATATAACCATCATAAATGTAAACATATCCATGATAAATCAACCTCAAAGATGCAAAATAGGGAATAAACATCCCCACATACTTATTATTTTTAGCCCTTTTAGATTTACAAAGCCACATGCTTCTCTATCTCACTCACAAAAGATTGAACATAGAATTAAGATCAAGCTCCTAATACAGCTCAAGATGCTCCCTCTAAGTGGAGGTCCCAAGCCTCACTGATTTACCCAAGTAAATCAAACATCCTCACCCTAAGTATCTCTCTAGGTTTGATCCAACCTTTGGTCTTCCTGAGGTTAGGATGTTTTAAGAATCTATCAATGACTCACCCATACAAGTCATCAATAGATACTGAGTATCCTTCCCTCAATTCTAAGGGTGAAGCAATGATCACCAACCTTCCATTGACTTACCCATACAAGTCAACAGTTGACTTGTGATACTTTCCCCAATGCAACCAAGGAGGGAAAGGTTGACCCAACTAAATCCAAGAGTAAGCATCACAAAATCACTTTCAAAAATTTAGTGATTTTTGCATACATATAATTACATATGTTCCATCAAGCAAGAACTTTAAGCACTTCAAGATTGAATAATCAAAGCACTATTCAACTCATCAAAGAGGTTAAGTTCCTTTATAAAGGTTACATCATAGCCTTCTGAAGCATATAAGACATTTATCAATCCATGTAAGGCATGTAACTCTGTCCATGGTTTAGTATGCACGTAATCAAACAAAGTTTGAATTTAGTCTTAGTAAGACAACATATAAATATAGGTGGCATTTAGCCATCACCAAGCATATGCACATAAGATGGTATAATAAGCCTCAATAAGGATGTGTGCATCCACACTATGTGTATTTACAAATATCCAAAGTATTTTATGCAAACACAATCCTTTACAAAGGTATGTACAAACACATAAAAACTCAATTAGCTTATGAAGATTAAGCTAAAAATCAGCTCAACATGCCAAAAACACATCCCTAAACCTTAAGCATAAGCTCTAATACCAGATGAAACAACCCAAAAAAAAATTAATTTTCTTAATAGAGTGTGATATGGATCTAAAAACATGACCCACTAAATTACTTCCTACATCAAGGTACAACAAATTAGATCCAAACAATATCATCAAGACAACTCAAAACCACATTGGGTCAATCTGAACACTTATTTTGGAGTGAAAACCCCTAGAGTGTCCATAGAGAAGTAAGTTGACCTTAGGATGGTATAACATTCAGGGGTATTAGTGTGTAGGCCCACACTAATAACCTTCAATATTTGTAGTAGGCATAGGGCTTCCCTAATAGACCACCTAAGAATCCTCAACCCTAGGTAAGTAACTAGGTTACCTTTTTTAGTTATGGTTTGATGCTTAAGAGACTAGAATGTTTTGATCTGGAATGGTGCAATATGATTATTCCCATAAACCCAGGTTTATACTGGTAGGTTAGGATAAAACCACCTAAAAAGAAGTCAATTACCTCAAGAATAAAGTTCAAAAGTAAAGGAGGTACAACTAGGTAATCATGAAATATGAATCATTAACAAAAGAATCAACACACAAATATCCTTTTAATAATATTTACAATATCCCAAGAGGCAAGCCTGAACACTCATCTACTCCCAAACATATCACCAAGATATAAAACCCATGTTAATCCTTTAAAAATCAAATGAAGATTAACATTTCTAGCATATTTCCCATTTTTAAATCATTATACCATAATCCATATAGTTAGAAATCATTGCACCACTATTATTCACATGGCAAGGGCACTATAAGAGAGAAGACCATACTAATGCAACAATTAATTATTGTAACTTTAAGTAAACAAAATAGAACAGTTGCTTCCATTCTTGATATACACAATGGTCATAAAGGGTACTAGACAAGGTTTGATTGCAAATTGGTAATAACATTAACTAATTTCTAAATAAATAACTCATACATTTTATTCATAAGTAGTGCTACCCATTAGAATTGTATGGATGATCCTTGACTAAATGTCCTCACACTATAATGCTTTACCAATTTGATAATAAATCTATGATATTAGAATTAAATTTAGATAAGACATAATCTATTTAGTCATGGGTGGATGGCATCACACAAGTGAGAATCACACTGAGTGACATAAAAATGTTAAAGAGAGTGAAACCTCCACATGGTGTGGATGAACCATTTGTAAGAGAGAAATAGAAGTACAATATCTATTTTGCCTCTTACTTATCCCTTTGTTCTCATCATGTTTTACTAAAAATAAGATGTTCAAGTTAATCAAATAGATACTTGAACATAATTCATAGGTTCACCAAGACATTAAATCCATTCTTGAATTTGAGTTTAACTTACAAAACATAAGGACTATTTATTGTCATAATGACCAACACAACATATGAAACTCATTATAACACCACTACCAAAACTGGTATCTTTATAAAAACATGTATATTCACTTATCAATAACCACCATCTATTATAAAATTCAATGCCAACTTAATGAAAATAATGAAAAGGTGCTACGAATTGGGGTTCTATAATTGAATCTCCCATATGAGGTCATTACACCAAGATGTTTGTTATATAAAGGTTTATCTTGCTAAGAACCCTTCTCATCTGAATAAACATGGTAATTTAAAAAAAGAATACCATCAGCATTCTATTGACCAAGAATAGAAATATGATCCATCATAATCATACCAAAATGTGAACAATTAATCTACAACCTTTAAAAGTTCTCAATTGGCTAAGTCACCAAATTAATTTACTAAAACTAATCAAAATCATTAATAACTAGGTCCTGCTAAGAGTAAGTTTATGTATTAGGAACACTATGGAATTATATTGAATATAAAGAGAAAAGTTTGATTATGTTATTATGCATGTGTTATTTCATTGCTTAACATAATGAAAATACACACAATAATCAAATCACAAGTGTTAAAACAACCAACTATTAAATTCAAAACTCTCAACAACCAATAATAATCTTTTGTAATAATAAATTAATACAATATTAAAATTCTACTAGATTAATTTAATTAATTAAAAATAGCCAATCCCAGATTACTATCACCAACCCAAAGCATTACTCAATAACATGTAACTCCATAGATAAAGATAATGATCATGACCAGGCTCTATATTCATCTACAACTAATGCTAGAAGAGATCATCATCTAAGAGTAAGTTGGAATAATGAAAATGATTAAGACCATTGAAGCAATATATACATCAAAGGAAGTAATAGTAATGAACAAGAAACTATGTGGCTAGGTATAACCATGTTCTCAAAATAGCATAATAATGTGAACATGAAAGTATTTGCAATGATTAAAATCAATAGTTTTCTAATTTAATAATATAATTAGGTTTAGAATAATATGGAAAGTAAATTCAACTAATCATAAATCATCTTAAAATGGTCCAATCACATCATGGTAATAAGTACAGCTAGTTGAATTAGAGATATCAATTACTATTATTAGATAAATGTATAACCTTATTTCCATAAACTAATTGTGAATAAGCTCATATTTACTTTTACATAAAATTATTGGTTTTCATATTTCAATTCATACATATATGAAGTCAATATCATATTAATACAGCAGTGATCTATTATACCAAACTCCAACATAAAAAATATGATAATAGGCGTTGACAATGAGTATGCTGCAACATCAAGATCCAAATGCCATGAAATAAGACACACTCAGCAACATTAGGTCAAACCATCCCTATGATCCCTCCATTAGTGGCCCTTATCACCCCAACCATCAACTGGGTGGTGGGTTTTAACAGTGAGGTACTCATGGAGAGGCATAAAGCATGCATGATATACTAAGCCACTAAATACAACTTAACACAATATTCAATAGAAGGCATAATAACCAATATAGTTTTAAGAATAACACAACACCCAAAATGAAACCAAGAAAATAAACATAGAAGAATCAATCATTCAAACAAAGACAACCAATAATAAACGAGATGGTAATAATTAACAATCATCTCAACTCTATCAAAAATGCAAGAGTATAACTCAATTGAATTTAGAATGTCCATGAACACCCCACACAAAATATTACAACTATTTAACACCAAGTATGGAAATAAACATTAACACCAATAAGGATTCAAAACACCCAAAAATGCTAGAACCAACTAGATAACAAGTATGTTTTTCCAATATTAAGCAATCCTTAATCAGTATAACATTGAAATACCAATAAAAATAGAGGGACATAAATGATTTCAGCCATTACTTATAAATGGAAATATTAAAAATTCAACAACCATTAAATAATAGAATCAACATAATACATCAGTAGGGGTCGAATCCATAAAAAGACACAAAAATAAACAAGATAAAACTATCCATAAAATATTGTATCTAGGGCTTCAAGTAATAGTAGGGTCAAAGTACAACCTTGGTTGCAAGCCAAAATATAATTAAAACCCAACTCAACACCCAAACAAAATTATAGGGTCAAACCAATAGAATTTTCCATAACTACAATTCACCCATTATGATCTTAAATGAATACAGTTATTCCAAACCCCTTATTTGGTAGGACTAACATTTTTAGACACACATATACAACAAGGTTCACTAAACTCTAGGAAAACATTTCAGTCATAAGCATACGAATGGAGACCACATGATTTCCCAATAAAACTAGATCTTTATATGCCAATTAATAACAAAATACCCATATCAAATTAAGGGGGACATTATGCTCGACATAGATAATAATTAAACCACCATCTAAAAATGATTCCCATAATAAAATACAACCAAAAACTAAATAACGCACAATCCACTGCACTTTAAGGGAGAAGAATCAATTTAATTGACTATATATTTATTACATGTTCATTATGAAGTCTCACGACTTGACCATGAACCCTTAATGATTCACTATTTTAGTTTATTCACTACATAAGGAACCAAAATTAGAATAAAATCACTAGATACAAAGATTAACATTTCAACATTCTACTTACTTTTAGGAAGAGGAGAATGCATACTATTATGAAGTTGAAATACTTGTTATCAAGCTATTTTTGCCCAATGAACTCTACCTTCACCCCATGGAGGACTCAAAACCTTCTGATTCTCACCCCCATGTCCCTAATGTGTAGGTAGAATGTTGTGGCCTCTTGTATTCAATACACCAGTTGCCTCTTCCTCCCTTCCTTAACTAGACTAGATAACCCCTAAACATCACATCATCTCCATATAAACATTCCCCTTAGAAACCCCTTGAGACCACACTATATATCCTAGGGTTTCACCCAGGCCATGAGATCCCCAAAATAAAGCAAACTCCCAATTAACATGCTTATATGTGTCATGTGGGAAAGGTCCACTCACATAATTAAAACTTTCCCCCAATTAGTTAATGTTTTCTTCCAACATACTCCTTGCCCAAATTATGAGCTCCAAATTTTTGGAGTATGGGTCAATCCCCAAAATGATAACAAAAAAATTTTTATCAACCCATGCCAATCAACCCCCAAACCAAAAACATCCACCAAGATGTCTTTGCATAGGTGAAATGATCCATAAATGGATAAAAAAACAAGGCATAGTCAAAATCTAACACAAAACAATCATCCTCAAAATAATGAATGCCATGGCCAAAATCCAAGAGGATAGGGATCACATTCAAGATGAAAAGATATCAAAGCATTAATCATGGAAAGACAAAATATTAAACTAACATGCACACGTAACAAAAATAAAAACAAAACCTGCACAACACTAAAGAACATAATTAAAGACAAAATAGAATTAAGACATCAAGAACAGTCACAAAGACAAAATAATTAATCATGAAGAGTAATAAAAATAATGGTGGCTCAATATCTCCATCATAACTCATTATACCTATCAAAAATACTTCTAACCTCTCATTAGCCTCTTGATTATACCCTAAGTTATCAAAGCCCATCATCGAACTTAGCTCATTATTTGGTTCTTGTAGTCATCAAAAGGAGACAATAGTGGTAACTAAACAAGTATAATTATCCAATGATAATAAATTTTTTTAATCATCATAACATTTAAACATGATATGCTAAAATAATTATAATCATCTAAAGTGGTAATGAATCAAAATGATACTAATAAACATGATAGCTACATTGTATTATTCTAAGGTATAAGAAATTATATCACAACTAAGCGTTAGCTAGAGTCCAACAAAACATGATATAACATAACATATAATAATATAATGAAACTTAATAGTGTCTAGCATGGTAAGGTGAATCAATCATAAACATCAACTGTGCTATCAAAACAATTATAACAATTATACAAGATGCTTCATAACACTGCATCAAAAATATAATGCACATCTAAAATAGTTAGTCCAATTCTTAGAAACACATGATGAAATAGGCTTTAACTCTAGTATTTGTAACTAGTTATAAGGTCAGGTCATTAAAATAATTTTATCTTGGAGGTCTTGTCATGTGTTCAAGGATATATAGGATTTTCTTCAATTACACCGTAAATAGAGTTATTGCTTTAGAACCTTGCCTTTGAGGTCTTGTCATGTGGTTAAGGATATATAGGTTTTCATTCAACCATTTGACGTCTTCAACCTAAAACAATATATATAAAACTTCCACTTGAACCAAGGGAGAGATTGAAGCTTTATTGGTTCCACTTAAAGATAATTATTTATATCCATATATTATTTTGTTTACTTATTATATTAGATGTTATTTGTTATATTATTGATGTATGTGTGTATCCTAATTTACGCTCCTCCTTATACCATATACACTGGTATAGATACATGGTTGCTTAGGCTTTCCATTTATCATTTTAGGTTGCATAGACTAACATTTGGTTAAACATTGCACTTTAACCCCTTTAAAATGACATCATTTACTTTTATTTTGAACCCTTTACAACCAATTACCTTTGTTGAGGTACAGTGAGAGCTATATCTTTGTGTCATAGGCTTAGGATTTTGAACCCTTTCTTATTGAAATTTGAGTTGTAGTTTGTTAGTTTCTATATCGATTATATCATTGATCCTTACATAATTGTCCAAGTAAACACATGATCTATTTGATTCAGTTTTTTAAGTCCTAGTCTATTGAGAGGAAAGGGATAGTTTTAGGTCATCATTACCCTTGCATACAGGATATACTTTTCATGAAATATAATCACATGTTATGATCTCCTTAGATTAGGAATTAGTAGATCATATTCTTCTTATTACTCTTATGAATTTTCATCCATCACACCATCCTTAAACACCATATTTTTATATTCTACATCAACCTACATCTTTAATATTTAATCTTTTGATTATTTGTGTACAACAACCTAGTGTACCTCTGTAGAGACTATATTATATCTATAGAATACCTTATTCATCTCAAAATTAGAAAACTTTTACCATTTTACAACATCCCCATACCCAATTAATATGTACTTTATAGACTTAGATTCAAGCTTCAACCTATTTTCCTTTGAAGTATGAGAGTATACATCATAGCAAAAAAATGCATGGATATTTCAAGTACGAATTTTTTATAGTGTACATTTCTTCTAGATTCTTTTAAACTAGAATTGATGTTAGGGATTAGTTTACTAAGAAATAAATAATAACCGCTACATCATCCCAATTATTTTACTCCTAATATACACCACTCACAATACTCAAGTCTTATCCATCAATGTCCTATTCATCCACTTTATGACTTCATTATACTATAATATGTATGGATTCATCTTATATATTTAAATAACACTACCTAAAAAATTCATATAACTCTTTGGAGTAGTATTTATCCTTGTTTTCCATGTAAAATGCTTTGATCTTATTCTTCATTTGGTTCTCTACAAAATTTTCGAGCTCCTTGAATTTCTTGAGAACTTCAAATTTATTAAAGATGGAGTATATCTAGGTATTATGAGTATAATAATGTATGAAATTAAAATATAAGATAGAAATATTAATTAATCAAATTCTCCTTAGTGAAAACATAGTTTTGTGGATCACTTGAAACATTTCACTCTCTCATGCAACACCCTTGGGGAGATTTACCTAACTCTACTTTCTATAGACCAAATTATCACATAAGTTTATAACTCTAGAATAATTTTCAATCATTTTCAAAATATCCTTAGTATGAAACATGTCCTAACCTTTATAAAATCTTACAATCACCATGGATCCATGCACCATTTTTCACCCATATCTAATGAATGATACCTAGACACCAACATAATCCATATTTCGCATAGAGATAAAATCCTTGGCAAGGCTAGGAATGTGAAAATGACCTAAGAATGTCTTGATCCTCTCATCTATAAATATTATATTTACTCTTCCTTTCCCAAATATCATGTAGGTTTAGTTGTTTCCCATAAAAGCATCAGTTCCATTATATTATTTATATTTTTAGAACCACTCCTTCATACGAGTCATATGATAGGATGCTCTAGATTCAATCAACAACACATTATTTCATGAGTGAAAGTTTGAGGATAAAATATATAAATATCCATATCCATCATCAGAGACATTTTCACCTTAGGATTACATAGTATCTAGTTATTTTATCTTCTGCACCTTATTTTCTCTACAGTCATTCTAAAATTGCCATAACTTTCCATAATTCTAGCATTTACTTAATGGTATATTTGGAGAATTTTTTCTTCCCTTATACTTAATATACTTCTCCCTATTATTTCACTTGCATATTTATTATTAATGATCTCACATGGTTAGGGCATTATGATTTTGAAAAATATCCATAGATCTATGCCTCATCTCATATGATAACAGATCTACCACTACATAGTTTGACCTCGGATATGATGTAGTATTGAATATGGCCATCACCATATTATCCCACAAGTCTTGTAAAAATCACATCAATTTGATACAATTTTCTTCATCATCATGCATACTCACATCCACAAATGTTAATTGACATATGATAGTGTTAAAGGTGTTTGGGTATTATATAGCCAAGTCACCAACATTAATTCATAATGAGTACATCATTTTTAACATGAATGATTTTTTATCATTGACTTAATATCAAATTTTCTCACAAAATCTTCCCATTATTTTTAGTTGATACATTTATTAAAACTAAATCTCATATATATTTTTTGATAGATTTTGGACTTTCTTATTAAATTTTTCCCTCACTTCTTGCTTCATCCCAATGGGTGTAGTGTCTTCTATGGTAATTGACTTATATCTATCCACTAAGATATATTCCATATTGAGCTTCAAAAATTAAATTTTTTAACCATTAAATTTATCATTTTACACTATATGGATTCCAATAATCTTATTCATAAAATATTCTCCCTCAAAATTCACACTACAAAAAAATTGTTTATTGCAATCTATTCCAACTTTTAAAAATGTCTAAAGCTAAGATTTGATACCAAATGTTTACAATAAACTTGTGGCATGATTAAAAACATAAAGGAAATTTTTTATAATGAAAATATAACACAAGTAGAGGTAAGGACAAGCACATGAAAACTCTAAGTATTACAATTTTAAAAACTCTTATGTTTAAAAAATTGAGAAAAACAACCTTCTTGAATTATAACGTAAATGAAATTATTGACAATGCTATAATTAATTCACAAAGTTTTGCAACCTTCATACAATAATTTACTATATGTTACAATACACACACTTGATCATGTGTATTCAACATTTAAAAAACCTTTATTACACATATTATATACAACATTAGTCTCTACTCCACTTATTCATTCAAAGACAAATGACATATTATAAACATATCACTAAAAATGTCTACACTAAGGAATCATATATATGCACAAAATACTATGAAGAGTGATAACTATGTAATGTTCATTAACAGCTATATGTCAGAGTAATACAAAGGCAATTCCATTTCTTCTTTAGTATGATAGATATAATTAGACAAGTATTTATAATGCCTTTAGATAACCTTTTATTACTTTGATTTTTTCACAGATCCTTGAAATACTTTACTACAACTCAACCATTGATCACCACTTCATAATCTCTTAGAGTGAAATGAAACTACATAGATTGAATTGCATAACTTTTACATCATCCCTGAACCTTTTAAATCTCGTTCAACTACCAAAATTAATATCCATGTAATACTTTGGAGCCATCTTAGATTAAAAAACCAAATTACACAATATCCCATGTAAAAACATCTTGGGAAAACACCATCTAAAACACCAAATGTGTGTATAAGAACTATTTCATAGATTTAAGCAAATTTGAGACATTGGTGAATAAGGGTTTGGTTTTTCCACCCAACTAAGCCAAAAATCATTGTATGTAACTAAATTTTTCCTTATACAATATATCAATTTCTTTAAGTTGTTAAGATGAGGCATATCAAAAAGGATTTTTATTTTTTAAGATCAATTTCAATGCTTTAATAAGAGATAATAAAACCTATAAACCTCCTAGATGTGACACGAAAGACACACTTTTATATTTAACCTGATGTTATAATTATGTAGTCATTCAATTATTTTTTATATGTATTTAGCATGGTTTTCATGTTTCTTTTATATGATTGAAATATAATCAATGCGTAATAATATCATGCATATAATCATGAAATATGTGTTTTGTAACCCATTGATAGGTAGCACTAGCATTATTGAGTCCGATTGGCATGATAACATAACAAAATATACCCAAAGAGGTGGTAAAATTAGTCTTCTATTATTTTTATCAAATTTAATTTTTATTTTATTGTAGGTATAAAATTGATCGATGAAGGAGATCATCTCATTCCTAACACCAATATATTCAACAATAATATCAATAATTAATATAGGGAAGTCATCATTGGGACAAACCTTGTTTAATTACATAATTCATTTTAGATATGTATACACCTATTAGGTTTCACTACCAGGACTATGTTACACATCCAAGGTAAATGATGGGTTGAATAAACCCCATATTTAACAACTATTGGATTTCATCTTTGACCAATAAATCAACTTTAGGATACATCTTTCAAATATTTATCTTTATTGGTTTAGTGATTGGATTAATACTAGATTATTAACCGTAATGGATGAATTAATTTCAAGTATATTAGAATAATCCCAATTAAACCATTCTATATAGTCTCTTAAAATTTATTTATGGTCTTTATATTATTCTAGTAATAGTGATGTTATAGGTAATATAATTTTAGGATATGATTTAATACCATATTTAAATGTGCTTATTTCTTAATTCATTAATGTGGACCAATTCTCACTATAATGTGTACTAGGAAATGAATCATGAACATATAATGGAATATCCTCTTCCATATGATTAAAATCACACTCATAGAAGTATGCATGGTGATTAAGAATATGATGGAACATTTATTAATGATGAAAATACTATAAATTATTATAAACCCCAAATTTTATTAAATATCTTCATCATTGGAAAAATTATCAAGTTTAAATAGCTTGAGTGAAGCATGGTATTTAAATCAAATTAGCATGTGTAAGATCTAAAGATGAATCATTATAAAATTCGTTATGTATTTTCATATTAGATAGAAAAATTGAGAATGTATATAATTTTATATTGGAGCATTATTTTATTTAAAATCATCAAGAATGCACTTCGCCTATTGTAAATGTTTATCCTTTGCCTTGGTACTATATTCAAGACCAGTTTGAAGTCATGAGGAGTGAGATTTAGTTTCTTGATATTTATTTTATAATTTATACCTAATAAAAAACTTACATATCCCATTTTTTCACTAAGTGTAATCTTATTTATATTTATCTAAATTAATAGGTGATAAATGACTAGGATTCATAGTCTAATTCACATTGAGACAAGTATAAATTATACATTAATTACCCTTATCCATGAAAAGTGGAATATAATTTAAAACAAAAGAAGATAAATGATTCCAATTACATTTAGTATTAAAATATAATTGGTCAATACAAAACATATGCACATCATCACTATACTTTCTAGGTGTAAAATTAAAATTGGCTAAATTCTAATGTATGGTATCATATTTATAATCATTAGAGTCATTATCATCCTAAATAGAAGTGTCATTAAAAATATTAATAGGCTAACCCAAATCATATGTATTTATTTGATCCCTATGAATAAAATTTTACGGTGATATAATATTTTGTGTAGGTTGGTTATAGTAAGTAATAATGACTTCATAAGTTCTACATCATAAGATGAAGTTCATCCACGTCATAATTATAAATGTACCCTTTATGCAATAATTAGTGGAATATATGTAATGTAGATGGAATAATATTCATAGCATGAATATATGGTCTACCAAGTAATAAATATTATATAAATTCATTATATATTACTTGACATTTTTTAGTTATAGTTTTAGGTCCAACAACTATGTTTAACATAATTATTCTTGAGTGAAGTTTTGATTGATCGGTAGATCCCTTGATGGCCATATCTAATGGTGTGAGATACTTATGATAAATTCTTAGTGCATTAAAGAGGGCCTCACTATGAATTTTCAATCCTAAACCATTAGTCATAAAGACCATATTTATTCGTAAGTGTTTGATTTTAACTTGAATGTACAAGGGAAGGTTTTTATCAATAATGTCTATAGATGGTATATTATGGATATCAAAGGAGATGATGTACTCTTTATGTTTTAATTTAATAACAAGAGAATAAAAGTAAGCACATTTAATTTTGGTTGGTAAAATACATCATGCAAAGTGTTCCATGATGTCTTTGAAAATAATTTATCATTTCATAAATCATAGAATAGAGATCTGGGCTTTTGTATTTTGTAATTGGTCCACTAGATCTTGTGGCTTATTATTTTAAGTCCTTGAATGAGGAGGGGGAGAGATTTGAGATTAATTTATTTTACCCCAATTTTAGAATAGATATGATGAATAGTGACATTACATGTCCCATCCCTTTAGATTATCATAACATTAAAAAAGTGAAACATTAAACATTTAATAATTAGAGAAGCAAAAATAAGTATATTACTACATAGGTTATCATTTAAAATAACCCTTTCATGTTTCAATCCATAATATACTATTTCATAATATATCCTAACATGTAATCAATGATAAACATTTGTTTAACAACCATGAAAGAAAACCCATGTAAAATTAAGGTACCCCCAATGCTTCTCAAAAATTAATATAAGATGTGAATATAAACTACCAGTGATGAAATACATGTAACTCAAGCCTATATATAAAACATTTAATAAAAATAAGGAAAAAAATTAAAAAATTGTCATGGTTCATAAAGTTAAGATCGCTCAAGCAATGCACAAGCAATGGAGAGATTTGTGTGAAATCCTAAATCAACAATCATAAAATATGTAGAAACAAAACTCTATCCAACCATTAATTATATAATACTTCAAATAATAAGGTGTAAATATCACTTTATTAAAGGTGAACATAATTTTAAATAAAAAAGTAGTGGAAATCCAACTATCATTTTTTAAAAAGTCATAAAATAAAATGCATAACTGAAAATCATAAAGACAACTATGAAACCTTAGGGATAATTATATGAGAATTCATATAATGGAGGATTTCACCAAAAAGTTTTATTATCTATGTGTTTATCAATGAAAATAATCAAAAACTTAATGCATTAGAGTGATATACCATTCAATAATGTAAAACAGTCCTTTCTTATCTTCCCTAGTGGCTGAAAATAGTTAACATGCAAATGGAAATTGATATATTTACCATTAAACATGAAAAGACAAAAATATAATGGAATTATCACACCTTTATGATTTCCATAATTCATAATGTTGATCTAAACTTTGTAGGTTTATATTTGTCTCTATGTCAAATTTGGGCCTTTGACTATGCAAAGATGGGATTGGAACCTACGTCTTTTATTACCTAGGTAAGATTTTTAGTCACCTATTTTTCCCAAAAATCATTTCATGTGGAATCATTATTGTCCTACACATATTTTATACATTTAATTTTTTTTTATCCTATGCACCACAAGATGTCATACCTTTCTATGTGTGTGTGTGTATATGTATATGTACACACACACACACACACACACACACACACACACACACACACACACACACACACACACACACACACACACACACACACACACACACACACACACACACACACACACACACACACACACACACACACACACACACACACACACACACACACACACACACGCATGCATGCAAGCACGCACACATGCGCTCGCGCATGCGCGCGCGCACACACACACACACACACACACACACACACACACACACACACACACACACACACACACACACACACACACACACACACACACACACACACACACACACACACACACACTTTTCCATATTTTTAATTAGGGGCTTATTGGAGTACAAAATACAAGCAAGAAACAAGCCAAAATTGAAAAACATATGCCCAAACATAGAGATAATTTAAACAAATTTATATTTGCATGCAAAATAGAAAAGGATAGTGATGTAGGATCATTTAGGTTCATAACCAATCTTGCATCAACCAATAATATATTTTTGTCTAAGTGTCATGTTGTGTTAGGTTTATTAACATACATATGTTTTTTTGTAAGTTTGTGCAAGTATTATTTATTATTTAGATCACCTTTGTTTAGTGTAAATTTGTGTTTCTTGTGATCACACATGTGTCTTTTATTTAAAAATTGTATCTAATTCCTATTTGATTGAGTCTTATAGGCGTAGTCAAGATGTTTTGACAATATGTTGTTACTACATAGCAGTATATAGATTTTCTATATGTTTTTATTAGTTTGTAAGACTTCTTGAAGTAAGGTATTTGATCGAGTTGATTCTTCACTACAAAGGAATATGGGTAGTAGAGATTTGTTGAAGTCATTTTAAATTTAGTGTTAAAGTAGTGTGTCAAGTTTATTATCATTTGAATAGATAATGGTAAATTTATATATCATCCTTGAGTAGACATAAGAGTCATGGTAAAGAATTTTGATGAGTTTAAAGACCTGTGATGTCGTAGGAGTTTATTTTTATTTGGATTCATTATTGATTATTTGGATATTTAATATTAAAATTCAAAAAAGATGATAAGGATTTATTTAATAATGTTTGTTACTTGTTTTTTATGCATTAAGTTATAACATATTATTTTTCCCTGGGAATGTGGAGACATTTAATGCTTGTGGTACACTAAGGTGTGTTAGTGTTAATAGTTGATAAACTAACTTAATGTAAGTAGATGGATATTACATCTATATAAGCATGACCCTAAACCCATGATAATGGGGAAAGAAGAAAATAAGAGTTAGATTAAATATTATATTTAAGAATTTCTCTTCAAATATTGTGAGTTAGGATAAGTGATATCTACATATATAATTTTATAACAAATCCCATTGTGATATGGTGGTGTGATTGTTGTCACTGTACTAATTATATTTTATATCATTGAAATATTATAAAGATATGAATTATTTTTCTTGCATTCCATTGAGATTTTTCCACTATGTATTCTGATGGATGCATGGTTTAAGACATCTATTAATTGAGACCACTAACCACACCTATACCATTTGGTATTAAAGAATGATTGTAGTCCATGTTATTTATTATTTATTTTCACATTTATGAGTGTGGGTAGAAATTAATTGTCTTCATATTTAATATTGTTGGAAATAAGGTGTAAGTAAATTTTTTATTTTAGATCATCAATTGGTATATATATATCTTTGATTTATAATGAAATAGTACATAGAGGAGGCTTGGTTGGTACAACATCTTGAGTGGTTAGATCACCTAGAGTACTAAATCTAGAAGAAATAAAAAGAGAAATGAAATTCATAATGTAAGCCTTGGAAACCACACATCATCATGGAGGTGAGGTATTAGATGATGAAATTGATATTATATTTATAAAACAAGAACTCAAAGATCAAGATGTGGAAGAATAGGTTGATGAACCTAAAGATATAATATTATAATCTATTGTGAGAATGATAAGTAAACTAAAGTTGGAAATGGGAATTTATTCCAAAATTCTGAGTCCTGAAAAGCTCCTCAACTAGATCATTGAATTAGATAAATATGTTAGATATTCCAGTATGAAAGATCCCAAGTGGGTTAAGTTCATTGGCACAAAGTTTAAAGGTCACGTATCTTTATAGTGGGAACATATACAAGCTAAGATAGTATGCAAATGTAAATAAGATATTAATACATGGAATATATTTTTTTCTAAGATAAAATCTAAATTCATTCATGCGTATTATAGCATGAGTTTGTTTAAAAAAATACAAAACCTTTGACAAAGGGAGACAACATCAAAGAATAAATTGAGGAATATTATAGACTTACTATCAAAGTGAGTCATGTGGAAGATGATGTGGATAATATATATAGATATGTAAATGGATTATGATTGGAAATTTAATATGAATTTAGTATTATCAGACTAAGATATGTTAAATAATCCTATCAATGTGTACTAAAGTTAGATGGAAAATTTTTACACAAAAAAATAAGGAAGAACATCAAGAGGAAGAGAAATATTCACATGTGGACATAGAAGTGGAAGATATTATCCTTATAAAATGTAGTAGGGTAAGGCAATTTATTTTTAGTGTAATGGTGATAATACCTAGATAGGTTCAAGTAATTTTAGAGGTAGGAGATCCTATATCTATGGATGAGATATAGGTCATAGATGCAATCGAACATGTTTTATATGTGGTGAGACTAACTATAGAGCTTTTGAGTGTCTTGATACATATAATGAGTGAAACAACATAATGGATGAGAGTGATCATATAACACAAGTAGATGAAGAGAGTGTTGTGTCTATTCATAACATAGTTAAAGTAGAGAGTAGATAAGCTCTCATGATGAAAAGAGTATTGTTAAAACATAAGAAATAGGAAAATAGTCTTGAGGAAAGAAATAATTTATCCATAGCTATTTTCAATTATGAAGTTAAATGTTCAAAATTGATTGTTGATAGTGGAAGAAAAAATATTATTTGTTAGCTACCCAAGCTGCACCCTCTTGAAGAATATTGTTCAAACCCTCCTCAAACTTGGACTAACTTTAGATTGACCTATAGGTTGTGGGTTACTTGTAATCTAGACCAAACCTCTAGCTTATGGGGCTCGCTCCCCTGATATATCAACTTGAATCTTCCTCTTAATACATAATTATATTGGGATGAAAAGGGAAAATATATTTCATAAAGGAAATATACTCTAAGAGGTGGTGATGCACCTATAAGATTGTTGATCCAATCAAAGTAAAATTAGACAATACTAATGGACTTAAGCAAATAACTAAGCAACTATATTCCAAAGTTCTTATGCAAGAGTGTTTCATGTGAAGGTTTTGTTAGATAAATAGGATGCAAGGTTATGATAAGAAGGTCTACTATGAGACTCTTACAAGTCAAATCTCATCATCAACACTTCCAGACACCACATAACCACATAAGAAATTCTATTGGCATATATGTGAACAAGGACATGCAAGCACATAAATTCATCATAACTAAAAATAAGAATAAGTAAAAACACAATATATGTCATTAGGAAAAGAGATGAAATAGTTATTCATTAACATTCCAAGATGTCCATGGAGTACAAATTAGGTAGATTTTCCTCATGCCAAAGAGAGGGATACAAATTAAGGCCTTAAGGCCTCAATATATAGTAGAATGAGGATAAAAGAAGAGGTATAATGGTGTGGATAGGATAAAATTTCATCAATGACCATCATACATTCATTATAGTAGTCATATCAGTTACATAATCATGTCATGCACCCCATGCATTGCTGCACTTCATTAGCCTTTGAATGAGTCCTTAAGCATTAGAATGAGGTGGTCGAGGATGTGTAAGGCCTTTTTAACATTTTCTAAAGGCATGGTATGCCTCTATTTGTTCAAATAACTCATATACTATAATTTACACAAAAATGAGGTGAAATTAAGTTATTTAAACATACAAGAGTCCATACTCCTTTAAAACATATTTGACAAAGTCAAGAAACTGCCATCTTCCTCCATTATGGACATGAAATGTGCATTGATTTCCATGCAAGGATTATTTACTAGGTGTAACATATTTGCATTAACTCAGGGTTAGAAGTCTCTCTATGCCAAATTTGAACTCTCTTGTTTGACCAAGTAGGCCAAATAGGCCAATTAGGCCTAATAGCCTAATTGCCAGTATTTGGCATCCATGAAGGTTTGATTGAAACATTATAACCTATGGATGGATGATTTTTATGTTAAGAATAAATAACATGGAGAAATATGAATGAATTAAAGATGGAAATAAAATGCAAAAAACACAACAAAATAAAGGCTCAAATTTAACGTGGTTCACCCAATATGGGCTACATCCACACAAAAATAGCCAGTCCTTATTATTTAGTCTAAAAAATTAAAGTAAAAACATGAAATATAACCACTAAAATATCCTCTTCACTCACATATAGTATGATGTCATAATTATAATACCCTCATATCAAAAGGATGGTTACATATAAGACAAAAACGCAGAAATATAATTTCTATTATTAGAACTACAACCTAATAGTGAACGGTCCATATTTACTATGAAATTACAATATTTTATAGTCACTACCCCCCTTATACCCCATTATTGGGAATTGGGAATTAAAATAAGATTAAGCTTCACCATCCAATAATCTCCCACATGGAAACTGATTGTTGTAACTCCCCCATTACAACTCTTGCTTGGACTTTTCTTTGAAATTTGACCCTAACATGTTTCTCATCTTCCTTGTTATCCTTGAAGACCTATTGAAGCTGAAAAACTCTCTAGATTATCTTTAATGAGTGCCTTTGTTAGCATATCTATAGGATTCTGACTTGTATGGATCTTTTCCAACTTTAGTTGACCATCCTCCAAAACTAAATGAATGAAGTGATACCTGAGTTGTATATGATTTGTTCTTGAGTGGAATATAGAGTTATTTTCCAAATGAATCACACTTTGGCTATCATTGTATAACCTAAAATCTTCTTGCTTATCCCTCAACTCTTCCATGAACCATTAGATACATATCATCTCCTTGCTAGCTTTTATAGCTATAATATATTATACCTCTATAGTTGACAAATCAACTATCTTTTGTAATTTTGAAATCCAAATAAATTTTGTGTCACCAATAATGAAAACAGAACATATGGTTCTTCTCTTTCCATATAAATCTCCAACCATGTATGCATCAACAAATCCTTGTAAGGTAACATCTGAACCTTCATAGCATAATTATTTATTAGTGGTCCCTCTCAAGTACCTGGGAAATCTACTTAAATGTATCCCAATGCTATTTTCTTGAATTATTCATACATCTATTGACAAATCCCACTACATGAGCAATATCTAGTCTTGTGCACACCATATCATATGTTAAAATTCTAAATGCTGAAGCATATGAAACTTTAGACATGTAATTGATTGATTCTTGCATTTTAGGACATTGTTCCTTACTTAATTTGAAGTGCCCTCCCAAAGGTGTACTTATAAGTTTTGCATCTTGCATATGGAACTTGATTAACACCTTTTTTATGTACTTTTCTTGAGACAATGTCAATTTTCTATTTTTATTGTCTCTTATTATTCTCATACCAATGATTTACTTTGAATCACCCAAAACCCTCTTTTCAAATGAATTTGCTAATTTTATTCTGAGATCAGTTATATCTTGCATGTTAGACCCTGAAACAAGCATGCCATCTACATATAATAAAAAGATAATATAGCTTCCATTATCTGATCTTTTAAAATAGACACAGTGGCTAGAATTGCATATAATATAACCTTGTTCTACCATAAATATGTAAAATTTCAAATACCACTACCTTGGATCTTGATTTAGACCATAAAAACTCTTCTTCAACCTGCACACCATTTTCTCCCTACCTTTTAATTTGTATCCCTGTGGCTGCTCCATAAATATTTCATCCTATAAATCACCATGAATGAAATAAGTTTTCACATATAACTATTCAAGGTGAAAATCTTCTATAGCTACCAAACTTAAAACAATTCTTATGAAAGTCATTTTTACAATTGGAAAAATTATTTCATCAAAATCAATACCTTTCTTTTATGCAAACCCCTTTATAACAAGTCTAGCCTTATATCTCTTTTTGCCTCCATCTTATTCCTTCAACCTATAAACCCATTTATTATACAATTCTCTTTTACCTATAGGCAACTAAACCATATCCCAAGTTTGGTTATGTACCAAGAAGTCCATCTCCTCTTTCATGACATGTTCCCACTTCTTTCTAGTTTCTACCTGCATTTCTTCTTCATAGCTTTTGGGATCACCACCATTAGTCAATAATAAATAATAAAGTGAAGGAATGTATCATTTATGGAGTCTACTTACTCTTGTATATCTTTTAACTACACTTTTAGGAGTTTTAGGTACTTGTATTTGTTGCACATTCTAATTTGTTGGAACTTTTAAAATTTCATTTCCTATGATTTCATCAAGTACTGCATATTATATATTTGGATTTTCTTCTTTATTTTCCTATAACCAATATTTGTACATGACCTTATCATTAAGGATCACATCTCTGCTCTGAATGATTTTGTGATTTTCAAAATCCCATAAATGGTAACCAAAATCATTAACTCCATATCCAATAAAATTAAATTTCTTGGATTTTGTTTCAAGCTTGTTTCTATTTTATTTATCAATATGGACAAATCATTTACCACCAAAAGTCTTTAAGAAGGAATAATATACTTTTTACCTATCCATACTTCTTATAAAATCCCACCATCTAAAGGTCTTGAATGGTCTCTATTTATTAAGTAAATAATAGTATCCATAGCATCTACCCAAAACTATAAGGGCAACCCTACATGTAAAATCATACTCCTTGTATGCTCTATAATTGTCTTATTCATCCTTTCTAACACACAATTTTGTTGTGGTGTTCTTGGATCCATCTTCTCTGCATGAATCCCATATGATGAACAATAATTATCAAATTCCTTATTACAGTATTCACCTTCCTTATTTGATCTAACGCACTTCAACTTATTTCCTATCTCATTTTCCACCAAAGATTTCCATTTATTAAGAGTATCAAAAACATAAAAAAAAAATCATATACAATAAACTCAAGTTATTCTAGTTGTATCATAAATAAAAGTAGCATAATAATAAGAGTCACCAAGGGATGATACCTAATTCGATCCCCATACATTTATATGCACAAGCTCTAACTTTTCATCCTTCATTGTCTTCCCAACTCTAAATTTTTTGACTCTCTTCTATTTTAATGTACACACAATGCGGACAGAGTTCTAAATCCACCTTCTTCAAATATGGCAAAAAATTCTTTGACTTGAGATATTGCATCCTCTTCTCACTCATGTGCCCAAGTCTATGGTGCCATAATTTTATATATGCTTCTATAGAAGTTAAATAAATAGAAGATCAAACATTACCATTAGATAAATATAATGTACCTACCTTATCTCCTTTTTCTATTACTAGTGATCCTTTAGTGACCTTCCATGAATATTTTACAAATATAACTATGTAGCGCTTACTTCCTAGCTGCAATATTGAAATTACATTTCTTCTCAACTAAGGAACATACCTCACCTCTTTAAACAACCA
This sequence comes from Torreya grandis, assembly GCA_037957365.1. Classification (NCBI taxonomy): domain Eukaryota; kingdom Viridiplantae; phylum Streptophyta; class Pinopsida; order Cupressales; family Taxaceae; genus Torreya; species Torreya grandis. Next base: position 702,278 of record JARHVA010001414.1, on the reverse strand, counting down.
TTTGTTTCATATTTAGTTTTATATATATCTTACTCTTTCCTAAAATTTTACAGGGTTCACCATCACCCAAATAAACTTTTCCAAAATCACCTTGAACATAGTCTTTAAAATATATCTTATGGGGTGTAGCATGAAATAAATCCCCTAAATCTAACACCCAAGAATAATCAATATTATCTAAAGAAAGGATTCAATCATCTTGTAACACATCACCTTCTATATTTTCTACAGGGTTCACCATCACCCAAATAAACTTGTCCAAAATCACCTTGAACATAGTCTTTAAAATATATCTTATGGGGTGTAACATGAAATAAATCCCCTAAATCTAACACCCAAGAATAATAAATATTATCTAAAGAAAGGATTCAATCATCTTGTAACACATCACCTTCTATATTTTCTTCCTAATTTTTATCTTTTCATCCATCTCTTATTTTCCTTTTCAAAACTAGCAATATTTCTTCAGGTGTCATTTCTTCCCAAAAATCTAGCACACCAACATTCATCTAGATTTAGATCTACCCTTCTTATACTTAACTTGATTCCATAGGCCCTTTCCTCTATTGTTTTGTCTTCCCATGTTCTCCATAGTCAAAGAATTACCTAATGTCTCACATGTGCTTTTCTGTCACATTTCCTTGCTAAGAATAACACCCATAACATCATCAAACTTTAAAGTGTTTGAACTAGAGACAGAATTACTCACAGCCATGACCAATCCATTCCATATTTATGCTAATGATCATATAATAAAAAAATCCTTAACCTAATCATCAAAATTTACTCTTACAGAGCTTAACTAATTTTTGATTGTGTTAAATTAATTTAAATGATCAACAACAGACCCACCTTATGAAATTTATAGATTAAATAAATACTTTAGAAGAAATACCTTGTTAGAGGCTAAGGGTTTTTTATACACTCTATCTAATGCCTTTATCACATGCTCTATTGTCTTTTATTTTGAAATATTAAAGGTCACTAACACTATTAGAAATAAATGTACTATTCCTAGTGCCTTTCTATCAAGAAACTCCCAATCTTCATCCTTCATAGTTGATGGTTTATTTTCTATTCCACCCAATGGTAGGAAAATATCCTTTTGATAGAGATAGTCTTCCATTTTCATCTTCCATGGATGGTAGTTTTGGCCACTAAACATTCTGACCTTAAACTTACCTTCTTCTACCATTGCTCCCACTCAAATTAGGAACCCTCTTTTCCTATGAGTTTATCTGCTAAAAAAACGTTTAGGTTTGATACGAATTGTTAGAAATATAGAACACAGATCAACATTAATAAAGTAAAAATGGAAATAAAATGTATAAAACACAACACAATAGAGACACAAATTTAACATTGTTCACCCAATATGATCCACATCCATACAGAAATAATCAGTCCTTCTTAATATTCAATCCAACAAATGAAAAGGAAAAATTATAATATAATCACTGTAATATCCTCTTCACTCACATACAATATACCACCATAATTACAATACCCTCATATTAAAAGGAGGGTTACATATAAGGAAAAAATACATAACAATAATTTATACCATTCGATCTATAATCTAATAGCGAATAGTCTAGATTTACTATGAAATTACAATATTTTATAGTGCACAAACATAATTTCTGTAGTGACCCTAGTGGTGGGGGAATTTCCCCCCACCCCCCCCCCTATTGGGAACTAGGAATTAAAATAATATTAGGCTTCACCATCCAACATTTTATTTATGAAACAACATCATACATCATACCATAATATGTTTTGTGCAAGAAACACCTACAACCTTATGAAATTAGTTGAATAGGCCACTCTCTTATTCATTTCTATAGATTGGTTATATATAAGTTTATAAAGGCACTTTCAAGCATAATTTTTAGAATTTTATGGATTGAAGAGATATAATAAGTGTCAAAACTTTCTATCTAATGATTTTCATCTCCCTAAATAACTTTGTACCTCTCTACTCAATTTCTTGGAAAAGTGTAGTTTTTTTACACTTCTGTACAGATTTTATGCAATCAGGGACCATGACCAGGTCCTCCTTTAAGTGTAATTGACATTACAAGTTCTTATTAAGTGATTAATAAGTGTTTAAATGACTTTTATTTCAAATCTTCCCAATTGTATCTTAACTAACATTTTAGAGAGGTTTTAGAGGTCTAGGACTCTTAGAAATGATTCATAGAGTATGGACCCAAAAATAAAAAAATCTTGTCATGGATATTAAGTAAATTTAACCCTTAAAATTATTTTACCAGATCAAGTTCCCATGTAAAATATTCATCAATATATATACATAGGGAAATGGGTTTGTATTCCTATGTAGGTAGTTTAAACAGGCTAGTAGTCTTAACATTTTTTCATAATGGTGAGCCCTTAAAATGAAATCTCTCCTCCATGAATATTAAATACGTAGGGTTCCTCAAATCTTGGTAATAAAATTTGGTCCAAGTCCTCCTATGTTAAAATATTTGAGCATTGAAAAACATAATTTAAGGTGACTATGTAGACTGTGTAGTTTGAGATGGTTCTTGACACTAAAATTAACCTTTACCCTATTTTTATCTACTTGAAAACACTATCATAATAACTTAATAAAAATATATACCTTCTCATATCTTTTTATTTTCTAGTGAGGTTTTTTTATGTTTCTATGGTGGTGTGAGGTTTGAAGCCTAGTTATGGCCTTTAGGCCAAATAGGCCCAGACTGAGTATTGGAGGTTTAAGGAACCTATAGGTGATATGGGGAATTCAAAATCATCATAAAACATTTTTTACAAAAATATCCAACCTTATAAAAATACCTCAAAGTATCTATACTCCACTCTATTTCCATAGTGTTATGTGGCTAGTTGTAGGTCCCTGTTTACAACTAATATGAGTTTTTAGGGCTAATTGATTTCACTCTTTATTCACCATGGATTGGATGTATTTTGAACTACCATTTACATTATTTCAAGGCCTTACATCATACTTGGGTCACATACTTCCCCAAATCTGTCCCCTATGTTTCTCTTTTTGGCCTAGGGTTTATGCATAGTCAGGATTGTGAAACATTGATGTCTAAGTTTTAGTAACTTCTACCTTACCCATTTGAGATCACCACCATAAAAATAATATTTAATTTCTTATCCAATCTCTTATATACCCTCAAGATTTAAAAAACTACTTGGCATATGCATATGCCATTAATTCTTATACACAGGCTTGAACCTATCTGCTTAGGTCTATGTGCCAAAATAGGTCACTAGGGACCTACTTCTCACCTTCAATAAAACATAATAACCCATGAATATTAGTAAAATTTTAAGAGAAAAACATACCCCTAAAATAAATTCTCACCTTTCTATCTACTTTAGTTCTTTGTATAGCCTACTGACTTACATCTTCATAATTAGGGTTTGTAAATAGTCATGTTTACATAACCCTTAGTAATTGAGACTAGTAGTTTTCCTATTTTTACCTAGGTTTCCATGTTCATGAGAATTTTATATACCTTATTATTTAATTACTTATATGTTTTCAACATCTAATTGGCCTCATCATTATGCTTAAGTCTTTTGTTGACATATAGGTTTGTGTGTGTTTATCTCAGTCCTAATAGACATAACTAGGTATTAAACCTCTTTTGTTCATATTATAAAACCGTATCATTAAATTATAGATAAATATTATAAAATAAACAATTGATCACCCCCATTTTTTCTTAGTTACTTCTTATGTAGACTTCAAGTTACTTATCCCTTTTCCTCATAGCTTGACTATAAGTGGTGGATGAGATCCCACTGACTATGTAAGTATAGTTTAGCTTCTTGGATATGTATGACTCACTATACCATTGGGTGAGTTTAGTGTATGGATACCTCTTCAATATTATTTACACCACCTTATCATAGTCTCAAGTACATAACTAACTATAGGTTACTATTTAGGTCTTTGACTGGTCTTACCTTATTGTTTGAGTAAGTCTAGTGTATGATTCTTAATGGACCCTATCTACCATTATTAAAATCATATACCATTATCCTCCATAGGATTATATGGATCATAAAATCCTCTTAATGTATTTGATATCTCAACTCAACAGTGGCAACCTAACCTTCTTAGTTTTCTATGGTAGGCCTGATAGGATTGTGAGAGACATGTCTTGCATAATAGACTAGAGATAAATGATTGATCTATATTAAACCCTACTCACCCACTCTCCATGTTAATATTTATATGTCAAAATACCATTCAAGACTTCTCAGTGTCTATAAGACTCTATGAACCTCTTATGTGACTAATCTATATGGTTAGCCTACTGGCATAAATAAGGCCTTGTTTGATTGTGTTATCCTCTTTGAATAGGTTTGAAGGAATTCATATATCTCCACCTATATATTCCAATATGTCACATCTTGTATATCTCTTTTGATTATATTTTGAATATTTTCACCTCTCTATCTCATTCTAATAGTGACTACCTTGTCTACACAGTTTGCTTGAAAGGATTTCAATCACTAAGTTATCTTATGTTTGCATAGTGGGATGAGGGTGGAGATGGATAGTGTGTAGTTTCATGAATAATATGGAATAATAGAGAGGGTATTGAAATAAATAGGTGTGAATATCACCATTAATGGATCCTCTACAAGCACTATATCCACCCTATGCAAATGAGACCATATTACTCATGACCACAACATTGGAGATAGGACCATAAATATATTACTTATCATTTTAGTGACTCATATATTCTTGGGAGAATATCAAACACTTAAAATAAAACCATACACCCACACTGTTATGCCTTAAAAAATTTGTTTCAAAGAGAGAATTATTTGTAGCCTACTAACATGAAAACAAGAGGATTTGTTGCCACATATACCCTTACACATGTTAGATAAGGTTGGATAATGCTTTATATGGGATATGAGGATCTTCAAAACATAAATTACGTAGTGGTTATTATAAAAACCTCAAATACTCATCAAACCTATTGGTCTTTTACACCCCTACACATATGAATAAACCCATTGGAGTGGTTAGGATGTTAGGTTTTGTTCATAAATTTGAAACAATCAATTTGTAAAAAATTTACATTAATAAGAATGTCAAGAGACCCTATTACTTTCCCAAAAGTTTGAGATCATGATATTCTCTCTATAAACCATATTATCTACAAACCTAAAGGGTTATTTTAGCTGCAAAGGAGGTAGATGAAGTAAGAAGACTAGTTCTAAGTTTGTATTTCATCCTTATACCATGAAACTTGTCTAAGATATTAGATATGAGCCACGCTACAATCCTCTGACTTCCTCTATATGGATCAATCAATACACTTGCAAAAAAAACATACAAAACTCTCTTCCACTATTTTTTTCATGTTTCAAGTTTGGAACCACCATTTTAGGGATAAATGAGAGATAACATGAGTTAATAGACCTTTTAAAACTAAAAATATGGTAGGGAGAAGTGTGAGAGTCACAATTTGGAACATGGGACCCATTTGGCAAGTGGGAGAAGTGTATGAGCTTTAAAAGGAGCCTTTAAACACATGAAATGTATGATTCATGACTAGAGATTAGAAATAAGATTTTTTAAAAACCTTTTATAATGAAATTTACATTAAAACACTTCCTCTTACTCTATTTTTTATAAAGTATAAAGGCCTATACATGGTGTTTGATGGCTTAAGGGGTGTTAGTGACAATTTGAAACCACTTAAATGACCAAGATATGGAAAATGAAATAAAAAAACCATTAAACCTTCATGATACATCTTGAAACCTTCTTCTATCACTCCAAGTTCATTATGATCATTGTCACTTCACCAAAAGACTCAAGGTATCCATGACACAACGGATACACCAGTAGACCTAAACACACTAGTGACACTTCTAACAAGTCTCAAAGACTCTCAATATGACAATGATGACATGACCATGCATGAAATCACCATGAGTAGGCTAGGATGGTTGCCACTAAAATATTTTGATGTTAGGGATTGAAATTTGCCTTGTGAGTCCAAAATTTCAACATTTTTGGTGACTCCAAGGGATGACTAGCTTGTTGGTCAAGAGAACCCACTGACTTAAGGATGAAATGATAGCTCAAAATATCAAAATAATACTTGATGACCATTTTAAATGTAGTAAACTAATATAACACAAAAAATAAAATAAAAGAAATAACATAAACCTAAGAAAAAATAACAAAGACACTAAACAACTAATATAGATAACTATAAACATGTGCTAACCACTTATTGAAACAAGACACAAAACTATAAAAAACTAACCTAAATTTAACTTATTTCCTTGTAGGTTCAAATGGAAATTTTTTTTGGTCACTATGGCATCATGAATTCTAGTTTTCATGTCATGATTTGAGTCCACTTAGGTTTTGATCATTGTATGATAATATCTACTTGCATCTGGGGGTATGATCATGCTCATGGATTCTTGTGAAATTAGTTAGACCTCCTTGTTCCACTCTCAAGTGTATGGGTTTGTTAGGTTATTCCAACACCTAATCATACTCATTCCAAATTTTACTTATTTACATGAAATATACTAATTCTACCTCAGTCATGAGTTGGTGGTTTGTCATGTTCTCATGCAGTGATTTGTTTGATAGCTCAATTGATAGGCTTTAACTAACATCTCCATTCTACTCATGAGACTAAAAATGATCATCTACCATAGTGCCCTTTATAACATCTTCATGGGATAAAGATGGACTATCAAATCTCAACCAAAATTTCTCTAAGTCCTCCAAAGAGGACATCTCTTCATGGTTAGTTAGAAAGACATGGAGTTTCTTATCACTCTTATCATTTAATTGTGAAGCATCATCTAAATCCCTTTCATGTTATAATACAACTTGTTCATCCTCATATTCAATGGATAATTTTATCTCCTCAACCCACTTAAGCAAAAAAAAAAATTGTCTTGGTAATTCTGAATTTGAATTACCTTCTTCACTTGAAACTTTAACTTGTTATCCTACTCCACCATCCAAATTTTCCATATAGATTTGTTAAATTTCACCCAATAACTCATGATATAAGTGCTACCAAGGGTCATCTAAATGACTTTATCTACTCTTAGCCTCAACAATAATCCCTTATGATTTTTATCCATGGTTATCTTTTGTGAGAGAAGTTGCTTGGGTTGTGTTTTCATCTACTTAATCTTTAAAATTATTAGAATTTGTAATATGATTGGACTCTTGAAGGACTTCCACTTCAATATTTGACCTTGATATATTGTCTCCCACACTTAGATGTTCATGTTTTGATCATAATGCACTTGGTTCTTCTTCAATATAGGAGGGGGTGGGTAGGCGATGTACCTCATTAGCCCTCTTGACATTTGATATGAAGCTCTTCCATCTTGGAGATTTAGGAGCATCAAGGTTAGAGACCAAATTATTCTTATTAAAGTCTTCAAATACCTTGTTATATTTTTATATGATTTGATGCTCATAAATGGATGTAACATGAAGGACTGATAGGGAACTTGGATAATATGATACATCTCTTAGACTAGGCTTCACACTTTTATCCTCTTCTTGAATATCATTTTCAAGGTCAAACATCACATAAATAGGTGTTCTATCCCATGAATGCCTCCATTATTAATTTATTTCAAATTCTTGATAATCCATAGGTGATTCTTGGAGGTGATCTTGAACAAAAGTATGTTGATTTGGAGTAAGATGATGAAGACAATCAACACTTGAGGTGTTAGGTGTGTAAGTCTAAATGTGAAATATGGAGAGTGATTCAAATGTGATTTTAAAAATTACACCATGAAAAAAAATTTATACCAAAAAAGAGAAGTCACTAGACAAGCATCCCCCAATCTTGGCCATAAAATCAATAAACAAACATAGGGAAAAATGAGGTAACAATTCTACAAAAATAATATCTTGTAATTAAAAACTTGGGGTAGGCATTAAGGGTGAGTTGTATGTTTTTGATATGTCCAAATATCTTCTTAGGAGATCCATTCCACTAAAATTCAAGGTTAGAGGAATTCTCATAAACCAAATTTAGATTATCTACCACTAGCTTAGGGATAACTAAAATGCTAGCCTTGTCATCAAATAAGCAGTTATGAACTAAGAAGTCTCCAATGACCATAGAGGTGAGAAAAGGAGATGTATTGATTTCCCTAGTAGATTTTTATTGGTTTTTAGGGGTGTGTATAAGGGCTTTTCATTCAATCTTTTTTTGCTACCTAAGGTATTAATTCAACTTGTCTCTCCCCTCCCTTAGATTTTCAGTCTCTAAGTTCAGATTATCATTGATTGGTGTGAACTGACTATAAGTAATAACAAGTTCATGCCATGATTTGTCATGAGGATATTAAGGTTGCCAAGGGGGTGGAGGAGGTTCACAATAAGGTTGATAGTATTGGCTATAAGTAGGCCCATTGTAAAGTTAATAAGGGTAAGCATAGGGTTGATATGGTTCATGGTAAGTCTAATAAATGTCATATGACTACTGATAATGAGATGAGTTACAAAAATTTCCCCCATAGGTAGACATAACTCATGATGGGGCACTTGAAAAACAATGTAAACCATGAAAAAGAATTGATCTTACTCTTGATATGTTGACTTTTGATGCCTTCCAATATGAAATATGACTACAAATTCTTTCCCAAGGTTCTTGAAGCTACTCAAAATGACTTCAAGGTTGTGAGTACTCCAATGGTTGATTCTCATCCCACTAGGCATGGTAGAACTGTTAACTACCCAAGTTGCACCCTCTTGAAGAAGATTGTTCAAACTCTCATCAAACTTGGACTAACATGGGATTGACCTATGTAGTCATATAAAAGTAAAAATTGGAAACTTGAGCATGGAAAATGACACCCAATACTTAGGTCCCTCTTGCTTGCTCTCATAATCCTCTCAGTCTTATTTTCACTAATTCCAAGTCATCTATAGCCTTCTAGACTTATTCCCAACTAAGCCAGGACCCTCTCTTCATGACTAATCCATCCCCATAGGTCTCATCTACTTAGGATAATAGTAAAAACATTGGAATATATCATTGGACCCTAGGATGTCCCCTTTCTATTGCTCCTATTGATTCACAATTTGAGCCCAGATTACTATTTTTCCTAGATTCCTCTTGTTCATTGTGTCAACCTAGTTTGGTTTCATCTAACTCATGACCAATAGATCCATATGAAACCCCATTAAAATATAATTTGGAAAGGGGTTGATAAAAATTACTCAAGCAAGAAATAATTCAAGAAATACCACTCAATCAATCTTCCCTATTCTCTTCATACAACCAGCCTATAAAATTTCAAGCTAATTCAAGTCCTTACACTAGCCCTGAGTCATCTCAAGCACACCCAGTTTTTTCATTTCTCATTTTCATTCACTATTGCACCAATCAATCTTAAAGGGAGAACTAAATATATCTTGACCCCTCCTCATATTAATGGTATGTAGGAAGCATGCCCATACATGGGGTGTGAAGCACATCTAGTGCATCTTACACACACTAACCCCTTTTCCCTATTTTCCAATATTTTTATTCAAGTGCATAAAATACAGATACATATAAAATAATATTTACAAGGAGTTATATTGATATAAAGGCTCTAAAATTTGGTATATAGGCTCACACTAATCAGGCAAACAAAAACCAAAAAGCTTAGATCCTTAGGACAACAGTGCTAGGTAAGGAATATAGCATCGAAACCTAAGGTGTCAAATTTTAGCACTCATGTCCAATTAAAAAATGAATTTTAGGATTTTTTTTATGATAGTGTCTGAGGTATACACATAAATTTCCATACCCTATCTCAGTCAGATCAATACATAATAATACAAGTTTAATTTTCTCTCTTTCACTACTATTTTTAGAAAAGGTCAAACTATAATTAAATTTCAAAAATAAAAAGATTCAATTTGGAATATTATTTACTAATTTTCTCCTCCTTAGACCCTTTTATTATTTATGAATTAAATAGTAATTTCTCCAAAAATAATAAATCATTTGGTGAACCCAACTTACTTCGAATTGCACATAAAAACCCTAGAAACCCTAAGGTGAATTCCTAACTGATTTTTCCCATAAAATTTTTAATTTTTTCTTGAATATTTAAATCATAAATTCATACCAAATTTTAAAATTTAGTAATAAATTTTAAAATAATCTTATTTCAAACCCTAATTGCATCAACTAGCTCCTAGTAATTTTCTAATATTAATCCAATAATTTCTTAATTTTTTGTTTGCATATCTAAGTCAGAAATTTGATTCAAATTCTCAAATTCAATAGTAATTTCAAAACTAATTTTATTTCAAACCCTAGTTGCATCAACTACCTCCCAATAATTTTTCAATAATTTTCCAATCATTTTTTGAATTTTTAGTTGCATATTAAATTTATAAAATCACTTCAAATTCCAAAAATTCATAGTAATTTCAAAAACAATTCTTCAAAACCCTAGTTACATCTATTAGGTCCCATTAAAAAAAACACTTTCCCATAAATTTTTGAAGTTTTGTTTACATAATTGACTTCAAAATTCAATTCTAATTTCAAAAATTCATTGTATTTTGTAAAAATATTATTATTAAGATCCTCATTGCATGTACTAGCTCTTATTTTGCATCTTGAGGTATCACCTTACATGTTTTGGAGATCCATATCCTTTCTATGCATATTCTAGTTCCTTGTTTAGATTATATCAATTTAATATTTTCTACTATTCCTTATTCCACCTACGTTCCTTATATCTCTTCCTTCAAGATAAAGTGCAATACTTAGTGGAAACCCTCCTAAATTCACCCAGGTCCTTTCAACTGGACCATATACCATAGATAGATAACTAACACAATTTATTGTTATAGATTATACACATCTAAATTACACCAATTTCAATGATGATAATTTCAACAAAGAGCAATATGAGAATAAAAATGATGATACAAATAATAATGTTCATGTTTCACCATGTTAGATTCTTGATCATCTTCCACCCATTGTTAATAATGAAGTTGCCCTCAACAAATATTTGATCTTAATAAATTTTCAAAAAATACTTCAAGACCAACCTCAATATCTTACTCTTATTTGATAATCTATCATGGAAATCAAAAAGGATAAAGAAGTTGAATCTTCTCAAACCATAGAGCCACTAGTTGTAAATGACACTATGAGGGCAACTGTCTCAACAACCCCCTATAGCAGCCCAACCTTCTTCTGTACCACCATCTATAGTTAGAACATCTTTATCTCCTGATGTTGTAGCCCTTGTGCAACATATAAGATTTCTTCAATCCAAGGTGAAACATATTGAGCAAGGTACTTCTAGACCTACACAAGCTTTAGATTCTTTTGCTTTACTACATACACCATTAGCACATCACATTATGTATACACCCTTTCCACAAGGTTTTAGTCAACCTAAGATTACTCTTTATGATGGTAAGTATGATCTAGAGACACATTTAAGAGTATTTCATGTAGCATGCTTGGACTATGTACCAAATGACTAGTTACTTACCTAGATATTTCCATGGAGCTTAAAGGATTATGCTCTACAATGGTTCTATAGTCTACTGAATCTATCATTCAATGAATTCAATCCTTTAGCTAACATGTTCCTAGCACACTTCAATATCAACATTGGTGACAAGGTTTCATATGCTCAAGTTGCACAATAGAAACAAAGGTCAAATGAGCATCTCATAGATTATGTTCTTCGATATAAGACCATATTGGCTAAGATGAATAGCCCCATGGCAGATTAGGAATTACAAGACCTCTTCAAACAAAGTTTTCTACCATCACTTCATGAATTGATCATGTTTAAAATATTCTCTTCCTTCACTGAATTATGTCACACATTAAAGGAAAGAGAAGTCAAACTAATTTCAATAGGCAAACTAAAGTACACTAATACATTAAACACAACTAATAAGAGTAATAATAAATTTCCATATAAGGTCAAGTTTAATGATATTAAAGGACATAATAAACCTACAATAAATGTGGATTTCAAGCCTCCTCAAGAAATAATTTTATCAACACCCCCTCAGTGTACTTTTTCACACCTTCCAGTTCTTCTAGCTAGGGTTTTACAACTTTTGAATTATAATATCATATCTCTCCTTCTTATTCAGGAAGTTGATCCAACAAAGCCTCTTCCAAAGGTATATGAGCAACATGCTTTTTACAACTACCATAGGGCAGCAGGCAATATGAAAAATATATGCATTAGTTTAAATCATAAGATACAGGACCTAATAGATTCAAACACTATTGATTTTGGCACTTCAATTGAGCCTCCACTAACAAAGCAAACATAGGATAAAACATTAAAAATGTTTTTATATCCATTTACACAACATTAAAAATAGGATACATGGGACACATCAGGTGTTCACCATGCATATCAAGCACATCCATAACCAAATACATACAAGGCACCTTCAGTTAAGTTACATCCTTTGAGCAACATGATCGATGCATATAGTTCTAGAGTTCCAGTTAGACCTTCTATCTCATTCTCAGAGAAGGATATCATTGAGGATGATTTGGATTATCATTTAGTCTTTATCAAAGTTGACATTCATAATCAACATATTCATAGTGTCCTTATTGACAATGGTTCCAGTCTCAACATGTGCACCTTGATACTACTACAACATTTGGGTTATTCAAAGTAGGATATCACTGTAACAAACATAGTTATTAGTGGTTTCAATGGGCATATATAGATTTAATTGGTCAATATAATACTTCCTCTACAGGTTGGTCCTACACATTTAGCCACAACATTCACTATAGTTCACAATGAAGGAGTTTTTGATATATTACTTGGTCAACCATGGATTCAAAAACTCAGAGCAATACCTTCTAAAATTCATAGATACATGAAATTCATTCACATAAATTAATTTATTATAGTCAGAAGAGTTCTATATGAATTACCACTTCCCACTTCAGAGCCATTATCTACTTTTTAGTAACTAGTTTTAGTTTTGCCACTAGTTTCAATTTCACCACTAGTTTTAGTTTTTCCACTAGTTTCAAGTTCTCCTCTTGTTATAGTTCCTAATCTAGTTCAGATCCAAACATAGTTGACACATTCACCACTAGCATAGAGAGTTCATACAACTACACCACTTCATGATTCTAGATAGCTTCTAGCTACAATATTCACACCCAGGGTAGTCTCATTGAGATCTCATGCATTTACACATAGAGCACATGTTTAAAAGATATTCTCCTACTTCTAGATGGATCCATAAGAGACCTATAGTTGAATCCACTTCTCAAATTTTTAGAAGGACCCCAAAGTCAATTTCTACTCTATAGATTTTAGAGCATCTATAACATATATAACTTACAGAGCCATAGTCTCAGCAATTTCATTATTCTTCATGATCATGCATGATTCTACTCCTTGATATATGACACCATCATAGGGAGTCTCACATGAGACTCATTGGTTATTATCATTTCTCCTTAGCATTTATTGTACATAGTTTCTTATTCTTGATTATATATAGATAAAATAATTCCAAAATACACAAACAATATAACATTTCAAAAATTCTAAAAACATTTAAATATGTCAAAAACAAGAAAAACATATTGATTATATACATAATCCATGATTTACATTTCTACTACTATGCTAGGACTTACATTTGATGTTTCATGTTATTATATGTTGATTTATCTATATTACCATGCTTCACTTGATCTTTTATGAGTGTGTGCAATGATATCCAACTACTTGATTGCTTCACTCTACCCATTGAGGGGGCATCCTACTTATACATTCAAGACACACATTGATATACATACCCATTGAGGGCATCTTCTATATGATTACACCATCCAGGTTATGTCATTCCTACACTCCACACTCTAAATTATCATGTTGATATACATTATCTACTAGCTTACATAGATTAATTTATTGACATATCATTAGTATCTAGAACTTGTGTATTTATTAGTAAATACCTAGTTTTTACTAAACATGTCTTGCATACTTTCTCTATTACTTTTATTACATGGATGTGATTTTATATTTCTAGTCTGTACATGATTGATCTTCTTGCTTAGCATAGCTTGATGTGATTGCATTTCCAATTATTACTTGTCTCCTCTATGTGCCTTACAACATTTGCCAATGTATTTCACTTTTATTAATGTGTGTGCCTTAGGATATTTTCCAAATGTCCTTTGATTGTACTCTTTTAAGTGCTTGTGGCTCTTGTGGTAGCTTTTATTGCTCCACTTATATCTGTATGTGGCATTTGACCATACCTTTTATGCTTGATTTCAAGTTTGAGTGACACGTACGCATGTCCCTTATTTGCATGGCGCATTGGCTACCCTTCTATTATTCTTTCTTCTCAATTATTGTAATGACATGATCCATATCATGCATTTTACTATTCTCTTCCATACCATGATGGATATCATGATCCATCCTTCTAAACTAATAACTAACAAACTACCCTTAACCTTTGGCATGTATTGGGATATGTGTGGCCAAATTGTGGCTTACATACCTCTTTTATATTCTTGTTACATTTCTCTATGTTCTTAGCTAGGTCAACCTATGGAATAACCATGGTTAAGTAGACTATATATAAGATATAGTGGTTACTCTTTGATCATCATGTTAAGTATTTTGTTATTAGTACATTGTTGTGGAGGTCTCCCCCTTGAAGTAGCTTTGCTATATTATCCATTGTTCTACTTTGTTGTCAATTATTATTATGTGATCTCTCATATTTGCTTATTTTGTGCAATATAAAATCATTATCTATGAACATTTAATTAATTTCATTACAAGTGATATCAGATCTTCGATTTGGGAAATATTTCTATGGCATTTTTTTTGAATTGAGTGAGGTGTGACTTCTATGAGGGGAAGGAATAAAAAACCATAACTTGCAATCTAGGAAGAATTAATTGTTTCTATTAGCACATTATTTTTCAAAATGTTTTTTTGAAAAAAAATTAGAATTTTTTTTGCCTTGGACATTTGCAGTCATTGGATTCATCTCAATAAAATGATCACAATGATATAGTTGATCGATAAACTTTTTTGTACTGAAATGTTTTACCCTAGTGTGCAAAGAAAATCATTAGATTAATCTTGGTGAGGTGATCACAATGGTACCATTCCTTGGTACACTTTTTTTGGGGTAAAAACCATCCTAGGGTTTTTATATGGCTAGTCCTTCTACACAGAGATGAAAAGGGGGACAATAAAATCCTAAGACTCCTGCTAGTGACATGTAATTTGGAACTTTAGATTTATTGATTTCTCAACATCAGGATGACATAAAAGGATTGGTGTAGTATGATGACTTTGTTGTATTTCAAACTAATGTTTTAGGGATGTGTGAATAGATTAATGGGGTTCATAATCAATTAAATTATATCACTTCTTCATTGAATACTCTTTCATCTCAATTATATTTAAACACCCCTCTAATTTAGCATTCAGTTCTTCCTCCTCTCAACACTAACAACTCTAATTTTAGCATGAAACTAATGCTATCCAAAGTGGACATGCATAAGTTTGATGGTAAAGATCCTCTCACTTAGATTACCTAACTTGAGAATTTATTTGATCGACATCAAACACCTAGTTCTCAGAAGGTGATCATGGCATCTCTATAACTAGAACCTGAGTAGTTCATTTGGTATCATTAGTTATGTGCTCACAAGAAAATGAACGGTGCTCCTGTTACATGGTCTATTTTCATTGATCAATTATTGGATTATTATTAGAATACTGTATCTAAGAACTACTTCAACTAGTTAGCCAAACTATAGCAAATGGGAACTATGAAGGATTATATTCATCAATTATAGAATCTATCCTTATGGGTGGAAGACATCACTAAGGA
The DNA here is from genome assembly GCA_037957365.1 of Torreya grandis. Classification (NCBI taxonomy): domain Eukaryota; kingdom Viridiplantae; phylum Streptophyta; class Pinopsida; order Cupressales; family Taxaceae; genus Torreya; species Torreya grandis. The sequence goes on along the minus strand of JARHVA010001414.1, from coordinate 686,353 downwards.
AATTTTGACTAATCTATTTTTGGGTGGTCTCAAAGATAGCATCCAATTGGAGGTTTGAATGTTTAACCCAACATCTATATCAAAATCTATCCCATGAGAATGCATGGCAAAGGAAAAAGAGATGGTCAAATGAAAAACCTTCACTACTTATCATGATCATACCTTTTTAGCACCATTATATCCTCAACCCACTAGACTGACACCTTGACACATTGAGGATAAGTGAACCAAAGGGTCATGTTATGGTTGTGACAATAAATGGAGTAAAGATCATCATTTTGTTGAAAAGAATTTTTTTTACATCGAAGGTGCCAATGAGGATGATGATGATGAGGAGGCATTTGGTGAGGATGAAGAAGGTCTTGAGGAGGAATCTGAATAGTCTTACCCTACTACTTCCTATCATTCCCTTTCAGGTATTAGTACTCCTCAAAATCTTAAGGTGGCGAGTTTCCTAAAAAACTAGAATGTCACTATTCTAATTGATTTTGGGAGCACACACAACTTCATCAATAATAAGATAGTTTTTCACTTGAACTATTTCATTTATCCCACTCCATAATTTCATGTCATGATTACAGATAGTGGTACTATCAACTACTTAGGAAAATACCATAGTATTAAGTTGGCCATGGGAGACTACTTGTTAGATTCTCATATGTTTGTTATTCCTTTGAGGGGAGTTAAAATTATTTTGGGAGTATAATGGCTCACCACTTTGGGCACTATTGAGATGAATTTTTAGGAATTATTCATGCATTTTCATTTTGATGGAAGGACATTTAAGCTATGGGTATTAAGGGTTAAATCTCCATAACTTGTTAGCTCCCGTCAAATGACAAATATTCTCTAAAAGGAAACTGAAGGATTTGTAGCTCACTTATTTTCCATGGAATTTCATCCAAATCAACCATCTACACTTGTTATTTTACAATAAGTGATTGATGTTCATTCTATTTTTTTGAGGACATATTGAAAGGACTTCTACCTAGTCATATGCATGATCATGATATCAAACATATTCCTAGTAGTACATCGCCCAACATTAGGCCATACAAGTATCCCTATGCTAAAAAATTGAAATTAAAAATACAGTACAAGAAATGTTGGATGCAATAATCATTTTCCATAGCCAAAGTGAATACTCTTCAATAGTTGTCATGGTGTGAAATAAAGATGACACTTGGAGGATGTGCCCTGACTATAGGGAACTCAACAAGTACACTATCAAAGATAAGTTTCCTATTCCTATCATTGATGATTTTCTAGATGAATTAAATGGTGTTATTTATTTTACCAAGTTAGATCTGCATTTTGGGTATCATCAAATCCATATCCATGATGAAGAGATACCCAAAACTACTTTCAAGACTCATGAGGGCCATTATGAGTTTTTGGTTTTGCCTTTTGGGCTAACAAATGCACCATTTATCTTTTAGAGTTTAATGAATACTATTTTTAGGCCATTTTTTAGGAAAACTTTTATGGTATTTTTTGATGATATCCTCATTTATAGTAAAAATTGGGAATACCATTTGTACCATGTAAAATAGGTACTCTTATTTTTGGAACAACATTAGTTGTATGCCAAACCTTCCAAATTTACCTTTGGAGATTATGAGGTTGAGTATTTGGGTCATCTAGTTTCACATATAGGAGTAAAAGTGGATCCTAAAAAATTCCAAGTAATGATGGACTGGCCAATTCCTAAGACACTCAAGCAACTAAGGAGATTTATGGGGCTCACTGGTTACTATCATAGGATTATCAAAAATTATTTTAGCATTACAACCCCACTCACATATTTTTTGAAGAAAGACTCCTTTTAATGGACTGATATATCTACCAGGGCATTTAAACAATTTAAATTGGTGATGTGCATCACTCCACTATTGGCTACTCCTAATTTTTCCTAGACTTTTGTGGTTGAATGTGATGCATTTGGGTATGGTATGGGTGTTATACTTATGTAATAAGGCATACCACTTGCATTTGAAAGTCATCAACTAAAGGGTAAAAATTAGTACAAGCCCATTTGTGAGAAGGAAATGATGGCCATTTTGCATGCATTCAAACAATGGAGGCCTTATTTGATGGGTCATAACATTCAAGTAAAGACTGATCATGATACTCCCAAATATTTTTTGAAACAAAGGTTATCATCTAAAGAATAACAAAAATAGGTAACTAAGATGTTAGGCTATGATTTTGAAATAGTTTACAAGAAGGGCAAGGATAATGTAGTGGTAGTTACACTATCTAAAAATGATGAATCAATTGAGGCCTTACTATATTATATGACCATTCTACAGGTAGATTGACTAGATGAAGCATGATCAAAATCGGACAAGGATAGTGCTACCGATGATTTGATTTAGAATCTTCAACAAGGTTTGGGTGAATTTTAAAAAATACGTGGAAGGGTGATGCATTATGGTATAAAGATAGATTATGCCTATGTAATAATTCTCTTCTTAAACAAAAAATCCTTTAAGAACTTCATGCAACTCCAATTTGGGGGTCATTCAAGATTTTTGAAAACCTATCATAGAATCAAGCATGATTGTTTTTGGGAAGGACTGAAGGGGGATGTCCAAAAATATGTGACTAAATTTATGATCTATTAGCAAAATAAAGGAGAAACCATCAAAACTCCAAGTATTTTGTAGCCTTTATCTAACCCAAGCCAACATTGGGAAGAGGTGTCTATGGATTTCATTACAAGATTATTGTGATCTAATGGTTAAAATGTTATCACGGTTATGGTAGATCATCTTATTAATTATGATCATTTTTATTATTTATCACAACCATTTGCTACTAGTACAGTAGTTTCTTCTTTTTTCAATATAGTTTAAAATTTTCATTGTGCCCCTAAAATCATAGTCAATGATTGAGATCCCATCTTTATTAGTAATTTTTGGACTAAGTTATTTGCATGTTTGGGCACTCATTTGGCTCATAGTTCATCATATCATCCTCAATTGAATGGACAAACTGAATTAGTCAATAAATATCTAGAAGTATATCTCTATTTTTTGTTTTTGATAAATAGGATAAATGGGTTCATTAGTTGCCACTTGTTAAATCATGGTATACTTATTCTATTCATAGTTCTTCCAAAATGTCTCCTTTTCTTGAACTATATGGATACCACCCACTATCCATCACTTCAACCTTGAAGGTTCATCCTAAAGTTTGTGTAGTTGAAGAACATATTCACCATCAATAAGAGGTCCTTCCCGATTTGCATGAAAATTTAGTCATGGCCGAGAATCACATTGAACGGCTTGTAGATCAACACAAGAGTGAGAGGCATTTTGACATTGGTGATTGGGTTTTTATTTGCTTATATCCATATAAGTAGATGTCTTTGAAGCAATAGAAAAAGGATAACAAGTTGTCTCCTAAGTATTATGGGCCTTGTCAGATCTTGCATAAAATTGGTACTATGGCATACAAGTTAGAGTTTCCTTCCTCCACTTACATACATCTATTATTTCATGTATCTACCTAAAGAAAGTCATTAGACACAAAGTGGCTACCTAAATTGAGTTACTAGAATTTGATGAGGAAGGAAGAGTTGTTCTTAATCCTGAGGTGATCCTTCAAATGTGTAGTAAGTATTTGTAGTCTTGAGTGATTGAGTACCTAATCAAATGGAAGAATCTTCCCTATGAAGATGCTAGTTGGGAGGATGAATATTCTATGCAGTAACATCCAAAATTGACTAAACATTGAGGACAATGTTGTTTTAAAGGGGAAGGGCATGCTATGTTCTTAATCTTTGGCATGTCTTGGGATATGTGTGGTTGAATTGTGGCTTACATACCTCTTTTATATTTTTGTTACATTTATATATGCTCTTAGTTAGGTTGGCCTATGGAATAACCACAACTAAGTAGACTATATATAAGAGATAGTGGTTAGTCTTTGAGCATCATGTTAAGAATTCTACTATTAGTGTATTATTTTGGAGGTTACCCCTTCAAAGTGGCTTTTATATCAATTATTTTTGTGTTATCTCTCATATTTTCTTATTTTATGTGATATAAAATCATTAGTGTGAACATATAAGTAATTTCATTACAAACTAAAATTTCCAATTTTAATTCAATTCTAGTACATTACACATGTTGTTACATTATTATATCTATCTAGGCATACCCTTGTTGATCTAAAAATCACTCAATTTAAACCATGTTATATCTTGAGATATTTTTTTGATTATCACCATTATATCATGTATATTTTCCAACTTAACACACTTGTAAGGATTCTTCTTCTAAGGGTAGTCATTGCAGGGTACCTATTCCTACCCTCAAAAGAGGGAGACAAAAATAGGGGGTGTTTTTTATAGAGATCAAAGCACCTATCAATCAAAAAATCTAGTCTTAGAATAACCAGAATAACTAGTCATCAAACCACTCAAAATATACTTGGTAGACAATAAAAAAACTAAAACAATGATCAGTTTTAACCCAAGACAATAGCACCAAGGATGGACTATAATGTCAAACACTAGGGTGTCCTATTTTGGTGCTCTTATCTAAACAAAAATAAATCCATATTTTCTAGAAGCATGTAGAAAAGTAGACTCAACTATAAATTTTCACAATCATACCAGTTTAGAATCAATAGTTTTTAGTATAGTTTTCTCAAAGAATCTAGACATAAGGGGGAATCATGCATGGCATGATTAATTCTCACTTCCAATTTTAGATACAGTAGTTGGTATAACATTTAGATTAGAATCCATGGTTCAAAAAATAGTGATTGGGGGAAGATTTCATAATACTTTTGCTTCTTTTATTTCTTAATTTAGCATTACCTAGGCATTATTACTAGTAGTGTGCCTTACTCCTGTTAAGGTGTGGAGCTAAAACCTTCACCAGATGAGTGGATGCTAAAGTTGATAAATTCACACAGTCACCAATGATGGCAAGGAGTTGACCAGTAGCTATCAGTGTCAGTCATATATCAGCCAACGTCGGTCATAGACAGATAGGTAGGGACCGACGTCGGTCACCTGTGCATCCAGAATCTATTTTTATGGACAGAATAGAATGTTTGCATGATTAGATTAGCTATTAGTTGCAAGTCTGCATCTCTATCTTTAGCATGATGATTTTGAGCCTTTGATTAGGAGGTGTATCTAATGGTTGTAAATGCATTGCTCATGATCCCTAATCTTATATAATGGGATAGATCTTCATAGCTTATATACTTGTGAAAGTGTAAGAGAGAATAATACAAGACATATTGTATATGTGTGTATCAATCCAGGTTGTTGGAATTGATTGTAAACTCTTGAGGGAAAGAGATCTGTACATCTAAGAGGTGTGAGAAGAAAGTGTGTAGCTTCTTCATTGTATTTCCTTCTAGAAGAGTTTAATACAACTTTTTAGGGTGTTTTCTTGTATCTCTTATTCTTTGTTATTTCTAATTCTAGTTGTTTATCATTCTGGTTTAATTTCATGTTTTGCTTACATAAAAGTAATCAACTTTGTTGGTTGATCCCCAACAAGTGGTATTAGAGCTCAGGTTGACTAATAGGTGTTTCAAATCTGGTTAGTGTTTGTTGATTACAGGTCACTCACAGGGGATTCTGTTTGAGTGGGAGAAGTAATGGCAGAAGAAAGCAAACTAAGAATGGAGAAGTTTAATGGCAAGAATTACCAATTATGGAGAATGTAGATAGAGGATTATATGTTCAGAAAGATATATACTTATCGTTGGGTGGGGTTGATAGAAAGCCCATAGATATGGAAGATGAAGAATGGGAAGTTATTGATAGAAAGGCTCTTAGATCTATAAGATTGAGTCTGGGATCTTCTGTGATTTCTAACTTGTCACAGGCAAAAACAATGGTAGAGTTGATGGACACTTTAGCAAATTTATATGAAAAGCCCTCAGCTTCAAATAAGGTATATCTTATGAAGCAGTTATTTAATTTGCAAATGCAGGAAGGTGGATCTATATCTAATCATCTTAATGATTTCCATGGAATTGTAAATCAATTAAATTCAGTCAAAATAGTTTTTGATGATGAAATTAACGCTCTTTTAATTTTATGCTCTTTGCCTGAAAGTTGGCATAGTTTAGTAATGGCAGTTAGTAATGCTGCATCTACTTCAAATATTTTAAAAGTGGATGATGTTGTTAGTGTAATCTTGAATGAAGAGACTCATAGGAAAAGCACAGGGGAATCATCAGGTAATGCTTTAAGTTTTGAAAGTAGGGGGAGGCAAAAAGAGAAGAGCAAGAATGGGAGATCAAAGTCTAAGTCAAAGATGAGTAATAGATTCAAATCCAGAAATAGAAAAAGAAAGATACCTGCTGGAATTATGGAAAGAGAGGACATGCAAAGAAAGATTGTTGGTTGAAGGTGAATGAAGAGAATCATCATGAAGGTAATGAAGAAGCAAAAGTTGTAGGTATTGTTGCATAAGATGCTCTTTCACTTTCTTTGCATAATAAAATAGAATCTTGGGTTTTAGATTATGGGACCTCTTTCCATGCTACCCCAAATAGAGAATTTTTCAATGATTATATCTAGGGAGATTTTGGAAAAATTTATTTAGGGGATGATGAGCCTTGTAAAATTGTTGGCAAAGGAAAAGTGCAGCTGAAATTGCAAAATGGCAACACATGGGTGTTGAAAGATGTCATGCATGTCCCAGCCCTGAAGCAAAATCTAATTTCTATAGGAAAGTTGGGTGATGAGGGTTGTACAGTAACTCTCACAACTAAATCTTGGAAGGTTACCAAGGGTGCACTTGTACTAGTCAGAGGTAAGAGAGTAGGTAATCTCTATTTATGTAATTGTATTACTGATTATTCTCCTTCTGTATTATCTACTTCAGATGTGGATGCAAAGTTATGGCACCAAAGGCTTGGCCACATGAGTGAGAAGGGAATGACTATTCTTAAGTCAAAAGGTAAGCTTTTAGATTTGAAAAGCATAGATCTAGATTTCTATGAGCATTGTGTTTTTGAAAAACAGAAGAGAGTAAGGTTTGTTAAAACTGGGTCAACAAAGAGGAAGCACAACTTGGAGCTTGTTCACACAGATGTGTGGGGACCAGCTCAGGTAGCTTCTATTGGAGGATCACAGTATTATGTTACTTTCATTGATGATGCTACAAGAAAGGTATGGGTCTCCTGCATAAAGAAGAAATATGATGTTTTTTTTACACTTTTAAGATTTGAAAAGCTTTAGTTGAGAATGAAACAGGCAGAATATTGAAGTGCCTTAGATCTAACAATGGTGGTGAGTACTACAACTATAAGTTCAGAAGTTACTATTATATGAATGGAATACATAGGCAAAGGACAGTTCCAAGGACACCTCAGTAAAATAGAGTTGCTGAAAGGATGAATAGAACAATATTGGAGCGTGTACGGAGTATGAGATTGCATGTTGGTTTACCCTTACAGTTTTGGGTAGAAGCTATAGATACTACAGTTTACCTAATTAATAGAGGACCCCCTACAGTGATGGATGGTGGAATTCTAGAAGAGGCATGGACAAGTAAAAAGGTAGATCTTTCATTTTTAAGAGTTTCTGGTTCTGAAGCTTTTGTGCACGTTGATAAGGAAAATAGAAAGAAGTTGGATGCTAAGTCTATGAGGTGCACATTTATTGGTTATGGCTATGATGATTTTGGATTTTGGTTTTGGAATCTAGGAACTAAAAAAATAATTAGGAGCTGTGATGTTGTTTTTAATGAAAAAGTGATGTGTAGTGATTATCTCAAGAAGCTAAAGAATTCTGAGCAAGGCCATGAAGAATTGGATGAGGTGACGGTCCAAAATGAGCTCATGGGAAAGAATTATCATAGATAGGAAAACACAGAGATTGACGTCAGTCAGGCAGGAACCGATGTTAGCAATATAGGAACCAATGTCGGTCAGATAGTGAATGACATCAGTTAGGAAAGAACTAAGGTCGGTCATGTGGAACTGACGCTGGTCAGTTACAAGCCTGGAGGTGACCGAGGTCAGTCACTGTCAGAGAATTTAGGTAGATAGCAAGCAGAAAATGAGTCTGAGATGCCCATCAGGAGGTCAGCAAGGGTAAGTAAACCTCTAATTTGATATTCCCCTTCATTATTCTATTTATTGCTCACTAATAGTGGAGAACCAGAGAGTTTTGACAAAGCAATACAGGTGGAATCCAAGAATCAGTGGGAGCTAGGCATGAATGAGGAATTGATTCCTTGAAAGAGAACCAAACATGGGATTTGGTTGAGTTGTCAGCAGGAAAGAAGATGCTAAAAAATAGATGGATCTACAGGTTCAAAGAAGGTGAGAATGGACAGATGAGATATAAGGCTAGGTTGGTAGTGAAAGGATTTGCACAGAAACTAGGTATTGATTTTGGGGAGATTTTTTCTCCTATAGTTAAAATGGCTTCTATACGGATTGTATTGTCTTTAGTTGCTATGGAGGATTTGCATCTTGAGCAGCTTGGTGTTAAGATAGTGTTTCTTCATGGATATTTGGATGAAGAAATATATATGGATCAGCCGGAGGGTTTTGAGGTCAAAGGTAAGGAGAAACTTGTGTGCAGATTGAAGAAAAGCTTGTATGGTCTCAAGCAAGCTCCTAGACAATGGTATTTGAAATTTGACAGGTTTATGACTGAGCATGGCTACAGTAGATGTCAATCTGACCATTGTGTTTATTTTAAGAGATTGGATAATGGTAGATATATTATCTTGTTGCTATATGTAGATGATATGCTAGTTTTAGGTTCACACATGCAGGATATCTCTGAGCTTAAGGTGAAATTAGCTCACACATTTGCCATGAAGGATTTAGGAGCAGCAAAAAAAATCCTTGGCATGAGTATTAAGAGAGACAGGAAAAATCACAGGTTGATTTTGTCTCAAGAGGATTATGTGAATAAGGTGTTGGAGAGGTTTAATATGCAGGATGCAAAACTAATAAGTACACCTATGGCTGGACACTTTAAGTTGAGTAAAGATCAGTGTCCTAATTCACATGATGAGGTAGAGTACATGAGTAGAGTTCCATATGATTCTATAGTTGGGAGCTTAATGTATGCAATGGTATGTACTAGATCAGATATTGCTCAAGCAGTGGGAGTTGTCAGTAAGTATATGGCCAATCCAAGGAAGGAGCACTGGAAAGCATTTCAGTGGATTCTCAGATATCTGAGAGGGACTAGCAGTAGGCATTTATGCTATGGTGGGTCAAACACTTCTCTACATGGATATGTAGATTCGGATATGGTAGGTGATTTAGATGGTAGGAGGAGCACCATAAGATATATTTTCACTGTTGGTGGAACAGTGGTTAGCTAGATTTCAAAGTTGTAGAAGGTTGTTGCCTTGTCTACTACAGAGGCAAAATACATTGCAGTCATAGAGGCTAGCAAAGAGATGATATGGATGACACGATTCATGGGAGAGCTAGGAAAGGAGCAAGAGAGTTATAGATTATACAGTGATAGTCAGAGTGCAATTCATTTGGCTAAGAATTCAGCCTTTCATTCAAGAACCAAACATATACAGCTTAGGTACCACTTCATAAGACAAGTAGTGGAGGATGGTGAGTTAAAGCTAAAGAAGATCCATACAGATAAAAACCCTGTTGATATGTTAATAAAGCCAGTAACAAAGGAGAAGTTAAATCTTCATTCAACTTCTGTTGGTCTTCATGATTGAGTTTGAAGATGGAAAAGCTAGAAGATGTTGCTGTACAAGTACTGGTGCAGCTGTTTATCTCCAAGTTGGAGATTGTTAAGGTGTGAAGCTAAAACCTTCACCAGATGAGTGGATGCTGAAGTTGCTGGATTCACACAATCATCGACGACGGCAAGGAGTCGACTAGTAGGTACCGGCATCGGTCATATATTGATCAACGTTGGGCATAGGTAGACAGGCAGGGACCGACGTCGGTCACCTATGCATCCAGAATATATTTTCATGGACAGAACAAAATGTTTGCATGATTAGATTAGTTGTTAGTTGTAAGTCCACGTCTCTATCTTTATCAGGACTATTTTGAGCCTTTGATTAGGAGGTGTATCTAATGGTTGTAAATGCATTGCTCATGATCCCTAATCTTATATAATGGGATAGATCTTCATAGCTTATATACTTGTGATAGTGTAAGAGAGAATAGTACAAGACATATTGTATATGTGCGTATCAATCTAGGTTGTTGGAATTGATTGTAAACTCTTGAGGGAAAGAGATCTATACATCTGAGAGGTGTGAGAAGAAAGTGTGTAGGTTCTTCATTATATTTCTTTCTAGAAGAGTTTAATACAAGTTTTTATGGTGTTTTCTTGTATCTCTTATTCTTTGCTATTTCTGATTCTAGTTGCTTATCATTCTGGTTTAATTTCATGTTTTGCTTACATAAAAGTAATCAAGTTTGTTGGTTGATCCCCAACAACTCCATCTACAGGTAGTTGGCATCATTTTTGACTGACTTTATTACAATCCTAACCTCCACAGTCTCAAGTTTTTGAGTGGCTTCCATATAATCCAAATTTTCAATTTTGGAGTAGCTTTTATACAAGCATAACTCCATCTTTTTTGAGTTGGCCAACATCAGCCTAGTTTAAAGTACACATTCAGCTATCCACACCACATTGTCAAATTTATAGATCATTCATGGGATTCAAAATCCATGTCATATGACATACTTCTTCGTACCATTATCATTTCATAGCTTCACTTAATGGGGCAATGATGGAGCCAAAAGGCCAGCCTTTGTATTCTTGAGCCACCTTTTTAGAGAGATTGAACACATAGTCCAAACATTAACACACACAAGACCATCTAGCCTCACTTCGTGGGAAATGATGGAGCCAAAAGGCAAACCTTTTCATTCTTGAGCCACTTTTTAGGGAATTAAGCACTCAACTGCATTCATGATATAACATCATCCAACACATCTAACATTACTCAGCCTTACTTAGTATCATAATAGGTTTTGTATTGGTTCACATACCTAATGAGGTGTATTCATTCATTTTTATTCCTCTCTCCCTCTCTCTCTCTTACCTAGATTTGTAAATTTGTGTTTTATATTGCATATAATAAGAACTGATCTACTCTTTATTTTCCTTTCATAGATTCACACTTTCACATTATGCACTCTATACACTATCCAACATTACTCAACATCACATAGCTTCATGGGATTCACCTTTGCAGGTAAGTTTATGTACACTTTTTATTTTCCTTTATCCTAGTATTTCACTTTGTTGCATCATTAGAATAAAGGCAGGGGAAATGTAGTCATATAAAATGTAAAAATTGGCAACTTGAGCATGGCCAATGACACTCAATACTTAGGTCCCTTGCTTACTCTCATAACCCTCTCAAGCTTGTTTTCACTAATTCCCAGTCATCTATAGCCTTCTAAACTTGAATCTAGCTGAGCCAAGACCCTCTCTACATGACTAATCCACCCCCCCAAGTCCCATATGCTTAGGACAATAGCACTAAAGCTAGACTATAGAACTAGAACCTAGGGTATCCCCTTTTTAACACTCTTGTCTAATCATAATTTGAGCCCAAATTACCATTTTTCCTCAATTCCTCTTGTTTATTATGTCAACCTAGTTTGGTTTCATCTAACCCATGACTAATAGATCAATATAAAAGCCCATTCAAAGATTATTTATAAAGGGGTTGGAAAATATCACTCAAGCAAGCAAGAATCCAAGCAAGTCCACTCAAGCAATCTTCCTTATTCTCTACATAAAACTATCTTATATACTTTCAAGCCAATTCAAGTCCTTACACTAGCCCCTAATCATCTCAAGCACACCCAGTTTTTGCATTTCTTCCATTTTCAGTCACTATTACACCAAACACTCTTAAAGAGAGACCTACATATAGCTTTGAACCCTCCTCAAAGTATTAGTATGTAGGTATCATGCCCACACATGTGGTGTAAATCATGTTCAGTGTATCTTATATACACTAACCCATTTTCCCTATTTGTCAAAGTTTCTATTTAAGTGCATAGAAGACACAAACATATAAAATCAGATTTATAGGTATTTTTGTTGATAATGAGGCTATAAATTTTGGTATACATTCTCATACTAACCAGGCAAACAAAACCCATAAATCTTAAATCCTTAGGATAGCAGTGTTAAGGAAAGACTATAGCACCAGAGCCCAAGGTGTCTAGTTTCAGTGCTCCTATCCAATCAAGAAATGAAGTTCAAGATCCTATTTACAATAGTGTCCTAGCCCTGCACATAAATTTCTAGACCTTATCTTAGTTAAATCAATATAGAATAAGATAATTATAATTTTCTCTCTCACTACTATTTTTTTAAAATGTTAAATTGTAATTAAATTTCATAAATCAGTAGCTTTAATTTGGAATATTATCTACTAATTTTCTCCTCCTTAGACCCTTTTATTATTTAGGAATGAAACACTAAATTATTAAAAAATAATAAAATAACTTATATGGTTTGGTTTGCCTATGATCTAGGCCAGACCTCTAGCTTATGGGGATAGTTCCCATAATTTATCAACTTGATTCTTCCTCTTAAGACCTTATTCTATTGGGATGAAAAGGGAAAAGATATTACATAAAGGAAATTTACTCTAAGAGGTGGTGATTCACATATATGATTGTTCATTCACTCAAACTAAACTTAGACAACATTAATGGACTTAAGTAAACAACTAAACAACCATCTTCTCAAGTTCTTATGTAAGAGTGCTTCATGCAGAGACTATGTTAGACAACTAGGATGTAAGGTTATGATAAGAAGGTCTACTATGAGACTATTCCGAGTAAGATCACACTTCAAATATCATCAACACTTTTACATGCCACATAACTACATAAGACATTCTATTCACATATAGGTGAATAAGGACCTGCAAGTAGAGAAATCCATTGCATCTATAAATCAAAACAAGTACAAACACACTAGATGTCATAAAAAAAGAGTTGTAACATTTATTCATTAACATTCCATGAGGTCCATGGAATAAAAATTAGGCAGAGTTTCCTCATTCCCAAGAGAGGAATGCAAATTAAGGCCTTAAGGCCTTAATATATAGCAGAATAAGGAGAGAAGAAGATGTAGAATGACATGGAAGAGAGGATAAAAGGTCATCAATGACCATCATACATTCATTATTATATTTATAATATTTACACAATCATGTCATGCATTCCATTCATTAATGCTCTTCATTATATTTTAAATGGGTCCTTAGGCATTGGAATGAGGTGGTGGAGGATGTGGTAGACCTATTCAACACTCTCTCAAGGCATGGTATGCCTCTTTTTTTTCAAATAACTCCTATAGTAGTAGTTACACTAGAATGAGGTGTAATTAAGTCATCATAAACATACAACAGTCCATACTCCTTTAAATCATAGTTGACAAAGTTAAGAAACTACCTTCTCACTCCATTATGTCCATAAAATGTACATTGATTACCCTTCAAGGATTATTTACTAGGCATTACATCTATACACTAAATCCCTCATCAATCTCTCTATGCCAACTTTGAACTCTCTTGTTTAACCAAGTAGGCCAAGTAAGCCAGTTAGGCCTATTAGCCTAACTATTAATGGCTGGTAGCCATGAAGGTCTGATTGAAACCTTATAACATATGGATGGATGAGTTTTATGTCTAAAACAACATCAAACATCATACCATAATCCTTTTTGAGAAAAAAATACATGCAACCTTATCAAACTTGTTGACTAGGCCACCTTGTTCTTCATTTATATAGATTATCTATATAGAATAAGTTTACAGAGGCACTTCGATGCATAATTTTGAGAATCTAATGGCTTGAGGATATAGAATAAGTGTCAAACCTTCCTATCCAATGATTTACATCTCCCTAAACAAATTTTTACCTCTCTTTCTACTCAATTTATTGGAAAAGTATATTTTTTTGAAACTTCTATATAGATCTCGTATAATTAGGCAATATGACCATGTCCTTCTCTGACTGTACTTGAATTTCTAGGTGCTTATTAGGTTATTCATGATTTCTTGAATGCCTTTTCTTTTAAATCTTCCTAGGCAGGTCTTAACTAGGGTTGTAGAAAGGTTTTGGAGGTCTAAGACTCTTAGAAATGATTCATAGATTATGGACCCCCAAATCAAAAACTCTTGTCATGGATTTTAAGTACATTTACCCCTTCAAATTCTTTTACTAGATTTAGTTCTCATGTAAAAATGTATCAAGGTGTGTACATAGGGAAATAGGCTTGTATTATTCTATGGGTAGTTTGAATAGGTAGCAGCCTTAACCTTTGTTTATAAAGGTGGGCCCCTCAAATTAACTCTCTCATCCATAAATATTAAGTACACATGGGGTCCTCAAATCTAGGTAATAACATTTTGTCCAAGTCCTCCTATGGTAAAATATTTGACAATTAAGAAAGATAATTTGAGGTGACTATGTAGATTGTGTTATTCGAAGTGGTTCTTGGTATTTAAATTAACATTTCACCTATTATTATCCACTTTAAACCACTATCATAAGACCTTAAACAACATATATACCTTTTCCTATCTTTATATTCTCTTGGGATGTCTACTTATGCTTCTATGGTGGTGTGAGGTTTGAAGCCTAGTTATAGCCTTTAGGCCAAACATGCTTAGAATGATTATTGGAGGTTTAAAACACCTAAAGATGATATGGGTGATTCAAAATCATAATGAAACATTTTTTCCACTAATATCCAACCTTATTAAACCTCCTCAAACTATCCACACTCCACTCTATTCCCACAATCTTATGTGGCTAGCTATGGGTCCCTATTTGTAGCTAGTATGAAGTTTTAGGGTTAATGTGTGAAAAATGATTGATTTAATTATTTATTCATTATGTATTATATGTATTTTCAAAACCCCATTCACATTATTTCAAATCCTAACATCATACTTTGGTCATGTTCTTCCCCAACTATGTCCCCTGTGTATTCTCCTATTGGCCTAGGGTTTATGCAAAGTCAAGATTCTGAAACCTTGAGGTCCAATTTTTAGTACCTTATACCTTACCCATTTAATATCAAAGCCATAAAACTCATATCTCATATTATATAAATTCTATTAGATAACTTTAGGCTTCAGATAACTACCTAGCATATGTAGATGTCATTAATTCCTATACACATACCTGAGCTTATCTGCTTAGGTCTATGTGCCAAAATAGGTCACTAGAGACCTACTTCTCATATTTAATAAAACATTATAACCTTTGAGGATTATTAACCTTTACAAAGAGAAAACCTACTCCTGAAACAAACTCTCACATCTCTATCTACTTCAATTCTTTGTCTAGCCTCTCAGACTTTCCTCTTCATAGCTAGGGTTTGTAAACAGTCATGTTTACATAAACCTTAAAAACTAAGATTAGTAATTTTACTATTTTACCTAGGTTTCCATCCTTATGAATATCTGTTAGACCATATTATTTCCTTATATGTTTTCAACATCAATGTGACCTCATCATTATGCATAAGTCTTTGGTTGACATAAATGTCTGTGTGTGTCTATATCAGGCCTAATAGACCTAACTAGGTCTTAAACCTCTTTTATTCATATTATAAAACCATATCATTAGGTGTAGATAGAGATTATATAAGAAACAATTATTCACCCCAATTTTTTCGTAGCTACTTCTTATGCAGACTTCAAGGCACTTATCTCTTTTCCTCATAGCTTTGAATATAAGTGGTAGATGAGATCTACCTAACTATGTAGGTACAGTTTAGCATCTTTTCTATGTATGACTTATTTTTCCCTTGGGTGATTTTAGTGTATGGATACCTATGCACTATTCTTTATACCACCTTGTCATAGTCTCAAGCACATGACTAACTATAGGTGTTTGTTTAGGTCTTGGATTCGTATTACCTACTTTTTTTAGTAAGTCTAGTGTATGTTCTTGATGGAACCTATCTACCCTTGTTAAAATAATATCTCATTCTGCTTCATATGACCATATGGATCCTTAGAGCCTATTAATGCCTTCAATATCTCAACTCAACAAGGAAACTTGATCTTCTTATTTTGTTGAGGTAGGCCTGATAGGATTTTGAGAGGTGTGTCTTACATAATGGAATGTAGATAAATGATTTATATTTATTGAACCCTACTCACCCTATCTCCCCTATGCCTCATTATATGTCACAAGACCCTTCAAGACTTTTCAGTGTCTCTAAGTCTTTTTCAACCTCCCATGTGACTAATCTATATAATAAGCCTATTGGCATAGATGAGGGCTTATTTGATTGTGTTAACCTCTTTGGACATGTTTAAATCCATTGATATTTCTCCACCTAGCTCTTCTAATATATGACATCTTATATATCTCTTTTTATTATCTTTTGAAGCTTCTCACCTATGTATCTCATTCTAACATTGATTGCCCAATGTACACAGTCTGCTTGAAAGGCTTTCAATGACTAATTTAGTCTTATCTTTGCATAGTGTCATGAGGGTGGAGATGGCTAGTGTGTAATGGCATGAATATTATGGAATAAAAAATTAGGGAGTGAGAGAAAGAGATGTTAATATCACCATTAAAATACCCTTTACAACTAATGTATCCTCCTTATGAAAATGATGCCATATTACTAATTACCATGGCATTGGAGATAGGACCATAAATGGATTACTTAGTATTTTAATGACTCAAATATTCTTGGGGGACTATAAAACACTTAAAATAAAACCATACACCCACACTATCATGCCTTGAATTCTATGTTTCAAAGAGAGAATTATTTGTGTCCTACTAATATGAAAAGAAGAGGATTTATTGCCTCATATACCTTCACCTGTCTAAGATAAGATTGAAGAATGGTGTATATGGGATATGAGGATCTCCATAACATAAATCAGGTAGTGGTTCTCAAAAAAACCTCAAACACTCATTAAAATCATTGGACTTTTTTCACCCCTATGCAAATGAATAAGCCCATCAGAGTGGATAGGATGTTAAGGTTTATTCATAAAGTTGAAACTATGTATTTGAAAAAAAATTATATGAATAAGAAGGGAAAGAGACCCTCTTCTTTTCCCAAAAGTTTGAGATCATGATATTCTCTCTCCAATATGTACTATATGCAAACTTGAAGGGATATTTTGGATACAAAAGAGGTAGATGAAGTAAGAGGACCAATTTTGAGTCTATATTGCATCATTTTACCATGAAACCTGTTTGAGATAGTATATATGAGCCAAACTACAATCCTTTGACTTCCTCTATATGGATTAGTTTTTACAAGTCCAACACCTATACAAAACATAAAAAAAAAACTCTCATTTTCCATTATTTTCTCCATGTTTCAAGCTTAGAAATACCATTTTAGGGGGAAATGAGAGTGAAAATGAGTTAATAGACCATTTAAAACCAAAAATATGGTAGGGTGAAGTGGCAGGGTCATAATTTGGCACATGTGTCCCATTTGGCAAGTGGGACATGTGTATGAGATTTAAAAGGGACCTTTAAAGACATGAAACATGAGTCATGATGATAGATCAGAAATGGGACTTATTCAAGACCTTTTATAATGTAATTTATATTAAAACACTTCACCTTATTCTAGGTTTTATAAAATATAAAGGTCTATATGAGGTGTTCAATGGCTTAAGGGGTGTTTCTGACAACTTGAAACCACTTGAATGACCAAGCTATGGATAATGACATCAAAACACCATTAGACCTTCATGAGACATCTTGAAACCCTCCTCCCTCACTCGAAGGTCATTATTATCACTACCACTTTACCAAAAGACTCAAAGTAACCATGACACAATGGATAGATGAGCAGACCTAAACACATTAGTGATACTTCTAACAAGGCTCAAAGAATCCCAATAGGACCACTAATAACATGAACATGTAGGAGATCACCATGAATAGGATAGGATGGTTGTCACCAAAATTTTATGATGTTAGGGGTTGACATTTGCCCTGTGAGGCCAAAATGTTAATAGTATTATTTTGTAAGAGATGGTAAATAAATAGAAGTCAAAAATAATTATGCATCTAAATTTGTATAAGTTTTATTGGTTGTTGAGAGGACATAAAATTATAGTGAATGAAAAATGTATTGTAAGTTTTCATATTGATACTTGTAAATATTAGGTTTTATGTGACATAATTACAATGGATGTTTATTGTATTTTCATTGTAATGCCTTGGAAATTTGACCACATGATACAACATGATGGGTGTGATAACACATATACATGGTGGAAACATATAATAAAACATACATTAAATCCTTTGATGAATAATTTTGAAGAGGTGGTAAAGAATCCAAAAGTGTTGATAGTTTCAATAAAATAATTTATAAATTAAGCTAAATAGAGTAAATGTTATGAATTAATCTCAAAACTAGTAAAATAAATCATGGAATAAGAAACACTACCACATGAACTAAAGGAGATACTAAATGATCTTGCAAAGTTTATATATAATTATTTCATAAATAGATTTCCATTGATAATAATAATAAGTCATCTCATGGATTTCATACATAATTCAAGTTTATCAAACAAAGTAGCACATAGATTGACTCCAAAAGAGAATACAAAAGTGTAGAGACAATATTAATATTTTTTTTAATAAGGGTTAAATTTTATAAATTTTGAGCCAATGTGCAGTAGTAGTATTAATGCCTAAGAATAGTGGGTAATGTACACTAATTCCAAAGCCATTATCAAGATTACTATAAAGTATATATTTCCATTTCCACATATAGATGATTTGATGGATTTATTGAGAAGAGAAAGGTAATTCACAAAGATATATTTAAAGAGTGGATGCCATCATATTCACATAAAATAATGTGACGAATGCAAGATAACATTAAAAACATAAGAAGGGTTTTATGAGTTATTGGTTATTATATTTGATTTAACTAATGTACCATGTATATTCATTAGATTGATGAATAAAATTATTAAACTATTTTTGGGTAAATTTATCATTAAGTATCTTAATGACATATTAATTTTTAGTAGAACAGAGGAAGTACATTTGCATAAAGTGTTAGAAAGTTTGAGGGATGAAAAGTTACTTGTGAATTTGAAGAGATGTAGTTTCATGCATAAATAATAGGTACACTTGGGATTTGGAGTTTTTCAAGAAGATTTGAAGATGGATCCAAATAATTTATGAGTTATATTTGACTGGACTTCACTACATAGTACATTTTAGGTAGTTAGTTTTCATGAACTAGAGAGTTTTTATAGTAATTTTAGTGGAATGTGTGCAGTCATCACTAATGTGATGTGTAAATTTAAATGAGAATTTTTATGGATATTGGAATTCAAACATAGTTTCTATAAATTGAATAAGAATATAATTGAGAAACCAATATTGTCCTTGATAGATTTAATAAAGTATTTTAGGTATATTTTTAATGTGAGTGGAACAATAATAAGAGTAGTATTGACTCAATAAGGGAGACTTATTACATATTTCATTAAAAATTTGAATGATGCCAAGCATAAATATTTAATATATGATCAAGAGGTATATGAAATTGTACAAAACACTAAATAAATAGAGACATTATTTGTTGCCAAATGAATTTGTATTGTATATAGATCATCAATCTTTAAAATTCATTAATATTTAGGATAATTTGAATCAAAGACACATAAATAGGTTGAATTCATACAATTTTATTTTTTTATTTTTTTAAATATATAAGTGGAAAGTATAATTTTTTTTATGAATTGAGTAAATTTTTTTTTGAATGACTTAATGATGGAAGTCATAGGATTTATACTTTTGAAATAATAGCTTAAAGAAGATGAATTCTTTCAACTAGCATGGAAGTCATTTATAAAACCAATGAGTAAATATATAACATCATGGTTATATTAATTTATTTTATTCAAAGGAAGACAATTATGTATACCAATAGGTTCAATGTGGGAGAATTTGAGTAAGGTAAAACACAGTGGAGGATTGGTAGGTCATTTTGGTCATCACAAAACAATAGTGCTGGTGGAAATTTTTTTTTTCAAGGATTAGTATAGATGTGCAAACAACTGTTCAATAATTTAGATTTTTCAAACTATCAAAAGGGAGAACTTAGAATATGGGGTTGTAACAAACATTACCTATTCCAAAGGAACTATGGGAGGAGAAAAGTATGGATTTTTTATTTTTTTCTAGAATACAAAGAGGGATGATTCAAAATTTGTTACATTTGATATATTTTCAAATATGAGACCTTTTATAGGATGTAAGAATACTAGTTATGTAAAGATCATTGCTAATGTTTCTTTCAAAGAAGTTGTAAGATTTCATGGTTTACCACACAATATAGTATTAGATAGAGATGTGAAATTTGTTGCACATTTATAAAGGACATTTTGGATCAAGTTTAATATCAAACTAATGCTCACTTCAATAAACCATCTTTAAAAAAATAGAAAAACAAAGGTAGTCACCATAATTTTGGGTAATATTTTGAGATGTTTAATTGAAGGTAAGTAAAGAACATGGGATAATATTCTGGTAGAATTTGAATTTTATTATAATAATTTCATGAATAGAATTATAGGGAAAAAACCACTTGAAATTATCTATGGGTTGAGTCTAGGAGGAGTCATAAAATTAAGAGATATGAGAAATGATAAAAACATAAATGTTAAAGTAAAATATTTTTCAGAATGCATGAGAATTATATAAACAAGTATGAAAACAAATATAAAGGAATATATCTCATTAAAAAAAACATTTATATCATAAGATAAGATAATTTGAACATCAAATGGGAGACTTAGTCTTAGTGTACTTGAGAAAAGAGATATTTATAGAAGGTACATATGATAAGTTAAAGTGGAAACAGATTAGTCCATGTAGTATTGATTTGTAAATAATTCATATGAAATAGAGTTATATGAAGGTATAAATATATTACCTACTCTTAATGTGGCTAATTTGTATCCATATTGTGAAGGACAAAGTAGTGAAAATGTAATATTAGATTCTAAATAGATAGATTGGAGATTTTAGATTATTGAGAAAGATTTTGAAGAAATGAATATATAAAATATCTAGAATACATAGAATAAGGAATTAATATGTACTAAAAGAAGACATGAATATATAGAATATCTAGTCAAATGGAAAGGCTAAGACATAGAATATGTGACACGGAATAGTGCATCAGAAGATACAATACAAGAGATATCATTAGTAGAGTTCTTAGAAGTCACATGGGTAGGACCACATGTTTCTTTCCTTACCTAAGGTGCATGATATAGGAAAATTCAATTTCACGAGTAATATTAAATCAAACAAATATATATGTTATTTTAAAAATTTGTCTAAGTGTTATGTTTCACTAGGTTTATTATTGCACATATGTTTTGTTTTAATTTTGTGCAAGTCTTATATATTAAGTAATTAATTCTTGTGTTTTTTTTACATTATCCTTTATTAGTGCCTTTGTTTAGTGAAGGTTTATGTATTCCATGAGCACACACATGTTTATAATGTTCCATGTGTATTTTATTTCACAATTATATCCAATTCTTATCTAATTGAGTCTTAGAATCTTAGTCAAATTGTTTTGATAATATGTTGTTATTGCATAATAGTTTGAATATTTTATGTACATTCTATCATGTTGTGACACTTATTGAATTAGGTTATTTGATTGAGTTGATTATTCACCGATTGAGTTGATTATTCACCATAGAGGATGATGAGTATTAGATATTTTTTTGGGTCATTGGAACTTCATTTTAAACATTGTGCATCAAGTTTCAAATCATTTAAATAAATAATTTTAAAGTTATATATTATCCTTGAGTAGACAAAAGAATCATGGTATAGAGTTTTTTTGATTTTAAATACTTATGATTTTGTATGAATTTATGTGTACTTGGTATCATCATAGATTATTTAAATATTTTGTCCTTAAAGTTGTGGAAGCTGATAAGGATTCATTTAATAATTTTTTTGACATGTTTGTGATATGTTAATCTGTAACATATTACTATGCCCTATGAATGTGGATAAATTTAATATTTATGGCACACTAAAGTGTGTTAATGTTGTTATTGGGGTAATAGAACTTAACAAAGTGTGTGGATCTTGAATATATATAAGCACTCCCCTACACATGTGTTAAGGTGGGAATTAAATAGACAGAGTTTGAGTAAATATTATATCTGAGACTTTATTTTCAAAGAATGTGTGTTAGTAGAAGTGAGATCTACGGATTTGATGTTGCAATGAATCTCATTGTGAGATTATGGTGTGATTATTGTCATTATGCTGATTATATTTAGTTGAGTTAAGATATAATAAATATATGCTTTTTTCATTCCATTGCAATTGTTTTGTTGTGGATTTTGAGGCTTTTGTGGTCTAAGGAATATCTTAATTGACTCCCTAACCATAACTTCATCAGATAGGATTAACAAGCCTATAAATATTTCCTAGGGAAGGATCAACAGTCCACCATTCCCATCCTAATAGAAGGAAAAGTAATATATGAAGATTAGAAGGGGAGAGAAGGCCTCCACATATAAAAAATATATATAGATAAAATTAGAAACATAATAAAGAGAGAGGCACAAGATCACATGAAGGATAATAAACAAAGGAATAAGAATAACAAAGAGCCCAAATAAGATCATAATCCCAACCACTAATCCATATGCACATATTGACTCTAAAATATTAAAATAATAAGGTTTTTCTAAAAATTATGTGTCTAAACAATTCCCATACATTGGTGTTCCTATTTAATACATGCATGTGTGTGCCAATGTAAAATGATACATACTTGAAGTTCATTCCTTGACTTACCATAGGGTGAGGAAGAAGAATATTTTATGTCATGTGTCTATCCACACACTTTGTCACTTGATAAAATTTAGGATAGCTATCACTAATGGCTAATTTCCAACAAGTAATCAATGCCATATATTTTAATTTTGCTCATTTAGAATTTAGAATTTGAACCTGAACTAAAATTCAAATTTGAAATTCAAATAGTATAGTAATGAATACACCTACTCTATATTAAACCAAATGTTGTTTTAATGTGAAAAATAATGACCCTATTTTTATTATTCCAATTGAAAAGGTTTTCCAAACTTTATAGACATGTTCAGTGCTTCTCTGGGAGTTTTTTGAACCCTCCTCCTACTTCTTGATCAAGAAAGTAGATAATGTTTTACTCCACAGGGAAATTCTTGACTTTCACTATGAAATTACTAATAAAAATACCCATTCATAACCTTCATAGAAAATTACTCTAAAAAACTATTCATGGATAATTTTCACTATGAAATTACTCTAAAAATGATCTGATATATGTTCCAATTTTGATGTTAGGGATTGAATAACTTGTGCCTTCAATCACTCACTTCAAAATAGATAAAATTACGAGTACCATGTTTAATAAGGTTTTATATATTCAATAACATTTTAAAATAAAGTGCATAAAACACATGTAACTATCATAAAATATTACATGAAAAAATACATACTATGTTAGATGTAGGAAACTAGTCATTCCCTAAGATTCAAGTCACATAAAGTTATATAATGTCATATAATTCTTAGTTATAATTATATAAATTAGTATATGTATCATATAGAAGTGTAATATGGAAAAAAAAAAAGATAACATCATGAAAGTATCAAAGTAAAGTATAATCCTATATTTATTGTAAATGTCATAGAAAGGTTTCCTCATTTATGGCTCAATATATGTGATGCTTCCTCAATGAGGATGATGAGATGGATAGGACATAAACATTATCCATAGTTGATATAATAGAATATATGGAACCAATGCATATTTTAGAATAATTTAATATATATTACTATGTGATAATGTCTAAAATTGGATGGAAAATTAAAAAGCATGGGATTAGTAGGCATATTGATCTTACCTAGTGTAGGATCAATAGATAAATGTTCTTGTATTGATAGAGGAAAAAAAACTAGATGAAGAGAAGAAGGGGAGAGGATTCATCCAAGTATGAAACACAATAAAAAGAGGTATAAATATAAAAATAATATATACATAGGACCACATGGATAATAATAAATATAGGAAGAAGAATACTAAATAATGCTAATAAATCCTAATATTGACTATTGAACCATATGCAAAAATTGAAAGTAAAACATTAAAATAATAATATTTGTATCAAAATTATGTGTCTATAAAACTATGGGAACCATAACTATAGGTAGTTAAAATGTAGAATATACCACATAAGGCTGAATTATTTGATTTTTATGAAGAACTTTAGGTAATATCTCACATTTTTTTATGTTGGATGGGTAACTCATAAGGTGCCACTAATAGTATATAGTTTTTTATCATGAAAAAATTTAATGAATTGGTGTGATTTTTAATTAATATCATTTTATTTTTCCATGGGAATATAATTAATATATAGTAATTAATTCTCTAATAATACAAGGAACTGTTATAAAAGGATCTTAAGACCTACACTTATTAGTGATATGATAAAACTAAATGGTGTATGTGTGAGAGCACCATAAATATTAAGAACCAAGGTTGTGATAATTAATTGTATTTTAGTATACCCTGTAATATTTAGGAATTGAATAATAATAAAATTTTGACTTTAAACATTTTATATCATGATGCCATGTGTAATCATTTAATGCGAGTTAGCAAAAACATGTACAGAAAGTGGACCATTGTTAGTATCATCATTTGGAATATTTTAATCATGAAATAATATTAATTGGATGTGTTTATGTTAATTAATAACCATACTTATAATATAATATAATATACTTTCATTATATTGTTCATTCATGTGTATATATTATCATGTGAGCATTATCTTGATTTTAGCATTAGTATTGAGAAGTAAATTTTTGAAGATCATAATAATTAATTATATGTAGAAAAGTATTCATTAAATGTATTATTTTTATTTACATTTAAATGTCATTAATATCAATGATATATTATATTTTAATATCTTAATTTATACCATTGACATACTTATATCCTAGAGATCTATAGTAGTCAAAATATGCATTCACATCATAACATCTAGGAAAATGTTGAAAGGTATAAAACACATGACGCAAAGGTAAATATATCATG
Source organism: Torreya grandis (assembly GCA_037957365.1). Classification (NCBI taxonomy): domain Eukaryota; kingdom Viridiplantae; phylum Streptophyta; class Pinopsida; order Cupressales; family Taxaceae; genus Torreya; species Torreya grandis. The sequence goes on along the minus strand of JARHVA010001414.1, from coordinate 661,215 downwards.
TCACATTCAATAAAAAGATTAAGTACTTGGAAAGGATTCTCAAATAATCTTGTAAATTAACTACACTCTTGAGAAGGTGGAATAATTAGCCTATTAAGTGGTTATGAAACTATGTTTACATCTTTTGACCTCATTATTAGTTTGAAAAGTTGGTGTATCATTAGCCTTATCTTAGAATTTAGATTTAGATATATATTTTGTGATGATAAATTTATGGATTTAGACCCATATTTAACTTTATTGGCCTCTAAAATTTTAATCCCATAGTTTCAAACCATATGTAAAATCTCATATAAACACTAGTAAGTGTTAAACATGACTTTATCTTTGAGTGTTGGAAGTAGACATTGAAGCATAAAATACTTATTAACTATCCATTAGGTATTTTGGTGAGACATTTTAATAAGCACATTTTTTAATATAAGTCCATACTCACTAACATGTTCATTATATCTTTTTTTAAGTCACTAATTTGAGGAAATGTGACCTTTTAGCTAATGTAAAAAATTGAGTTAATATTATATTGACCAAATTATGAAATCAGTGCATAGAGCCTACTAGTAAGGCATCAAACCAACACAAGGCATAGTCTTTAAGACTTCTCATAAAGAGCTTGGACATCAACAGATCATCATATTCAAAACCAAATCATGGGGAAAATAAAGATCAAATGTGATACAAATGATTACCTTTTCTAATTTATACTTCTTATTTATGCACTATAAATTTGTTAGGCAAAGGGTGAGTGAGGACTTAATGAGCCAATGGTTTGTGTAATTTATCTTAATAAGTGACCAAATGACTATCTTTTTGATATACTTGGTTATTTATTTAATTTTTACTTTCACATCATCAAGATGTTGTTTAATGATTTCTTCCTTATATGTGGTAGGATGTGGATGAGTCAACATATGATCAACATTGATAGGAATAGACACTTTAGTATTCTGACTAATACTAAGAAAAAAGGTAAAGCAATAGTAACAAGTTGAGACAATATATTATCCACATGAGATACAAAATATGAAGTACATGAATATCCTTATCAATCTCAGTATGAACTATAGTTAGAGGCATATAAGTATTATTAAAAGCACGAGGAGCACTAGTATCACCACTTGATGTATAATGATAGCATCCAAAAGGTTGATTATTAGCATTCAAAGGATTATTGGTAATAGTATTAGGTGTATATTCATGAGACAAATATTTATTTTATACTTATTTTAACTTAAGCAACATAGTCTATAAACATTTAATATTTATTTGAATTAAGACAATAAAATAATAAAATTTATTAACTCTTTTACCTTATAAATCATGAAAGTCATTCACATCATCAAAAAATATATTCATAATCATGTTCATAACATGTATTTCATCATTTAAATTTGCATTACCTTATACTAGGTTTATTTTAGTAATGTTGGTTTCTCTAATACATTTTCCCCTATTTGTGTTGTAAGATAAATATTGTTAACACTATGGTCAAACTAATGTATATGGAAAATATAACATTCAAGAATATAAAATAATACTTTCAGATATATTCTAGTGGCTAAAAATAGTAAACATGTGAAATTTAAAACATGAAAATAAGAAATAGAAAATTTGAAATTAAAATGATTAGAACAATCATACCTTTTCAAATTATGGATTGATAAATGTGGTTTGAATTTTTTATGTATTTATGTGACTATGTGAAAAAATTTAGATTCTAATTATGTAGAGATGGTGTTAGTGCCTACATTATTTGTGTCATGGATGGGATTGACACTAACTTATTTTGATCATAGTTCATGTCCTACAGTGTCATTCATGTCCTATGCTCACTTTCAAGGTCTGTATTTATTAGTCACTTCACCACTAGATGTTGTATCTTCCTATATATTTACTTTTTAGAATTCATGAAAAAAATCTAAAAATTTTATTCTTCAATATAATTGACCTAGATTATCACAATATGTTAGAAAAAGATAAGAAAATGAGTTATTTGGTTAGGAAACCAAAGTGGTGTTATGACTATGTATCTTGCATGCTAAAATAAAACCCCTTATAATTAATGTGTAGTGTGAATGGATGATTGTGATAAGAAAACCCACCTTATTTTCCTAAGTGATATTTAACTTTATGGACATTCATCTATGCCAATTTTAGTACAATAATATGCAAGTCCTTTATCAAAGATAAATCAATGAAGAGTGTGCCTAGACTTGAAGAATGACTAGAAAATAGATTATAAACTTGTATGGAGTATCTTGAATTAGAACCTCTTGAATAATTTTTAGATTATATATATATATATATATATATATATATATATATATATATATATATATATATATATGTATATATATATATATATATGTATATATATATATATATATATGTATATATATATATATATATATATATATTCTCATAGATGATTTATATATATAATCTTATCATGGTTTTAAATAAATACCTATTGAAGCACAAAAGATGAAAATGAGAAAGGAAAAAAACTAAAAAAAATGCATCAAAACATTAAAAGGAAGTGAAAACCAAAAGGACCCAAAAAATCAAAGTTCCAATTTTACACTTTGATTTTTTGGGTCCTTTTGGTTTTCACTTCCTTTTAATGTTCTGATGCATTTTTTTAGTTGTTTTCCTTTCTCATTTTCATCTTTTTTGCTTCAATAGGTATTTATTTAAAACCATGATAAGGTTATATATATAAATCATCTATGAGAATTTATATATATATATATTCTCATAGATGATTTATATATATAACCTTATCATGGTTTTAAATAAATACCTATTGAAGCACAAAAGATGAAAATGAGAAAGGAAAACAACTAAAAAAATGCATCAAAACATTAAAAGGAAGTGAAAACCAAAAGGACCCAAAAAATCAAAGTGTAAAATTGGAAAGAATATCTATATTACTTATGGAAATATTAATAGATGGTATTTCATGTCCCATATGAAAAAATAAACATAGATAGATATAAAAGAGAGAAACCCATCTCATGAACACAAAACAAACATATTATTAAAAACTTATAATATCATGGGATCACGAAAAAGAGGAGAGAGATAGACAAGTTTTATTAGGTCTCTAATTAAAGGTGATAATCTATATTCACTAAACAATGCCAAAAATGAAACTATGACTCTTGTAATGAAATTGAATGTATAAATAATGCCCCTATTTTTATGTGTTTATGTGAGTGATGCATGCACGTCTCAAATTGTGATGAGACATAATTGAAGTGTGTACTTTGAACTACAATACAAAGATGAGGATGAATCATTTTTTCATGTTTTGATCCACACCTTTTTGGATTCATAAACTTTAGTATACCTACCAATAATGATTATTTTCCAATAAGTAACCAATGCCATATATTCTCCTTGCTCTTGACTAAAAATATGAGTTTTAATTTTTATTGAAATTAGAAATTGTAAAATTAAAAATATCATAGTTAAAATTACACTTAGTTTGTATCAAGCTAAATTTTTTTGTAATATGAAAAAATTCCCATATTATTCTTTGATTATTTAGATTGAAAATTTTTCTAAAACTTTATAGACCTATCTAGCACTTCTATGTGAGTTTTTTAACCCTCCTCCAACTTACTAATCAAGGAAGTAGGATTTTTTTTACCTCATGCATAACTACTTAAAGTTTATAACTATCCATGTAGATCTACCCAATATTTATAATGCCCCATGTAAAAATGCATAAATTATGATTACTATCTTTCCATTAATAGTTTATGAAAATAATGCTCTAATATATAACCCCCTTTTGAGGTGAGGTATTTCATAACATGTGTCTATAATAATTAATTTCAAAATAATAGTGTTACAAACACCGTGTTTAATAATATTTTATACATTTGATACCATTTTTAAATTTGCATAAGGAACATGTAACTATCATAGAATATTACATGCAAAGCACTATAGTAGGTTAGATGTAAGCAACTAATATGCTCTAATTATTATGTAAAATAAGATACATAAAACCATGTAAATATTAATGTTGAATATAATATTATAATGATTATAAATATATTATCAAATAGGAATGATAACATCAAGTGAGGCTCAATGTAAAGTGTATTAATCTAGTGAGTATAAATGTCTAAAAAGGGGTTCTCATTTAAGGATTATGATATTTGACACATCCTCTAATGAGTATGATGAGATGGATGAGTAATAATATTACCCATAGGGTAGATGGATGAATTTTCATGTGAGAATCATGTAATATAGATGATTATGTCGTAAGTTCCATTGGTGGATGCATCCTTTGATGAAAATGATAGAGTATGGGAAAAACCATGCCCTATTGTATAAAATTTAATGGGAGGAGGTAATGTCCCAAAATATAGTTTAATTATCAAGGTATAAAGATATTTCATGTGTGTATACCATATATATGTCCATTTTTATGTAATATAATACCATATATGTATGAATAAGCAATGTAATCATTGTATCCATAAGGGTGTGATATGGTCCATATATAGGAGATAAGTCAATATAAGGCTCATAGAGAATAAATGTGGGTATCATGACCCCAAAAAAATATTGGTATATGTTTCTATAATATATTATGCACCTTTTATTAAGTTAACTTAGTATAGTTTACTATTGTAAAGTTAGATAAGTTCATCATAGTACACCATTTCATAGTCTTAGAATAGGGTAAGTAATAGCCTTTATGTCAGACATTAGTTTCTACCTCTTCACATGACAATTACATTTTCCTATTATATGATAATAAGGAAAGAAAAGCTTCATCATGCTTAACTATATATATCCTATTCAATAAAGTACACTTTAATATTAGTTTATATCATGTTATCTGATGTCATATATCATGTCATTATTATCAAATATTGAGTTTCTCTTATTTAGTTATCTACATGGCCTCTCTTTTATTTTTTCATGTCATTTATGCCTTATTTTCTATTTGATCATAGGTAGTGTAAAATATCAACATGGTATCATATCCTTTGTAAGATAACTCAAAAAATTTAGGATTATTTAGTCATGTTTATTTTAGGATAAGTATTCACCATGTTCTTATCAAGCCTTATGAATTTTTCTATCATTATTCATCAATCTCAAACATTTCTAATCCTTCCTGGTTCATTTTTAGGAACCCAATATTGTGGGTTTTATGAAATCCCAACTAATTTTATTTCATTTTTACTAAAACAACATTTTAAGGCCTTTTTCTAGTTTATAATTTATGGAATATTATAATTTTTATGGATTGTGACATGTATTTTTTGATAAAATTTATAAAAATCATAATTTTCAAAACTCATTTGATTTTTTTATTGGATAGTTTTTTTTGGAATTTTTTCCAAGTTGGAGACTCCTAAAGAGACAAAGGCATGAGGTTTTACCTATAGTTTTCCTCTAGTTTTCTACAAATTTTCTTCTAGGATGGAAACCCAAACATTTTTCTTTTGGATTCTTCACTTCATGAGCTTTCTAAAAATTCTAATTTTGTAATAAAAATACACAAGTGGTTTTTAGATGGTAAATTTATCAAGGTGAAAATTCCATTCAAAGGCCTCTCCTATGTCTATAACACTTTATCCTATACATCCAAATATTTTTCCTTGATGAGAGTGTGAGTTTCAACCTTTATCTCCTTGTGTATAGGGATTGATATGCTATATGACCATATAGCTTAAGTGTTTAGCCTCTAAGGGATTCTTATAGATGTGTTTTGGAAAAAATTTCTTGTTTATTTTACACCTAAGAGATGTAAACTAATGAAAAATATACAACAATCATATTATGTAAAATATCGCCATAAAATTTACTAATTTGAATTCAAATGGATAATTAGATATTACATTATTTTGATTTAGAATTGGCATAGTAAGAGACATAAAACATAATTAGTTGATTTTGAAATTATATTTCTCATAAAATTTGTATTTGTTATTAAAAATGGTTATTAACTACTTCATCAACTTGTTAGACATTATATAGAGGTTGAAGATATCTCTAGATGTTTTTGACAAAGTCTAACCCCTATTTTAGCTAAAATTGTCTAAAATTTACTAATAATGTCCCTATGCATATGTGGTTATGTATCTCATAAGACCCATGTGATTTAACCTAAAATATTTTATGTGAGTTCACATAATTTTGGTCTTATATAATGATGTCTATTTTTATTCTTTTGTATCTAATGCCTAATTATAATTTTGATCACAAAATTCCATTTACAAAAGGGTTATTATTTTGAGTTGGATAATCCTAACCAATCCATATTGATTGGATAAGTTTTTATTACATTAAAATATTCCATATAGGGATAAAAACACATTTTTTAATAATCATTGAGTGAAATTGGACACTATTGATAAAGGTAAACCCCTATCGTAACTAATCACATACAAGTGTTACCAATATTTTCCTTGAAGTGTAAATCAATGACATGATATATGGAGAAGGTTTTTTCTAGGATTATGAGATGATCCTATACAAAATAATATGATAATGAATATTTTTATTTTTAAAATACATATGTTCAATATAATTCATGGGTAGATAGATAGAGGGAAAGTGTGCTCATGATTCAAATATATGTGCATTCTCTAAGTATCTCAAAGTTGATTTTTTAGTCCATAAAAGACCCCTTTTTAATCCATTATTGAAAATTATAAATTAAAAGGATTAAATAATAATTTTGGTACCTTTTATAACCATGTTTAATTTATACATATATGACTAGGGTATGCCATTTACACCAAGTTAAAATTAAAATAAAAAATGTCTATATAAATGTCTTATCATGATAATAAATTTTAAATAATATAAATCATTAAATCACTCGCTCCATGATAATAAACTTGAAAACTTGATGGTATGTGAACCAAGATACCATTTATTCAAGTTGTTTTGGAGAATATCATGGGGTGATCATGCCTCAAGGAGTTGTATCCACTAAGTGGAAACCCCTAAGGGGTGACTATGGGCTGATCATGACTCAAGGAGATGGAAAACCATAAGTGAAAACCCAAAGGACATTTGGAAGTGGTGGCTATGGCCAAAGGATTCTTAATAAAATAATTTATAATCCAGAATATTGTACCAAGACTTTGAAAGAAGGTCCCTACTTCATGGGCAAATCAAACATGTTCCTTGAAAAATGGAAAATAGGGTTTAACCTGAACAATTATTCAAAGGATGAAGTCCCAATCTATATCAAACTTTTAGGACTCTTGATGGAATACTAAGAGGAATAAGTTATAGTTGGATTTATATATCTATAGGCCAACCAATAGCCCTAAATCCAATAATAATATCAAGGATATGACTATTTGTTGTTATATATTATGTTTACATTCAAATGGATAAAAATCTCACAAATTTTATTCCCTTGAATTCAAAGTATGGATCTTAGAGACAAGAGATCAAATACAAAAAAAAATTGAGATATTTAAAAAATGTATTAATTTGGGACATGAAATGAAATTTTGTCCAAGAAAAAAGGTAGCAAGGCAATTAAAGAGGAAATAGTTGAGAAAGATGTAAAATATACTATTGATTCCTAACACTTATAGTATGAGACAACTTTTAGAGACCCAAGTTCAATAAACCCAATCGATCAATCAAGAAATTCTTGAGTAAATTAGAGAATAATATAGGAATGAAAGTTCTATACATGAATCATTTGAAGAGGCCAAAAAGAGGGAAATTAGAATCTCGTCTAAGATAAGATGGAATAACCTATAAAGGAATTATTTCAAAATGGCATTGGATAGGATGAGGATGTTGAGAAGGAAGTAATAGTTTTCATTTCTTCCCAAAAGAATAATAAACAAGAGAGATTTATAGAAATAAACAAGAGCCAAGTCAAAGGTTTGATTCAAAATGATGTTCAGGATGTCATACCAAATAAGTTGGAAGGGGGTTATCCAAAGTTATAAATGTTGGAAGAATGTGATCTACTCCACAAAGGACAAGAGTAAAAATAAACCAACAAGGATAAAAAGAGTGGTTCCATATATTAGATATACCAACAAGTGATATCATTAAGTTTACCAACCATATCGAGTGCTATCTAGAAGTGAACCTGTATCTTCATATCTTAGATTTTAGCAATGACTATATCTCCATATTTTAAATTCTAGTGGTGGAGAATCTACTAACCAAATCAAGAATAGAATACACTCAATAATTAATATTATACTTATTATTTATATCATATACATAAATTAAGTAACATGATATGGTTGGTATCTGATTGGGAATGGATCAAATTGACTTTATTCAAATGGAAGACATTTCTTCTATGACCTAGGGTAGTGTTGATGCCTAAATATATATATCACAAGGTGATTAGATTGTTTAATAAACACTTATAATTTTATAATTAAAATAATTTAGAGAATGGATTGTATTTTTTGATAATCCTATTATATATAATGAAATACAGGTAGAACAAATGACTATTTCACAATATTTATAATGTTTGGTGGTTGGGAGCCATTGTGGCCTATAAATCCTTACAAATATGAAGATTATCTATGTTAATTAAGGTTAATTATGCTCAATTATAATTATAAATATAAAATAAGATAGACATATACAATGAATATTTAATCTAAAGTGAATTGGTTAAAAAAGAAGCAAAAGGAAGGGTAGGGTAGATAGAAAATATATTATTTTTGATCTTCATTCTAGACTTTATGACAGAGTTCAAATTTCCTCTAGGTGTTTACTTGAAACCAATGTATGATAAAAATAAATTAATCTTGAATCTTACCACACATTAGGTAAGCTTCTAAGTAATGTGAAAAATAATGCAAATAAGAACCAAGCTTACTTTAAAGATTTGCCCTTATAAGCAGATAACTGATGCACATCTACAAATGTAGAGCAAATAAAATGAAGTAAAATAGAGAACATTCAGTTATCCTAGCATAAGCACAAGTTAATAATTATGTATTCAAATGTACACACCAAAATTATACAATAACTATTCAAATCTATAATTTAGAATAGACAAGCGAGAGAGAAGCCATATAATAATTCACACAAACAAAATGAGATAATCTTTTCATAATTCTCTACTTGCATTAGTTTTTCAAAATTTACACTAGTTCTTAGCTAAAAAACTCCCACCCCTTTAAAATTAACAATGATCCCTTTATAAGGTGAAAGGAAACATGTTAGTCAGTCATACCCTATCAAAAAGGTGTGTAGGGATAGTTGTACTTACTATAAATGTTCTAGAATTTCCCAATGGGTTTATCCATAGGCAATGTGTTTTGAAAACAACACATGCCTTCAAAAACAAAATATTCCACTTCAAAAAGTTATATAATGTTGGTTACACAAGATTATTATTAATTTAGTTAACTTGACCTTGAGGTCTCTTTTGTTGCTAAAGTGTCTAGTTGTCATCTATACTTGGCTCTTTTGATTTGATACTGCTCATTTATTAGTTTCAAATTAGACATAAGTTCCTTAAATATTTCATCCTCTTAGTATGTTTACCATCTCAGATCTTTGTCACTTCTTATTCCTAACTTCCTGCTTATAAAATCACACCATGCTCTATTTTTTTCTTGAAATATCTTCTCAGGCTACTAGGGTTGTGAGTTTATTAAGTTTCTCACCAATGGACTACAATTCCATTCTAGATCAAATTATTTTTACATAGATGAATATTCAATTTTCTATCTTGATTATAGTGAATACAGGGTCACACCGATCCTTCTATATTTTCTTAGGGTCTTTTAAGGGTCTTAACAACACTTTAATGACATATGTGAGCATGAAATCACAAGTTTTATGCCTTAGACTATTTCCTTGTTCATCTCTTTACATCACCCAGTCCACAAAATCTTTAACTCTATCATCTTAATCCTATGTGCCCTTACCATGCCATCTTGTTCCTCAATATTTTATTAGATCATGTTAAGGCCAACATACCCACATTTTTTGAAAATTGGGACCCTTGAGAAACCTTGAAGATTAACCTTGGAAATATGACATGTTTAGATCATTGATATAATTTGAAAATCATCCACTCTATTAAAGACAAGATTACTTATTTTGTTTTCTTTTAAGTTTATCTAACATTGCTAATAAATGGTCTTCATGTATTTTAGTTGTATTTTATATGGTGTTCTCAATGAGAAATCCATGTTCTAAAACCCTGGCACAAACCCTCAGTTCGAATTTAAAATTGGCAAGAACTAATTAGTGGGAACCTTTTAAATCCATTTTGGACTTAAGCACAAATGTCATGTTTAAATCTTAGTCATGTTTTTTAACACGACTAAAATTTAACATAAAAAATGCTTGGTCCTTTTATTATTCCCCCCTTTAATTTCTTATATTTCAATGTATAATGTCATTTTTACAGGTTCTTTTTTAATATTTGCTGACTTGGTCCCTTTCATTTATACCTTGGACCTATCACCTTAGCCTATGTCTTCTATGTCACCATGGGTCCTAACTTAATTTCCTTAATTTTAATAGATCTAATGGCCCATGCTTCATTATGGGGATTGATCCAATAGAGTGAGGAGGACTTGAGCTTTAACTTGAAAGGCATGCATCTTATAAGATCTAATGATCTATGCTTCTTCATGCCTTACAATCTAATGGCATGAAAGCCCTGACAAAGCTAAGCCCTTAACCTACATCCAATGGTCCTCCTTTCATCTAAAAAAATTGATAAGATGGAAAGAGTCATATTTGAAAGGTCAAATGATCATGAAGGGCCCATAGAATCGACACGCATCACTCTGACATTCAAATATTAAAACCAAAGGGGTCCCACACATTACATTGAACTAATAGCATGCATCTACTTGAATTATGATTAGATGGCTCTCACTTCATCATGATCTCTAACGGAATGGAGTAAGATGAATCTAGAGACCCAAGAAGCACCATGAAGCCACCATGTGACATTTTCCCATTTGAACATGGGGACTTTGTGAGCTTAAATTTCATGTTATTGAAAGAATTAGATCAAGCATTAAAGTGATAAAAGTTTCCCTATTTTTTGATATTTCTCTATTAGTCAAATAGATAACACATCTATAGGTTTAAATTATTGAAGGAGTAGCCCAAGACCTATATTTTCCAAGTTGTAAGCTAGGTCACTTTTTTACTTACTTATCACACATTGCATGATTCACACACAAGACAAAAAATTTGGGAAAAATACATAACTCCAAGGCCATTTTTATTATTGGATATGTAGGCAATGTTCATTGATAGAGGGGTCTTTGGGGTATATCGACAGTGCGTGCCCACTAACCCATTTTTCCCACAACCATTATGAAGATGAATAACTAATGTTTTCATCATTTAACAAGGAGAAATAGTTCACGACCCAAATCTAAATGAAACAGAGTAAAGGGAATGACAAACCTATAATAATCCAACTGGTCACATCTTATTTAACAATTATTCCATATTGGACACTTATGTATGATCTAGGCACTAGCATCACCAAAAACATCCAAGGTTGATGAATTTATTTGTGGTTATATAGACAATCCAAAATTTGATGGCTATTATAGAACATTCTTCCATTCTACTTATTTCCTATTCCATATCTATATCTATATTAGATTCAAAACCAACTAAGTATCATATTTTCATTATCATTTAAATATATAACATAGTTATACTTTCTATTTTATCCTATCTTAGAATAATAAATTTAATATACATTGTATTTAAGTTTTGTAATTACTTGGCCTACTATAGATCTATTTATCACCTTTGTGCTTATATATATATAGAAGGATCCTTATATAATTTAGTTTTAAACATTTAATGAACCTAATCTTTGACCTTAAAACCCTAGGTGGTTTAGGGTTTTATATTTCTTGTTTTCCAGATTTGCTATTTTTGGAATCCTAAGTTCAAAGTGTTCAAAATCTTAAAAAATATAATTTTTCCTTTTCTAAAAACATGTTTAATATGGATATATCTCTTATCTACTTCAGTTTTTAGTACATCATAGTATTTATTACTTGTTTTGTTTCATGTCCAGTGAGATCAATAGTAACCAAATTGGGAAATAAAATGAGATGGTTTCAAAATAAAATAATAATTTAATATATCTTTATAAATATCATGGAAATAATATTGAGATTATTTCTCCTAACCCTAAGGATGGAGATATTTATCATCCCTCTAACTAGGTCTATGTTAACACTTATTTAAGGGGTAAGGTAAATAGTGCATGTATGCATGCTCGATTTGAGGTACCTATGATGTCTGCTTATGAGGCACTAAAATATCCATTCATACTTATGAAAAAGTCAATAGAAGAGTGTAAAAATAATTTTATTTCAAAGATCACATTGTTTTAAAATCAGATTATATACCTATAGAGTCCAACACATGGTAGTGTTAATCATGTGTTTACATCTTCATCTACCAATGTTGTTCCAAAAAAAGTTTTTTATACAAATTAAAAACTACATAAAAATGTTAGAGATTTGTAAATTATGTCATGGTGATGTCATGGAGGTGTCTTAGTTAATGGATGAAGTGCCTTGATAGTAGAAGTGTCAATGACAAAGTGTTAAATGTGTTTGTCCTAGTATGCTTAAAGGAGGCTTGGTTGATCTTCAATTTTGGCATGGTTGGAGATGTTCAAGGATGAGTATGGTGATGTAAGCTTATGAAATGGGTACTATCAAAATTTGAAAATTATTTTAGTTCTTGTGTGTATGAGTGGACTTCATTTTTTTTATCATTGTTTTTATCTAGACATTTTGGGTCTAGTGGCAAAAAAATCTAAGTAGGCAATTCATTGGCATCACCATTACTACATGTGGATGAGTCAGGGGGAGTTGGTCATTTGGTTGTGATCAAATTTATGCCTAGTTATTATGAACTAAATTATATCTCATGTGATGAATCACAACATAAGATATCGATGTGCAAAATTTGGGCTCCCAACCAGCTTGATAGTGTTTTCCCATACTTAGGCAAATTTGAAATGTGGCAAGAAATGTTGAGTAAGAATTTTGATAGTGTCATATTTTTCACATGTGGTAGTTTCAAGAGAATTTAATTATATGAGTTTATTTAGTTTTATTCCTATTTGATTTCTACTAAAATTTAGATCATGATATGAAGTGCGTCAAAATTTATACATGTGCAAAGTTGTCCTTTCAGATAGTTATTGACATCATTCACTCTATGGAAAAAAGAAATCTCAGTGAAAAACTTAATGGTGTTATATCGCACATGTGTGAAGGCATCAAGATTAGTTTGTCACATGGTTCTATTCTCTTATGTAAGGAGATCATATGGTCCAAATTTTAGATCAAGCATTAACAACATTCTTGAGGTCTAAAGTTGGCCTTCCAGGAAGTAAAGTTGGCCTTCCAGGAAGATAAGCAATGGTCCCCATACTTAGTCATTTTTGCAACATGTTAAATATTAGGACTTGATGGAGATCCAATGGTTCAAGAGAGTTCATATATATATATATATATATATATATATATATATATATATATATATATATGGTGTGTATTAATTCAAATAGGTCAAATTGTTCGATGCTTAAACTGAGTAAAGATTGATCTCCTTACAAAAGGATCAATGAAGCATGTTTGTTCCAAGGTGTCAAAAAACAACGAGATGAGGACAAGTGTTCAAAGTTTAATGTCAATCAGAGATAAAGATTGAGCCTCTTCAAAGATTTAATGATGAGTAGGTGTTCATACATATATATATCAATGGTACACATTGAGAAAGATGTTTTCAAAGTGTCCAATGTTGAACATAGTAAATATTCAGCTACGTACAGAAGATTGATGGAGCATGTTTTATCTAGGATGTCATGAAGAAGAGAGATGATGCCAAGGGTTTGAATTTTAATGTTTGGGTAGTGATGCACTATGATTTGAATATAAAATAATTTTGATGATGTGTGTTTAATCTAAATATATGAGGACATGAGATGTGAGCAAAGTGATCGAGGTTTAACTGTGACCATTTGCACTTAAATATTTAAATTTAACAAAGACAAAAGTAGTGCTCTATATTTTGGTGATAATTTTTTATCCAGGATGAATTTTCTCATGGTATGAAAATAAAATTTATAGAGGAATCCAAGTTGAATCTTTAATAATAGATTTAAAGATCTGAAATGTGCACAATAAAATTTATGAATGTTCAAAGTTGGCTATGTTTTCATGTATATCCTATAAGTGACCTAATGATATTGTTTGAGCTTATGTTGATGTTGTTTCGATGTTTCATGATGACTTAGCTATTAGAGAATGTTTTTGACTCCATAAGTATCATCTATATGGATTTTAGAGGTGTGATAAATCTATATTGAGTATGAAAAATGCTTAATAAGTTGACTATGTGTTAGGTCATAGTGTTCATATGTACCAAGTCATTATTTGAGTTGATTGATAATATGAAATAGTGAGTAAAGATGAATATGGTCATTTGATGATGTCAAAGGGTAATTATAGATCATGTGTCATGGGTCCATGTGTAAAAAATTATTCTTGTGTTCTTAAGTTTTCTCGATGAAGTGTTAAATGGGTGAATATGTCTCCATGAGACCTATAAGAGATATAAAGGCCTAATTTAAAGGTGGAGTTGCTTAAGGGTGACCCATAGATGCTATGGCCAGCCTATGAAGATTTTTTTTGAGATGTGTCTTTATATGTGAGATGAATTAAGGTTTAAGGCATGCCTAATGGCTAACCAAAGTGTTGATAATCATGAATTCTCTATAGATAGTGAAACAAAAAGTGATGGCTTATAAATTTGAGAGAGGCCTATGTGTATGGAGCCAAGTGAAGGAGATAACCTTTGAAAGATAAGGTACAGGTCGGTATGTAACATCATAGAGTGAAGAGGATTAGTCATGTTTGTCTAATAAATTTGGTGCAAGTGGATATACATGTTAATAGACCTAATGAGCCTAGAAGAGGTAGAATGAGTAAGTAAGCACTAGAGGCTATTTGAACAAGTGTGTATATGAGTGAAGGCAAGGTGAAAGCTGAGTGAGCTTGGTGGATTGATTGAGGATCAGAGAGAGAATTGTGCATATGACCATTTTATCATGTTGTTGGTGTTATAGAGTTATTATAGGTTACAGGGGTGTTGAAGTGAGTATGAGTGAAGGGTTGAAGAGTGGGGTTAGTTAGGATATATAATGTGTCCCAATAAATCTATGTGTGTTGGTTTGAGTATGTAATGTTCTTTGACCAACAAAAAGAGTGAAGTTAAAGAATGATAATTAGAGATCCATCATCAAGTTTTGAATACATCAATTTAAAGGTGGAGTTTTTCATATGTGTTATTGTGGCTGCTCAACATCTAGGGGGTTGTATCCTCCTTACAAGGTGAAACTTGATAAAGGTCCAATTATTGTGACTACTCAGCTAGAGAGGTGTAGTAGCTTCTTGTGAAATTGTAGTTCCTTGACCAATTATAACTAGTCTAAATTGGATTTATCATTATAAGACTATAGTCTATCTTGCAAGGTTTAATGGGTTTTATCCCCCAATAGGGTTTCCCAAATAGATGTTATGTTTATGTTAGTATGCTCTTGTTCATTCTTTGGATGTATGTGCTTTCATGTTTATGCTGATAAATCAAGTTGATGAATGGTGTAATGGTTTTGTAATTGAATGTGCATTATTGTATACTAATTCACCCCAACCTCGTAGTTGCTACTTCCAATAATTGGCATTAGAGTAAGTCCTTTGGAGGATGCTTAATAGCTTGAAAGAGATCCTATGTAGTAAAATATTAATAAATAGTTGAATAAATAGAATCAGCAATGGAAGGATGTAATTAAGGAACTTGAAGAGAAAACATGTACTTTGAAGAAAGATGCCAAAGAGGATGAGAATGTTATCAATGATCTCAAGGTTCAACTAGTAGATGCCAATACAATTTTGTGTTCAAAAGAAAAGGATATCATGTTTGATAAAAAAACCTTGCCATAACAATAGAGAAGATGATAGTAAGGAAGAATAAGTTGGTATAGAATATTAGTTCATGAGTGCACTTGGTGAACTAAATGAGAAGAAAAATAAGAATCATAAATTAAGGAATATGATCAAAGAACTTGAATCATAATTTAGTTCTCTTGAGGGAAGTTTTTTAGGCATGTCCAAAAAAGAATAAAGGAAATATCAAGAATAAATCAAGTCTATTGAAGTGTAATCATATATATTGAAATACATGGACAACAAGGTCAAAGAGGATGAAGAGAAGATCAATATTCTTGAGGATTAGTTATGGACTACAAATGCAAATTTGAAAGCAAAAAAAAGATGAATTCAATTAGTTAAAGGTTGAAATGAAGTCATCGACATGTTTGCATGATATTTTTATAGTCAAGTTGGATAAGTTTGAAAAGAAGCATGAGAATATTGAGTATGTCTAGGATAATGTAAGCTTTGAAAGCAATACAAGAAGGTCTGTTAGACAACCAAATGCTTTAAGGTATGCTAGTTTATTTCATGGTCATTGTTATAAATGTATAAGTTATGGTCATAAAGGTAAAGATAGTAGAAATAAGTTAGTCAAGATTGTAAAATGGCTACAGAAGATAAGAAGAATCAAACTATGGTATGAAGACCTGAGGAAGTAAAGACTAAAGAGACTAACTTTGTTGAGTCCAAGAGTCTTAATGGATTATTTTCCAAGGTAGAAAAAAGATCAAAAATGAAATAAAGTCAAGATTTTATGTCATCATCATTTATTGAAAAATCTAAAGCAAATAATGAAGTCAAGCATCCATTCAAAATCAATCGGATGATGAGATAAGACTGCAAGTCAGAGAAATATATGGATATATGGGAGTCTCTAAAGTTTTGTGACTTTTAGTTTCTATATTTCAAAGGGGTGTCTCTATATAGGCTTCAAAGAGACACTTTTTAGTCAAAGGAATCTTGGTGGCTATTAGATATTGTTTGATGAGAAGTTATGAAAACAAGGTATGTTTTTGCATTCTTTTTTATATCTATTTGTTGGATAAAAGAAGCTTATGAAGAATTTAAATTATCCTATATTGAGAAGGATTTATCTTGTTGATCATGGTTTATATTCTCTAGTATCAATTTGAGTTTCAAATATCTATCTGCATATCAGTTTGTGGTAGATTCCATGTGAGCCTATAAGTTGAAGGCCTCTCTTCTAGGCTTATGTCCTCGATCTTGCTAAGCTTGTCAAAGGCTTGTTGAATAGTTGTGTATGCCATGAAATTTAATGATTTTATGAATATAAGGTGTCTATATATGATTATTGACTATGATTAGACAATATTTGAAGACTTGTTGAAGATTTAATGATTCAGGTGAAGCATGGAGTTAAGGGGAGCATTGTAATTCGTCAAGTCCAAGGATCAAAGAAGTTAAATTTAATATTGATGAAATGTCAAGAAGGGTTTGGTGCTCAAAAGGGTCTGTACCCTTCTTTGTGATGTGTTTCAAGTGTTTTTATGATCTGAATGTATGTTAAACTTAAATTAAAGATTTTTGAGTACTTTTGGTTTTCTCAGTTATGGCTTAAGGGCAAGTAAACCTAAAATGGGTTATAAGAATTCAAGGTTCCCAAATGTGTGGAATCTCAAATATTTCTCCAAAAGTGTGTGATGGGTGTCTCCAAGTGTGCAATAAGTTTCAAAGGTGTGTGTTGACCAGAAAGAGGTTTGTTAACTCTATTTGTTTTGAGATTTTAGGGTTTTAGACTATTTTATAAAAGTGGTTTACCTTATGATTTGAGGTCTAAGGCTACTTAATATATTGAATGGTCCAAATGGGTTTTCAAATTAATCTTCACATATATTTTAAGGTTTGTAGTTTTTAAATTATTCATGTTTTTGTCATGATGAAAGCCTAATTGGCAAGTTAGTTTGTGAAGGAAGTATGTTTTAGAGGATGATTTAGGTTATAAAAATTGGTGTGTTTGAGGGTTAATATGATATTTATCTATATATTAAGTTTTAGGTCTTTATAGTGTGTCTACTAAAATTTTTGGGCTCTATAAGTTCCAGGTAGGGGCTATAAGGAGACTAGATAGGCCTTGTAAGAAGAAGAGTGATGTTTTATTAAGTTTCTCCAAAAAAGAAAGGTATGAGTATTTAAAGGTGAGTTATTAATATATTTTAGTGTGTGTTTCCTATTTTTTGAGTGGCATAATGTTCTATTGCTAGTCCTTGAGGTGGTTTGAGAGAGAAGTTTAGTAAGCTTGTATGGTGGTTTTTCATGGTGTGTGGAGATCTGAAGATGCTCAAAAGGTGAAATGGATTATTAATATTATGTGGAGTCAATCTCAGATGTTTCTTGGTGAGTTAAATTATATATTAGTGTTTTTTAGTGTTCTTTCTTCATTGGTTTTGGTGCTTGGTTTAAGAGAGTGTTGGCATAAAACAAGAAGAATTTGTCAAAGAAAAGGTAAGTTCAAGGTAAGGTGGAGTTTGTATCATATTTATAAGATGGTCCTCTCCAATTGGTATTATTTTTATTCCATTATTATCATTTGGTGCCCACTTTATCATTTTGTCAAAGGGGGAGAAAGTTCTTATTGTGAGAGTGCTTGAAGAGAGAGAAGAAAGGTGAGCTATATATTGGTGGGTGTTAACATCAATGACAAAGGGGAAAATTTTTGGAGAGTTGTCAATGATGTTATATTTATTTCATGGAGGTTTCTTGGTGAGTTTATGAAGTTCCTTGATAGTCTAAATGACAATGAAAAATTGTGCAATGTGTTTGTCCTAGTATACTTGAAGGAGGCTTGGTTGATCGTGAATTTTGGCATGGTTAGAGATGTCTAGGGATGAGTATGGTGATTTGAGAATGTGTAAGGGGTCATAAAATTATTATTTGAGTGATTTTTTTATAATTTTATTTCATCTAGTTGATCATTGTTTTCATCTAGAAATTTTGGGTCTACTGACATAAAATCAGAGTAGGTAGTTTGCTCACATCACCATTGCAACATGTGGATGAGTCAAGGGGAGTTGATCATATGGTTGTGATAAAATTTGTGCCTAATTAATATAAAATAAATTATATATCATGTTCTAAATAAAAAAATAAGATATGTAAGTGCAAATTTGGGCTCTAGATAGTTTGACAGTGTTTTCCCATACTTAGCCAAATTTGTAACGTGGTGAGAAAAGCCGAGCAAGCATTTTGATGGTGTTATATTTTTTATGTGTGGTAGTTTCAAGAGAATTTATAATATGGAGATTTTTATTTTTATGACTATTTTATTTGTGATAAAATTTATATCATGTGATGAAGTGCATCAAAAGTTATGCTTGTGAAAAGTTGGCCTTCCAAATAGTTCTTGATATAGTTGGCTCTGTGGCAGAAAGAAATCTAAGTGAGTAGATTAATTGAGTTATATCTCACATGTGCAAAGGTTTAAAGATAATTTTATCACATTTTTGGATTATACTATGTGAGGAGATCATATATTCTAAATTTCATATCATGTGTCTATGCGCAACAAAAGTTCTTGAGGTCCAAAGTTGGCCTTCTAGGTAGATAAACAATGGTCCCCATAATTATTTTTACATGATGTTAAAGATGTGGACCAGATGGAGATCCAAAGGTTAAAAATATTTGGGTTAAAAATTTTTTTATGCTTGAATTGAGTAAATATCAATATCCTTACAAAAGGATCAATTGAGTGTGTATGTTCTAAGGTGTCAAGAAGTAGTGAGATGAGGACAAGTGTTCAAAGTTTAACATCAAGCAGAGATAAATATCAAGCCTCTTCTAAGATCTAATGATGATTAGTTTTTATTATAGATAGATATCAATGTTGTACATTGAGAGATATGTTTTCAAGGTGTCTAATTTTTAACATAGTTAAAGACTAAGCTACGTATAGAACATCGATGAAGTGTGTTTTATCTAGGATGTTAGGAAGAAGCGAGATGATGCCAAGATTTCAAATTTTAAAATTTGGGAAGTGACACACTATGGTTTAAAGTTTGAATAATATTAATTATTTATATTTAATCTAAATATGTGAGAACATGATATATGAGCAAAGTGACCAAGGTCTAACTATGACAATTTGCATTTGAGTATTTGAGTTTAACAAAGAAAAACTAGTGCTCTATATTTTGGTTATAATTTTTTATCTAGGAGTAATTTACTCATGGTGTAAAAATATAATTTGTATAAACTCTAAGAAAAATATATAAATATGGATTTGAAGATATGAAAGTGTGTATAATCAAAGTTATGAATGTTCAAAGTTGACTATGTTTTCATGTATATCCTACAAGTAGCTTAAGAAGATTATTCAAGTTTGTGTTGATGATGTTTTGATATTTCATGATGACTTAGATATTGGAGAGTGTTTTAGATTCCATGAGGATCATATATATTTATTTTTTAGGTGTGTTAAATCTATCTTAAGTATGAAAAATGCTTAATAATTTGACTTTGTGTACACTCATGGTGTTCCTATGTACCAGGTCATTGTTTGAGTTGATTGAACATACGTAGTAGTGAGTAAACATGTTTATGATAATTTAAGGATGTTTAATGGGAATTATATATCATGTGTCATGGTTCCATGTGTTTTAAAGTATTCTTATGTTATTTATTTTTCTCAATGAAGTGTTATATAGGTGAATAGGTGTTTATGAGACCTATAAGAGCTACAAGGGCCTAATTGAAAGGTGTAATTGCTTAAGGATGATCCATAGATGCTATGGCTAACATATAGATATATTTTTTTGAGCCATGTATTAATGTGAGAGATGATTTAATTATTAAGTCATGCTTAATGGTTGTCTAATGTGTGGATAATCATGAATGTTCTATAAATAGTGGAACCAAAGGTGATAGTTTCTAGATTTTGAGAGAGGCCTAGGTGTATGGAGTCAAGAGAAGGAGATAACCTTTGAAATATAAGATACATGTCATTAAGGACCACTAGAGGGTGAAAATGATCAATCATGTTTGTCTAATCAAGCTGGTATAAGTGGATATACAGGTCATTAGACCTAATGAGCATAGAAGAGGCAAAATGAGCATTTAAGCCCTAGAGGTTATTTGAAAGAGCGTGTATTGTGAGCCAACGTAAGGTGAAGGCCAAGTGAGCTTATTGGATGGATTTAGGATCAAAGAGAGGATTGTGCATATGATTATTTTATCATGTTGTTAGTGTTGTGATAGAGTTTTTGTAGGTTATATGTGTGTTGAAGTGAGTATGAGTGAAGGGTTAAAGATTTGGGTTAGTTGGGATATGTACTATGTCCTAATTGATCTGTGTGTGTTGGTCTGAGTATGTAATGTGATTTGACCAATAAGGTTAGTGAAGGTGAAGAGTGATAATTAGAGTTCCATCATTACATGTTGAAGACATCAGTTCACAGGGTGAGTTGTTCATAGGTGTTGTTGTGGCTACTCAATATCTAGGGGGTTGTAACCTCGTTAAAAAGTGAAACTTGCTAGAGGTATAATTATTTTGGTTGCTCAGTTAGATAGGTGTAGTATCTCTTTATGGGATTATAGTCTCACTAAAATAAGGGATGGTAGTTATTTGATTAGTTGCAACTAGTCTAAATTAGATCTTGTCATTATAAGACTATAGTCCATTTTGCAAGGTTCAATGGGTTTTATCCCCAAAAAAGGTTTCCCATGTAGATGTTGTGTTGATGTGATGTATGATCTTGTTTATGCTTTGGATGTATGTGATTTAATGTTCATGTTGATAGATCAAGTTGATGAATGGAGAAATTAATTTGGAATTGAATTTAAATTATGGTATACTAATTCACCCCCCCCCTCTTAGTAGCTACTTCTAACACAAAACACATATAAAACAAGTGATCCAAATATTATACCAATGGTTACTAATAGACCAATTGAAATTATAAGGTAAATTATTTGAGACAATATGATCAAATTACCTCCTCAACATACTATAAGGAGATCCAAATAATATTATGCATATCACAAAATGCATGGGCATCATACAGATTATTATTTTACATTATAGAATAAAATTCAATGTCTCAAATATAGTGGTGATCTTATAATTGATACATATATCAATAAAACTATTAAAATTATGAATAATCCTAAAAAAAAGTACCAAAACTATAAATATGGTTACTAAAATATAGTTAAAATTAAGATAAAGGTAAAAAAACAAATACATAGAGAAAATACCATTACCAAATGAGCCAATAATATTCAAACCACCAGAAACTAAATCACATAAGATCCATTTGTTGATCAATATAAAACTAAAAAAGGGCATAATTCCAAATGATCATGATAGTGGTGATATTATTCTTAAGACAAATCCAAAACAATTGCAATGCTAAACCTAGAGCAAGAAAATATTTAGAAGCCCAATCTAGAGAAAGCAATGTCACAAAAAGATAAGGATGAAAAAGCCAAATTACAAAAATATCAAGATGAAAAGGCACAAGTACAAAATTTATTTTTATTAAAAGAGAAATGGTAACATTAAGTGTTCAAAATAAAATTTCTAACAAAAATTGTCACAAATCAAGGTACATTTTAAAATCCTAAATTTGAAAATGTGGGCACAAATGGGGTAATTACAAGCCCTTTGTCATGTCAAAATTCTTCTACTCTCACTACTCATATAGAGTAATCTACAAATAAAAGTAAGACATACCATATCACTTAGGATGTCAATAAGGTATTTACATATGATGGGGACATAGATAAAAGCAATGGCATAGAAAAAAAGGCACCACTATATTATGGTATAGTTAATTATACATATACAAACACTCAGAAAGGTATATCAAAAGTTCAAGAGCAACCTAGTGAGTTATATTATTACATATATGATTATGATCCTAGCGATACTACAAATTTGTATGATCCTAAAAATATTGATTATGAAAAATATGATTGTGATACATATGATACATATCTTTGATGAGTACATTTGATCATGATAGAAATTTTATACATGTATTCTTTACACAACTTTTTCACATATTCTAAAAATACCAAAGAAATAAATAAATAAATCCAAAAATATTTTCAAGATCTACATATTCTATTGGATTTTTAGCATCTATGTGTTAGTTCCATGTTGATGGATAAAATAGTATTTACTTATAGATACATGTGTTTCATGCATATTTTGAGTGTGATTCAAGAAAAATAGATACATGATCTATGCACTTATGGATGTTAGGCCTTCCCTCTTCTCATGTCACTAGGACATTGGGGGCATCCACCTTATTTGATAATGATACATATATGTTATATCACTCTATAGTCATTTTACATTATCATGTTTGAGATAATATGTACTTACACATGCCTTTATCCATGCTTATATCTTTTATATTGTACTTGATATTCTAAGTACTTGATGTTTTTTACTAGAAAATTTTATCCATGGGATACTATGATATGTTTATGTTTATTTTTTATGTACTTCATTCAGTTTCTTTCCTTGCTATTGTCTTGTTTGTTGAGCATTTGAATATGATCCATTATTTTCAACCCTCATGCCTTTGTTTACTTCTTTGACATTTAAATATGTAATTTATTATTTTATGTTAACATTTGAGTATGTCATTTTTTACTTTATGGACATCTGACTAAGTCATGTCCACCTGATTGTGTTTTTTTTTTTAACATGCCCCTTGTTTGTGGTCTTCTTGGATAATTTATTATTGACATACTTTTGAGTGTTCATATGTGTGTTCTTGGTTTATTTTTGAGCTTATAATGTTACTATCTAAATGGTACCATGATATTTAACATGCATCTTAGGCCTTAATGTGATCCCATTCTATGCGCTTCAATGATACATATACCTAGACATTTCCTTATATATGCTACATTGTTCATTTGTACTTATATGGTTATCTTATCCCTTTAAGGTGAGGTAACTACCACTTTATATCTTCCCTACCCTAAATATTGGGGCATATCAATGGGTCCATATCATATAGGCATGGTTTACACACATCCATAGTTTTAGATTTAGTGGGGACATGTACTATAGGCATGACTTCCTCATTTTCACAGTCTCAGATTCAATGGGGGTATATTTTGGAAGAATGTTATTCACACTTAGTTTCATCATCTCCAAATTATAGTGGGGGCATGTTTTAGAAACGTGTAATCCATATTGGTACTTGTAAAAAAAATTAGTTTTATATTATAATGTGGGAATGATTTGGAATAATGTTCTCCACACTTACACATTTTCAAATTGGCCACATTACATAGTTATATGATTCAAATACACATATATGGTAGAGTTTTACACATTGGTACCATTTTTATACATAGCCTCAACATGAAACATATCTAAGGTACATATTCTATGTAATGTGAGATTAATATTACAAAATTAGATCAATTCAAATTCTAAACACTTTCAAAGACTATCACCACCTACCAAGTTGGACTTTTACAAACTATATTGAGCTAATCTACTACAATACTTGGTTCACTTTTTGGTATGGTTGTGGTGATAAAGTCAATAAATATTTCCAAGTTTTTAGGTTGGAATTGATTGTATCATTTAAACTCACTAGTTTGATAGTGTGACTTGATTTGAATCACTCACATTCACCAGGTTGTAAGTATGATTGGGTTGCATGGTTGAGCTAGTCTTAACTGTTGGTGGAAATCCACCTTTTCTCAAAGGTTTGGAGAATGTTCCCTCATATATATATATATATATATATGCACATTATAGGTTTATGCTTATCCTAATATTAATTTTAGTGATTCATAACATCTTTCAAATTAAATTACCAAAATGCAAGACGGTTTCATCAATACACAATTGTACTTCTAAACCTTGCTTCAATTTAAATAATTTTAATACTTTCAATCTCATATTATATGAACTAATTATATACTTTACCATGATATTTGTTTCAAGTTAGTTACCATCAAATAACTTAAGTTGGACTCAAGTAAAGTAAAGGTGTGTTATACACACCTAGGTACACATTCCTTTCATTTAAGCTAACAATTGTATTACTAGATTAAAGGGGGGATATTTATGATATTTGTGAACTATATATCACCTCAATCATTTACACTTGTAAAAATGAGGCCTTGCCTATTTCTCTTATTTATAGACCTTTTGCACTTCTTCAAGTCTCACATCTACTCTCTCTTATGACCCTTGGCTTATTTTCTAGTCTGACTAGTCTTATGTTGATGACCCAAGCCTTATAAATATCCTAAAATACTTAAAAATTGATTATATTATGCCTCTACAAGTTCTAGACCTATACCTAATTTAATACTTCCCAAATACTTGCATCCTAATTAGATGCCTACATCAACACAAATGTCCTTACCTAACACAAGTGTCCAGTGTCTTAAAGTCATCTAATTTACAATTGAAACATATCCTAATAGTCAGTCTAAGTGTTATTATGTGAGATATTATCTACAGAGATTGGTATAAATACAATATAAACCCTCATTCATTCCTTACCTAGCACAAACCAAGATATCTTATCAAAAAAATTCTATCAATCATTCAAGCAAGAAATACTTCCTTATTTTCTCCTATTTCCATATCATTCCTAGGGACAACACATATATAGGTTTAAATCATTGAAAGAGTATCCCAAGAGATATATTTTCCAAGTTACAAGCTAGGTTATGGTTGTAATTTCTTATCACATATTTCATGATTCACACACAATCCAAAAGATAGGGAAAATTATGTAAGTTTGAGGCCCTCTTTGGAGTATTGGCTATGTAGGTAGTTCTCATTGATAGAGGGATCTTTGAAGTAGATTGATACCATGTGACCACTAACCTATTTTTCCCATTGTCACTATGAATATGAATAACTAGGTTTTTCATCATTTTACAAGGAGAAACATTACATAACCTATATCTAAATTTACTAGAGCAAAGGTAATGAGGAACCCAGAAGCATCCAGGTGGTTACATCCTATTTCAATAGTTAATCCATACTAAACACCTATGTAATGTATTGAATAATTTGAAGACATACTTCTACACATGGATAAGGGAGGGAAACATACATGAACCTATCTTTAGCATCATTTATATTCCCACCATCCTGGAATTAGATGTGAATCAAATCATTCTTCCTACATTTGTCTTTGTAGGATTTGACCCTTATGCATGACATTCCCATTAATTCTAAAATTATTTCTTCAGTGATGTTTATAGTTATTCCT